>CP136069.1:170278421-170933997 GCA_032622095.1 Siphonodentalium dalli
TTTAGAGGGACAGTAAATATTATTTATTTAATAACACAAATTCTATTATTTTGTATTTATATGTCGCGTTTATGTGTCATATTTAGTTTCCAACATTTTTATTTCCACAAAACAAAGCTGATAATAATGTAAACTCTTTCTATAATAAAGCATCATTGGTGAGTAGTAATCCCATATGAACGTTCAGATAATAAGTTAAACAAACGATAGGTCTGCTTTTGTTCTTCTGAATCCACCTCCTGATAAATGATAGACCATTCCGATGTACACCGTTTTAACTGAGTGGGAGAATCCATTTTGTATAGAAAGTGTTAACTTATAGCCTTTATGCCGTTATTCTAACTGGAGGTCTTGCGCCGTGAATACATGCACACATTCAACTACTTTTTGTGATATTTTCGGTCTACTTACCGGGATAAGCGTTGTCCTGTGCATAGAATTGTACATAGGGACAACACACAATTAACAAACAGAACACGATGTTACATAAGATTTGTTATATTGTTGTAACTGGAAGTCGGGAACCATGAATGCATCTCTAATAAATTTCGTTCCTTTTCGTATAAATGCTCTTAGTCGTTTATGTATGGTAATATTTTCATATTCAAAAGTGTTTCAAGGCTAGTAAACCGCCAATACTATGTCGGTATCTATTTTTCGTCGTAGCATACATGAAATTATAAAATGATGTTCACCGCCCTCCGTCTGAACCACTGGCCAACGATTCTAATCGGTAAACTTACGTCACCCAACAGGGTCTCGCCGACTAGGTGCCCGAACAGATCGGTGAAGCTGATGGGTTGCCCGTGTATCCTCTTGTCCACGATCCGCGAAACATATCTATAGAGACTGTGTGGTCCTATGAGACGGAATGGACTAGTTTCTACTGACTTCCTCAGCTGCTGCCTGATTGTTCCAGGGGATTTCTTTGGCCAGTCCGGGTGCGAATATAACGTCGATATGTACCTGAAATTGTTGGCAATGAGATTCACCCAATACGTGTACTACACGCAAGTCGTGCAAATGAATTGTAATCGAGGGGTAGTATATAATGTCCACAGTTTGACCGACCTCCACGCCCTTTTAGCAACAGAACAGCAATTCACCGCCTACAATTCAGCATATTCGATCGAACGCAGTTTTGTTCCGGAGAGAGTTGAACTTCGATCTCAAGCTGTGCAAATGGGACACAGTTTATCGACCGATGTGTGAGCAATTCAAAATCTTTCAGCAGTAAACTGTCCATCCGATTGGGCCGAACGTAATTGTTTCGTAGTAATGTTGTTGTAAATGAGAGGGTTTGTCAGCGACCACCATGCCCTTCAGGTGTACCTTTGTTCACGAAATATTTTGTTTTCGAAAAAATTCCATGGCTACCAATGCTACAATAAACAATCTCTGCGTCATCTTAATACAATTGCTTTTATCTATCGACACAGTTTGAGCGTATATCACAGATCGATAGCAACCAGAAAGAAACGTTATTCTTAAGGTTTTGTATTCGGATATCATTTCGAGACGACGCAAAAACACAAACCGAAAAATCAACCTTCTGAACGATATGTTCGTTGCCGGATGTTTGAACGGAATTTCATTTTATGGTACAACCCATTCCGGTTTCCGCTGGTATGCGGGTCACTGACTCGTGTATTGGCGGAGCACTCGATTCGACCTCTTTAGATCCTATGATGTTTCGAGTAGTCATGATCAGACACGCTGTCCGGATTCGTCATCTCCGGTTTAAACTCCGAGTTTAAACCTGGTTTAAACCTACATTGGCGGTCCAGCCAAACCGGGTCTAAGGGGGCGTTTTTGTCGTTAAGTTGCCAGCTAATTGACAACTCGATTCGGTGATATGATTATGCAATCAAACTACCCTCTTCCCAATCGGACCAACAGATAGGCCGATATAATGGTTATTGACAAGTCATATCGTGACCCCGTGCACGCTCAATGGATTTATTCATTGAGAAACAAGTATCGCTCATTGACTATTAAACCGATCTCATTCTGTGTTTAAATCAATTTAACACGAGTTTCACGCCCTGTTCATCATTTTGTTTGTGATAGATTTCTGCAAGATGCGTCACCCGCAGACAACATTTGGTGTATTTACATGTATATCTGTATATATTAAAGGGTATAGGAGCTGTCTATCTGTATGTCCGTTTGTCGGTTCGCAACTGTTCTCCAATACCCCTGAACCGATTTCAATTAAATTAGGGATGTGGTGATTCGTGTGGTATAACGGCGTTAGGTTTTAAAAATTTGATTTAAAAATAAGAAAAAATATAATTTAAAATTGTTTTAAATTGAGTAAGCAGTTGAATCTAAAAAGAAACAAAATTTAAAATTTAAATTACATTTGTTTGTTTTAAATTTAATAAAAAAAAATTTAGTTAAAATGTTCAAATGATCAAAATGTGCGCAAAGCACCTCTGGCGCTGAATAAAATCTCCACAATCGAGTCAATCCTGGACCAAGAGGCCAGTCCAAGTAAAGGCAATTTGCTTATGAGTGCACACCATAAGCGGCATCTGAACTATTGGAAGTGGGCAACCATGCAGAGGGACAGCTTTTAATAAAGAAATATATTACATGCGTTGATTTTTTTTCAATGTCATAAATTTCCAGTCATGCCGAAAATCTAAAAATCTAAAAGGTTCCCAGGTTTTGAACTGGTAGAATATTATAGGAATTTATGGGCGTAGCCAGAGTAGATCTTTATGGTGTGATCTACATTAAAATAAGTTATCAAATTTGACTCATATAGCAATATAAGTTTAGGATGGCAAACTATGTGTATAGCATATCTGGTCATGCAGTAGCATCGTTTTGGTGTCTAAATTAAAACGTTGAACCCTTCAAATGAATTCGTAGAAAACACCAGAATTTGTGATTGCCACAAGCCAAAAAAAAACCCCACTTAATAGTTGTAAAAATCATATATTTAGGAACATGTCCATATCTGAGCAAAACTCGCGTGCGAATGAATCAACTGTGACATGATAACACCAGTCGGCAGTCGCCACTTGGGGGGTGTTTATACATTACCCGGCGAAGATCGCATTCGCTTTAGCCGGCAGCGATAACAATAGAGTGTTTATACTTCGCCGGATAAGAATTACGGCTATCCGGATACTCAGCTATACGGTTTCAACTTTTGGATAAAATGATTTAGTACAAGCACCTGATTGTCGTATGGATTCTAATTCGCTCTGCGGTTAAGTTAGATGTTTATCTGGGGTCATGCCGTCATGGGTGATTTCCTTTCAACAATTAACTCGAACAATATTATTGTGCAATCGCTGATAGACCAGCCCGCTTTTCACCTGTGTATATATTGGTCAGTGTGCCAGTTTGATTGTCTCTAATCAGCTGTCAGGTCGGTGGTCACGCACCTTGGTTATAAGCTATTATTATAAATACTAACCGATGATGGTACACGTACTCTGCATGTGCATGGTACATTTGTTGCGCATTCGAGGGAATTAATTCATGTACATGTATGTATCTGAGTGTGGGACTGTTCATCTTTGGAATTTATCGACCGACCGTGGTTATGGCCAGGTGTGAGAATTTTTTTTAATCTGAACCCTGAAAATTGCAAAACCCTAGCATCCAGCCTTAAGATTTCCAATTGTTGGACATTTTCCAAACTTGACGCACCTCTAATAAGTTTGGATCATTTCCAACTGATGGTCATTTCAGTCCAACAATTTGGTAAAAAAATAAGCAAATGTTGCCTAAAGAAATCACAAATAACAAATTGTTGAAAATAAAACTACGAGAACAATTTCAACATATTGCTGATGTCAAATGTCCAACTATTGCCGTGTCAGGTATGAAATTTCCAGCTTTTGAATATTTTGATTAAAGTTGGGATGAGACACCCCATCGCCACGGCATGGACATGGTGAACGCCCGAGTAAAATGAAAAACATATTTTATTGTATAATGTGCAAAGGAAAATGTGTCACATTTGATTCGCGATGTTGAAACTTATCTACATGTATATAATATAAAATCCAATCCGAATGATTAGACACCAATTTGTAGATGTATGCGACGAAAAGATCTCAAAACTGACAATGGTCATGCATTTGGTGCGACACTCACTTCACAGGCTGTATATGAATCCAAACAAACCACTAACAATGTTTTTTAAATATCTATAAAATTACTAATAGCAATACCTGAAAGTTTGAGTTAGATATTAATAAATTCAGCATTTCCATTTCTAAAAAGTTTCATTTCACTATACTGCCCAACCATATCTCTAACAGGAAGCGGCTAGATGTGTACAGGTGTACAGCAATATCATATTGCAGTTCAGTGAGAAATAAAACGAAAACTATTAACAAGTAAAGGAGACACATGAATATATGCGTATCTTCGCCGGCGATGTGTAAACACTCTGCCCAACCTTCGCCGGCTAACGGGTTCGCCGGGTAACGGCTTCACCGGCTATGTGTAAACGTCACCTTAGACACGCCCTCACTCGAGATTATTTACAGCTCCACCCTTTGACTGATCGTTTGACAATTCTAAACCGCGATGAAGAAAAGACGGATTCGTCATCTCAAGTTTAGCCTCGATAAAGCTGGTTTAGCTGGACCGCTGAATTAGATGGTTTAGTTGCCGGTTTAAGCTTATAAAACGCAAAAACAATATTTAAATTGACAAAAACTTATCCCCATACGCTTTATAATGTGTGACTGTTTCTCGCTTATAAATTTCCAATCAAAATATGACCGCTGTCGTAATTATTGATTTTCGCAATCAATAAAACGAGGCGGTCCGCATTAGGAAAATGTGTTTAATTATCTCGACGATACAGAGACACTACTGCTAAACCACTGGTCTGGCTGAACCAGGTTTAAACCAGGGATGACAAATGCGTCACTTAGACCTGCGGTCTCTGGTTTAAACCACGGATTTTGCTGACTCACGGCGGTTTAAACCTAGAGGTTTACGTAGACCAGGTTTAAACCTGAGACGACGAATCCGGCCGCTATGTTTAAGGTGGGGCAGAGATGGTAATTTTCAAAATTGATAGCCATGGGAGATTTTTCACAAAAAATAGATCTTCCACGTTTAATTTATCTATTCTGTCATTTCTCTTGATAAGGGTCACATAATAATTATAACAAGTCTCAATGTGTGTCTTCAATATTAATTTCAGGATATGAACGAAAACTGCTTATAATATCTACAAGAAAAATGTTTACCACACGGACGGTGAAATATATGAGTTGTTCTACAAATGGCATTTGTCCGTAATGAGTCTCCAAATATCTGGAAAGAATCAATTGTCCAATAACATTTCATCACTAAACAATTACAGAAAATATTTGTAATTAAAAATGTATTCTTCAAAACTGTGAAACAGATATGAAACATATAGTCCTTTATGAATCATTTCATGATCAGCTGTGTGATCATATTGGACTTATTTTATTCTGAAATAAGCACATAGTGGACATATATCCGTTATTTCGTTTTATGGCGCCTGTCGCAGTGAAAATACGTTATAGAGTGTATAGCTGGTAAGTCGATTGGTGTTGGCAAATGCCGCGGAGGGTGTATTTGAAAATCGAAATAAGTCGGTATGGAACTTATATTTCGTTGAATGCTTAGGTCCATATAGGGCTTATTTCACATCTAAATAATGCCAATATGAGCTTATTACCCCGAGAACAGGCTGCATTGAGATTTGATACAATGTTTACTATACCCGTACATTGACACTTGGCATTAATGTTTTACTGCCCACTTTGAGGACCTGATAATTATGTGGGGGCTGGTTACATCAGCGTTACCTTAAAACTTGGCTTGCTTCTCGGAGAGATACGAGATTATTCCATGCTGTATAGTATCGACGTCCATTGAGTGTGCCGGTTTATTTGATTGCGGACACTAACGGGACATCGCGAGAGTCTCAGCGACTGGGAACCGGAACACTCCAGAAGAGGGTCTGACCGTTCAGGAACAACCTTGGTGTTCTAAATGTATACGATTACTTGTTCAAGTTCTCAACACTTTAAGTTTAGTGGATGACAACTTGCAACAACACGCATACGTATATGTAGGGCTACATTGTACTGACAAACTATCAGAATATTTTCAATGGAAATGAAGTACATCTTGTTCGCAATAATTTCAATTTTCAACCCAGTTGTTTCGACCAACTTAATCGCACATATAAGTTCAGACGCATGCAGTCACTGGGTGGGGTCTACAGACCGGGAACATTCAAAACTCACACCGACAGTACGGGGCGATTCACGTGCGCATTCGTATGCGCCAGAGATAAATTTTGCATTTCATATGTCTACAACTTCAACAAGAACTCGTGTTATTTCTACGATGTTCCGCTGACAATCTCAAGTCAACAGAACACATTCGGAGAAATCAGTGTTGCATATATCCTACCAGACACTGGTACGTACATGTAGTAAAACTTAAACACAATCATTGTTGTTTCCCGAAACCCAACCGCCCCTAATTCAGACCGCACCCAAACTAATATCAGTGCCCAAACAAAATGTACTTATCACCAAGCTGTAATTTCTTGTCACTATTTTATCGCAAATAAATTAAGTGCCAATTCGATTCAAAATGGGCAAATTTCTTTCCCTTTCATAGTTATAAACCCTGATATACATTGATATACCTCATATATCCAATTATGTTGTTTATCTTATAATAGTTTAGTATTGTTGAGGACCATTTTATTTTTGGATTAGCATGGTTAATTTTGTATGTATTAATTGATATTCAGAAACACACAGACGCTATAGGATAACTTCTGACCAGTTATCAAAACAATAGGCTTACAATTCTCCAACTAACAAACCTTTAGATGAAATGGTCGCACAATGCTCCCAGTGTGGGCTTCTCTCAGTAGTGCATGTAGGCCACACGGAAAGAGACATATTGATTACAAAATAGATAGCATTCATTATCCTTTCCAGTAGCTACACATATGTTCCATTTTCTGTACAGATGTTTAACAAAATAAAAATAAAAAGGTATGTAATTAATTTCCAAACGCGGCTCGTCATTATTCTGCATCCGTTACCGGAAATAGTGTCAAATTATTAGTAGCGGTATGTATATATATTTGATTGTAAGAAAACGTTGTATGAAGCAGATTCAGAACTTTCACGACTGGATGTTATTATCTGACCTTCGTAATATCGGACCTTCGGAAAATCGGACCTTCGGAGTATTGAGTCTTCGGAATAAAGGTACGTAACCCCCATTACACTCTTTTGAAACACAGCCGGCACCCGATTCAATTCAGATAGGCCGCCACGCAGAGTGGTTTTAATATGGCCGCGATTCGGTGGAGTGGAGTGGAGTGCCCGACCTGTTTCGAAAGGGTGCCTTGTTGATCACAATACAACACCCTTCGGTTTACTGGTAATATAAATTGACGTAAAAAGAAATAGTACATCCATACCCTGTTTGTATTTAACTGTAACCTGATTCCAGTTCAGTTGCCGGATATAAAACTGTACCACTTCATACCGGATACCAGATATGTGTGGGTCGTCTCATCAATTAAGCTACAGAGGATAACAGCAAGAGACCAGTGCTCATACGAGGGGGGGGGGAACTGCTACCCATACGTGGCAATCGTCCCTATGTTGTATTCAATGCACTGGACAAACAATTTCCCGGTAAGTAGAAACCACAGCAAACGCAATTTAACACTTTCTATAATAAAGCATCATCAACGAGTAGTTACCCCGCATCAAAATGTTCAGATAAGTTCAACAAACGACAATATGTCATTTGTGAACTTATTATCTGAACATTTCCTTCAATAAATATGGCTCCTTCGAAACTTGTATTTATCTGTCGTCTGTTTTATCACCTGAACATCCCTCTAAATCAGCGATAGGCCATTCCGGTGTGCACTTTTAGCTGACTGGGAGAATCCATTTAGTATTTAAAAAAAGATTAAGACGTACAAGACCTCCAGTAAGACGTAAATAATCTAAGTTAACCTCAGTTTCAGCTTTGTTCTGTTGAAAAAGAAAATTGAAGAAAACCAGAATATGACATATGTACTAGACCCATAAATGCATGTACCAATACAATAATTATGTTATTGAAAAAATAATAAACTAATGCTCGCGTCCTCTATAAAATATCGACATGATATTAAAATGAATGCATAAATAATTCAAAATTAGCCGGGAGTCCTGAATACACCTGTTAATATGATTCTATCCCTGGCACCACTTTCTACAACAACAACAACATTAATATTTTATAGGAAACTCCTCTGGAAGGCACCTGGACGATGTTCGCTAACAAACACATGCGAAACATGTGGTGTTACAAATAGTTCACATAAATGCGTTTTAAAATATATATTTTCAATAAAAATTTATTAATAGTCTAAAAAGAGCCGCATAAACTTTCACAATTCATAGGAAATAATTATAGAAAAATTAATTTCCTATAGGCAGAATCTCCATTTGACTGATTCCCTTGACTCACCAGGTGGTTGGGGGTATGCAGAAAAAAACAATTAGACGCAGGGAGGGGGTGGTTCGAGTTACGAAAATGTATGATATATATTGTCCAATCGATACATTCATTTCAGAGGCGCATACATGTATTAAATTATATTATTGAGCCTATATTCCACTTTCAATACTATTACATGTTGGGTCTTAATAATTTAGAAAATAATTTAGAGCTAAGGACCGAATCAAATTTATAGCCAAAGGGTTTAATTTAGAAATTCAAAATAGTATATATGTGTATGTTGCAGTAGGAGAGGAAAGCATAATGTATATATGTTCGAAAAAGTCAAAATATTACCGATATCATCATCCGTTCCAATTACCCGGCGGAGAACTACCCCTTTTCGACACTTACATGAATTGTTCATGTTCATCCACACGGCATCCAGTTCGATTTAACACCAAATAAGTCAGAATTACATACAAATATGTCAATTTACCTCCCACCAGAAAACGATAATTACTTGCAATCACAATCAGCCATACCACACAGGTATTAGTCAAATCCATAAAGTCATCCATAAGTAATAGTACGTCGAAATCGAGCGAAGTAGATCGAAAAAGATCTCTATTGTCTATACTGCTTTTTGGAGACGAAAGCATGGACGCTTTCTTTTAGAGACGATCGTTGGAGTGTATTTTCGAACTGACAAACATTTAAATAGTGGGTTAAAGCTCACTCCCAGTACCTAATGGATAGTGTATATCTTCGAGTCTCGCGGCCCCACACACAACATATATTTTCTAAAATCCGATTCCAATATTTAAATCGCTCTATACACTGCAGGTATACTGAGAACTGTGACAATGGACCTGTATTGGATTGGAATTCATGAGCACAACGACGGTGATGGGAGACACATGGATGGAACGGTGGTCAATGCATTCAACTGGCACGAGGGTCAGCCGAACAACGTCGCTGACGGGGTCAGCCGAACAACGTCGCTGACGGGGACTGCGGAGACTTATGGCAATGGAGCGACCTGGCTGACAAAACATTCAAGCTGGCTGATGATTGGTGTGGACATGAATTAAGATATGTCTGCATGTTCAACATAGACCAATAAATATTATATCCGCCTAGCCGATTGATCATTTCCCATTTGTGGCATGCACCGTTCCATATGGCATTAAGACACATTCACGCCACACATCACATGATTACAAGAACCGATGTCGATCACGTGATCAGGTAGATCAGGCATGATAAGATTAATAGGCTGACTTACGGTGCTACGTGTGATAATCTCCAAACGCTGGAGAGGATTCAGTAAAACTTTCATTAAACATTCATTGATGAGAATAATGGATAAACATTAAGATACATAAATGTTAAGAGATGAACTTGTGGCTGCTTTTTATTGAAGTATACGACGTTGTGACATTTTAGTTATATATTGGTGTCCGATGGCCACAGTGACGTATTATTCATGCTTATATACGACCCAGGGTATGTAACACAGAGAGAACAAAACAGAGGATTGTGAAAAATGCATTATAATCAAAACTATGAAACGTATCCTCTATCAATTGCGTTATATAATCGATTCTAGTGTATATGCGAGTCCGAAGTACTAGTACTAGGTGTGACCGACTGTGTTCTCCTTGAATATCCTGCTATTGTCCTTACCGGATCTCGGAATTTATTTTGACGGCACAGAGGGGATGGTTGTTGGGTCTATGACAGTTTATTGCCATGCCAATCGACAAAGAGACGATCTGTATATAACCATACTAACATTACGGTTCTCCATTGCCTTCCTAATTATCGGATATAGCTTTTCTCGCCAACCCTCGAGTTCCTGTGGCCATTAATCATATATATACATATGACTCCTTCAACTTCCACATCTCTGTCGGATCGCCCAGTGTGTATACACTTTGAAACCGAATACTGGAAGTTATTCCGCATACTACGGACCTGGAGATCCGGTATGTCATCTTCTCCTTTATTCAATTCGCCTATTGTTGTGGAGGAAATAGCCCAGCTGTCAAGCTTGAACAAGCATGAATGTTTTTTCATAGACATACATTCCTGTGAAAGCTTATTGATTGACTCGTTCATTGTGTCATATTAATATGAATTCAACTGATTGCTTAAGCTCTTTACAATTACCTGCCTATATATGTTGCTGCTTTGTCCAACATAACCATGATTCTACTTGTTTACTTTTTGAAGGCATCTTCTATTGGTTGGAATCTCTTGTCGATCGCGTCAATTTCAATTGACATATCCCCGATATGATCAAGTCTCTCCATTTAAACATAATTAATTTTTAGGTTATCCACTCTTGCTTGAATGTTTTGTAGAAGTTCAATTAGACATGATATGTATATCTCCTGACTGCTGTAAAATGTATATCATAGCATGTTTTCAGCTCTTGCTTTTTACTATCATTTGGTATTTCCGTCTATATATTGAGTTCTGGCGCCTGTGGTTATCTTCTCTGTTGATTTCTTAGTTGTTAAATCCACTGATGATTTTGGGAGTCTGTATATAAATGGGCTGATGTTAGCGTTTTATACTACATGATTCAATTTACCATAACGTTGATAAATCTTCATTTTTGAACGTTTTTTGCATCGAAGTTACGAAACTGACAAGAAACGAGCACCAGTTTTTCACATATCTTCATTAAGATCTTCAGCAATATTTCTAATAGATGTTTCTGTGATAACGATGTGGCGTTTTGTGATTTCGGAAAGGTACATGGCGAATATTATGTGGCAAATTTACCACAATATATTCGCCTGCACCATTCCAAAATCACAAAACACCACACGGTTATCCCCATTCTAATTCTCTTTCGAACTTTAAACGCTATTTGGACACACACATTCCTTGTAATTATCAACAAAATGTTCCGCCATAGAAATCACTCAACCAATTCACGACTTATATATCTGTCACGGTTTCATGTCAAGAAATTTGGTCAAATATTATCGAAACAATGATATTAATGGGATATAACGGTGTGGTGTTTTGTCATTTCTGAAAATACATGGGCGAATGTACTGATTGTCAAATTTCGAAAAAGCGACGCCGCTGGTTAGTTGATATAGCAACGAGCGAGTAACGGAAGTCAGTAGACCGGGCGCCAAATCTATGCATCTACTCCGTAACGTCGTCGGTGTGTACTGCGTAAGGGTGAAGTCATGGACAGACACGGAACAGTGAGCGGAGCTGGATTGGCCATGGACGAGATTAGGAATTCAGCTGACGTCAATTGGCACGTAGGAATATCTAACATTGAAGCGGTGAACCGGACTATACTTTGCGACAGTTTATCATTAATTACCCCCCGCAAATATGTGATGTTTCAGGGGGTATATTAGTGCATTAGAATTATAGATTGACGAGAAATGAAGTAAATTATATTTACCGCGAGCAATGCACTTACTGGGATTCATTTGAAAAGAAAAATATCGCATTTGGGAGAGAAAGGAGGGCCCGATGCTCATGTTGACACTCCACCCGATGCCAATATATTGATGAGTTTTAGCTCAAGTCTACTTTTGCCCCAACGAAATACAGATTCATACATTGGAGCGATTTCAATGACCCGCGAGGAGTGAGAATCGGGTTATTATGCTTCGCAGTATCGACGTCCTCATAGTGTGCCGGTTTATGTGAGTTTGAACACTACAGTGACATCGCGGGAATCTCCACGACTGGGATTCCGAACACACCAGAATAATGACTTGAGAGATTGTAAGATATTTTCTCCGGATATAATTTCGAGTGGACGCAAAAACATAAACAAAAGAATCAACCGTCTGAACAATAGGTTTGTTACCGGATGTTTGAACGGAATCTAACTTTATGATACAATCCCAAGATGGCTTCCGCTGGTATACGAGTCACTGAAACGTGTATTGGCGGAGCACTCGATTCGACCGCTTCGGATCCTATAAAGTTTCGAGTATCCAGGACCAGACACGCTAAGTTTAAGATGGGACAAGAGCATTGTCAAAATTGATCGCCATGGGAGACTTTTAAAAAACTATATCTGCCGCATTTAATTTTGCTTTGTTGCCACCGTAATAATTAACTATTATACATTTAACAAGTCTCAAGATGTATCTCCAATATTTGTTTTATGATATGAACGAAAACTACTTATAAAATGCACACGCCAAACAGTTCACCGCACGAACAGTGAGATATATGATATTCCTTGAGTGTTCCTACAAATGTGATTTGTCATATATGAGTAGCTATCCCATAGGAAATGTTCAGATAAGTTCCTATTACCCAAACATTACCAACAATAAACAGGGCTCCTTCTACACCTTTATTTATCTGTTGTGTTCTTTTATCACCTTAGCATCCCGTCAGATCAATAATATACCATTCCGATGTACACTTTTAACTGACTGGGAGAATCCATTTAGTATAGAAAGGGTTAATATTTGTATATAAGTGACATGCAGGGCTGGCGATGGACGAATATTTTCTCTTGCCAAAACTTTTGCCAAATGTAATTATTTTTTGCCAAATTAAAAAAATATTTGCCAAATTTAATCGCGCGTATAATTGGGGAAATTATCGTGTTTTGATCTATGTTAAAAACTAACCACAGACACAGGTAAAATGAGCAGCTAGAAAAGCATGTTAGTATTTTTACTAAATATCAAAGTAGCAATAAATATCTAAGTGACACCTGTTTCCCATTGTATTATCTGAAATTCGAATACGTAAAGAATAACCCACATTCGATGATGTTTTATGACAAGATAGTTCACATCCTATAATTAAAGACTTACTTGCGAAAATGTTTGCCAAAATGAGTCTTCAAATAGATGGCAAGAATCAATTGTCCAAATACCATTTCATCTCTCCCAACAATTAAATAAAATGTTCTGAAAATTCTGATGTGTATCATTCAAAAGTGTGCTACAGATACTCATTTATTAAGAATTTCGTGAACATTTGCAGGAACATTTTGCCAGCTGTGTGATCGAAACATTGAGCAACATATCCTCGTGCAAAAAAAGTTCATATTGAACCTAAATATTCACATGGGTTCATATTGAACCTAAATATTCACATGGGTTCATATTGAACCTAAATATTCACATGGGTTCATATTGGACCTAAATATTCACATGGGTTCATATTGAACCTAAATATTCACATGGGTTCATATTGGATTTATTTTATTCTGAAATAAGCCCAACGTGAACTTATACTTCTAATTCCTTTTTATGGCGCAGGCCACAATAAAAACACATCACAAAGAGCGTACATCACGTATATCGATTGAGGTTGGTACATGCCGCAGAGAGTAGAATAAGGGGATCAAATAAGACCAATATGAACTTATTTGAATTGAAATAAGTCGACATATGTGGAACTTATATTTTGTTCAACGTTTGATCCATAGAGGGCTTATTTAGCATATCAATAATGCCAATATGAGCTTATTGCAGTCCCTTAAAAAACTTTCTCTATGACCTTATTTCTGCGAGAACAGGCTGCATTGAGATATGATACCATGTTTACTATATACGTACATTGACACAAGTGCCATCAACGTTTTAGTTGCCCGCTGTGAGGAACTGATAATTCTGCGGGGTGGAGTTGGTCACATCAGTGTTACCTTAAAACTTGGCTTGCGTCTCGGAGAGAGACAATAATATCACAATACAATGCTTTATCGACGTCCATATACTATGTCGGTGTATGTGAGTGTGTACACTGCAGTCACATCGCGATAGTCTCATCGACTGGGAACCGGAATACTCCAGAAGACTCTCGGTGTTGTATGATCTGAGATATTGTGAGTGTGGACACAACAGTGACACCATGGGAGCCTGAACGACTTGGTACACGAACGTTTTTTCTGTCAGAAACTTGATGTTCTAAATATGTTCGATTACTAGCTCAAGTCCTTTAGTGTGCTGCAACTTGAAACTTAATGGACATGTAAATGCAGACTTACATTGAACTGCCACCATTATTATAAAAGTTGCACGGAAAATGAAGTACATCTTGTTCGCAATAATTTCATTTTTCAACCCAGTTGTTTCGACAATCTCAATCGAACAGAAATTCAGGCGCGTGAAGTCACTGGATGGGGTATACAGACCTGGAGCATTCAGAACTCACACCGACAGTAGAGGGCGCTTCGCGTGCGCAGGCGTATGTGCCAGAGAGACTTTATGTATTTCATATGTCTACAACTTCAACAAGAACCTGTGTTATTTCTACGATGTTCCGTTGACAATCTCAAGTTCGGAAAACACATTCGGAGAAATCAGTGTTGCATATGTCGTCGCAGACACAAGTAAGTGATAAGAAATAAAACCCACCGCCGCTGATGCACGCAGCAGCCCCATCTAAGTGTATATTGCCCAAAGGAAATGTAATAATCATGAAGCTCCACATGCAAGTTATTGTCACATTAGTTTATCTATGTTAAATTAAGTGCCAAATATATTCAAAATTAGCACATTTAGTTCACTTACATTTTACATTCACTGATATACAAAATACACCACTTATTTACTATTATGTTTTGTTGTTAAATTTTGTGCCAAGAGAAATTGTTGGTCTGGCGCCAACGCTGATCGTGACATATAGCTTGGTATTTTTAGCACTCTTTTAGTTTTGGATTAAAGCTCGTTAATCTTAGATGTGTAAATTGATATACAAAAACACACACATACTATAGTGTAATGTCTGGCCAGTTGTCAAAAGATATGCATTGTTATCTATCTATCAAACCCTTAGAGGAACATATATCTGTGAAAATGTCCCAGTGTGGGCTTATCTCAGTAGCGTCCATACATGAAGGAACAAATAATTACAAAATAACTATAATATTTTACAAAACAGCCTTAATTATCCTGAATATCCTTTCCAGTACCTAACACAATGTTCCATTTGTGTTTTGCTTCATGTTATAGAATGATCATAACCCATATACCGGTGTCTCAACAAATGAAATTAAAATGTATATAATTAATTTTCATCAGCCGCCGCTAATTTATCTGCCTTCGTTACCGGAAACAAACATATTGTTTAGGTGTCACAAACATTCCATGGGGGACAGTGTCTAACTGTCTAAGGAAGTGTCTAACTTTGAACCCTCATCATTTTACCCGGCATAAAAACCCGATATTGGTTGAATGTAAGAACATATATTAATTAATTAATATCAATAATATTGTTTACTGGAAAATTGAAACAAACCTTGGAATAATCTCAAGCAATTTAAATTTAAATTTAAACCGCCCCATTTCATACAATGTAACCGATACTGCCCAACTATTGAACAAATGATTAGTGTAAACTTATCAACCGAAGTATGTATTTTACATTGTGGTTAATACGTTTTTTTTCTTCAGAAACGATGTATGTATCAGAATTGTCACGACTGGAAGTTATTACTGTCCACATAAATTATATATTGAAATCGGCACGTAAGTGCTATCCCCAAAAAGGATTAACGGGCGGGATGATATAGTAATACGGAAGTCCATTACGGTCATATTTAACGACGTAAGCCATATATAGTATGTATGCGTTTATTGGCAGCATTTTTGCATTTATTAGCAATAGTTTCGCGTTTACTGGCAATATTATTGCGTTTATTCCCAATAGTTCTGAGTTTATTCGCAATAGTTTATTAGAGGGGGTTCTTTAGAGAACGTATCTCGATAACGATGTAGCCACAAGTGTGAACATGTACGGTACCCCCGGTCAGAAGCAGCCTCATTCCGCTTAATGCTGCGAACGGCAAACTCAAAATCGCCGCAAATCGCCGACATTTAAATGCGACGTTCGCCGCGATTGTCAGTGGAAAGGATCATTATACAATAAGCATCGCTACTTATTCGCCGCGTATCGTCGTGAAGAACCAGCTTTCGCCGCCAGTGCTACTAATGCTATAAATATACGATCTTATATGTGTTGGACTTTATGTTATGGAATGCATACATGTGCAGCATATAAGCAGTTTTGTGCTCGTAAAGGGTCATAAAGATATGACTCCAGACACTTGGACCAATTTCAACCAAATTGTGTGTGGTTGGTCAGGATATGGTGGATGTTATAACGGCGCTAGTTTTATTTTCTTTAAATTTTATTTAAAACGACTTTTTCAATTTGTTGTTGTCAAATTGAGCAAGTGCATGTGTTAAGCCGAGTTTTGTAGTAACTGACGAGTTATGTGGTGCATGTAGCTCACGAGTTCTGTAGTAGCAATCGCCGAGTATTGTGGTAGCTCACTAGTTATGTTGTAAATTCAACGAGTTTTGTAGTAATTTGAGGTCACGATTTGTGTATTAGAAAACAAGTTAACGATTTATTCAATGAGTTTTGTAGTGACATTTTTTGTTTTTTTCGATGACCTGTTTGGACTTTATGCAATAGTATATAGTAAATTCGGCCCCTTCACAAGGAGGGTGACCACTTTGTGCGTTAGGGACCTGGGGTCCATGTGCGCTTCGCGCATATTTTGACCTCAGAGAGTGGCGGCCCCTTTGTGCGCTTCGCGCACGTAATTGATCATTTAAACATAAACAGTTTGATTAAAAACAAAATTCAATTCTTTTAAATTAAATTTTATTTTAATGATTTTGTTTTATAGATTGAGCTCCTTGCTCAAATAAACAAAACTTTTTAATATATATTTATTTTTACACAAGTAGTTTTAAATCAAAATTTTGAAAAACTAAGGCCGTTATAACCTCCACCATATATATAGTACCCAGAGTCACCACACCAAACATGGTTGAAATCGGTCTAGAGGTCTGGGAGAAAAATCCGAACAGACAGACAGATCCTACTTTTTTTTTATATAAATATAGATATACTACATGTAGCAGGGTTATGGCGTTACCCAGTGGCTAAAGTGGTGTGGAACACTGTTTTTATTTTTGGGAAATATTATGGGAATAGTGAGTATACTCTTGGTAAAAGTAGTTATTACCCCACGAATTTAGGCCCGTTCCAAACGACGGATTTTTGTCGACTCGAATCTAATTGTATTAAATCCGTCGTTGATGCGTCTGCGGTCGATTTTGTTACAGACGGACGCATCTTTGTCGCGTCGAATCTAATACATCGTTAGATTTATTTAAAGGTGGATTCCCGGTTGCCTTCACAAAATGGTCACGCGTAGATATAGAGGCCTATACACATGTATATACCGGTATATGTTATACATATATATACTAAAATACAGTATAACTTATGTTGCAGCGCGAATATATGTGCACATGTATATGAGGATGTATATAGTACATACATGTATAGTTATATAATATACTATAATAGGCGCTACAAATAAATGTTATATCGTGCAATTGCCATATATGTGCATACCATGCATGTAAATACAGGTATACAATAATTATTATAAATCAGAGACTACCACCCTTACCCCTTATAGTAAGGAATACCGGAATATATTAATTATTATAAATCATAGGTTACCACTCTGCCCCTTATAATAAGTAATACCGGAATATATGAATTATTATAAATAAGAGATTACCACCCCTATGCTCCTCATAATAAATAATGCCGGTATATATGAATTATTATAAATCAGTGGTATCATCCCGACCCCTTATAATAAGTATAACCGGTATATATTAATTATTATACATCAGAGACTACCACCCCTATTCCTTACAATAAGGAATATCGGTCTATATGAATTATTATAAATCAGTTGCTACAACCCCTACCCATTATACCGGTATATATGAATTATTATAAATCATTGATACCATATCCATTATATAATAAAACATTTATAAGATGTGAGTCAGTGACATGCCATGTTCGTTGATAAATCAAACTACCAAATAATTACGATTTGCACAATGTTACCTAAGCAATGCTTATAGATATATCTTTCTTTATAACAAAGAGAGCGTGCGACAAATGACGTCATGTGGGTTTTTCCGCAGATAAAGGGAACCTCCTCATTATTATACAATTATCATATCATTATCATATCATTTGCATTCGTTACTTCGGCAACTTTCGGCTCTTCTCGTCACATGTATTAGATTCGAGTCGTCAAAAATCCGTCGTTTGAAACCAAGACGGATTTCAGACGCATCACCGACGAAGATTCGTCTGAATTGGACGGAGATTCGTCTGTGATGCGTCTGACACGGATCTAATTGTTTCAAACGTCGCATTTTAGACGCATTTAATACAATTGTGGGTCTGGTATTAGATTCGAGTCGACAAAAATCCGTCGTTTGGAACGGGCCTAACAGGACTATTATATTATGTAATTTTTTCAATTTAGAAATCACCATTTTTTGGTTGCCTGGATGATAACTTGATCACATTTAAGCAGATATAAATAAATCGACCTTGATGGAGACATTCGTACCAAAAGCTGGTGATGCAAGTGATATGAATTATGTAGTCGCCGACATATTTTGATGGTCTTCCTTGAAAATTTATCCTCATTATCCTGCCAAACAATAGGCTACATTTTGTTCGAATACAACGAATAAGTTTAGATACATTAGCTATTTGTTCCACACCGAACACATTTTCGTTGCAAAATTACTTTGTTAAAATTAGGAACAATGGGAGAACATCCGCGAACACAGATGACACAATTCGTGCGTTGTTCATAGGGTTCCGCCGTTTTGCGGCGAAGATCTCACGAATGCATGCTAATCCTCGTCGCTTCAAATCGACGGAAATTAGTGGGGCGGATAGATGACACAATCGTGCATTTTATGGTAAAAGCACCAAAATTGACACGCATGTACTACATATAAAAATAGACATTTTTGATATCATGCCAAGCTGGAGAATGCCCATGGTTGCCATGGCAACCGTTTTGACAACAACTCTTGTTTTTCTCTCAATCCCAACAAGTATGCATCGTTATGACTCAGTTTCTGATCGAAAAACAATGTTTTATGTACCTATTTGTACTGAAAAGGGATCAGGCTATATATACATTGACTCATGTGTCCGTTATAGTTGGGTAGAATCAAAATGGCGGATAAAATGGCCGCCATTTGTTTGAAAGTCCCTATTATTGGCTGCGTGTATCGACATTTAATTGAGATGTGTGTATATTTTTTATTATAAAATGTACTTTGACAAGAAAATATAAACTGATAAATCACTCTGTATATATATATATAACAATTCTAAGGATTGCAAAACAAAAATTATAGGCCAGAAGATGATGGAGTAGCGTAAATATAATGCAAAAAAAAAACAATGGGTTGTTTGTTTTGATTACTATAATTGATGGTTACAATGACACGAGAAGCATTTCTATGATATAAAACTATCTGAAAGTTGATTATGACAACCTTCCGCGTTAACTTTATATCATATCATTTTAGCGAGTGTGTATGGACAATATTGGTATGGTACAAAACTGCTTGGCAACCGTTGCTATGGAGCTACCCGATTACCTTTGTGCAGCTATAATAACACTTACTCACAATTTGACAAGCTGCTAATCATTGTGGTATTATATACGCAACATACAAGTACCGCAAAGTTTACATATTTATGATATTAGCTATAATTCTTCAAAATAGAGGTAAGCAAATGTTTTTATTACAAGCGTAGGTGCGAATTATGTGCGACAATGTATGATATGAATTGCTTTCATTTACAATAGCAATATCGTGAGATATATGTAATTCCCTATATAGTTGTTACACAACTTAAGTGTGCTAAAAAAATTGATTCTAATATATTATGAGAATCAATCATGCAATAACTCGTGGCATTTCGCCGCTCCAATATAGGATAAAACAGTCGAAGACACTCATTCTGCGATAAGTGGGATTCAAGAATGTGCAATGGATAGTCAAGTATGAATAATTCATGACAAATCGCCAGTCAATTCTGCTAGTTGTGTGAACGCACCCTAAAGAGTTGGAAAAACTTGCATACATGTCACTTTTGGCAACACTTACAGTAATGCCTTATGTAATCGACATCCTAACCACAGCAGAATTATGGGTAACTTTCAGGATTTAGTCGGAAATATGGATATTTATTTCCGACTAAATCCTGAAAATTACCCATAATTCTGATGTGGTTAAGGGGTCGATTACTTAGGGCATTACTGTATTTGCAACTGCATAGAGCAGTACAGCGTAATGATGCCCTCGAAAATTTGCAATTGTTTTTGCATCCATTCTTGCAACCACGTCGCAATAGTTCTTGGAAACATTTGGATGCTCCAGGATTGATTGATTGATTGATTGATTGGGGTTTATTGTCGCTTTAGCAACTAAGGCCATATCACGACATTGCCAGTTTTAGTGGTGGAGGAAATCCGCACACTTGCGACTAATCTAACAGTGATTTCAATGGCTGATAAACTCGTCAACCATGCGCCGCAAACCACCGGCCATCGGCGAGTAACTGGTATCTCCACCAGATAACGATTTCGAGCTACAAAGGCCACGACGGAAACATGAGGATTTGAACCCTTATCGCCAGCGCTGGAGGGCGAAACGGCTTGGAGTTGTACCCCTAACCGATTGAGCCCCGGATGCTCCAGAAAGATCGGTCCATGTCACACTCCAACTTTCTTCATAGTAGCCTGTCATTTGTATAAAAAAATGGGTTTCGTAAACAAAATTGGGGATTTCGTGCAATGTAGTTAATCGTAAATCCCATATACTGGAGACATTGGAAACCATTGTTGATAAGCTTCTTATCGATTAGTAGCCTAACAAATGGCATTATCATAGCAACAGTATGTGGTTTCTGAGAATTCTGGAAAATGATCATATGTGAATTAGTTTAGTGACAACGGTGGACTTGTTGGTGGATATGGTTATATAATAATACTTGCATGCATACATTCTCCAAGACGAACCTCCAGCACTGATCTCAAGAGTCAAGGTGACTATGAAAGGTCAAGTGTTTTATCACTTCATGTGCTATTATTTGTCTTTATGAGGAACCTTTCTCAATTTATTGCATCATATTGATATTCTGTTACATTCTGGAGATCATAGCCTTTATTTTGAGACACATATCTTATCCATATGCTGATTATTACTTGTGTGTGAGATTTTACGAAACATGTGACCAGGCCAATTGGCGACCCTTAAACTTAGAAATTGCTCTTCCCGATAGACAATGGCCACACCATTAGTTGGGTGGAAAGAGGACACAATCGTCAATTTTATGGGGATAAAATATGATCCGAATAACGTACACCGTTGGCATGGCAACCATTTTGGTGAATCACCTGTTGTTTGTCATACTCTATCCATTATGTATTGCTAATGACCAGAAACCTCATAAAAATTGTTCGCTGTGCATCTATTTTTATTGGGTCATATACTTGTAAGAACAAATAAATTTTATATATGGGTAGATTCAAAATGCTATCCCAAACAGTATGGCAATAGGACGCATGTACGCCAATAAAAATAATAATATATATTTAACAACAGTTGAGCATCGATGTTTTTATTTATTTCCAGATATTGTCGTAGAACAGGGATCAGTTTAGTTTAAGTGCTTTCAAGTTGTCGCCCTGTGATTACTCAAGCACACAATTTAAAATCCATATCTCAGGTAAAACATCCGCTTTGCGAGAACGACCGAGATGTTGCTATGAAAAATCCGTTTATCAACTATGCATCAAATCGGTCGACGTTTGTTCAAGTTATATATCGCGATAACGACATTAAGTTTTTTAAAATAGGCAATGGGCCTTTTGTTTCTGTTTGACTGCTTTGAAAAATTCGACTGACTGAACACTGGGAAAGGATAGTTGAACACTATTTCAATAGAACACAAACATTATATGTAAGACAGACGTAGAGAGAGAGAGATAATATAGAGTGAAAGACAAGGTATATAGATGGAGAATGGAGAGAGAGAGCGCGGGAAGGGAAAGATGCTTCTTTTATATTTATATTTTGTCTGATAGATATATAGGGTTATTGTTATTAATTTCGGCGTAATGGTTGCGTGTTCGATCAATGGATATGGAATTTGAATGGTTTAAGTGATTAAGCCTCAAGAGGAATCAGATTGTATTACTTGTTGTGTTTATCAAATAAGCCCATCTGCAGCCATAAACTATTATATTGGTGTTGGGGTCCTTCTTCATAAAATGTTGGTACATGTGTAAGAAACAAGTATATTATAACGGTTACTTGTGTGTCCGAAAATGTAGCCTCAAGAGTTCCGAAATATATCAATGACCTTTTTTTATAAAAAACTGAGAGATTCTTGGTAATTCTTCTGTTGTGGTTATTGAATAGTGCTGCTAACTTGTTAGCGTTTGGTCTCCGATAATAGTATGGTCCCAGGTATTGTACGCGTATGTCTTGGGGTTCAATACATTTAAGGATTACATGATACTCGTCGCATATTTCTGAGTTGCAGAGGGCACATAATCTATCCGAATATGGGGCATTGGTCCACGTGCCATATTCTATTGAGAGTCTATGGTTCCTCGTTCGGAAAAGAAGGATGCTTTGCATGACTCGGTGGTTTGTTATTGATAGGTAACTTTCTCGTTCAAATGAGGTCTTGATAATACGATAAGATGCGAATTTACTGGATGTTGCTATCGATGACAACTAATTGTGATTGGCATGCTCATCGATACTCATTCTCATGAAAGCATTATGTATTCAAGCAAGTGTACTAGTCATCATAATTATAAACCTGTGGATATATATACATAATCATAATATTTAATGAACATTGAAGTCACTTCCGACATATATATTAGCTTACCACTAAATCCGTTTTATGTTAATGTTCTAATTGGACGCTAGGCCATTGGAAATGCATACATGGATGCTCATGCAGTGCCATATTCGTCAAATGTGTTAGCGTTCATGAATAACTCGTTCGGACGTTAGAACGATCAACCAATTAGTTTGTAAAAGTGGTCAATATTAGCCAGTTTCTTTGCAAAAGACGTAAGCCTACATCCTTCTCGAAATTTGAATGCCATTGTGCGCAAATTTAACCGTTTAATCTTCTAGTCTATTCCAGACTAAGCAATTTTCCAAGTAGATTTGGAGAGCTTCAATGAGTACTATGGCCTTTCCTATAGAACGTTAATGTCAATAGAACGTTGTTTGATAAACCAACGGCTAATTATGGACCCCTCTCCAATTCTGATCTCTCACGATAATCCAGCGACAAAAAGGGCACCAGTCTCATAAGAGACATATACAACATCACAAAACAACAGGTATGTATTGGACAGTAAACGCCCTTTGTGTTTGTCGTGTTTAGTAACTCATTCAACGTTCTTTTTAAATATTTTAGAGTTTGCGAGTTGTTAGTCTTGGATCTGATGTTAGAATAATGAACCAATTAGTGTGTAAAAGTGGTCAATATCAGCCAGTTTCTTGGCAAAAGACATAAAGGTTACATCCTTCTAGAAAATTGAATTGTCATTGTGTTTCGCAAATTTAACGGTTTATTGTTCTAGTTTATTCTAAGCAAAGTCATTATCAAGGTAGACCTGGAGAGGTATTTCCCATAGAAATTTAATTTCAATAGAACGTTGTTTGATAAACTAAAGGCTAATTTTGGACCACTCTCCAAATCTGACCTTTCACGATAATCGAGCGACAACAAAAGGCCACCAACCTCATATGAGCGATCTACAACATCACAGCACAACAGGTGTGTCTTGGAGGTAGTAAGCGCCCTTTGTGTTTGTCGTGTCGAGTTATTCATTCAAAGTTTTTCAATTAAACATTAAAAGTTCTCTTCCTGCTGGATCGGTAAAAAGCGACATTAGCCAGTCAATATATGTGATCGTGAATATGTGGCAGTGAGGCTCAAATTGCCTCTACTCCTATCGTTAAGGCTACATACACATACAGACAATACGTTCACATCTTAAAGTCTGAAAGTAACGGTATGACATGTTCAGACTAAAACCCGACCATTGTCATGTGCACATAAATTATAAGTACTTGTAATAGCGTGTGTACCCCTCCCTTCTCACACCCCTGAATCGAACGGAAATTTGATGGAAACAATTTGATGGCGACAAAATGTTTCACCAAATGTTTGGTCGGTATCCGTGGTGCATGTCATATATATATATATACCAGCCAGATAAACATGTATCACTTAACATGGCCTATGAATAAACCCACTTGTATGACATGTTATAATCGATATATATACAATCAAATACATACAACTGAGCAGTATTTGTTACGTGCTTCATTTTGTACGTATGCATATAAATTGTATACTAGCAGTTATTATGTATATATGCAAAATTATGATGTTGGGTTTTATGTTTGAACATATAGGCTGGAGTCATCATCTCCAGTTTAAACATCCGAGTTAAACCTGGTTTTAGACCTACATTGGTGGTCAAAGTGCGCATCTTGTCGTTCAGTTGTCATTTAGTTGATAACTCTATTCGATGGTATGAACATGCAGTCAAACTACCTTGTTACCAATCAGAACAATGTGCAGGCCGATAAAACGCTTATTGATACGCCATAAATTATCGCGAGCGATAGTTATTCATTGAGAAACAAGTATCGCTCATGGACCACTAATCCATTCTTATTCTGCGTTTAAACAAATCTGCCAAAGGGCATCTCTCTCGACGCGAGTTTCACCACTTTGTTTGTGGTTTTCCGCAAGATGCTTTACCCGAAAAGACAAAAGTTGGTGTGTTTACATGTATGTTTATATAGACATATTATGAGATCTGTCTATCTATCCGTCCGTCCGTTCGCAACTTTTCGTCCTAACCACAGAACCGCTGTTGTGGGTTAAGTAACTAGATAGAACAAGTTGTAACGAGCACATTTGTTTATTGTTTTGTGTCTACTGATCGCCGCCAAAAGAGTAGCCGTTAACGTGTCACTTGCAACACTTAGGAAACAGCCGTCCACACCATACTGTGCCATAACCAATAAAAAATCGAAGACTGCCCTCCTCCAATGTGTTTTTGTTCTTGAGGACACAATTGTCCAGGTTATTCACGCTGTTGGGGTAGGATTGTAACATATGACAACTTCAGAAATTAGCAGTCTTCCGGGGACTTAGTATCGAACGTGTTTTTATTTTTGAAAACAATGAAAACCGGTTCAGCCAGTTACAGAGGTGTGTTGACGATTTAAATGCAGACGGGGAACCACAGTGCAGTTATATTTGTCGTTAACTTCCTGTTGATCTCTCCAAGACAAAATCCATACATGAGAATGACATGACCACCATTCGATTTTAAATCTTCAAAATACATTTTCAGTGTATAAACCTACACGGATTGAAATAATTGGATGGGACATGGCATGACATGATATTAATTATTTGATACAATAAAGTGCAATAAGACATAGACGCATGTTTTGCTTAAATCGGGACAGCAATACATTTTAACTAAATGATTTTTTCTGGATCGTGAGAGATGAGCAACATTGAGTTTCACATATCACCATCACTGACTATGAAATGAAAACAGCCAAAGAGAAGACCAACAACAAATATAACTACAGTCCATGCATGTAGGTTAAAATAGTACATTCCTTGGAGTATAAATGACAATTGAATAACACAATGAAACCACCAAATACATGTAGTGTGCTGTCCAAAATGTCTTATTTTTGTATGTAGTACATGCTGTCAAGTTTGGTGCTTTTACCATAAAATGCACGATTTTGTCATCTATCCGCCCCACTATTTGTGCATTAGATTAGACGCCTTCAATCATAAACAATCATTTTATAGAACTGGAACTGGAATTACGAACAAAAATATGTGATAAGAAATTCTGTAAGATGGTTGGGTGTGGGCTGGGGGGGGGGGGGGGGGGGGGGTTGGGGGGTGGTATCGAATAACTTTATTCTCAATACTTGGATGCCATATGAGTTTGTTATTTTGTGCATAATATTAGATAATCCTTCAATCAAAAACAATCATTTTTAGAACTGGAATTGCAAACAAAAATCTTCGATCTGAATTGGGTTGGGGTGGCGAATAACTTTATTCTTCAAACTTGGGGTGGCGAATAACATTGGTCTTTAAACTCCGACGTAGATACGTTTCTAACTTTTTGTATTTTATTAGACGATCCTTCATTCATAAACAATCATTTCATAGAACTGGAAGTCGAATTGCGAATAAAAATCTGCGATCTGAAATTATGTATTGGTTGGTGGGTTGGCGGGGTGGTGAATAACTTTATTCTTAATACTTGGATATCAGATAAGTTTCTTATGCTGTACATTAGATTAGTCGATTGACATTGAAAATGGAATAGAGTCCAATTATTTAGCACAACCCATCCTGATGTTGAAAATGAACATGCCATGCTGCTACTAAGAAAAGTATACAAGGAACCAGTTTTTGAACAGTTGCCCCCACACTAGTGAAATCTATTTCATTCCTTGTATTGTCTTTAGGGTGTTTGATGAATGTTAATTAACCATAGAGTTAGAGATAGAACAAAATGTATTAAGGTTAACGAGCCATACAGCTCTAACGGCAAAATGAACAATGACCGTTTTCAACTATATCGGGTCTTGCGTACAATGTTATAAATCTATATTTTATCTGACAACCATAGAGGTCACGTGACATTAAACCACATTAAATCACACCAACATCATAGTGAAATCTATTTCATTCCTTGTATTATCTTTAAGGTGTTTGATGAATGTCAATTAACCATAGAGTTAGAACAAACTTGATGAAGGTTAACTAGCCATACAGCTCTAACAGCAAAATGAACAATGACCGTTTTCAACTATATCGGGTCTTGCGTATAATGTTATAAATCTATATTTTGTCTGAGTTAAACAACCCACAATGTTAACTCCAACCTTCCTGAGCACATCTGCTGTTTCGACTGAACCAGTAAACAATAAAGGCAAGTGAACCGGATGATTTGGGGATATATGGCGGCTATTTGGGGTAGATTTGGTCAAAAACATGCACAAAAATCCTCGAAAATATCCTGATTTTTGCTTAAGACGGCAGCCATCTTGGATTTGGAGATCACGTGACATTAAAACATTGGAATAGAGTGCAATTTCGATGTTGAAAATATGCATGCCATGCTTCTACTAAAAAGTATACAAGGAACCAGTTTTTGAACAGTTGCCCCAACCCTAGTAAATGTCCCGTAGTAATATGGAAATCATTATTAATTTTGTTTAACCCCAACGGTTTCGTGATCATTTTACCTTGATAAAAATATGATATATGTATCGTGCATGGACCTCAACATTGCACCTTTTGTTGCTAAATCGGCTGCGTGGCCAGCACCATGGCAGTCACAAGGGAATCCTTGAATTCTCGTGCGGTGCCGCACAGCGGGCATCTATATAGGACAGGGAGGCAACCATATAACCCGTTCCATATTTTCGAAAATAGGGCTGAAGTCGTGCATGGAGTGTCAAAATAGCCCCTTTTGATACTAAATCAGCTGCGTAGCCAGATCCATGGCGGCCACCCGGGAATTCTTGCATTTTCGTGCGGTGCCACCCAGTGGGCATCTATAGGACAGGGACGTGACTATATAGCCCCTTCAAAATATTCGAAAATTGGTCTGAAGTCGTGCATGGAGACAAAATAGCACGCTTTGTTACTAAATCGGCTGCGTAGCCAGAACCATGGCGGCCACCCTGGAATCCTGACATTTCCGTGCGGTGCCACCGAGCGGGCATCTTATATATGACAGGGGCACGACCATATATACCCGGAAGGATTCCCTTGTGACCACGCAGCCGATTTAGCAACAAAAATTGCAATGTTGAGCTCCGTGCACGACTTCAGCCCAATTATCGAACATTTGGAAGGGGTTATATGGTTGCGTCCCTGTCCCGTGGACGCCCACCGAGTTGCACCGCACGCAAATGCAAGGATTCGCGGGAGGCCGCCATGCTTCTAGCTACGTAATCATGTTTATGGGCTGCGAAACGGTTTTCAAAAACATTTCTTTGTTTTTTTTGTAACATCTCCCAGTCTGTTGTTGAAAATACGTATGAGTTTTAGGTCCTGATGGATCTGGGTTTTCTCTATCCATATTGTCGATTTAATTGTTTAAATACCAGAGGAGCAGATGGTGGCGATTTTCTGCTATGTCTATATAGTGGTATAAACGATACGACGTCACGATATCGGGAAGAGAAGTCCCAGAACCCAAGATACTGGCAGGTATACCACGATGAGATCAGTGAAACCCACTTGAAATCCTAAACGCTCTGTATAGTCACACCGACTATCGACTCATTGGCCAAAGCCGGGACTATAGCCTATAGTACATGTATGAGGTGGCGCGGCATTTCCAAATTAATTGTCAACACACCTCATCCCACACGGACAACATCTTCATGTATACGGTATTTTTATTTGTTTATATCTGCATTAAGTATACACTAATACTATAAAACAAGTTGATTATACGGTGACAGTCTTGATTTCTTGTTTACACTCAGACAGGATGTCACCCGGAAAACTAGCAATTTATTTGTGCCTAATATTCAGCCAACTTAAGTCCGACAACGATTCCAACATTTATAACCAAAATATGCAATATATGTATATAGTTATTCTCCAAGACAATGCCAATTTGTATTGTAATAATCAATCGGATAGGAATTTCATGAAAGCATTGTCATTCTGTGTACGTAGCATCAATTATAAGACTGGAGCTATATTTCAGCCTTTTCTATACATGCCCAGCGATACCTATATCGATTGGCATGTGTCCCTCGTCAAAGTTTCAACAGGAAGGGGATCCTGATGTTGAAATGTAAACCGTTGAAAGAAGCACTCAATGTGATAAATACAAAAGGCTTTTACCACCCAAGGCGCACATGTTATTCTGGAAATCCATATATTAATCTTATGAGACTGGTGGCAGCGAACAGAATTGGAGAGGTGATTAAAATAACTCTATAGATACTGACACACAATGTTCTGTTGAAATGAATCTCCTAATTGAAAATACCGCTAGGTTTATCGACGCTCCGTGGGTCTACTTGGATAGATCTTGAAACTTATGATGCAGAATAGCTTTTACCTCCCTTTAACTCAATTGGAAATTAATTGATTAATCTTGGCATCTATCACAAAGAAATGGGTTCATCGTCCAAACCATGACTAAAACGCACACTGCCATACATATTTAATAGAAAACATTTTTGACATAGCATCATACATCCTGGGACCCAACTTTAGCCCGAGCCTGTGTACATATTCCGTCATTTTCTAGTCATTTTTTTTTTAATTTGGCACAGATATTAAACATCGTTGGAACCTGCAATTCTGAGTTTGGTTGGAACCATTTTTGTCGAGTTCTTGTCATTTTTGCCGACTTTTCTAGCTCGTTAGCGCAATAACTTGAACAAATATTAACCGATTTTAACAATGTTTTGGGTAAGAGCTATTTTAAAAAAAATCGAAATCCAGACTTATCCGATCTTTTCTACCGCAATTATGGCCCCAAGTTTGAAGAATTTTCTTGATTTTCAACATTTGATGTTTCCGGATGATGACATTTATTCCGGACATATCCAATCCTTCAGTTAGCCACCGTCTCCAGGGACATTGTGGTCGGTCGACCTTTTATTTAATATGATTTGGTGTATCATTTCTAGATGAAGACAATCCAACTCGACCACCCATCGGACACTTGAATTATTCTAAACCATACAACTATCGGCATTGCCGCGCCGTATATATCAGTACCCGATTCCTAGATTATATCCACGGTCCCCACACTACTTTCCCACCCATCGGAAACATGAATTATCAAAAAAATGCTCTTCATTGTTCGGTCCACAAAATTTTAGGAGACAATGATACGATTAGGTGCCATTAACTTAGCAGGTATAATTCCATGCGCAGTAAGATTCGTCGACTAAGATTGTTACAAGTAACACCACCAGGGAGGTACAGCTGCACCTATGTAGCCTCTGATGTCTACATATATAGAGTACACACAGTTTGCATTGGTGTGTGGCACCGTGGTACGGTATATATCATCTCATTCAAAACCAGCTAAATAATCTTTTAATTCTTATTTAAAAAAACCCACAGATTCACCCATATTAGCATTGCACTGTATCAACCAAATTTATTGTGCTGTAATGCCGTTGAAGGTTTTTTGTGAGTTTGTCAGTAGCTTCATATCTGCCCTTACACAAGTTCCATGAATTCCGTTACTAGTTCCCAGACCAACCCCAGTTTCCAGTTCCCAGTTCTCATAATATGATAACAATCGTTACTGAATCGCACACATGTATGTATGCATAATCACAGCAGCTACGGTGCCATCCTTTCTGGATTCTTCTTGTGCCGCGACTAGTCCATCTAGAAATCACAAACCAGGTCACATACGCTCGTCCAGCTGTTCAAAATTGGGCGTAAGTCGTGCATGGGTCAACATAATGAAAAAAGGTCAGTTTTCGTTGCTAAATCGCCCGCGTAGGCATAACCATAGCAGCCACGAGGCTATTGTTCTGGATTCGTTTTGTGCCGCTACTAGTTCATCTCAAAATAAAAAACTAGGTCACAATTAACCTGTCCAGCTGTTCAAAAATTGGGTGTAAGTCGTGTGTGGAGGAAATTAACAATTTCTCGTTGCCAAATTCCACTATGTATGCATAATCACACCAGCCACGGGTATTCTTGTGTTGCCACCAGTCCATCTAGAAATCACATACTGGGTCACATACGCCCATCCAGCTGTTCAAAAAATCGCATTTGTTCTGACAACACTATTGTTTGTAAAAGAGCAGACAAAGGAGGTGCACTGGTGATTATGGAAGCGACCGACTATGCCAACAAATCGGAAGATACACTCTTGGACGATCGTTTTTACAAGACACTTCCTACAAATAAGGAGAAGTTTGTCACAAAGTTCTCTAAATGCCTAACTGATAAAGAAGCCGAATATCTCACAAAATTTGAGATGAAATGCAGCTCTTACGGATTAAGCAAAATTCATAAAAGTCCCACAATCCAACAGGCAATTAAAGAACAGAATTCCGCGTATATCCGAGTGCCCAGGTATGGATAATATGGTCACTGATGTTAGTCGGGAAAATTTCTTTTGCGTGTATATACAGTTGGTGTTCGAGATAAATCATCCAGAATATCGCAAAATTTCACTGAGTAAACATTTGGATTAATGTGGAAAGAATCAATATTAAATCTTCCCATTCCAAAAACTGTTCTCAGCAAACAGAATACGCCGAACCCGGAAGGAAGATGTCTACGTTGATCACTTCCGATGCAAGCTAAATGCGTGTAAAGCTGGGTTGTCTCCTTGACACTATGATGTCTCATGTTATTCTTGGACCATATATATAACTGTGCACACGTTACTTTAAACTGTGAAATATATATATATATATATATATATATATATATATATATATATATATATATATATATGTGTGTGTGACCGAGCCTCTCGACAAACAGGTTATTATTGCCTACAAGAAAACTCCCAGTTTGAGAGATATGCTCGTTCGATCTAGACTCAGACCTTGATTAACACGCAGTTCAATTAGCTTTTTAGCAATTTCAACATCATTATCCTTTGTTTGTGCTCAACACAATATTTTATGTCAATTTCCGACACAACCTAACAAAATTTAGCTAGTTCCATAGAAATAATTACATAAGAAATCGTATATATATATATATATATATATATATATTTGCCAATGTCTGTTCCATAACAATTTACAGGGACCATCTCGATAGCAATAGAGAGGTCTATTTTTGGTACTTTTTCTTACAAGAAAGATAATGGATAAGATAGTGCGGGTTAAAATTTTGTAAAGTGACGCTGTTGTTGTCAGGGGCACAAAAGGGGAGAAGGGCAGAAAAAAAATTGTCGCCGATTTCCACCAAACTTATACATAATCATCTCCATGAGGAATCTAATGGTGTGGTTTACAGACGCCAATAGTGGCGCCATTTGAGTCAGGGATGCATGGAAGGGGAGAGGTGCACAAGAATTAATAAACCTGTTTAGCGCCGATTTCCACAAAGTTGATACACATTCTTCTCTATGAAACGAGGAATCTAATCGTGTGCTTTCAAGATGGCAAAAGTGGCGCTATTTGAGTCAGGGGTGCAGTGCAGGGAGAGGGGCACCAAACTCGCACTTCCGCAAAAAGCCAATTTGGCATTTTTGGCGGCTATGTTTTTCGGTGGTTACCATGGCAACCATGGGCTTTCCCTAGCTTGGCATGATATCCAAATCCACAAGATATCACCTCGGGATATTGTATACAAAGTTTGTTGCTTTTACCTTAAAATGCACGATTTACCCTTTTTTTGACACGGAGCCGCCCTACTAAATATGGATATCGGCGATTCGCCGCAATTTCGCGCTTTGTAACAAGACCGCCGATTTGAGCGGTATGCGACTGCTTCGTCTTGGGGGTACTGTATGCTACATAGCTCATGCACCATAAATCAGTCTGCTCGTGTGTTGCCATTGGGTGGTGACCATATTGGAAGGGAACTTCGTTGCCGCTGCTCGTCTACCTCCCGTGTATATAACCGGTACCACCTAATACGCACACGATTAGATAGCGGGATTCACGATTGATAGCGGGGTTCACGATTAGATAGCGGGGTTCACGATGAGATAGCGGGGTTCACGGTTAGATAGCGGGGTTCACGATGAGATAGCGGGGTTCACGATTAGATAGCGGGGGTTCACGATTAGCGGGGTTCACTATTAGATAGCGGGGTTCACGATTAGATAGCGGGGTTCACGATTAGATAGCGGGGTTCACGATTAGCGTGGTTCACGATGATATAGCGGGGTTCACGATTAGATATTCAAAGACAGTCACGCAGTAGGATTACATTTCGATATAATCATCCCGAGTTAATCGGAAAGGTGATACGCATAGAACGTACGAAAAAACGGAGATTTGCATGAACGAATTTACAACACCACAATTGATCATCTTTGGTTAAATGTAAGTCGAGTTCTCAGAACTGGGTGTGTGGATTTGGGGGAGATTATGCATGGACCGCGCTTTAAATGCATCTATGCAAACATCTCCGTTATTTCGTCAAAAATACTAATCTCAATTAATGATAACCTCGCGTTAATATGAATCGCTATATAATCGTGAACCCCGATTAAGTATATTTCGCTATCCAATCGTGTGTGTATTGGCTGGTATAAGTTATAACTGTAACCCGTTTCCAGCCCTGATGCCTGATGGCAGACTATACCACTTCATACCGGAGAACAGTGAGGCGTGGATTATCTCATCAATGAAGCTCAACTGGGAACAAGCTAGAGACAAGTGCTCCGGCGAGGGAGGAGAACTGCTACCGATACGTGGAAACCGACCATATTTGGTATTCAATGCACTGGACAAAGCTTTTCCCGGTAAGTATACATTCCCGCTTCCTGTTCTGAATGGATTCTCCAATTCAACTATAAAACTGTACATAGGAATGGTTTATTACCGCCACGCCAGTGGGTGTACACTGGTGTAGAGTTTCTTATGTTTGAGCGGACGATCGATAATCCTCTGGGCGAATGTATTATGGTTAGGTATTTCGTACTTGAGATAAACCGTTCCGATTGTGACGATAGTCCAACAAAGATTAGCACATGTGTTCACCTCACCGGTGTAATTGTGGAGACATGTTTCTATTATGAAGGTTCGCTATCCCGAAGGTCCACTATTCCGAAGGTTCTCTATTCTGAATACTTGCTATTTCGAAGGTTCACTATTCGGAAGGTTCGCTATTCCGAAGGTTTTTGTTATTTTTAGGTTAATTCTAAGTATTGAGAGGGTTCATTATCACGAAGATTCATTTTATGGAGTGTGTGCTCACATCCGAACTGATCCTGCGCGCACACCGATACAGATACAGGAGGAAACAACTTAGAACATTAAATGTGATTTTGTTTTGTTTTCGCGGGTTTTCTTGAGATTTAATGTGATTACGTGGGCCCATACCTTTGATTTCTTGGCATATAATATGAATGTTGTGGTATATATGGACCATCCAGCATTGGGACATGACACAGGTACAGTTGATTAAGTGCTGTTCTGTGCGGGCTCCAATTTGGGGTTCAATATTTTAAGGGGCAAATTTAGAATTTTATGGTCCCATACCTTTGAACTCTGGACATAAAATATGAATATTGGGGGGCATTGCTCTAGTCCGAAGGTTCAATATCCCGAAGGTACACTATTCCAAAATTTCTCTGAATGTTCGCTATTACGAAGGTTCACCAATCCGAAGGTTCGTTATTCCGAAGGTTCTCTATTCTAATGGTTTTTGTTATTTTAAGGTTAATTCAGTTTCTAAAGTATTGAGAGGGTTCATTATCACGAAGATTCTTTTTATGAAGGAAATAACTTAAAACATTAAATGTGATTTTGTTTTGTTTTCGCGTGTTTTCTTGAGTTAAATGTCATTACGTATGACCTTATTTCTCATTACATATTCACGTCAAGCAACCCACACAATTGCTATGTTCCCTGCGATTTAATGTCATTACGTGTTACCTAATATCTCAATAATCTGAAACAAGAGTACGCCTGCTAAAGGCGAATTATTACAGTGGGGCTATAACGCTCAATGAATGCTGGAGGCTATAACAAACTGCGCATAGACGAGTATGAGATGAGCCTAACTGCAATTGTGACTTTGTTTAAAGGCCCACTTAATTTTGGAGTCGTTCATTTTTGTTATAGTATATACGGTTTTAATAACAATTTGTGCCATAAAATTTGAATAAAATACTCTAATTCATCACCATTTGAAACGCAGAATACTTCTATCTCCTAGTTTGAAACACCTTTTAAAAAACCGCGACAAGTCGTGCGTCGTTTATCTAGCAATTGGCAACTAACATGTCCTCTTCGACTTTCCATAGATTTCAACGTAATATGATACTTAGTGGTATTTGTGTCCTGGAAGTGTTTGGACGGGTCGTGACCCCGACCTGACCTTGACCTATAAAATTTCAATGCAACTTCAATTTGGGTAAAACGGACGAATTTCGGCGAAATTTGATACCTGGGGATACTTTTGTCCGGGGAGTGTTTTGAATGGGTCAAATCTTGACATCGGAGTGACCTTGACCTTCAATGTGGTCAATCAAAGGTCAAATCTGGTAAAACGGATGGATTTCGACGAAATTTGATACCTATGGGTACTTTTGTCGGGGGATTGTTTTGGACGGGTCAAATCATGACCCTGACCTGACCTTGACTTTCGAAATAGTCAATTCAAGGTCAAATCGCGGCTTTCTCAGGAAATCTGATGGGAAACAGCCCGGACGAAGTCGGGCCCATCAGCTTGTGCAATAAAGAAGACAGTTTGAAGAATGTAATGTATAACACGAGAAACGGGAAAATTTGAAATATGGAAGTATGCAAATTTCCCACATACAATTTGAAAGCTACTTTATAGTATAATTATATTATGATTTATATTTATGGCTAATAATATGATATTGGTGGCGTTACCATTTCTGACTATGGTTTTCTTGTTATTCGTTTGGTTGGATGTTCATGTAATACAAGCGGATGACAGCGACGAAAATAGAATATATACAAGAGCAAAAAGATCCATATTTATTGGTGGGAAATTCAAAGTTCAACAAGCGGCCTATTATCGGATCATTTCCTAAAGAACTCGTCAATGAGTATTTAGAAAAAAAATGTCTAATAAAAACAGATAAAGGTGTATTTAGGGTACAAGACCTCCTGTTAGAACAAAAACATATTGACTCGAAGTTAACACCACGTTCTGCTTTGTTCTGTTGACATATATATCTTGAAACCAAATGCATCTATGACATATAAACTCGACCTATAATACCCCCCAAAAACATGTGATTTATTTGGTGTCAAATCGGACCGGATGTCGTGCGAATCAACACTTATACTAATTCCGGCGACTCGATGTTTCTCGCGTGATCTATTTTATTTAAGAAGCGGTATGGCCAAATGTTTTTAGGCAGTGGAAATTTGTTTGGGGATCGGCGTATGTGCTATATATAGGCTCAGATATGTACAGTACAACGCCCGGCATGTATCGGAGACAAGTACATATGACACGCAGCTGTGCCAAAACATACACCATTTTTCTAACAAAGAGACCTTCAAATGTGCATATATTGTCCCAAGTGCGACGCCGAAATAAAGCGGCCATATGAGCTTCCTTTTTTTTGGTCGCTTCGGTGGCCGTGCCATATTGACGTCAGACTTTGAGTAGCAAGCTGCGCTCGCCGTCACGGTCCGGGGTTCTAATCCCACCCAATCCCAAAATTTGTACTGTCTCAAATACCCATGCAGCTTCTAAAATCGGCGCCTTGTGTGTTATATTGCGCCAGGCATGTACAAAGGGCAATGCTATGCATGTCTCGGGGAAAAGTACATACAATATGCAGCTGTGCCAAATATTTACCATATATTTTATTGTACTTTGACTGTTGTACAATTGAACTTTCATCGCAGCCATTATAATATGTCTGGGATATCTACAATACCAATATCTAACTAATATTTCACCTACTCGCAGCCTCTGAGTTCAACGGGATGCATCTCTGATTCCTAGATAAGTATCTCAGTTTAAGCAAAATATTTAAGGACTACATGTATATATATACTCAAATTACAGAACAGGAAGTAGTTCTAGTACTCAGTAGCATGCGTTGAACACTGGCAACACAAGATTATTTCTGCAAAACTCACTTCTTACGGAAATGAACAGTTAAATGCGATTTTGCCATATTTGGTTCATCATAACTGAAAACTTACTTGTATATAGTATTGACAAATAATTCCTCTGTCGAATTTTTTTTTTTTAATAAGAACAAAAATCACCTGAACACGTGTTTACCTTAGAGATAGGCAATTTGAAATTGGAAACTTCTCAATTGGATATACAGTTTCAATTTTCTTCAGAACAAAATATCTAAATTGGTATTATTTAGCCAAAATGCATATATTAGTGATGATTATTCCAATGTGTTTATACGTTAGGGCGATTCTCCATTAAATGAACAATTTCGTCCAGAAAATTCTGAGGAAAAAAAGTTTGTCACATGCCGATGAATTTTATGTGAGTATGTAGCACAGATATTGGTGACCACGAAAATGACATTCCGCAAAATTATAGGGCCAGGTCAAGGTCAATCAAGGTCGTTCATTACAGCATGTGCCAATGACGGTTTTTTGGGGTTGAATCAGGGCAACGTCATTGTCAAATTCGCTCATTCTCCAAAACTTGTTTACATGTGCCCTTTAATAGTTGAATTATCGTTATGAGTATATATTGTTTGAGTAGCCGATGATCTATCCGTCCAAACGACGTATTGCGTAGCTCCGCACGTTGAGACATCTATGGGATACAGCCATTTGAATATAAGTGGTGGAAATTGATGTGCTTTGTAGTCGTGACTTAGAGTTCAAACTCTCTAAGAGGTCAACGAATACAGCGTTCAGATATGATAATTGGAAACAGATTTTGATCGCATAACAGGCTATTCCTATCAAGTCGGGCTTGCCCTGGAACCTCGTACACTTGGTTTGACTCCAAACGATCGAGTAACTCTGATGTAGATAACGTGAACATACGTCAATCAAAGTCTGTTCACCAAGGGGTTCGCCAAATTGCAATGATAATTTAGAGTAGAAAACATTGTCGATGGATTTCTCTTACATGTTTCAAGATATTGAACTGAAATTTGGTATTTAGTGGTTTCTCAGTGCGCTCAATCAGATAGAATTGTCAGTGAGATATTCTGATGGTCCAAAATGTGTATTTTGACGCCGTTGCTATAACACACGAGCCGGAAATCGCACCGCAGGCAGAACGATTGTTGAAAAGTACGGAAATAATTGACTTTCAAACTGTCATCTGCTTCTCACTGAGATTGTTTGATGTAAACGTCAATCCATTGTGAGAATTCGTTAGTTTCCGTTGATCACCCCCCCCCCCTCCACACCACTCATTCACTCACCACCCCCCCCCCCGATTTTATATAAACGCACTAAAACTAATCCATATGTCATATTTGTTCTTTTTATCTACACCCAGATCATTCCTTAACATGTTTTATTTGTTAGATCGTGTTTGCGTCTCTGGATATTTCAAAATTAAAATTGCGTCATTACCCAAACAGAAGGAGTGTTTGGGTAATGACGCGTTTGGGTAATGACGATTTTCGTTTCAGCGCGCTCTTATATTTTGAATATCCATCACCTATGAAAATTAACTAGTTTATGAACAAACAACCGCTGTGAGCTTTCGAAAAAAACTTTTAATCGTTCGCATACAGCATGTAACATTCAAATGGTCTGTGTTTGTGTAATGACGCTGAATGAACATACGCTAGCGATTTCTAGTTTCAAAGGTTGATTTTGAAAAATTATTCAACGAAACATAACCTGTGTTTATTTTTTCTAGACATTAAAGGATATTTACTCCACGATGCAACCATAGATATGAACAAGCTATGTTTCTGGTGAAAATATCAGCCGTCTTTATCGTGCGTTTGGGTAATGATTCTATATAACGGGGCATGCTTTTGGAAGACTTCACATGCTTTCCACTAACTAAATATTTAATTTCATAAAAATTATACGAATTGCATGGCCTTCAGTGCAAAATTCCGCACAAGAATATTAATTGGTTTAAAGATAAATCGTTCGGTGGCGGATGGGAACAATCAGGGAAGTTGAATGCCTTTGATTTGGGACATGCTGTTTCGGGGTACGTAGCCTGTAATATACACATGGCATACATGTTGTCACACGTCCATACTAAACCCGAAATGTCTCTCATAAATGCCTGTATCGTGAGCTACAAGATCATTACCATCACTTTTATGTATTGTGGCCATTGTTTTTCATAGGATGAACTAATAACGCAGGACATGGGTTTGCTCGTTTACGGGAGAATCACCCGTTAACGTTTATCTGTATTCCCCAAAATAGTGAATCTATATTCCTTAACTAAAGTTAGTTGAAATGACACTCTATACACTTCAGGTCTCCTGAGAACTGGGACAATGGATCTGTATTGGATTGGAATGTACGAGAACAACAACGGGGACTGGAGACACATGGACGGGACGGCAGCCAATGGAATCAACTGGCACGCGGGTCAGCCGAACAACGGCGCTAACGGGGACTGTGGAGACCTCTGGCAATACAGCAGCCTGGCCGACAAAACATTCATGCTGGCTGATGATTCGTGTGGATACGGATTCAGATATGTCTGTATGTTCAACATTGGCCAATAAATATTTACTTTACACAGCCTGTAAATTTCACAATATATCCTACTCGCCGACTGGTCACATCCATTTGGGGCGTGTACAAGTTTCACAGCACAATAAACACATTTATTCCAAACAATACACCAGAAGACGAGCCGATATCACGTGACCAACACCCAAAAATGGATCCGAATTATATAACAAAAGGCCACTCGGCCACACGTCGCTCGTATATGGTGGCTTTATTTGGCCGGAGTGTTTTTAAGAAATGAAATTGAAATATTTTATTAGGTTCCAGAATAGTTGGCAAATTATAAGTCGAAAAGGGGCATAACTCCGCCATAAATTGTTGCACCCGATCCAAGTTCGAACATGATTTGGGCATTCTCACATACTAAGTTTAATCAATTCCTTTTGAATATTATTCAATTTACCATCCGGACAACAAACGTTTCGGACGGACGGACGCACAGAATGGACACGCAGCCGGACGGCTAGACGGACGGACACGCAGCCGGACGGACGAACGGACGGACGGACACACAGCCGGACGGATAGACGGACGGATTCACTTACGTCGATACAATTGTTCTTCGTTTTAGTTGAGTCATACTGCGTTCGTTTGAATCTGTTGTACTGTAGCCGGCGAACTGCTGAACGGGATTTTGGTGGGATGTTTTGTCAATTTTAATCGACTTTATTATACAAATCAATACTGAGTGCTATAGTTGATAGAGACAGTGATATCTTACGGTCACAACGGTGTATTTAACATGTATATTTTTACACAGGATATGCCGTGTAATTAGAAGTAACACGTTCGTTTAGAGAAGACCCGAACTGTTTCGAAGTTTAATCGGCAACGTTCTGCTTCTATATGCCAACAATCGAGTATACACCCGATAACAACATATTTGGGAACAGGTGGGTTGTGATCTCATTGCTGTTATGGATTTTAATTGTAAGTGGTCCCATATTATTTGTTTGTTAAACATTTCTTGCACGTCTAGCGATGCAATATTTAATTTACAATTTACAATTTTCAGGGTATAGGATATGATTTATGTCAACAACACCACGTTTACTGCACTGCGGTCACTTAGACGATGTCAAATGAATTCGTGTTCTTTTGAAATTACGTAGACATTATGATAACGTATATATTTTCACATCAAATTGCCGCTTTCAATTGAGAACTTGGACGGCAAGCATTAGATGTATCTATCCCTACCGATTTACAGACGTGGCTAGTTCGTACTTGGTTTCGATACACGCACTTTACCAGCGATGTAACACATTATCATAGAAATAGAATAACATTGATAATCATATATAGGGGCCTCATGGAGCTTATTTCACATTCAATTAATAGTGTGCATACCTTATCCCATTCAATTAATGGCGCGGGCGCCGACTAAAACGTAATCGGATATGACCGCATCTATCGCTACATAAAATGTCAACCAACGTCGAATACCACAGCTTCTACCAGTATGGCATGCATTACTACAATATAATTGCATGTTCATTTAAAAACCAAACAAGAGTTTAGTGAACTCACCAGGCGGACCCCGACAACCCAGCGACGTACGTGGTCAGATCGAGAATCCCGGAGTCAACCAGCGCAGTCATCGTTCCGGATAGCCCCACCATGGCACGAAATCCGCCACCAGAACCCAGTACTCCAACAACTGGAACCTACATGTATAAAGGATACATTATTCAATTCAAAAATGAAGTTGGTGTTTAGAATAGAATAGAATAGAATATAATTTATTAAGCTAAATACATCCCTGGGTTGGGACAGGTTGCCATACATAGATATAATATTAATGTGGTACATGAACAAACATAAACTGTATAATAATAACATCACTCAGTCATGTAACTTAATATGCATTATATAATAATATTTAGGTATTGTTCAATCTGCACTCGAAAAACCTCCTGACTATGTTGCAAACTTTCGCACAATGTTGTGTAAGGTCATTATCTAATATATGCTTCAGTTGGTCCCATCTACTCATCAGTCGAAAATTAATAAAACTTCCCTCCATTAGTTTTAGTAATTCACTACGCTGGGTGGAATAATGGGGGCAGTCAATTAAGAAGTGTCTTTCGTCTTCCACGATTTTGTCTTCACAGAACACACACAGCCGTAATGGTAAAGATGTCTTTTTCGGTTGCGTATGTCTACCCTTTTCAATAGCAAGAGAATGATTACTTATTCTCAGTCGCGTAAACATTGTACGGTCAGATTGGGAAGCTGTGTGAATATGTTTATGCATATATAGTGGGATCTCTTCAAAACCGGTGTGTTGTTCCCCGTAAAACAACAAAATGTGTGTTTCATGTTATATTGTATACTAGCAGGGTTACCCGGCGTTGCCCAGGTTAATGCGATGTGAAACCATCTGTATGCTGTGGATATTTGTTGGGAATAGAGAACACTCTTGCTTAAAGTGTTATACGTTTTCTCATAAATTGTATATTCAAATAGCATCACAAAACATGATTATTACAGTCATGGAATATAAGTAGTGGCCCACCTTGTTAATTGTCATTCTGTTTATCGCGATTAATCCGTTCTACCAATAATGAAGTATTTATTTATTTACAACTGCGTAATCGTCAGACGTTATAATATGACACATGGACATCATAAAGACATTAGTTCGCATAAATAAAAGATGACAATTGGGTTTTACATATTGAGATGTATCAATCAATCTAGTGGGTTGGACTAAGATCTCGAGGATACCTGGCTATCATATCTCCATGAAGATACAGATGTTTCAAAGAAATTTCCAGGTGCTCATGGTGCTATATATTGGTTAAAGTTTCTCATTTTCAACGAAATGTTTCTGCGAAAGTATATCAGCTACATTTGCCAGACACAGAGCGATATTTTGAGTTGTTTATGTCAGTCGATGAGTCTGTTCTAAACCCCTTGTCAGATGTCAGTATTGGGAGGATCCTGAAAAGTCATGTGCATTTTATTGTATATCAGAAGAAACTATATATGACTGCACACTGTGACCACTATTTTTGAACAGGTCTTCCATATCTCCTGACAAATTGTAACTTTTTTTGTGGAAACTGTATTGAATGGAACAGACTCAATTTTGTTATAATATATATGCAATCCTCTGACGGTTCGAGGTCTCTCAATTTGCACGAATATATGTATCTCTTCAATAGAATGATAAATATACGTTTAATGCTTATTTTATGTATATCTTTTTGCTAGCTCACTGTGTGAATGTCCTGATTGCCATCTCCATATAAATATGACAGTTAAGAAGATATAATTGTTCAAGTGACTTATAAGTGGGTTACCATTTGTCGGGATTGTGAAATGTGAACGCCCAAATCTCCTTAAAATTATATGGAGATGGCCTGGGTGACTATATAACTTATATGTGGATATCGGCGAATAACAATCTTATCTATGATAGTGCATATCCGCTCGCCATCCGTGACGCAAACGACACCAATGTGATTTAATTCATAGTATACCATTAGACAAAAACATGTATGAATTTGTTGGAAATTAGTGCCAAATATATATTGTATCAGCTTTTGCCTCTTTTGACATATTTAAACCACGCCCATTAGACTCATGGATGCATGATATACTGGCGATGATTATATATATGTTTGGTTGTAATAAGCAACTAAACACATTATGAGAATAGTTATGAACCCACATCTCTCACCCAAACGACAGCAATTTGTCGTCACTAAATCACACGATGATATTCCTCGTATCATAGAGAAGAATAATATATCAATTTGGTGGAAATCTGGGCTAAAAATAGTTTATTAAATCAATAGTTGATGCAACGCTGACTCGAACAACGCCATATTGCGGAGGTGATGTATTTGTTTGGTGGAAATCGGCGACAAAACTAATTCACCATATTTTTTAAATTTTGCCGACCTCCCCCTTTTCTTCCGCTGACACCAACAGCACCATTTTAATTTAAATCTAAACCCGCACCATTATCTTCCTTGTTAAAAGTTACCCCTCTTAGAACGCCTCGGTGCCATCTCGATTGTACCGCGTGAAGTTATATATAGAACAAACAGACATACAGAAAGACAGACAGACAGCACAATTTGATTTCTTGTATCATTTGAGATGCATATATATGAAATTGGTGAAAATTGGCGAGTATACAAATTCGTATCAAATTGGAGGTCCCCATATCTCACCCATAGGGCACCAATTTGGTGTATCTATACATGATAAGATTCCTCGTATCACGGAGAAGAATATGTATCAATCTGGTGGAAATCGGCACTAAACATATATATATATATATATATATATCTTTTTGTGTCCCTCTCATCTCTATACACAATTTATATACAATTTTTTTTTATCAAATTTGGTGCCAATCCCTCCTCCCCATCTCTCACCTAAACAGCACCACTATGGCATCTTTAAATCACACGATTCGATTCCTCGTATCATGGATAAGAACGTGTATCAATTTGGTGGAAATTGGCGCCAAAATAATTGTGCACCAATTTTGTGCCCCTGTCCCTTTCAATACACCCCTGACTCGAATGAGGCCACATTTGACAGATATAAGCCACACCATTAGACTCTTCATACCATGGGGATGCTTTTGTATAAGTGTGGTGGCAATCGGCGACTAAACCAATTATTATCAAATTTAGTGCCCACCCCCTCCCAATCTCTCATCGTTTGGACAACAATTTGGCGTTCTTAAATCGCACAATTAGATTCCTTGTATCACGAAGAAGAATATATATCAATTTGGTGGAAATCGGCGCTAAAATTAGTTTTATCAATTTTGGTGCCCCTCTCCCCTTTCGTGCAACCCTGACTCGAACGACGCCACTTTTGATATATTTAAACCACACCGTTGGATTCTTTATATCAGGGGATGATTATATGTAAGTTTCGTGGCAATCGGCGACAGAAAAAAATTCTGCCCCTCCCCCTTCCGGGCACCCCTGACGCGAACGGCGCGACTTTTGCCATATTTAAAACACACCATTGGATTCCTCATATTATGGGGATCATTATATATAAGTTTCGTGGCAATCGCCGACATTTTTTTTTCTGCCCCTCCCCCCTTTTCTGCCCCTGACAACAACGGCGTCACTTTAGAAAATTTTAACCCCGACCATTATCTTTCTCGTAAAAAGTTACTCCTAGTAGACCCATTTGGCACCATCTAGATGGTCCCCTGTGAATTTCTATAGAACACAGACAGACAGACAGACAGACAGACAGACAGACAGACAGACAGACATTCGCAAATATAGATATAGATATATACATGTACATATTCGTGCGAATAGTGAACTCGTAAATAAGAGATTGAACACAATGCAGATTACAGTAGAAAACTAAACTCCTTGATTTGCGCCCTTAAAGGGTAACATATTGCATTGTATTAGTTCAAACGTTGTGTTCTCTGAAATGGTACAGTCGAACGATTGGAAATTTCCGCAATATTAATTGATAGATACATTAATTCAGAAAGAGAGATACACTGGATCTTAACGTATCGGTTGTATTCACTGAAGAAAGTCAATAATATGTGTTTAAACTAGACAGAGTATTGCATACTACCGACGTGAAACACCTGCATGCGTGATTTTTTTGTGAAAATGTGGTGTGTGGAAGGGGAAAACAACGATAAAATTTATGCACAAATGAGGATTGGATTCTTCAAAGAGAAAATTACCTATACGTTCGTTGTTTCGGTGTACTTTACATTAATTTGTTGCGACGTCGCTGCTCAGTGGTAAATCACACAACTTGTTCACGTTATTTTTGTCTTTTAAAGGTACGGGAGGCCTTGGCGGTGGGTATGCTGTGAAAATATTTCCACCTGTCAAAAACCGCCACAAACAGAAAAAATATTAAAATGTAGACAGACTTTGTCCGTATACAAATAAGAAATATCGCATAAACAGTATGTTATTGTCATATGTTTTACCATTGTTATGTAAACAAAAGCATTAAAAGTTACTTCCCTGGTGTTTGTTTATATTATGATGGTAAACATAAAGAGCGTTCTTTGTTGCTAAATTCCTGATATGGAACGAATAAAGAGCGTTTATATAATTTGTGTGTTATTAGCCAGTAACACTGTGCTGCCTTCTGTAACACAATCAGACTCTTGCTTAGGTAAAATATAGTAGGTCTTTATGATAGCATGCTGTTTACGCGATGGTCATGGTATATATGAACAAAACTGTATGCGTTTTAATGTTTTTCTGTTTACGGTGATTGAAACAAATATGAATATTTTCGACAACAAAGGCCTCCCATGCCTTTAAGCAACAAGTTATCCAGCATCTATATCTATATTTGCGAATGTCTGTCTGTCTGTCTGTGTTCTATAGAAATTCACAGGGGACCACCTAGATGCACAAAAGAGGTATAATAGGGGTAACTTTTTACGAGAAAGATAATGGCGAGGGTTATAATTTTCTAAAGTGACGCCGTTGTTGTCAGGTGCAGAACAGGGGGAGGGGCAGTAAAATAATTTGTCGCCGATTGCCACCAAATTTATATATAATCATCCCCATAATATGAGAAATTTAATGGTGTGGTTTAAATATATCAAAAGTCGCACCGTTCGCGTCAGGGATGCCCGGAAGGGGAGCGGGCACCAAAATTGATCAAAATAATTTTAGCGCCGAATTCCACCAAATTGATGCACATTCTTCTGAGATATTCTCCATGATACAACGAATCTTATTGTGTGATTTAAAGACGCCAAATTGGTGTCGTTGGGATGAGAGATTTGGGGGGGGGGGGGTGGGTGGGTACTAAATTTGATAAGAATTGGTTTAGTCCCCGATTGCCACGAAACTTATCCAAATTCATCCCCATGGTATGAGGTGTCTAATGGCGTGACTTAAAGCTGTCAAAAGTTGCGTCATTCGAGTCAGGGGTGCAATGAAAGGGAGCGGTGCACCAAAATTGATACACAATATTTTTAGCGCCAATTTCCACCAAATTGATACACATTCTTATCCATGATATGAGAAATATAATAGTTTGATTTTAAAGACGTCATATTGGTGCTGCTTTGGTGAGAGATGGGGTGGGTGGGGTTGGCACTAATTCGATAAAAATATGTTTGTCGCGGATTATCACCAAACTTACAAATAATAATCTCCATGATATCAGGAGTCTAATTGTGTGGTTTAAATATGTTAAAAGTGGGGCCATTCGAGTCAGGGGTGCCTTGAGGGTGAGAGGGACACAAACATTGATAAACAATATGTTTAGCGCCGATTTCCACCTGATTGATACATATTCTTCTCCGTTATACGAATAATCTAATCGTGTGGTTTAAATGCGCCAAATTGGTGCCATTTTGGGTGAGATATATGCAATGGTGGCAATACATTTGATACAAATTTTATACTCGCCAATTTTCATAATTTTTATATATATTCATCTCTATAATAAGTCTAAGTGTGTGGTTTAATGATGTCAACAGTGGCGTCGCTTGAGTCCGAAATAGGTACGGGAGGGTCACTAAAACTTATAAAAATATGTTTAGTGCCAATTACCATCAAACTCATACACGTTCTTCTCAAATGATACAATGAATCAAATATTTGCGAATATCTGTCTATGTTCGATATATAACTTTAAGCGTACAATCAAGATGGCACCAACAGGGGTAACTTTTTACGAGTAAGATAATGGTGCGGGTTAAAATGTTCTAAAGTGACGTTGTTGGTGTCAGGGGAGGGGCTATTTTTAGCGCAGATTTCGACCAAATTGATATATTATTCTTCTCCGTGATACGAGGAATATAAACGTGTGATTTAAAGACGCGAAATTGGTGCCGTTTGGTTGAGAGATGGGGCGAGGGGGTGGGGGTAATGACTATGATAATAATTTGTTTAGTTGCCGATTACCACCAAACTGATATATAATCATCTCCATTATATAATACATGCATGTTTAAATAGACGTGGTTTAAATATGACAAAAGTGGCGCGGTTCAAGTCATGCATGAGGGGAGTTGCACCAAAGTTGATACAAATATATTTAGCACTGATTCTACCAAATCCATGCACGTTCTTCTCTAATGATATGATGAATTAAATCACATTTGGGGTCGTTTGGGTCATGGATGGCGAGAGGAGATTCACTAGCATTTATAAGATTGTTCAATTCGCCGATATCCAACAAAGTTATATATAGTCATCTCCCAGGCCATCTCCATGTCGTTCTAAGGAGTTTTTGACATTCCAATTTCACAATCTCGACAAATGGTGACACAATGAAGTCACTTGAACAGTTATATCTTCTCAACTGTCATATGTATATGGGGATGGAAATCAGGGCATTCCTATAATGATCTAGCAACACAGATACATAGAAGAAAGCATTATAAGCACATTTATATCAATCTATTTAAGAGATACATATATTCATTCAAACTGAGGTACCTTGAATCGTCAGAGGATTGCATATTAGAATGGCTCATGTATATATTATAACACGATTGAGTCTGTCCCATTAAATATAGTTTCCACAAAAAAAGTTACAATTGCCAAGAGATATGGAAATGTAGAGCAGGCCTGTTCAAAAATAGTGGTCACAGTGTGCAGTCAAATATGGTTACTTCTGAGATAAAGGAAAACGCAATCCGTAGCAATTGACTTTTCAGGATCCTCCAATAGTGACATCTGACAAGGGTATATATCTGCCCGATAAAGAGGATTTCTTTCATTTTTTAGAACAGACTCATCGCCTAACATAAACAACTCAAAATATCGCTGTGTCTGGCACATGTAGTTGCTATACTAGCATAACATCATTTCTTTTAAACTGAAAATGATTAGCCAGGATATAGCACCAGAACAGAGGAGCACCTGGACATATCTTTAAAACATCTGTATCTTCATGAAGATATGATAAACTCGATTGATTGATTGATTGATTGATACATCTCTATGTAAAACACAATTGTCGTCTTTTATTTTTTCGAACTAATGTGTTTATGATTTTCATGTTTCATGCTATAACGTCTGAAGTATACGCAGTTGTAAATAAATAAATACTTCTTTATTGGTGGGACGGATTAAAGGCGATAAACAACATGATAATCGCTCCGACCTGACAAAGTGAGCCACTACTTATATTCCATGTGTAAGAATCATGTTTTGTGATGCCATCCGGATATACAATTTATGAGATTACGTGTAACCAGTTTAGAGCAAGAGTATTCTCTATTCCAACCAAATATCCACAGAGGGTTTCACATCACTTTAACCTGGGCAACGCCGGGTAACCCTGCTAGTATTATATATATATCAAAGTGTTATCTTATTTAAACAAAAACAAAAACAAAAACAAAACAAAACAACAGTGATATCCATAATCTCATGGACCAACACCCTGAACATTATGTTTTGAAGTGTATTGACATGTTTGGTAATTTCCAGTACAACCACTATCATAACAGCCATTTGTGGTATTAATTTTGTATATATATATTTCGTAGGTCATTTTGACCTAAACACTCTGGCAAATTATAAATCTGTCTTGATTTGTTGCGATGTCGCTGCTCTCTGGTAAATCTGACTTGTTCATGTTCGACTTTTGGATGAGTTCCAAACCACTATGTTTACAGCAAGTCAAATGTTATGCTTGTATTGGCACATTGGTACATGTATATTGGCCTACTGCATGGAGACTTATTTATCGCATTATTCGCGATGGTGTACGCACCTCTTTGGTCTGTCTTGGCCCTTCGTCGCCGAATTTCTTTTTCATCGCTTGCAATAATTTCTCTTTTCTCTGTTCTATGAAGTTTTTCTCTTCATCGCAGAGAGTCAGACTGAACCGTAGATCCGGCCTGTCCCTATATACAGAGCGAATATTATATGTCAATGTATATACGTACAAATCTTTATGTAACTTTTAAGCAACCCAGATCTATAAACACTTTGTTGGGGAGAGTAACATACGCATAACGGGTTCTTCTAGTTATTTTCACATTATCATCTTGCAGTCAATAGTGACACTATACATGGAATTCACACCAATGTCTATTTCAAAATTTAATATACCGACATGTATTCTCTTCCAGTACCATTATCTATTGTCGACTTATCGATCTCGTTATTCATATGTTATCGAGTTACTAGCGTCTCAGTCATCCATACTATTTGCAAATGGCTGTTCACAATCACACATTTAACATTCAGTTAGCATTCTTGAACCAGCGTTTCTCTCCATTAAATAGTAATTAGACCATTTCACTAGTTCAGAGCATGTACATTTTATGACACGTATTCATTTCCAATCAAGTTATATACACGTTTAGAACGCTGTCCTGGACTATATTAACATGTAATCAATGTAATCATGTTGACATTTTATTGTTATAAAATATGCATGCTGTTATATTCATATAGCATGCATGCATAGATTCCTTCAGCTTACGTATTCGCTTAACAAGTACATAGTTTTCTGTGTAAGTCCATCAAAATCACCGTACACAGTTTGAGCCGTATCCCACTTCGCCAATATAAAAAATCGCTGACCTGACTGGATCTCATCCCACTGATCTCGCGGGTCCACCGTTTATTATTATTATACATGTATATCAACGTGCAGGAAACCCCAATGAATCCCATGATTGTGCTCCCTCAGATCCGTCATACATATGTATGCATACGACTATATGTAAATGCATATACACAAACACATACTTAAGAAATTAGTGTAGTGGGGTGGATGTGTGTCATTGGTGATACGGCGCTGTGGTCGTAGGGCACAATGTGTAAACCACTTCTCTAAATGTGCCCCGAACCACCACAGCGCCGTATCCCCCAAAACCCACACACCCACTACATTCATTTTTGTTATATTTATATAGCCTTTTTGATTTATTCTCATAAAACCTGAGTGTATTCTTATTCATTTTCACATAATCTGCCGATAATTAGAGACTGGCACACGAAGTACATTAAGTCAGCACAATACAAGATTTCAAAAATCTTAGCTACGATAATCGTGTTTGATAAAAATAACTGGCTTTAGGGGCAATTCGGCTGAACTTTTAAAAGCACGCCCAATTATTCTTCTGACCGCGTTTTGTGATTAGTTCAAATTAGTTCAACAGTTTGTAATCGCGTCTATAGTTATAGTTAATACTCACAGAACAAGCTCCGCCCACATCTCTATCTCCACCTGGGATGTCTGTAAACCGGAGAATTATGACGTCAACAACATACATGTACATATTATTTAGCTAGAAGTATGTATACTTATACAGAGTACAAGCGTTGACTATACACATGCAATTCATTATGGATCATATTCCACCACTACAAAACTTGGAAACGTTTTGATGTTGTGACAGGGAAGTTTATACCATTGAAAAACAGTGCATGTAATAAAGAGCGTACGACTGTTATGTCAGGCGGCGCGGACCACAGTGAAAACACATTTAAAGAGCATACATCTGACACGGCAGCTTATTCTCGCGAAAATCAATACGTTATCGGCTTATACTATGATTTGTTTTAGGTTCATAATCGACGTAGAATCGCCTCGTTTTGAGTCCATACCGAAATGAATATGAGAAAACATAAAAGGCTATTACCAACTCATAATAACTTATCATAAGTTCAAAATGTGCGGACAATAACACAAATAAACCAACTCATAACCTACCAGATGTACGCTCTTTAAAATATGTTTAACTGTGCCGTACAGCGGAATGACGGACATATGTCCATTGTCGGCTTATTTCAGGATCAAACAATACACTATGAAACTATGTGAATATAACAATAACTTCGTGTATTCATCGATGACTATGTTTGTTAGGAAACAAGCAATCGCATGCCCCTATCGCTTTAGCATGTTGGAAAAGAGAATGTTGTATCGATTTGTGTCAACGGAGTGGTTTCCGAGCAACTGAATTAAAGTCAGAGTCAGGGAACGTGGCTGTATGCTCTCTGCTAGGGTGTCCAACTGGAAATATTTTCCCAGAACCAGATCATATTTCCAAGTCCAGGAATTTTCCATCTGCTCCTGCCCCTCCCTCCCCGCTTGGATTAGAATTTCCCAATTGGTTGTTCAGTTGCTGAAAATTTTCCAACGTCACTTAAGGTTCGAAATTGATCAACTGATGGCCACTTAAGTCAAAATATATTTTACCGAAAGTAGGAAACTATTTGACTGTTGATCTAAAAAACATATTTCATGCTAAATTATGGTTGGAAGCAATTCATTTTTTTTATCTGAAATATGCAACTGGTATGAAATTTCGAACATTTGTTGCAAAGGGTCTGCACCCCCCCCCCGTCGCTACGTCCATGCTCATATATTTAGTTATGTGTGTATGAAACATATACTATGATTATATAGTTACCTACATGTAGGCGTTTGAGAGCATTTGATTATCACGAAACAGGCCGATAAATCTGCATGTCAAATCTTCAGGAGAATATTTGCTCGGATCGCTTGCTCGAATGGTTGCAATCGGATGATAAAATGCTATAAATGAATCGAGATACTGTAACATTATCCAAAGTTGTCTGTGCAAAATAATACGATTGTGGTAAAGTTATGCCCCGCCTGCTCGAGACAGTCGTTATTAGGGTGAACACGGGTCTGTAAATAGGTCGATATATATTTTGCAATGCACCTGCATGTACAACCACCATGCACCAGTCAGTGTAATGTATACTCAAACTGTTCTGGGTTTATGACAGTGTTGCCCTAGCACTGAGTATATGCACAGTAATAGTACATACGTATTGAGAATCGTTTTAACTTTAACTCGGCAAATATTCTGAATCACAATGTTTACCACATTGACATTAAAGGTTAACAATAGCGACCTTAAAAGTTACAATTCATTATAACAGCGACATTAAAGGTTACAATGATTTACAACAGCGACATTACAGATAAATGATACCCAGGATGAGATGTCCATGTCAGAAAATGGACAAAGATGACGTCATCGAATGAATAAGTGTTATGCTCGTGTTTGTTACAGTACATCATGGTCCGGCTCCGCGAACGATACATATAGATATGTTGAATCACGTGGTTTCGAGGTTGGTGAGTACAAAATGGCTGAGGCTAGTGCAAACGCACAAAAACATAACATGAGGAACTGACACACAAAATAGCACTTGGACTGTCAAGAGCATATGCTAGTTTATTTTTGAAAAAAAGTTGATACCTTATTTGTTCGGAAATACAGGTGGTTATCTGTATCATTCTGACTAAAGTTGCAAGTCGGAGGTGCGTGGAACACACCATTCGATACATCTAGGAGGATCCTTCGACTGACAACTTTGGCCAGAATGTTAAAGCAAACAAATGTGAATTTGGACACAAATGGGGTAACAGCTTGTTTCAAAAATAGTATAGCATCTACTCGTAGCTGACAAAATACTATGTAATATGTCATATCTTAGTTTATGTACCCTTTTCCTCGTTTCTGGTCACGCTTTCGATCGCCTCAGCCATTTTTAATGCGTGATACTCATCAACTCGAAACCACGTGATTCCCCAACGTGGATACATTCGTGTATATGCGCATCACATGCCACATATAGACTTACTCGGTGAGTAAAATTTATAAACAATCTGGTCCCACCTTTACGAAATATCATGATATGTCGATAGTTACGTTAGCCATTTCACGACGATAGCTGTGCTGGTGTAGCACTAAAGATCATGTACCAGTATATACTCATATACGTGAGTCTCCCATTGGAAGCCTCGCATATATAAGTTAATGTACTGGTTTACAAGATCAATGTAAATGTTGCTAGACCAATGTATTCTCTTATATATGCGAGGTTCCCTATGGGACATTCGCATATATAAGAGAATATATTGGCACAGGGCTTTCGCAAAATTTCAGGAAGCTCCAGCCATGGAAAGGGTAACTACTTACTACTGAGCTGACTTTAGTAGTAAGATGCATATGTCAGATGGGAAGGTAAACGCTCTTGAGTATAGAAGGAATAGAACAAGGAATATAATAGAATAGCAATGACCGCTCATTATATGTTCACGCCGAGTAACCACCTTGCAAACTTATATTATATAAACAAGTATTTATGGTGTACATGAAGTCCATATAACAGTATTTAACGTATTTATCAGGCTATATATTTTTTTCATCTTGTTCAGCCGCATGGAGTTAACAAAATCGAGCACACATTCGGGGCTCAAACCGTCATGTGATCTTTATTGAACAGTGGTAATGGCTTAGTGTTTAAGTCAGTCTAAATTAACTGCAGACACACATATACATAGTGGGTCTGATTACTTGTCGTATACTTACTATCTACCGAACCCCGAAATTATGTGTCAGTATAGGGCCAACCAGAACTCATTATTATTAACACCAGGATACAAGTGTCAAATTGAAATGATTAGTGCAGGGCAACGTGACGTCGTTTGGGAGAAGACTACAAGGCCGGATTCGTCAGCTCCGGTTTAAACCTTCGAGTTTAAACCTGGTTAAAACCTACATTGACGGTCCAGCCAAACCGGGTCTAAATGGGCGTCTGTGGTCGACCAGTGGCTAGCAGATTATATGAGAAGAGCATGCAATCAAACTATCCAGTTACCAGGTGGACCACAATCAGTTACCAGGTGGACCACAATCAGTTACCAGGTGGACCACAATCAGGCCAGTATAATTATTGTTATCACGCCCTGAATTATCCGGAATAAGCACATGCACGCTCTTGTGAGAATGATTCAATTGCGACAATATCTTTTTCCATGGCGAGGTCCCATTACTGAAGAAGTGACGAGAGTATGTGCTCTCCACCACTCACCGCTTCGCGGCTCGGATGATGCTACGTATCATATATACAGCAATACATAGCGCCCCCCCCATTTAAAATGTTTTTGGACCGCCCCTGTATTATATAGTGGTAAACCGCCACTCTTCTCACATTATGGACACGCGTCCAATCGATATTATGTACAGCTCCACCCATGTGAAACATTGTCAGAAAAGACGGATTCGTCATCTCAGGTCTAGCCTCCCTAAATGGGGTTTAACTGGAGCGTCGAATTATAGGCCGGATTCGTCATCTCAGGTTTAAACCTGGTCTACGTAAACCTCTTGGTTTAAATCGCCGCGTGACAGATAAATCCGTGGTTTAAACCCAAGACCACATGTCTAAGTGACGCATTCGTCATCTCTGGTTTAAACCTGGTCCAGCCAGACCAGTGGTTTAGCAGTAATGTCTCTGCATTGTCGAGATAATTAATCGTACTTTCCTGATGCGACCCGCTGCGTGTTATTGATAGCGAAAGTCAATAATTACGATAGCGAGCATATTTTGATTGGCAATTTATAAGCGAGAAACACTCACACCTATACATTGCGCGGGATAAGTTTTTGTCAATTTCGATATTGTTTTAGCATTTTATAAGCTTAAACATGCAACTAAACCATGTGATTCGACCGTCCAGCTAAACCAGCTTAACCGAGGCAAAACCTGAGTTGACGAATCCGTCTTTTCTCGATCGCGGCTTAGAATTGTCAAACAATAAGATCAAATGATGGAGCTGTAAATAATCTCGAGTGAGGGCATGTCTAAATGGCGACTGCCAACTGGTATTATCATGTCACGTTTGATTCATTTGCTCGCGAGCGTTGCTTCGATATATTGTGGCTTTTTTCTGGCTTGTGGCAATCACAAACACTGGTATTTTCTACGAATTCATTTGAAGGGTTCAACGTTTTAATTTTTACACCAAACGACTACATGTCCATATATGGTATACACATAGTTTGAAATCCTACAGTTATATTGCTGTATGGGTCAAATTTGATAACTTATTGTCGTGTAGATCATAGATCGTTACACCAGTGGAAGACGCACACTGTGGAATTCCGTGATACATGTATGGATATCTGCATGATCAATTGCCAGGTTATTTTGCCAGTTGTGTGAGCATATCATTATATAATGGCGGCGACGATGACTATGCACGTACTAACCTCGTTAAACTGTACCAGCTTCTTGTGGTGTATGTTGATTGGTAGAGGGGAGATTCTGATTGATCGAGCACATAAAACCTCGTCGTAAATGTAGTTTGCGTCCACTAGCGTCAGCTCTGAAACGGACATAGTTTATTTACCAGTATGCTTAACCCTTTACCCAACAGAACGGCCCTGTGCCAATGCATTCTCTTATATATGCGAGTCGACCATAGGTCGCCTCGCATATATAAGAGAATGCATTGGCTTAACACATTAAAAATTATAAAATTGTTAAAGAATGTAAGAACAAATGGTAAAAAGTGTTAAAAAAATAATTTTTTTAGGCCAATGCATTCTCTTATATATGCGAGGGGACCTATGGTCGACTCGCATATATAAGAGAATGCATTGGCACAGGGCATAACTGTTGTAACTATCACAATGTGGTCAAGGAGCCGGTTCCAATGATATCCATATTTGTATGGTTCTATTGAGACAGACCGAAGATATTTTAGGCTGTTGAAGCTTTATTTGGCCGGTTTTGGCCGGTTTGTTGGCTAAAGATTATCTGTATCTTCCCTGTACCACTTCCACCAAAATATACCAAAACAACATTACAAGAACCTCTTTTTGAAGCCATCTTTGCATTATTGTGTCAAAAAATAAAAACCAAAAAAAATCAAACAAACCCGAGGAATACATCTGGTGTAAGACATATATTCAGCTAGAAACACGAATTCCAATCGAAATCATTCACAAATCACAGCTGAATACTGCAATGTTCTAAAAATAGCCACGTGTTTGTCCCGATCGATCTCACATTGACTGCTCTCTCAAACAAATATTTCTATTTGTTTTTAATCTGAACAAATATAGAAAGTTCAGGGAAGAGATACGCCATTTTTAAATAGTAAAAATTTATTAATGTAATATTGTTTGGAACAAGATGAGAGATATATAACAATGTTATAACGCAACCAAAACAATACGCCTTGCGAACTTCTGTTGTTAATGACGGACAAAACCTCACTCAACACCAAACTCATAAGATCATTGAGTTGTCTTAGGGCATGTCAGTATTCCAGAAAGACACTCGAGTCAGGTTCGGTAAAGTAATTCAAAAAGAAAAGTACGTATAATGTTATTACCCAGCCATTTCTTTGAGTTTTTGTAATTCAGAAGAGTACTAATCAGATATTACGTTTCATTGATTGAGAAAAAGTAATATATTGTAATGTAATACACACTATTCATTTGTTTATTGGAACAAACTAATATTTCCATGATACCGTTTAGGCATTAGACAATGTGTCCCGCTTGCTTTCTATTTAAACGTGTCCGTAGTTAAGATGCCTTGTCCGATTCAACACCATACAATCACCACATTTACATTAGTGTTCGGTCCGAATATTCGAATGTTCGCTCGTAAAAATAAATATCCGAATATTCGAATAATTATTTGACTATTCGAATATTCGAAAATAATCTCCGGGTAATTGTTTCCTGGTTTGTTATTAGTCTGAGGGTCTGTTAAAAGTATAGTCTATTTTCCACTGACCATAAACGAATTAATATGACGCAACTGTAACGTTCTGATTTGATTGGCGTCATGACGTCGAAATAATTTTATTGGCTAGGTGTAAACCAGACCGTGCTTGCATGTGGTCATACGAAGAAATCAGATATATGGACTCACTTCACGTTGGATGCCAAAACTAAAAAGACTACCGCAGGGCTGATCTCTACTGAAAAACGCAACCGGTTGAAGCCGCAGACTGTCCGAATGTTACACTTCTTGAACAAGAACCTTTAAGTCATGCATGGGACATTGACTTCTTGAACTTCATAAACAGATACACTCTTGCTATTAAGGCAAAAGACTGTTTTTTCTCTCTATTTTTTGGCGTATAGCATGTGCATGGATAAATATGCTATTTCATTAAATAAAAAATTGGTTCCAAAATATGTTATATATATAATTTTATGCCCTAAAAATTGTAAGAAACATTTATTTAAAACCGTTATTCGAACCGAATATTCGAATACAGAAATCCGTCGAATACCGAACACTAATTTACATTGTTCTATAATAGAAACTAATTAGATCGCACCCATGAACCCAATATTATGAGATGGCCAGATATGAGGTTTTGACACGTTTAGATTTGTTGTCAACCTGGCTAAAAATCAAATGCTCGCATCTTATAAAGAGCGTCCATGCTTTCGTAACTCAAAACCGGCAGCTAATAAAGAGCGTTCTCAATTTTGAGCTTTAGCGAACGTTTTCGATGCATGACTTTTGGATTTTGGCGACGCATGTGCGATACGAGTGATGGCGATTGCAAATATGTTTTCATTGTCTTTTGTCCGAAAAACAGAACACTAGTTTGGGAATGTCTGAACTTTTTGGCGTCAAATTTTACCGTATATGTGACCCGCCATATCAAATCCAGTCGTAAGTCGGGATTTTTTTTTACCCTGTGCCAATGCATTCTCTTATATATGCGAGTCGACCATAGGTCGCCTCGCATATATAAGAGAATGCATTGGCCTAACAATTTTTTACAATTTTAATAATTTTTTCTTGTATTCTTTAACAATTTTAAAATTTCACCCATACACAGCCCCAGACAAACAAGAGCAGACGACACTCGTCTATATGCTTCTATATGTGTGGGGCTCCCTGCAGGGTAGTGGATGTTTTTTTATTTTATGCCCTAAAAATTGTAAGAAACATTTATTTAAAAAAAATGATAAAAAATTGTTAGGCCAATGCATTCTCTTATATATGCGAGGCGACCTATGGTCGACTCGCATATATAAGAGAATTCATTGGCACAGGGTAAAAAAAATCCCGACTTACGACTGGATTTGATATGGCGGGTCACATATTCTCAATACACCAATCATCATATCGATGACTGATAAAACAATGTCTAATTGTATTTTACGTTGCTTACCAAGAGACGTGTCTTTTTCTTCGTCGACGAAGAATTCAAACGTTTCGTTCCATATGGGATTGACGTCATTGTCTTTGACGGTTGTCTTTTTACTGCCACCGGGAGCCATCTCGATAAGTAACGTGACGTAAGGATCAGGTGTATCAACTGCAGGGATAAAACATACGATATCTTCGATAACCACTAAATTACGAATATCCGTGTACAAGATGTAATCAAATTAATTGACGGAAAGTGGATTAGGATAACGCGTGGCACACATGATCGTGTAAAACAGTATGTTGATACTCAAGCCACTCATTTACAAGTGACTATCCAATAATCTAAATGAGTATCTGGGACTAGTATGAATTTAATATGACATTTATTTCATACATTTGCTTGAAAACTATACAAAAAATACTCGACGATTATAGTGCTATCCCTGCATTCCGGCTAATATGCCGTCTGTAACACAACTTCGTACTCAACATTAACATAATGGAAATCTCAACACATCCTCGCGCAAATACGCACACAACCGACCTGCAAAGTGAAATAGGTACATAATATTATTATTTGATTCTAAAATTATCAGATAATGGAGTCATATCCGTTATTTCGTTTTATGGCGCGGGCCTGCAAAGTCGTGAGTTGGCTTATTTGTATCATTGTCCGCACACAATCTGCTTAATGTGACTAAAACGCTCTTATTTTCAGCACATTATCAACTCAAAATGAGGCAAATAAGCAGATTATCTACCTAAAACAAGATCTATTATAAGCAAATAATGTGCGGGTTTTCGAGAGAACATGCTGGAAATCTAGTTACCTTATTCTACGAAGCAGAGATATGGAGACCATCAACAACATTTGAGTACACTATCCCGTTAACATGTATTAAGAGCTCCAGACCAATGTATATATTAACCGATTTCACTACATAGAGGATCTCACATGAGTTTCTATTTTATACGGAATTTATCAACCGAGTTCACTAAATTCGATTTGAGCCGAGGTTTACCGAGGCTCAAATAGAATTTAGTGGACGAGGTTGATAAATTCCGTTTAAAATAGGACGAGTGTGAGATACCTTTTATCACATGATAAAATAAACGCGAAGTTTTCGTCGAAAACAACGATCATAAACTGCAGCGATCGCAAGTCATTTAAAGAACGGCGTGACGTCATCGCACGTGCTGATATTAAACGTGTGTCTTACGGATAATTATGAAACTGCTTTTATGGGCAAATTATGTGATAAATTTACTTACTAAACGGACGACGCTCATTCGAACCCCCACATTTTGTGTTATGTAACTCAAGATATACATACGTTAAAGATCCGAACAAATTCGTTGATATAGCGCTGAATTTGAGATCGTTTCGTTTGTGTTGGTTCGAATTTTTTAATCAGCAGTCGCGTAAATTTTAACGTGTCGACGATGGGAAGAACTTACACAGCTGTGTTCGCTCTGAAACGTTTATGGTACTAAATAATTTTGACGATTAATACAACGAGAAAGCAGTGCGTGAAGATTTTAAATTGTTTTGTGTTAATATGACACTATTTTCGCGCTTCAAACCGACACACGGCTTTAAAACTTCACATTCTGCGCTCATTTGAAGTCGGTAGTTGTTAAGTAACTTTGGTAAGGCCGTCCATCAAAGTGTGTACGTGCGGACAGGCCGAACTACTTCCTTAAGTGATACTCAAAATATCAACATTCCTTTTGCTGCAAACGGGAATCATCTCGATTAGTAAAGTGGCGTAACAATTATTGTATCAACTGGAACTGGAGGGAGGAAACATATGACACAATAACACATCCGGTTAACTGGTCCTGCTAATTTGCTGTGTTAGCGGGTACTGATGCATTGTCATGGTGCTGGTGGGGCAATCTAATGCTTTTAAGTACCATTATTATTAATAGTTTGTTGTTGTCGCCGCCTGTGGGTGATGTGAAGAGAGCTACGAATAGCCATTTCAAGTACACAACTAAGTGGTTCGTATAAACGCAGTAATTTCCCACGGTGTATTGCACGTAGTAACAACAATAGGTGCATGTTACTGCATGAACCTTGATCGGTATCACTTTGAAGTATGTTGAACAACAAGCGACCGTTGAATATACGCGTCGGGTTTATTCACTATCATAACCTCATTGCAAATCCAGTCGTAAGTCGGGATTTGTTACCCTGTGCCAATGCATTCTCTTATATATGCGAGTCGACCATAGGTCGCCTCGCATATATAAGAGAATGCATTGGCCTAACAATTTTTTATCATTTTTTTTAAATAAATGTTTCTTACAATTTTTAGGACATAAAATACAAAAAACATCCATTACCCTGCAGGGAGCCCCACACATATATAGAAGCAAATAGAAGAGTGTCGTCTGCTCATGTTTGTCTGGGGCTCTGTATGGGTGAAATTATAAAATTGTTAAAGAATACAAGAAAAAATTATTAAAATTGTAAAAAATTGTTAGGCCAATGCATTCTCTTATATATGCGAGGCGACCTATGGTCGACTCGCATATATAAGAGAATGCATTGGCACAGGGTAAAAAAATCCCGACTTACGACTGGATTTGATATGGCGGGTCACATGTTAAACATTCATGGTCATGCATGAATATGTCACTTACCCAGGTCCGCATATTTGCCCTTTGTGATGTTTATTCCTCTGATGACCTTGACGTATAGTTTGAAACATGGCTTGTGAGTAATCTGTGGATGAAAGATTGTAATTGTAGTACCACATACAAATGCACAGGGTGGGCATTTACACACATTGTATGTCAACCTATAAGCCTTTTTATAATAATAATAGAATGCTACTGGTAAATGTAGATGGATACGACTAGCGACATATGAATTCACTGGGTGGATATATGCACTCATTGTATATCGACCTAGACGCCTTTTTAAATAATAATAGAATAATACTGGCAAATGCAAATGGATGTGACTATTGACATGAATTCACTGGGTGGGTATATGCGCTCATTGTATATCGACCTAGAAGCCTATTTAGAATAATCATACAATAATACTGGTAAATATAAATAGATGTGTTAGTAGACTAAGTGTTTTGTTGAGTTCGCCGTGATAACTTGCAACAGATAATCGAATAGGATTACCACCCCATGCGTTGTCCACCGGTCCGATAATCGGGATACACTTATAACTTCGTCCACCAGGTACTAACATACAATAGCGCTCTTTGATGATGCAATCACTATTGTGCATTATTGTGGCAGCTATCTTCTTTTCCCCGAACGAACTACTTCATCGTCATTCCACAGTAGTTTCTTTATTCGTAAGTGAGATATTATACGTACCATAATATAGTCACTATTAAATAAGGCCGCTACTTGTACGTAACAATTCACACGCAGTGTTATGTCGAGTTTATAAAAAAATATATGCCACTGGACACGATATACCGCAACCACACATGCATTATTATATCCTGTTTGTGCTTGTCGGCCGAATGTAGAAATTATTCATTCTAAACATCTTCATAATTGAGAATCGAACCAGATTTACCGTTGGTGGACCTCTCGCTTGAGCAGCCAAGCCTCTATGTCATATTGCCTGAAATATTGACTATACACTGACCTTGAATATTTGATATGGATCAAAGCTAAAACAAAAAGAAAGAATAAATCATGATACTGCAGATATATAGTTTATTGTCATAAATTCGACACGGAATATTGATAAATGCGGACAATTACAATTTTTCATTTATAACAAACAAACAAAAACAAAACAAGAACATGATTATAACAAATTGACCATATGCTGATGACGGTGATGTCAACTAGAGATAGAATGGTGATCCTCGGTGATGTTAAATTCGGAAATTATGGGGGATGGCGCGCGCCTGCAAGTATTAAACGCCGTATTGCAAATGCAGAGTCGATAAATGTTACTATTTTCTGTGTTATGTAATTATCAAATTGTGATACGAAAGCCGACAAAAAATGGGAGTCGGTTAATCAGTGGCGCGATTTTGGCCAGTATATGACATTAATGTGAAGAAAAAGACGAGACCGCAATTGAGAATAGGGAGGACAGTGAGTTAGAAAGTGGATTTCACATTCAACGCCATCTGCACATGTTGGGCATGTACATATATCCCTCTTTGTTGGCTTTCCGTCGACCGTGCGGAATACATGTATCCGGTTGCAGACCAGACTGGAGTTGTGCACAGAGAAAGGTGATTGATATTTGTATCACGGGTAGCGTTTTGATTACATACTATGTGGCGGTGTACTATTTCTATCTATATCGGTTTATTACGTTACTGCAGCTTGTGTGGTACAATTGCACCCAAATGCACAAGAGAGATCCCGATAGATGTGGGTGACGTGTGTGACGTCATGCATGAAAACAAAACCGGTGCTATTATAAAATTTCAACCTCGTATTGGGTACATGCAGATGACTATTTATGATGGAAACCAAACAAAACAATTGGTACTGAAGAATATTCGCTGCTCTTTTGTAGTAAACACAGAACCACACATGCATGTGAAGGTGATGAACGTTGTCGCACTTGTTTGTTATGACGCAAATTGACGAATCTCAGATTATTGACAGACAGCAGAACTGACCAATCGCGTTACGGCAACGAAGTTCAAGGCCAACCCCTTCCTAAACAAAAGAACTTCCAGATGACGTTGTTTAACACGATAATATAACTCCGTTTCGAGATTTGAAAGCTGTCTAGGTGTGCATACGCACTTGTAATAGTGATAGTCGTTACTTACACAATTTGGAGTGTGTCGTTTGTTTCACATAAATGCGAGTAGAGGGCAAAACCGACAAAGAATGCAGGTGGGCTACACGAATCTAATTGCTGATGCGTCGGGGTTCCGTGTTTGAAAGAAACGTCGCATCTCCGTCGACTCTAATTTATATCGGAGAAATGCAACGAGCTGCTTAATGATGTGCTAATGACTGAGGGAATTCCAACTGAAACAGGAAAACCCCAACGAGAGTGACGTAATTTGGTCGTATTTGAATTCGAGTCGACAATAGTGCGACGTTTGTTTCAAATCAAATGTGCATAGATGCGCTAAACAAAATGTTATTCCATTTGGAGACACCCCCCAACTTTCATAACAATTTTCAACAGTTGGAAATTGCATACTGTATAACAACATTATCAGTTGGAATTTTCAAACCAACGATAGGTTGGAATTGTTCTTATAATTTGATTTTCCAACAATTAATTAATGAGGAATTGTTATTTATAAACCAACATTTGCATATTTCCCTACTTTTAGTCCAAAATTTGTACTGAAATGGCCATCGCCCATCAGCTCTAATGTTCTAACCTCATGTGGTGTTAGGTTGGAAATTTCCAATGACTTGGGAAGCTTGTGTCCTGGTCCCTCTTGATCCCCGTGGCCAGTATAAAACTGATAATTAATTTAAGAAAAATGTATTTTCCTACTTTTGGTCAAAATTGTTAACTTAAATGTTCATCAGTTGGACATTTTTCAACCTTATTGGGGGTGTCAGGTTGGAAATTTCCAACTGGAGGCTAGTCTAGATGCTACAGGATTTTGCGTTCAGAGAAAAATACCACCTACAGAATCACGTCCGATCTAATATATGTGTCAAATATTTAAGAAATAGCGATATAAAACCAATAAGTTCCACTACTCAAGATATGAACAAGGATCCCTCTTCTCTTGGAAGCCAAAAGCCACATTTTCTCACTAAATGGTACGTTTGGGAATTGATATATAGAAAAACTGTTTACATATATTTGAATAACCGTTCATATTTTAGCCGTTTTGACTAAAACACTCCTGAAAGCGACGTTTCAACAGACGAATTTAGAATTAAACTCGATTCTAATTTGAATTCGAATTGGAGTCGAGGTAGTGTGACGTTTGTGACTTTGTTCCAATGGTTAGCCTCTCATGGTTTAAAGTCGCTATATATATATGTACGCCCTTGATGTCATCGTCCACCAATGCTGTTACCCAGCACGTAACCAAAGAGTGCAATTACACGATATAATTTGATATTTTAAGGCTATAAACAGCTTTAATTGCCTGTCAAGATAACCGCCTCGAACAAAATGTAAATTTGAATAGGTAATAATGTACTCACTCTTTAACGTTGTTGACGTCCTCGGCCATGATTCTTTGTCAGTGCAGCAGTCCGGCCCGATCATGCGTTGACTATATCACCCGATTCACATATGGCTGGCCCAGAATATAATAAAAGCTTTAATGTTTGTGTAAGTAATTTATAAATATGCGCGGTACAATAGCGACGTGTTTATTTCGAATAAGGCGTCTCATGGCCGAGCTTTTTTATATGATGTTGGTTAATTGGCTAATTCCGGTGATTATGAATTACTTACCAAGCAGTCTATGATGTTATAACTACATATAAGAGGAGTTTGGTTTGACAATTACAACAAACTAACATGGCAATATGACAAAATTTATCCGTGTGTGCGACACGAATTGAAAAATTTACTTCCCGGCCTGATGCACATTGGCAAACAACCGCATAATTGAGAATTAAATGGACGATACTGTTAACAAAATATCGCCCGAAGCAATCCTTTCAATTTATACTATCCGTTATATTTAGTCTAGTTACATGCATGTGTCTACCACCGGTATGACTAATTACTGCCCTGGCAAGCCCGGACACGCCCGGGCGGCCCCGGACACCACCATGGGCACGCGGACAGTGTAATGTGATGGCTTATGGTAGTAGGACACAAAATAAGCATAAATTATGAAAATTGACTTGCTGTGTCATCCACCGGCGGGTTTATTAACCCTTTAAATGCCGATGTTGACTAAACTAACTCAGGAGAGTCCGGGCACACAGGGACCCGATCAGATTATATATTGATGACTAATGGTAGCGAGGCACTTACTAAAGGTATACTGTGAAGATGTACTCGCCATATCGTTCAAGACCGACTTCATTAACACCTTAAATGTTGTATTCTACTACCATAAGCCATCACATTACACTGTCCGCGGGCCCACTGGGTTGCCCGGACCCGCCCGGGCTTGTCCGGGCGTTTCCGGGCTTGCCTGGGCAGTAATTAGTCATACCCTCTACCACGGGAAACTTTGTAGAACGAATACTTCTGCAGTATTATATATATATATATATAGTTACATTAGCAAACGAACATTAGGTATGTGAGTCATGAAAGCCTTTATATATCTAATATGTGATACTGTTATTTTGGCTTAATCATGAACCAATTTATATCTATATCTATATTTGCGAATGTCTGTCTGTCTGTCTGTGTTCTTTATAAATTCACAGGGGACCATCTAGATGATACCAAAGGGGTCTACTAGGGGTAATTTTTTACGAGAAAGATAATGGTGCGGGTTAGAATTGTCTAAAGTGACGCCGTTGTTGTCAGGGGCAGAAAGGGGGAAGGGGCAGAATTGTTTTTGTCGCCGATTGCCACGAAACTTACATATAATCATCCCCATGATATGAAGAATCTAATGGTGTGGTTTAAATATGTCAAAAGTGGCGTCGTTCGAGTCAGGGATGCACGGAAGGAGAGAGGGGCACCAAAATTGATCAAACTAATTTTAGCGCCAATTTCCACCAATTTGATATATATTCTTCTTCATGATACAAGGAATCTAATTGTGCGATTTAAAGACGCCAAATTTGTGTCGTTTGGATGAGAGATTGGGCACTAAATTTGATAGGAATAGGTTTAGTCGCAGATTGCCACCACACTTATACAAAATCATCCCCATGTTATGAGGAGTCTAATGGTGTGGCTTAAATTTGTCAAAAGTGGCCTCATTCGAGTCAGGGGTGCACTGAATGGGAGAGGGGCACCAAAATTGATACACAATATTTTTAGCGCCAATTTCCACAAAATTGATACATGTTCTCATCCATGATACGAAGAATCTAATCGTGTGATTTAAAGATGCCATATTGGTGCTGTTTGGGTGAGAGATGGGGAGGGGTGGGGTTTATCACAAAATTTGATAAAAAATTGTTTAGTCGCCGATCAACACCAAACTTATAAATAATTATCTCCATGATATCAGGAATGTAATGAGTCTATGCCTGCGCAACAACATTTCTTTTCAACTGAGAATATTTAGCCAATATATAGCACCATGAACATAGGATCACCTGGACATTTCTTTACAACATCTGTATCTTCATGGAGATTTGTCCTCAAAATCTTAGTCTAACCCACTAGATTGATTGATACATCTCTATATGTAAAACCCAATTGTCGTCTTTTATTTTTACAAACTAATGTGTTTATGATGTTCATGTTTCATGTTAAAACTTCTGAAGTATACGCAATTGTAAATAAATAAATACCTCTTTATTGGTGGAACGGATTAATCGCGATATAAAAAATGACAATCGACAAAGTGGTCCACTACTTATATTCCATGACTGTGTAAGAATCATGTTTTGTGATGCTATTTCAATATGCAATTTATGAGAATACGTGTAACACTTTGAGCAAGAGTATTCTCTATTCCCAACAAATACCCACAGCATGCAGAGGGTTTCACATCACTTTAGCATGGGCAACGCCGGGTAACCCTGCGTTATATTGGAATAGAACATGGTACTTTCCATGATATGGTAATTGTGATCATACGATTAATTATATTGGCACATGGGGTAGACCAACATCCAATTGTATTATGGTTAATGTCGCACGAAAGTTGAAAGAATTCAAAGGCAATTGTGTGATTCAGTACGTTCATTTTATTTTCTGCTTAATATATGTATTAATTAAAATAGAATTTATTTCTTGATAAGTATATGTCATATCTTTGCTCTACAAAACCACTTTATATCTGAAATATTCAAAAAGTAAAAGGATTTTGATCACTGGAATGTGATGGAAGCGAACGATATCTGGGTACAAAGTGAGTCAAGAACCACTTTAATTTCGAGACTCATTATGTATTCCATCCTTTGGTCAATACACTATTTTCAATTGATTTGCTGATTTATATATGATTTATAGTTTTTCAGAAGGGAAATTGATAGTAAATACTCGGTGTTGTGTACAGGATATCCAATTTCGTCGAAGACAAACAATATAACGTCTCACGTATTTGTTAACGACGGTTCGCGATGATATGATGGTATTTGTAACAATGAGCATAGTTATACTTCCCCTGTCATCGCCAACATTTTGACATCAGTTTTAAAATCTGACGCAGATTCCAAAATTGGCGCAAAATAAAAATGTGACAAAAACAGACATAATTATTTGCAAATTTTCTCGTGTTCGATAAATTATAATAATAAAGAATGCATGTCTTGTCGTTGACAGAGGGAAAAATAGTAACTACGGGTCATTGGCCATCATTATATATATACTGTACGGACAATATAATATAATAAGAGAAACATGCAGTTCAGAATTCTGAGCGAGAGCATGCATGGCGTGCCCTTATATGCATGCTTTCTTAAAAACAGTTTAACTTTCTCGCTGTGTGAGGGTTGTTGTACAATGGCGACTGGATAAAGCACATCATGCATGCATACATGTGCCATAAGTAATTATATAGAAAGTCCATCCTCAATTATTCTTTTTAAAAATGGCGACGACCGTATGAGATTGACGTCTCGATAATTCCTATTCATAACCCAACAAATTTTATAATACAGTTAATACATTCATAATTGAATGCGATAAAACTTTATCATCGCAATCTAGGAGATATTATCCTCGAGTTTTAATGGCCAACGATATTTAGTACGGATTATCTGTTCACATTCTGTTGTTTCGATAACAACTAATAAATATTAATATTATGGAGATATTGTCATCGAGATATTATCCTCGAGTTTTAATGGCCAACGATAGTTAGTACTGATTACCTGTTCACATTCTGTAATTTCTATAACTAATAAATATTAATATTCCTACAAACTATTACTACACTAGGCATACGCTCCATAATTGGAATCAAATATTACGTCGTATTGGGGAAGCCCAACGTCCGAGGAATGGGGAATCTAGAGAAGAAATTGTGTTAAGATTATCGTCGGAGTTTTAATTATACTGATCATCAATATGTATGGATGTATTAGTCCACCCATCTCGCAATCAAATGAATACAAGTGTATGTTGGTGACAGGCGACCCAAAATTAGGAAAGCAAATATCGTAAATTAGATATTCGCTATCAGAAGTGTTCTTGAGACAAGTGCTATGAGAAGCAGTACAAGAACATATGCCTATGGTACACCTGTCCGTAATGTTTGCACATAGTCTTGTCCCATACGAGGTTAGCCGTTAGCATTAAACTGGCGATGTACTTTATGTTGATGCAACATAACTCCCACCCCTCCAGGTAGATATGCGTTTGAATCAAACACCCGCTATAATATGGGATCAATAACTTTACACATATGGGGCTTGAGAATATACGGGCCATTTCAAAGTGGCAACTAAGTACCCAGCTCTATGTCTGAATACCCACGAACATTGCACTAAAAGTTGGTTGGAGAGTAAATATCAGAAGAAGTATAATGTCTAGTTTCCAGTCTGACGTTTGTAAACCTGCCTTCCATGACATTGGCTGCGGACACACGTACCACAGTAGAGATGGCATAGTAGGTGTGGCAATTTATTATGGTGGAGTTTGGTGACAATTGGTTATCATAATTAATATGCCATAGCAAGCCATGTCGCCCTCTGAAAATTCGCACAATGAGTCTACCAAGCTCTACCAGCGACGGTCGATCTCTCAAGGATGTATCTACCTGAATGTCTTGTCGATGTTGATCTTTACTCAACACGCAGTGTTATATTTTGCATGCTCACACACAAGTCCACTTGATAACTTAATGAATAACCCATCTCAACAGCCATGATTGTTCTTACTAATGAAATTAATATAAGTAGATAAACATGCAAGCATTAAGATCATATAAAAAAACGTACCACAATAATGACATGTGAGTCAATGAGGAATTGCCACCAGGCCACGGCCAAACACAATTCTGGACGATCTATCGTGCAATTATGTATATATCGTCGTTTATCACATAATTTGGCCATAAAAGCAGTTTCATAATTATCGGTAATAGACACGTTTAATATCAGCGCGTGCGATGACGTCACGGCGTTCTTCAAATAACTTGCGATCGCTGTAGTTTATGATTGTTGTTTTCGATGAATATTTCGCGTTGCTTCGGGTTTATTTGATCATGTGATAAAAGGTATCTCACACTCGTCCTATTTTATACGTAATTTATCAACCTCGTCCTCTAAATTCTATTTGAGCCTCGGTAAACCTCGGCTCAAATCGAATTTAGTGAACTTGGTTGATAAATTCCGTATAAAATAGAAACTCATGTGAGATCCTCTATTTATACAATTTAGCAAAACGTAATAAGTAGAGACCAATCTTGGTGAAAAGCGATGGTTAATTGGTCCAGTCGACTCATTGTGCGGAAAATCAGCCGGCGACATGGATAGCTATGGCACAGAATTATGACGGACCAATTGTCACCAAACTCCACCATAATAAATCGTCACACCTACTATGCCATCGCTACTGTGTCCGCAGCCATTGTTTGATGCGATATATTTCATGATATGGTACTAACTGATGTGATGTATTTCATGATATGGTATTATATGATGGGATATATTTTATGATATGATATACGATGTGATATAATATATTTCATGATATGATACTAACTGATGTGATGTATTTCATGATATGGTATTATATATGATGGGATATATTTTATGATATGATATACGATGTGATATGACATCCATCCGAGCCCCTTTACTATAGTTGCCACTCGTTTTGGAGTGATATATTTGTATCACAATTAAAACATTAAGTAAACTATGGCAATTATAGAAACAAAGTGAAAAATAAAGAGTAGAAGCATGTCATGCATATAATAGTGACAATATAACAAACCAATATGTGACCACCAATAAATGTGTGAGGACGAGGACGTACACTTTATCGTAAACTCTCTGCGTCCTCTACATATCCGTTCAAGGCTTTGTTAATGTCAATGTTGTCAACAATGGAAATGTAAGTTAGTTTCGATTGTTCTGTCCAGTTACTAAAATCTGGCCGAATTTGTGCTATAAAATATAAACATTTTGATTTGATTTCGGTATAGCTAGGGCATTGCAGTATAAAGTGTGGTTCATGTTCTACTTCCGCGGTATTGCATTGGTTGAATGTGACACGGTGTCGGCTCTGGTTTGGTATGCCTACCAGTCTCTACCTCTAGTCTGCATGTGCGGTTGTTAAATGTCCAATTAATTTTCGAATGTGCAGATCACATTGTACAAAACGTATGCCATATTATATACCATTTGGAAGAGTAACCAGAACTATATATATATTTCCACCAAAATATGGAACAGCTGTGGTATAGGAGTGTCCACTATGTGATAGAGCCTCTCAGAATAAGCCGAAGTCTTCCCCCGTTATTTCACCCGGAATGTATCATAACTCACAACTAAGATATAGCGTTATTCCCCTTCCATTGATAATAATAAGGTGACAGTACAGACCAGATCGAAATTAAGCACAGAACACACATCGGTACCTTGACAAAAACATGTTCACAGTTTATGCGACTGGATAAAGCTGATAACACAATGTTTTGGAGCTTCCTATTTCAAATGGTATATAATATGGACGATGCTGTATTTAATATGATCTGGTGGATCTAATATTAAGTGGACCTTCAATATTCGGCAAATATGTCTCCTTTCTCTGATCGACATGCTAATTACTCTATATAAATACATAAAGTATGGTATATTACGTTCAAAATTTGTTTTTACTGCGCCAAGATATTAAGTGTGCTGTTTTTTCCGCATTATCATCCCTTATATCGACATGCCTCCAGCCTTTCTAAAGTGATTTGATATCGACATGTCGTCAGCCTGTCTGCAGTGATCTTTTAATCTATTTGCGAAAACGTCACTTAATTGTGTTTGATTCGCGTTCGTTTTATTCCCATACATACCCAAACCCAGATATATATATAAGATTGTCTTTTATGTATTTCAGCCATGGAAAATTTGTTGTTTTTGATTGATTGATTGGGGTTTAATGTCGCTTTATGCAAATAATGTCATATAACGACATTGCCAGTTTTAGTGATGGAGGAAATTCACACACTTTCGACTAATCTAACAATGATTCCAATGGCTGATAAACTCGTCGACATTGTACGGCAAACTATTGGTCATCGGCGAGTAACTGGCCTCTCCACCAGGTAACGGTTTCCAGTTACAAAGTCCTTGATGGAAACAAGTGGATATGAACCCTCATCGCAAGCGCTGGATTGCGAGACAGATTGGAGTTGCACTCCTAACCGACTGAGCCACCGATGCCCCGAAATGTTGTAGATGCGGTAATTTTTCTTATACCTTGTTTTAACAGACGACCATCTTTAAAGTCATGAAAACAATGGTTTGGTCCATGTAAAATTATGTTTTCACTGTGGTGGCATCTTATCTACAGATATTCATGGCCTAAATGGGAACCCACGAACTACGCTTAATCTACGTACGTGCACATAAAATGCCCTCATTAAGGATGTACATGTATAGGAAACGGGTAGCCTGTTCTGTGTCCTCTATCTAGGCATATGTGTGTTTGGCATGCGAATCTGGAAACACCTAAATGTATGTACATGTAGTTAGTTTAGTGACCCAATTTCTCGCAAATAGACTGAATAATTAAAGGCCCACTTAATTTTTGAATCCCCAGATCACATTATTTACAACATATTCCATATTATAAATCAGTTGAAAGAGGAAGCTCCAAACGATTATAATATATTATCAACTGATCCGGGACGAATAAACTGACCATGTTGTTTTTACCAATGCACCGACGTGTGTTCTATACTTAATGTAGATCTGGTCTGTACTTCCAGTCTATTATTCTCAATGGAAGGGGAACAATTACGTCTCTTAGTTGTGAATTATGGTGCATTCTGGGGCAATTAACGTCTTGGTGTAAATCTAAGGATCTCTCAGTTGGTGGACACTCCGAAGCCACAGCTTTTCAGTATTCCGATAGAATAGATATATTATTGGTTCCTCTTCGAAATGGTATATACTATGGAATATGTTGTATATGATGTGATATGGGGATTCGAAAATTAAGTGGGCCCATAAGTATTTGCCTCACTAACATATAATAAGAGTGGGCGAAGGACCATTGTTACAATTCAAAATTCAAATATAATCTTATTCGTACACGCCAAATGACTATTGATAGACAAATCATGTGAACCAAATAACATTAACATTTTAAAATTCAGTTATTTGTGGCTCCCATCTATTATAAATATTTTGATATGGCTTTCCTCATCTTCCCAAGAATTTTGAATCATAAATAGGTAACCCTTCCTATACTAGATGGATTCTCCCACTCAGTTATAAAAGTATACATTGGAATAGTCTATCATTTATTTGGAGGGGTGTCCAGAAAAAACGAGCAGTCGACGGCCATACGAAATAATACAAGTGCAAAATGATTCATAATCACCGGTAGGAACTGTGCAGATAAAAAGTTCAAGAAACAACCTAGGGAACTACTCGTCAATGAGCATTTAGTATAGAAATGGGTATTAGGGGTCAGGTCTATATACACAAGTTCACGTGTACTGTTTTGTCGTTGCTTTGAAGCCAATGTCGTAGTATATTTTCGCGACAAAGAACACACAAATCAAGATTTGTCTTTACAAATAAAGTAACACATGGTAATTACCTGTTAATTGGTTAGTTCCTAATGTCAAATAGCCATACATTTCATATACAAATCTGTCCAAAAAATGAATACTACGTGCATTCAATCAGTACTAACGCACGTATCCCGGTCTGATTCTTACCCATAACAGCTGTGACAAGTTATTATTGAAGAGCAGTTGGATAGCCATAAAACATGCTATGTGAATATTAATGTGGTCGAGTCATGAAGAAGCCATCAACGATGAATTAGCACACAAAAAACATTACCCTTGAGTCATATCGTCACACGCGATAGCACAGTTAGTCGATCAATCTGTTAATATACATTAGTAAGCAGATTCGGCGATATAATATAACGTGCTGTAAGTTCACGCTTTGCATGGCATATTTTCCTTGAAATCTGGCCACGTTAGGTGTAAACATATTTTATTATTCAAAATAAATGGACATATAGATTAAGATACATTCATTTGTTAGTATCTATCAATGGAATAAGTGTATTTGACATGGAGTAATGGGTGCTGAAATAAAGCCAAATCCGTAGTTGTCGTGTTACCCTAAATCATAAGGATTTTAAACATGCATAATTATTTCATGCGGTGCAAGTTAATCCGTCATCCGGGTCGCTTAAGTGCTGCAGACAATATGGGTGATATAATATCCAGGCATCTGCATGCGTTTGAATTTGGAATGTTTGTTATATTTTCAGTTTCAAATATATCTCCTCGAAAGCGTGAATTATTTCCGGTGATTCAGATAGTTCAATAACGGAGGTACACAGGTGACATGGTGGTAAATATGTTTGACAAGTTTCACGAAAAGTAACTAGAAAACGAAGGACTACAAGTATGTCAACAAAGGACAAAGTTGCGCACGTTGCTAAACATCAATGAAAGTGTAGATGACACTAGCTCAACCTGGGAAGGAGTTGTTTTTGTTTTTGTTCCAGAGCAATGGAAGTAAAAACGTTACAATAAAGATCTTGTATTGTGTAGATGACATTATTTTCATTTCAAACATTTCACCAACAAATGTAGCTGCAGGGTGTGCCAATGGATTCAAATTCGAAATCCAAGATGGCTGCTGGTTTCGGAAATAAGCTTTGGCTTCCATCTAGAGGTCACCCCGAAGATCCATTTGAAGTTGGGTGACAATCGGTTGACGATTGGATTAGGGATGTGTCCTGAAGTATTTAGTCATGCAGAGAGTACGGACAAAATTCACTGTGAATATAATATAAAGTTTGGTGATGATCGTGATCCTAAACATGCCTGCACATTTTCAAAACAACTTTCCAATAAATGCGATGGATTCAAAATTGAATTCCAAAATGGCTGCTGGTGGTCACCCTGAAGATCCATATGAAGTTGGGTGACAATCGGATGAGGGATGTGGCATGTAGTATATGCCGAAGGATTTAGTCATGCAAAGTGTAAAATCCAAAATGGCTGCTGCGGCCATGTTTTTTTTGATTTTTACGAATTTTGGAAATTAAATCTAGAGGTCCCATCGAAGATCCATATGAAATTTTGTGATGATCAGATGAGGGATGCGTCCTGTAGGATGAACCATGGGACATTGTTGACGGACGGACGCCAACCCACGCCAATAGCCCAAGCTTGACTTCGTCAAGTTGAGCTAAAACGAGTGGCAGCTATAGTAAAGGGGCTCGGATGGATGTCATAATTGCAGGTGTACTGGGTACGATATCAGTCAATAATTGTGCAAAGTTTAAAAAAAACATTGACAAATACATGAATTAATACAAGCTCGGAAAGAAATACTGGGTTTACGTCGTGATGATTTTGTTGATGTTCGCGATGCCTGTGTGGTACGAATGGTGGTGATTCTGTTGATTTTCGCGATGATCGTGTGATACATGTACGAATGGTGATGATTTTGCTGATTTTCACGAAGCCTGTGTGATACGAATGGTGATGATTGAAATTATTCTTAGGGAATTCTGAATATTTGGGCGTCAAATCAGGCCGTTGAACTTTAAGTTCAGACTTCAATAACAAAGAGCTGCTCATGTTAATATATGTGTGATAGTGCAATACTAAAGAGCGTTGGTCTCAGACAATGCATGTCGTTAAGAAAACGAGTAAAACATATAAATAAAACAATATAAACTAAATACGAACGTGTAACATTAACAAGCGCATAGTTGTTGACATGTATGCTCCACAAGAGAGATTAGTTGCTCCAATATATCCTCACTTCTAATTTCCACAATTCACAAACGCCTGAACCGATTCCAAAAAATCCAACGCCAACCGCTCAAATAAATGGTATGTTACCAAGCTGGTACACACTTCTAGGTTAAACTGTTCGAAAGCTCATGAAATTTTGACAAGATCACCAACTAGGGGCGAAAGATGAAAATATTTGCAAAAAGACCATCGGCAAATATATGGCTTGTTATCCCATTCTCATTTGTATTGCTTGTTTGTCTATTTGTATTAGTTGTCATGTTCTGTTTTGTTTGTTCAAATAACAAATTGTTTGCACTAACTATGCGTGACAGACTTTACTAGTGGGGAAAACACACCGTCAATTGAAAACAAAACATGTAACGATGAAAAACTCAGCATTTTGTCCAAAACCTCTGCATGTATCGACATATTTGTAATGCTAGTTCATTTTCAACGCAAAACTAATTTGAAATTATTGCTTACGATATTGGAATGGAGAGGCGCTTGTGATTCAAATGTGCGATTGATTCGACCATGAGCGCCCCATGTATACATCGTTTCATCAAGTTAGATAACTGGATAATTACAACATGACGATACCGACACAAGATAGTGTGCATGTTTTAGAAGTAGAGCTGATTGTGTGACTGTTCTGTACATAATGCTACAATAGATGGAACAACCTAACGTATATGTTCATACAATGTTTAGTTGAAGAGCTCGGAGCACGTTGAATATTCCACACAAATATGTCCGGTTAGCCACACTTATATGTACAACTATGGTTACTAGTATACACATTATACACATATGCGACTACCTGACAATTCACATGTTCGTATAATTATTCACAAAAAAAGTGTGGAGTCGCACCTACTTTTATATGGAAATGTACCCGAATTCAATTCAATTTTAATTTATCTTGATCAAGTTAAATATGACATATGTAGTATATGCCTAATTTCAGCACAATGATAAAGATATAATAGAGTGCAATGCATGATGGTTTGTGAGAAGTGTGGTTGGTGTGAATACTGTGTGCAGGTTACTACAATACATGATGTAATTATATTTTAATTATAGATTGTGGTGTGTCCATACGTGCGCGTTCCTATAATGCATAATAGAAGAGACAAGCGACGCATATGATGTACCACATATATATGTTCGTTTAGCGACACTAAAGCTATGGTTAATACTACTCACATATCGGCTTCTCTGGCATCATTTCGAAACTGGTGTAGGGCGATCGTGTAGGACATGGGTGAACATGACTGGATTATGCGATTAAGCAGTGTGTTGGTTATACGTATTAACCAATAACAATGTTATGTGTCCGTGCACATGTGATAGGGCAGTGTGGCCCTTTAGATAAATATTATAGGTTGAATTGACAATTGTCATGTCATTTTTGAAAGCCGTACTGAATCCTTTGACAGAGTGTTCCGCCAGAACATTTGCGCGTAACTAACATTCGCTACGTGTGCGGCAACATAATCGCAATTATTTTTTCTGATGACTTTGTTCAAATAAGAGTATGGCTCTTTTGTGTTTACATTGTTTGATGCTATATTTCATTTCGCCAGATACACAGAGCGTTCTATGTCGCGTCGCTGTTTACTGCCATGCAAAGCAATCAAATAGACACAAAGCCACTTCACATTGGACGACAGTACGCATGAACCACTAAATGCTTATATTACAATAACAAAGTAACAATTATTACGCCACCTGTGTATCTAGCTGCTGAGATTTTGATATTGCGTGGTGGACAGGGCGAATGCATTGTGGGGCTTTTATTTATTTATAGAGTTGGAAATTCCGTTTATTTAAAAGTCGGAACTACGCGACCAGTAGGCCAAGTCCAGTAAAACGGTTCGTTATAGGTGCTGGTTGTTATTGTTATTTTAACGGAATTCTGAGTTGGTCATTCGCGAAACCAATATATTTTATATTCTATAATTAAAACCGTGGGTATATAATATATGATCCTCTTTATGGATATTGTAGGAAGGTAAATTTAGCTAAAGCGGTGGGATATCTTGCAAGACAACACATTTCGGTTTGCGCTATAACTGCTCAATGTTTTAAGGTGTTACACAACGTCTGATAAAAAGAGTTCTATCTGGAATATTCACACGATTTGTTCAGAGAACATGCATAGAGTAAACATAGTCCTATCGGACTATCGTAAAGTAGTTCCGTTTAATTCGGGATTAATTAACCCTCAGACTGCCGAAACTGCCGACAATAAATTCGCTTGTTTGTGTCCCCCGAAAATCAAACTTGCCTGTTTAGAGGTCCCATTTTCGTAGCTAATGGTGATAGAATCACAATTTTTCAGTCAAGTTCATGGATAAATCACATTACACTTAATCGGCTTATGTCCGCGGCCATAAACCTGCGTTTTGATAACAATTTATTTGAGACAAACTGTTGCGCGTGTATCAATCGGCGCTTATCGGTTGAAGTTATTATGATCGTGCAGCCTGCACGTGCAACAAGTGTTCAAATACAACAGAAGAAAAAAATACTATGTCAAATAAATAACGTGATCAATGGACAGACACGTTTCATTTCCGTGGGACACGAAAAAGCGAATTTAATGTCGTCAGTTTCGGCAGTCTGAGGGTTTTAATTAATCTCCTTTACGATATCCCGATAGGACTATGTTTACTCTATGTTCTCTGAAAAAAATGGTGTGAATATTCCCGATAGAACTATTTTTATCAGACGTTTTGTAACACATTAAAACATTGAGCAGTTAGCGCAATTTTCTGAAGTTTCGGACTATTTCGTCTATAAAAATACGATGAGCAACTGAAAATGTTTTTCAACATTCTGGAAGGGGTATATGTCCATGGTATATATGTTTAAAATTTCACGCATAAACTATGACAGATAACAAAGTTATAATTAGTTTTATAGGCCCACCATAAATCCCCTATAATAAACGCATGCCTCCGTAAGCACATGGCTTTGCTGTGGATACTTTCGTTCCCAGCATGCATCATTCTCGCTATCTGTAAAATGTCTATGAACAATGGCTGCATGTGCCATGCACTCTTAGCTTTGATCCGCATTTAGAAGCATTCTGGTGTGGCGAATGAGAAACCTGCAGTAATTTATAAGCCGTAGTTCATTGTAATAATTTGAAGAATTACTTGTCTTAACGGAATTCTGAGGCGGTCCATTCTTGTAACCAATATATTTTATATTATGATTTATATTTATGACTAATAATACGATCTTGGTGGCGTTACCATTTCTGACTATGGTTTTCTTGTTGGTACTGTAGGTCTGTTGATCTCCCTAACCAACATATCCTCGTGCAAATAGGTTGGCATTGGACCTATATATTCACATAGGTTCATTACGCGCTCTGCGTGTATAACTAATGTAGAGATTCCTGTTTCGCATGGGCGCATGAGGGTTTTATTTATAGAATGGGCATTTTTGGGAGGAATAAAAGTCGAACTGCGGCCGAGTCCGGTAAAAGGTGTAGTTGGGAATTTCAATTTCGTTTATTGTCGTTAACATTATTTCAATAATGTTGATTTTTGGTTTGTGATAAGCTATGCCAATTAAAAATAAAAGAAATTGAAAAGTAATTTGTAAGTCTTATAATTCAAGTTTTATAGAATTTTTCGTTCTGCAGCCCACTGGGTGTTGTGGTCGGAGACGGCCGAGTCGGCCACCGGTTCGTTAATTATGTGCTGGTTGTTATTGTTATTTTAACGGAATTCTGAGTTGGTCAATCGCAAAACCAATATATTTTATGTTCTATAATTACAATCATGGGTATATAATATAGGCCCTGGCTGGAGTACCGTATACGGCACTTTAGCCGAACTGTTAAAGTACCGTATACGGCACTTTAGTCAAACTCTATTCAAACTAAAGTACCGCATACGGCACTTTAGCAGTTTGACTTCACTGACAATATATTCGGTTTTTATTGGTATTGATCAATACCCAATCTGATTCCCTTGGTTTTGATCAAAACCAAATCTGAATCCCTTGGTTTTGAGGACATGTTCAATACCATATATTGGTTTTGACTGATAGTCTTCAAGAGTTATCGTTACTGTTTCCGTGTAACACATGGCCAGACTGGCAGTCGCCATTTAATTTCGAAGCGACTGAAACACATTCTAGTGTTAAAATCACAGCAAATAACTTAGACTGGTTCAATGGGTGATCACATATATGTTTCCCGATATATGTCTTTAAATCTGACTTTTCCTAAACATAGTATTTTATGCATGTTCGTTCACTGGCATTGGAAACTTTAGTATCAGAATGTGCACAGCATACAGAGGAGGCATGTGTGTTATCTGTGCAGATACAATGTTATTCGTCAACTTTTCATTCATAAATATTGCACCACAATATACAAGTGTGGTGCAGCCTGTGGGAAGTTAGTAACATGCTATGCTGTCAAGTGCTGCTATATTCATCAGATGCCAATATAAAGGAGTTTGCTGATCTTTAAATTTCTACTGCATGACAGGTGTAAAACAGATGAGCTGTCATTCTTGGGAATGTTCAATATAAGAAGGGTGTGATGAACTATATATTAAGTGTTAATTCATTGCAATTGTTGCGATGGTGAGGTGTGCACAGACATCAGGAATATACGCTGCTGTGGAAGAATGGCTAGGGTGACAATTATTTCTCCTGGATATGTTTGAATTAAAGTTTAATTTCCAAAATCTCACTGTGTCTTCATTGATGTTTATCTTAAAACTTCATTCAACATTGATGCAACCAATTATGTCATTTGGACAATTTACTTCATCTTCGACTCTTAATTTTGGTTGCTTATGATATGATTCATGCATGGGGTGGCGCTCACATGTGCAGGCAAATTGCATGCCTCAATTTAAGGTTACTGATAGCACTTACATGGTAGAATAGTCCTAAGAGGTTTGTGATTTCAGGAAATTTTACATGTAATTTGCCACATCTTGCAGCATCTTGTGGAATTTAGTTCTATGCCAGCATGCACACTTGAAAAATTAATCACAAAATTATGTGAGAAACACTTGACTGTTTGCGTACCAACTGTTTCTATCATAATAATTTCAGGACTGTGTAAACAGTAAATAAGTGATAACCGTAAACAAAAGAATTACATGGTCACCGTTTATTTTCTCTTTACTTGGCAACCAACACTATTATGGTAGAAACCATCAAAAATAATGGGTTTTCGTATAATTTAAGATTTGACCAATTGGCAAAAAGAACCCATATACATGTACATGTATGTTTGTGGGAGGGTATGAAAGCCATAATATAGAAATTTGATAGCCTGTAGTATGCAAGTGATCAGCTGAATTTTTGTTCTGGAAATGGAATCTGGTGGCATCTGTTTCAGACTGTCTAAAGTCTTTTTCTAATTAGCCCTTTAATATATCAATGGATTGGTAATTATAATGAAAATCAATTTATGACTTGAGTCATAAATTGATTTTCATTATAATTTTACATGTCAAACTTGGAAAACCAAATTCATTCATGTGTTGCATATATTTTGTTGACTATGGATATGGTACAATAAATGGGTGGATTTAGTGTACAGTACCATTAAAGGTTGCATACGTATGTTGTATGGCACATTTATCAATAAATTGTGCAAAAAAGGAACTTTTTGGTCAAAACCAAAATTGGTTTCATATATAAAACCAGTTTGAGTTTTGATCAAAACCAGTTGGCGCTTGGTATTTGGTTTTGATCAAAACCTAATTTGGTTACATATATGGGACAAAAGCTCAATACCAATTTTGGTTTTGATCAAAACCAGTTGGCGCTTGGTATTTGGTTTTGATCAAAACCTAATGGTTACATATATGGGACAAAAGTTCAAAACCAATTTTGGTTTTGATCGAAACCAAATATTCATGCAATTTGGTTTTGAACAAAACCAATTTTGGTTTTTATCAAAACCAGTTGGCGCTTGGTATTTGGTTTTGATCAAAACCTAATTTGGTTACATATATGGGACAAAGTTCAAAACCAAATTTGGTATTTTAAAAAACCAAAACGTTTAAGAGTGTAGAGTACCGTAGGCCTATATTGTTATTCACATGCCACGCGATTATACAGACATAATTTTGTTTTGAATAATGATTCTTTATTTCGTATATGAACGTGATGGTCAAGACAGCCCTTGAGCCATGCACAAATCGTTTTGTAATGATATTTCGTCGATATAGTCTCTTTCGAGTCCATAATTTACATTAATACTATAACCAGCCACGTGATTTAGATGTTGGAAATGGATCATCCTACGTGGATTCAAATCCCCACATCTGAACGCGTTCGAATTCCATTGAGCATACATGTACATGTGCCCGTGGAATCGGCGTTGAATACATCAGCGCTCGGGCGCTGTTATTGTTGTGACGAACGCGCGCATTTGACGTGACAAATGACGTCATGCAAGCAGCGCATAGATCTACGGTACTTTAGCAGTTGGGCTAAAGTGCCGTATACGGCACTCTAGCCAGTCCGTACAATATATGATCTTGAGCGCGTTACCATTTCTGACATTGGTTTTCTTGTATTGGACTGATTAGATTCTGAAATAAGACCATTTATAGTGAGCTTAAACCGTTGTTCCTTTGAGTGGCGCGGGACGCAGTGAAAACACATTATAAAGAATGTGCATCGGGTAAGTCGTGTCGATGAAAAAAGGTTGATTAAATATGTTCGCTTATTTCGTATTGAAATAGTCCCATAATGAAATATTTAAAAGACCGCGTTTTAGGTCCACATACAGCGCATATTGTGGTTAAATAATACCACTATGAGCTTATTTTGCCCATTAACATAAGCCCGCTATGTGTTTTTTTCACGAGAACAGACTAGCCTCCCTAACAACCCGATATGTGTTTTTTTTCATGAGAATCCCCTAGATCTCCATAACACCATTACATTTATACAATAGGCACATTCAACAACATGCGCGTTTAAAGATTCCCTGGCCTATATAACACCCCTTAAGTTATTAATTATTTTGTTTCGATGGTGACAACTATATGATTTGCGTCGAGCATCACACCCTTCAAATCTCAGAGCTATTACATTACAATTTTTTAAATTATTTATTTTCTAAATCTCAAATTGTTGACAACGTAGCGAAAATCCCCTGAAATATATATGGACATAAACCATCCGTGATCGGAAATGATTCGCCAAACTTGGAATATTACGATACTCACCAGGACACGATAGGACTACCACCCTTCGAATTATGGTCGGGTCAAAAACTGGTACATAGCTGAAGCGGTGACCCGCTCAGCCACTGCACACAGCAGCTTCCCGGTGGTACGTCGCCACCGCGAGACAGACATGAACAGTACAATATTCAAACATTTAAGTCATGAAGACGAAATTCAAACATACACGACACGACAGAAACAACATACACATAATTCAGTGTATGGCGATGGAGCTTATAATAATATATTCATCATGTAATTTACCGTTCACATTTGCTAAGTCACTGGAAGCATCTTCTTTATATGTGAGTTAGTTCTTAAATGTTGTTAAGATTAATATATGCTGATGTAACTGTAAACCTTTATATATGGGCGCTTTATATATAATATTTAATGCCAGTTTTGAGATTTGCAAATCCAAAATTTATCAGCTTTCTTTCTGTTTAGAGCACTTGTGTTCTCGAGTGACTATAGTTTGCCCAGTCCTTTGTAAGAACTACGAAGAACATAAATCGATGAGTTTACGGCGAAATAAGTAAGAAGACAGACACGTTTCTTGTGTTAGAATGACAACTGGACTGACACTTAAATATGCAATCAACGTCGTTTTCGATGCATCTATAGGTGTATATAAGTGTCTGATGCCGAGGTACATATACATACTGTATAATTTATACTAAGTATCTATATCGGCATCAGACACTTCCATTCGCCGACAGATCCATCGAAAACGAGATTGATTGCTTATAATTACGACAATCCACAAAAACGACTAAATTAGTTGGTGATTAAACTAGTTTTATGAATAAACTATATCAAAACACCAAAAAATAGTAAAACTACCCAAGTGATACTTGCGTCTGGACTTCATCTGGTCTTTTAACGGAAAATGGGGAAATCGGGGTAAGAATACATTGAACGACCGACTTCAGAAACTATAGACAGTTTTATCTCTGTTTCCAACGACAAACTACAAAAACCAAGACTCCACACCCGTAAACTATTAAACTGTACTTGATGGTGCAAGATTCACTTATTAAGAACGATGCTAGAACATCTGTTATCATCAACACACTCAGTCGACAGAAATTTCGAAGCGGTGTTCCCAAACTTCCCCACCGAATTTGTGGTCTCCGATGACAAACTCGAAAAGGTAAACACTCGCTATAATGGTCACAGTATATTATATGCTCGCATGTCATATATGTATTGGCACGACGCTGTATACATGTTAATACTAATAGCGAAATATTTATGTAACCATCCTTTATCCCCAACTAAAGTGTCGCATTTCATATAGTTTCACCAATCAGTCTAATTCATTAATATTGCTTTAGCGATTCGTAACTATGGACATCTTTACCAAATGACGGCATGGTGTGGGGCGACCGTTGGTGTCGCCCAATTTCTTAAAGTATCAGTGCACGTTGTGGTGCGGGAAACGACATTTCCCTCGGTTGATAGGTTGTCGCTACTAAGCGCATCTAAAGGCATTGGCAAATCAAATGCACGCATTTATGCGAGAGCGAAAGTACATGTAGTTGTAATTATTTAACCATCAAACTCAATGGAGTCAATGTGTTACCACACTGGCGACGAGCCATTGACGACATTGACTGAACGCGTTGACGTTATAGGTCCATGGCGGGTCACTTTGACGTTACCTAAGTCAATAGCCATAGGCGGCACATGCTTACTATAATCTAATGGACTTCGTGTCGGTAATTCAATTGATGGGAAGGTGCGGATAGCTCAGTTGGTTCGTGGGCCGACCTCTGAGCTGCACATTCGACACGACCGGGTGTTCGAATTCGACAAGGTATTGGTCAAACTTTATTTATACCATCTGCGTTCCCAGTACCGTGAGCACCACATATCGACTATCATTGCCACGATCTATCATATACTGTCGCAAATAGGCACACTATAAACCTCTGTTCATATTGGATTATCTGATTCTGAAATAAGCAGATAATGGACTCATATCCATAATTCCGTTGTATGGTGCGGACCACAGTGAAAACGTATTTTAAAGAGCTACACCAGATATGGCCAGTTCGTTATCGAATATCGACTCAAAATGAGTCGATTCTAAGCAGATTATAGACCTAAAACAAATTATATTATTAGCAGATAATGCGCGGTTTTCGGGAGAATTGACTGAAAGATCAGTCCTCTGGAAATGATATACGGAGCAACAAAAAAAAACATACTGGGTGAAATTCGTACATCTGCTCCAGAAATGGCACTGTGCTAGACAGGCCATCATATCTGGAGCCGACGCTAATGTCTGTCCCATGTGCAACGATCAATACCGTCATGGGTTCGGCAAAAGTCCTGAAAACATTAAAAATCTGGATTTACTTGATCTCTCGCCGTACTGGTCGTGAGACTGACATATGAGAGCAAACATATATTGTAGAAGCACGATGCACGCGGTAGGAGGCTCATATTTGCCACATGCTGTGTAATACGAGAGTCAGCGAGATGATATCTCACTTCGCATCCCATGATGAAAGTATCCGGTAAAAATCGCCCTGTTAATTTATAATAGTGGTTACAATCAACTAAATATTTCCCATAGGCGACAGTGTTAGGGTCAAGCCATCCCGACGATTCATTACCCTACTTAGCCAAACTTTAAATACTTTTGCGTGTAAGACTCCATGTCGGACATAAGTTGTCAAAAAAGAAATGGTGCCTCACCATACTAATTCCTGGAAATAAATTGGCATTTCCACAACTATCCCCTTTTGTGCACAAAATTTTAATATAGAAAAATACCCCCACCCCTACCAAATTTGGCGACCAATGTAGCCGCTTGACGAACAATCCCACACAAATGGCCGAGAAATTAACATAGCCTATGAATTTCTTTTTTCTTTCACATAAACAACCGAAGATATTATACACCATTCAGCTGCCGGTATTTTTTTTTTATGCTGACTCGAGTTTCCCTACACAAATGCCAAGGGGCATAATTTCATGTATTTAGTTGCTTATAACCTAGTATGCAGACTTAATAGAGACTTCGCTGCCAGCGGGTATTGCGATTCTGCGTGTATAGCCTTGGTGACTACGAATTTCGTAGATATTCGTGAGTACCTCGTGAATAAGCCTAACCGTCAGTGCTTGTACCTGTAACTATTGTGGCACAATTTACAATAGAAAAATCCAACATAATATCTCATAAATACGCATATAATCGACCTATAACGTCAAATAGGTACACCATGTGATTATTTTATTCTGAAATAAACAGATTATGGACTCATACCCGTTATTTCGTTTTATGGCGCGGGCCACTGTTAAAGCACATGTTAAAGTAAAGAGCGTACACCTGTCCGCTTAGAATCGTCTCAGTATGAGTCGAAAATGTGACTCAATGTGCACATTATCGACTCAACATTATGCGATTCTAGGAGACTCTAGGAGTGAGAGCAGGTTGAAAAAAATCGAAAACTGTTATAAAATACAAAATTATTGTCACAAAAACGTTCATTTTGACTTCACAGCTGGTAATTAATGGTATGCGTCATCGCTTTAATCACGGGCATTTCCCACGTGTTATGATCTGGCCGCAGTGTGGTGATAATACGCAACCAGCTGGAGCCAGGCCGAATCATTCTATGTGACAGTTTTCCTATTCCAGTTGTATCAATCAACACCAGCCACTCTTTGGCAAAACAAAACAGTTAAGGTTTTCAAAGAAAGAATGATCATATCCGACATCCACCTTAATCCCCTAAACTATTCTCACATATAAACTATTTTATATTCATCTGACAACCACCATACCCTTCCAACATACTCCCGCATAACCCAAATCATTCCACATGAAACTACCTTATCTTGAAAGACCTATCGAACCGGCACATCCTGTGAGTAGGCTAGTACACGCGATAAAACGTCAACAATTTAAAACCTGAAGCCCCCATTTACTTGAAACAATTTGAAATGTTTTAAAATCACCCTCACAGGATTGACCTTGTCATAAGCCAATCGGAAACGACTCCCAAAAACTTAAAGCTTGTTGTCGAGTCCCTTTCATATCATCACTATTAATATTTGTCTTGTTTTTGTAATTTATAATGAATAATATGGAATACATACTGTTTACACCAAAGAAAGAATTGTTGAAATTCCTGTCAGCAAACAATCAATTCAGTCCTCCAGTATTGTGTCAGATCGACATAACGTTCATGGGCGGAGATTCTTCATACGTGTATGATCTATGCACCCCTATATGTTTTTTGATCCGAACTATGCAACTGCTGTTCACTCAGGCAAGGAATTTCCAACTTATGGAAACTTTTAAAAGAGTTGGGGTGAGACACGACGAGCCCCCCAATTGTAACACCTTGAAGCAATAGCAAGCCACTATTATTTGGTGTTGAGGAACATTTTGAAGATAATAACATCTTCATGCTGGAGGCGATCGAACTTCAGCGAGAGAAAAGTAAAGTGGATTCCCCAGTTGTTAAAATCGGGCAGGATATCGACGGAAACTGAGATATGGGGCAGGATGTAGTACGGTTCGACACTGGCACCAAATAGCTATTATCCAACAAAACGTCACCAAAGACATTTGAAATAAGGCTATGATACGATAACTGTATTTTGGATCCATTGTTTACGGTGTGGCATCGAGTTCAACTGCGAATGTTACTACATTATAGGAGATATTTCTCCTGAAATAAACTCTAATGTGGTGAGCAGACGGAAGGATGTGGACAGTATTGGAAAAACGATCCAATAGCCACAGTCATCAAAACCGTACAGAAAACAACTGAAAACCCTGGAAACGCCTCATAATTAAGGAATATTACGAATCGATTACTGTAACGGGACGGGGTCACATCCAACGGAGGCTGGGGAGAAATGCAAGGCAATGAGGGCGATACCGACGACATTCGCAACGATTAATAATCCGTTCGATGGCGACAGCTGTTTGTTAGAAGAGTGTAGTGGACAGAGAGCGATCACCAGCAAGTACCAGAGGTACACAGATGGCAGCAACCCGAACCTATACCAAGCCACATATAGAGGAGAGTCTCACAGGTCCATGAATCAGCACCAAGCTGATGGCTGTGGGGACTCGGACACCAAACCGGAACACGATACAGTGTGAGCTCCAACTCACAATAACTTCTATGCAAACCTGATCATAAGAAGTGTCGCATGTTATAATACACGTAGAAACAATATTTCCAGCTTACCTTGAATATGCGTTTGTAATCATTACCAGTGTTAGGTGACTCTTCCCAAATAGGCAAAGTGTGTAATTAAACGGATTATATTGACATTTTATGGTGGATATTATTCAGCTGTGGCCATATCAGCCCACAACGTTGACCGAAAGTAGGACAATAGTTGATTTAAGACAAAAATAATTCGTAAAACCAAACACCGCCAGCTCTTAGAGCTCTTTCCATCAATGTATCACATTATTATAATCAATAAATTTGAAAAATGATCAAGGAAATATGGGTTGATACAAAAATCGGATTTGGCAATGAAAGGGTTAAGACCAATCTTTATACCATTGCTGCAACAAAACGCGTGGGCGATTTGGAACAATTTGGAAATTAGAACGGGGTATGTTAGTATACAATGGGAGGTTGGTTAAAAGCAAGTCGCGATATAGTTTATTCGAACCGCCGCATCTTGTGGTGTGTGTATGCATGTAATCTGTCGTCTCATTAATACTGCCTGGTGAGTACATGTAAGCGGTCTTCTCTTTAATAATGCCGGGTATATACACGGGTGGACGTCTCATTGCGTTATACACAAGATAATATGACAGCGACGGAGATTAACGAGGTGTTTCAACTATAGAATCTAAAAATAGCTCCATTAATATAAGGGTGGACGGCGCGAGCGACGGATATTAACGAGGTGTTTCAAGTATGGGATATAAAAATAACTCCATTAATATAAGAACGACAACCCAACAGTGGCCGAATGGCAGGAGTGTCCCATGGGTTATCCCTCGTGCCACGAAAATACAGTTCGGTGAAAGGTGAAGTAAATACTTTAAGGCATAAAGACCGGCCCCCAGATGAGGGTAGTGTCACACGAAAGGGTAGAAATTTTGACGCTATCTCCAATTATCCTTGCCCCATAAGGATTCCAAAACACTGAGGTATCCAGGGCGGAGCAGGTGGAAAATATATTTTTTTGACCTTTTTTGTGTTTTTGACCTGCAAATTTCAGTATAATCAGGAAAACCAATAAAGTAAGACAAATGTTGAATAAAATATACTTGAATATCAGATACTTATTTTATCTGGGTTGCTTAACATTTATGATGTGCAAAAAGTTATATTTTCCAACAATTTTTGTGAAAAATTCACGAAAATGCCAAAAAAATGCATAAATTGCAGTGCTTTTTCAAAAAAGTTTTCCAGAAGATTTCCTATAAAATTTTCATTTTGTTGTATAAAGCTCTCATTGGTGCATCAAAATTTTCAGCATTATATATCTGATTTATTAATATCAACATCACAAGCAATGATATCCAAGAAGCCGAGATATTTCCAAAAACTTAACCCACCCCCCTAAAACTGATTTTCTATCTGAAAATACATATTAAGTCAGAATAGCCTGTTTTCATTCCTTTTTTTTAACCAATTCAGAGTCTTATCATATATCATGTATTAGTATGTATCTGAAGAGATTTGTGTTATGATAGAGTCTATTTTGTTTAAATATTTGATTTTTATTGGGTAAATTAGGTAAAATCTTGATTATTTTTAAGTGAAAAATGTTTGAAAAATTCCCATGACTTTGTCAGCTTTATGGATACAGCTGCACAACATGCACCACAGTAAGCATAAATTCTTCCCCAAATTCAGACATGAAATGCTATAATCATGTACCAGACCAGAATTAAGAAATAAGTAAAACTTATCCCTACCCCAAGATAGTATTATCAAAGCTTTCAATTTTATGCTATACTAAACTCGAAAGGTCGTTCATACTTGTTGATAGAATTCATATCATAAATCGCAATAGTTCTGCCCACGGATTATGTAATCTCATCTTCACTATCACTGTCAATTTCATCAAATGTGATGGTATCAGTCAATATAATTTCTGTGCAACATCTTACGGGAAAGAATGGTTCAAACAACTCAGACTGCATATCGACCGTCCATCTATGAAGTGCTACACCGGGAGTGGTTGATTTGGCAATGGTTGCAAGTCTCCACTGTTTTGCTATCATGTTGGCTTGTTTTGAGTGTAGAATTAAAGATTCCTCACATGGTGGAAGTGCAGAAAGATCAAGTACCTTTTGCTGATTCTCGAACTGCTGCTGGAACTTTACCCACCTAGCTTAATTCACTTTACTCGAATTTGGACCATACACGTATAAGGCACATGTTAACTCATTGATTGTATTAAGCGTGTCACTGTCCAAATCCCAACTCGTTCCTAAATAAGCCATGACTTCCATATATCTTGATGGTCTTTCCAGCAACTTCCAGAAGTGTTTTTTCCTTTTCGGAACAACTATGAAAGGTAATTATTATATGTGAAGGAATGGAACCCAACAACTGCATTCTTCTGTATATTTGGCTGCCAAAATGTGGAAATGGTAGATATTGACCCAGCTTGTCCCGCAATCGGTTAGAAGTTGTGGTTGATGTATAAAATTGGCTATTCTGCCTTCTATACATTGAACACTCACATGTCTGATGCACCTTAGTTAATTTTTACTATTGTCACCACTGACATTACCAGAAGTATTGGATTTCTCTCTCACAAACTTGATATAAATAAGGGCAAACAAATTAAAAAGTAAAAATTAACTATGTTTGGTATGAAAGGTGTTTATTGTTTTGATCTACCTTAAATGTGTCACACTAATGTGTTTATAAACCAACTTACTCAAACTGGCAACCATTTTTCACATATATTCTCTGCGTTTCCGAAAATGTAGCAAATTGTGACTCACTTCGTTATTTTACATGTTAGCTAATCAACTGACAACTAAATGTTCTATTCTGGTTGTCCCATTTCATTATGGGGCATAACAAATTAGTTTTAAAGTTGCCTTATTTCCACTCGCCCCACCCCGAGAATTGATCAACATGATACAGGGTGGAGGTCAACATGGCAACCAGGGAGTTACCGTGTGGTCATAGGTGAGGTGAATATGTATAATGGGAGTTATTGTATGGTCATGAATGATGCGAATAGTTGTATATGGTTAGATATATGGTCATGAATGGGGTGGCCATGGTGAGATGTATAGGTATGCAAGGAGTGAGTGAATGGTCATGTGTGAGGTGAATAGGTATACAGGGAGTGACTGTATGGTTATGACTACCCAGTACAGGTGTACACAATGTGGCTCAATGGACATTGTTTGGTTTATGTAAATAACGAGAGTACATGTACTTACATTGTCATATGTGTTTTTATGTATATATGGAGTGACTGTATGGCCATGGGTGGGATGTACAGGTGTGCCTTGTGTGGCTGTATTGTCACAGGTAATGTGTTGTCTGTATGATCATGGTGGGCTGAATGGATAAATAGATGTGCAGCTATGTGTATTGCGTATAGGTGTACATGGGATGGCAGTAGTCATAATGTGTGTATGTGTAACCAGGGATGGGGTAATTGTAATTTGTAATTGTAATTGATTGTAATTAATTACATTTTTTCAAGTAATTGCATGTAATTGGTAATTGAGTTTATTCTCAATTACATGTAATTGCAATTGTAATTGGTTAGGATGTAATTGTAATTGTAATTAGGGTTTAATTTCAATTACTTCAAAATCACAGGTACTTGTTTCTTCTCAAAGTTCTCTTTCATGATTCACCCAATGGTTTCTTCAAATGGTTTTTTTTCCAAAATTTCAAAGTGTAAGACTGGTGACTGGCTATCACTATGTTGTCACAACACTGAATTTTTATCCACTGTGTCTCAATGGTGAATTCTGTTGACACCTCCTGTTTGTTTGCTTAAGCATTGGTTAACCTTTTAGTAGGCTTGTTTTGATAAATACAATGAGAAACCAACTTAAAATAATAGACAATATATCACTATAATATATCACTCTTATGATAATGTTTCATTATCTCCATCTGATATGGTATATATGCTATGGTAGAAATTCATACCAACCATTGCTAATGCTATGAGCATGTTTACAAAAAATCTGGCATCATTTTAATTTGCAGAAAGACACATCGTGTCCTATGAAAGCGAAGTGCAAACTTTGCCCAACTACAATATCCAGTTCCAAAAAAGTTACCTCCAATTTTGTGACACATCTGAAGGTAAGTTTCCATTTCTATGTATTAGCTTTGTTTAATTCCATTGACATATAACTTCCGTCATATGGTGGTATTGGTAATTTAATTTATTTTTGTAATTCTTTTTCACTATTTGTACCACGATTGTGGTTTATGTGAATAAACAATTTGATTTGATTTGGTATATGCATTGTTTCTTGTGCCTTCTAATTTGCAACTGAATGACAAAGAGGGGACACATATCTGCTTCAGTAATCCCCCAATTAGCACTGTCTATTGGAGGCATTGTGTTACCAATAAGCTGGTGGCTACAAAGGCTAATTAAGATTATGACTCTAATTAACAATCAGAGTGTTGATTATCTCATTGTCCTTTACAATTGGCCTGACTGTGTGTCGGGCTTACTGAGATAGTCTTATTCCCTTAATAATTAAATGATGGATACATGTGTGTTACTAAAATACTCTATTATTTTCATTTTATAGCGAAAGCATCAAGATGTCTATGAATCAACAGTCACCCAGGCACCATCAGCAAGTGATCAACAACCTACTAGGATCTATCTGTATGCAAAAACATCGGTCAAGAATGCGGAAAGCATTGAAGATAGTTAGCAAAGTTCATAAATGTCTTATATCATTCCAATTTTTAGAAGATCAACACCGACTACAAGCTGCCAATGCAACACGCTGGAATTGCCAGCTATAAATCATGATTCGCTCAGTGTGCTTCACCATGTATTTCATCTTGCTTGTATTAAATTTATGTTTTGTTATCAAATAAAGTTTATATAAATAAAAAGTGTTCCTACATCAATTATGTGCTGAAATGTAATTGTAATTGTAATTGAATTACATTTCAAAGTAATTGTAATTGTAATTAATTACATTGTGAAATAGATGTAATGGGAATTGTAATTGTAATTGAAAAATGTTGAAGTAATTGTAATTGTAATTAATTACATTCACAAGTAATTGCCCCAAGCCTGTGTGTAACTGATATGTGCTGAATGGTCATTGACGAGCGTGTGGATGGTCATGTGTGGCTATATGGCTATTGACATGGCAAATATGTATAGTGAGTGACTCTATGGCCAATACTGCCCAATAGTGAGGTGAATATGTTTTCAGGGAGTGACTGTATGGTCAATGGTGATGTGAACAGGTATACAATGAGTGACTGTATGATCATGACTGTGGTGAATATGTATACAGGGACTGACTATATGGTCATGGGTCAGGTGTAGGAGTTTACCTGGTGTGGCTGTATGGTCATGCGTATGGTATACGGGTATACACAAGAGTGGCTGTATGGTTATGGAGAGGTATGTGTATAAAGTTAGTGGCTATATCACCATTAGTGACGTGCATATGTTTACCTGGGGTCATTCTATGGTCATGGTTGGGTGTATATGTATATCTTTCGTGGCTATTTTGCCATGGGTTTGGTGAACATGTATACAGCGAGTGATGTATGACCAATGGTGAGGTGAATAGGTATACAATGATTGACTGTATGATCATGAATGTGTTGAATAGGTACACAGGGGGTGGCTATATGGTCATGGGTCAGGTGTATGTGTATACCTAGTGTGCCTGCATGAGCATGTGTGGAGTGTACAGGTATACACGAGTGTGGATATATATGGTCATGGGTGAGGGATACGCATATAAAGCAAGTGGCTATATGGCCAATGGTGAGATGCATACATGTATGTATACATGGAGTGACTCTATGGTCATAGATGGGGTGTATATGTTTATCTTGAATGGCTATTTAGTCCATGTCGAATATGCATACAGGGAGTGACCGTATGGCCAATGGTGAGATAAATAGGTATACAAGGATTGACGTATGATCAGGAAAGTGGTGAATAGGTATACAGGGAGTGACTATATGGTCATGGGTTAGGTGTATGTGTATAGAGTGAGTGACTATCTTGACATTTGTATTGTGTTTATGTGTATATAAATTGGAGTGACTGTATGTTACTGGGTTGATTGTACATGTGTACCTTGGGTTGCTAATTTGCTTTCCACAATAACTCAACGATATATTAATCGATAGAGAGGTCATGTCAGAGAGTTCTCAATCTTGATGGCGTTTATGCACGATGGAGGAAACGTTAAATGATTTCCCCCTGATAATAGTTAATCAATGTTTATGCTAATGGGCAGGTGATATCAAGTCAGTGATATCGATATTTCAAATATACAGGAGAATGCACTTATTGGGTTCCATTCCTTCATGACCTTCGCTGGAAAGAGTATCAAAATATATGGAAGTCATAGCTTATTTAGGAACGAATTGGATTTTGAACAATGACACGTTTACTACACTCGAGGAGTTAGAATGTGCCTTATGTTCAACTTTCAAGAAAAGCGAATAAAGCTAGGCGGATAATGTTCCAGCAGAAGTTCGAGAATCAGTAGAATGTACTTGATATTTCTGCCCTTCCATCATGTGAGGAACCTTTAATTCTACACTCATAACGAGCCAACATGATAGCAAAACAGTGCAGACTTGCAACCGTTGCCAAATCAACCACTCCCGGTGTAGCACTTCATGGATGGACGGCTGATAGGCAGCCTGAGTTGGGGTAGGGATAAGTTTTACTTTATTTCTTAATTCTGGTCTGGTACATGAATTTATGCTCATTGTGGTGCATGTTGTGCAGCTGTATCCGTAAAACTGACAAAGTCATGGGAATTTTTCAGAAATATTTCACTTAAAAATAATCAAAATTTTAGCTAATTTACCCAAAAAAAATCAAAATTGAAACAAAAATAGACTCTACCATAACATAAACCTCCTCATATACATGCTAATTCCATGATATATGATAAGACTCTGAATTGGTTAACAAAATGGAACGAAAACGGGCTATTCTGACTTGACAGGTATTTTCAGATAGAAAATCAGTTTTAGGGGGGTGGGTTAAGTTTTTGGAAATATCTCGGCTTGTTGGAAATCATTGCAGCTGAAGTTGATATTAATAAATCAGGTATATAATGTTGAAAATTTTGATGCACCACTAAGAGCTTTATACCAAAAAATGAAAAATTTATAGGAAATCTTCTGGAAAACTTTTTTGAAAAAGCACTGCAATTTATGGATTTTTTGGGCATTTTCGTGAATTTTTCACAAATTTGTTTGGATAATATAACTTTTTGCACATTATAAATGTTAAGCAACCCAGATAAAATAGGTATATGATATTCAAGTACATTTATTTTAACATTTGTCTTATTTTATTGGTATTCCTGATTATACTGAAATTTGCAGGTCAAAAACACCAAAAAGGTCAACAAAATATATTTTCCACCTGCTCCGCCCTGGATACCTCAGTGTTTTGGAACCCCCATGGCGCAAGGATAATTGGAGATAGCGTCAAAATTTCTACCCGTTCGTGTGACACTACCCTCATCTGGGGGCCGGTCTAATAGGGGACAATAGATTGGTTTCGGAAAAGTCACAGAGTTACGATTACGAATGCTTTAAAAGGGTACTGTGCCATATACATGTATTTAGGGTACTACGTCACATACATGTATCTTGCGTACTGCGCCATATACATGCATGTAGGGTACTACGTAACATACATGTATCTTGGGTACTGCGTCATATACATGCATTTACGGTACTACGTCATATATATGTATCTTGGGTACTGCGTCATATACATGTATTTAGGGTACTACGTCACATACATCTATCTTGGGTACTGCGTCATATACATGTATTTATGGTACTACGTCACATACATGTATCTTGGTTACTGTGTCATATACATGTATTTAGGGTACCGGTACGTCACATCACATGCGCTTGGAATTTGGTCAAAACCCCTCTTTTATTGGCGGAAACAACCACCCGGGACCATAGGTCACGGAAGGAACGAAACAAAAAATTGTTGCCACCCATTTTGAACTCAACTGTATTCCTACAAAAAATATATTTTCACTAAAAACTGTTGGTACCTCTTACACCTTAGATGCCAATCTACAACATTCCATATAGTCCATGAGCCAGGCTCCCCAAAAATGGAAAATGGTACCAATTTGGTGGGCAAATTCTACCAAAAGTTTTCTCAAAGGTCATAATCTGAAGTTTATGTCAGTGCTGGGGCACACTGGGGCAGTGTAGCTTAGTGTTGAAAATTTGTGTTTCCATGGCAACGGATGGGTTTTTGGCCAGTATAAAAAATATGCATATAACGGTCTATACCAAGAAAGTTTAATGCAGTAACTCTATCATGGCATTGATATTGGGTGCTACCCTTGGTGGGCTTTCATTTGACCCTGGAGATTTCACCTCTAGAGGTCAAGGTCATATACAAAGTTCAAGGTCATTGACCAAAATATTAGCTTTTTTCATATCGGGTCATACATTTTCTACCCACTGAGTTTATATATCAGTTTTGAATACGTTTTCTTTACTCGGAATTAATCTAGAGCATATAGGCTACTTGTGTTATTGTTGCAACTGACAAGCCAGTCATGAGATATAGGCCTCTAAACTTTGTGGCCATTTTCCAAAATGTGTCAAAATCAGTTATTTCGTGCTTTTGTGTATATTATAGAGTTATTTACTTATCTGGGGTCCTTTAAGGGTTGACTTGTGAATTTGTTGAGCAAAGCATGAAACTTATACAAATATATGTTGCTTAGTTAAACGGAAAACTTTTTGGTGGGTGGGGTCCAATGTCCTGTAAAAGCCAGCTTTGGTCACTAGGACGTAACAACTACAGATACAGACAGAATGTCGTTATAAACTCAGGTTTCCATGACAACGGCACCATATATTTGAAGAAAAATTTGAAAAGGCCGCTGTTGAGAATCAACGAACCTTTTGTTTGAAGAAATTATGTTAACTCATAGCTAACTCATTATTGTTCCATCAAACTGACTGGGTACTCAGTACCCAATATACCGAAAGACGTGAGGCTTTCTTATTTCAATTCAACTTTCTGACTGATTCTGAAAGTAACTATACAGCAGGGTGCTCTGCCTTCCATTAGCTTATGTCGGCTTCTGGTGGGCAAGACGTGGTTCCTCTTGTCGTGGACTCCACTGTCATTACTCACACATGTGGGACATACATAGATGCACCCCACTCATGACCAGTCACTTCAAATGTACATAGTATACACATCACCAATGGCCACAAAACCTTTCTATATATACCAATCCCCCATACGCTAGGCCATTCATACACTCCAGGCTTGAATATACAGTCACTCCCAAGTCAGTCTATGTAAACATACACTCAGATTCATACTGATACTGAGTCTATTGCATTCCCATCAACTTTTCATTTCTGAACAGTTGTGGGCTTCCCCCAAATTACGTCACACCGCACTAAATATAAATCTGAAATTAGTTGTGATTGACAGGCGTATACGTAAACATGGTCACGTGCCAGTGCCGTCGTTGCCGCTTCAACCCTGTGAAGCCGATTCTAAGAATTGGAATTAATAGTTGCAGGGTTTGTGACTTTGCGTTCGGCGGTTGTTTTACTGACAATAAAGGGAAACAGCTAGCTTCCGGGATCCAAAATAATATGAACAATAACATATCTTCTTGAAATTATAAAAAATGTCAATTTATGTGGATCTCTTGGACTCAAAACGAATTATTTTTTAGATTGGCCAGGCGATTTGTCGCCCATGTTGTAAAAAAATAACACAAATCAACTGCCACGAATCAAAAATACATGAATGTCGGGACTATCTATTAAAACAACTACAGAACTAAAAAAAATTAAAGTGACATAACAAAACGTAGTCCAACAAATTAGACGATTCGGATTAAGACCTATTTTAATATTTGGACATTTATGTGGCCTTAATCCCTCATAGAAGGGTTAAGATAATCGTAAATGTCCAAATATGAAAATATATCTTAACCCGAATAGTCTAATTTGTTGGACTAAACAAAACGATATATCAGTTCCCCAGTACCGGCAGTAGTACCACCGCAGCCAAAACGAGCGAAGAGCAACACAATTCTACCACCAACCCCACCGAAACCCTCCCGACCTTACATGTACAGCCGTATTATTAGCTCCAAAGATTGGCCAGTTGTACCCTAATTACAGTTGCCTGCAATCCAAATTCCGGTGATTCTTGATTTTAAACTTTCGACCGGTCGTCAACAATCTACTTTATTTGTCGATTTGTGAATTTCTCTTCCGGTATAACATGACATCATGGATACTATTTTAACAACATTTAGCCACACCTTCGGAATTTCCACACCGAGAGCACGTGACATGTTACTAGTTTTTTATTGGGGCACACATTTCTTGGAGCTAAGTTTTGATTGGCGGTAATTACAAGGAATCCCGGGTTTGGGAAATGAAAACTGAACGAAAAGTCGTCAGACCCAATATTTTTTATATGTGGGTATGTAGTTTACTCCAGACTGCTCCCAAGTATATATATACATACATGTAGGCTACCCACTAATGGCCATGCACACATCCCTTCTAGTCATTCAGCCAATAGCCAATAGCCAAAAAATGGGCCTGCCGGTACCAAACTGCCCGGGCAAATTCTAACTGCACGTTTTAAGTAGTTTAATATATCAGCTATCTAGTTACAATGTAGGTACAATAGCAATGTCAACTCGGTAGTTTTCTGTCGGAAAATCGCCTTTAAAATTACATACCATTCACGAAAAATGCATATTTTTCGCCAGTGGGGTGTGTTTCTTTGTGTCCGCGGAGAAAGCTGATACTAATATCGCATCTAAAGGGTCCCAGTTATGGTAAATACGCCCAGATTTCACAGGAAATCATTTTACTGTCATTCTAGCGGCGTTTAGTCGAAATATAACCACTTCAGCATGGGTAACACATCGTAATTCCTGATATACACATGCGTTTGTTCAGCTATGAAACGCACGTTAAGCATAACAGACACGTGCACTGTCAAATGGTCTATCAAAGTATAATATACATGTTTTTCGATATTCTGATTGGAAGAAAATTAGAAATGATAAGAAATTATCGCGGTTTGTGGCTCGAACGTGACAAACGCACATTACGTTCTTCTTGGAATAGAGTTATCGGTCTTGGCGAACGGAGTCCGTTAACCAATATTATAGCTGAAAAACTGCTGTCGATATCAAACTGGCGAGGAAATTCTTAACCTTAAATGCATCAACAGTCCTGCTATCCGGGAATGTAGACTAGCAATGTCAATTCGGTAGTTTATTATATAAAATCGGCATCTAAAATGCATGGGTGCGAAAACTAAGTCGGAAGTATGTATTTATCGCCCACGTGAAACCAAACGGATATACATTCGATTAATGTCGGACACAGTTGATCGTATTAAATGCATTCAAACTATCGCTATGTCTGATGGCAATGAGAATATTTTCAATTAAATACCACACACGCATATAAATCATTTTTCTTCCTATCGTATATCGTTGACGAGTGAAATTATGAAGCAGGCTTATCAACGGTACCAGTACCGGTCCCAGAACGGTCGGTACTTGGACAATATGTACGGTACCAGTACTCAGTGACGAGTACCGCCGGTACACACTACTAGGCGGTACTCGGATTACTATACTGTTTACGTGTGTATAATACAGCGTTAATAAAACCACATCTGGACCATTGTTGGTTATTGCTAAATATATGTTCGTGTAAGTCGCAATATACTCACATAGTATAGCAGACCCGAGTTGCAACGTGCCCCGGCCAAACAGTGTCACAACGGGTATACTTATTTCGTCACGAAGTTGGATAATTTAAATGACACACATCGTCTACGTATATCATCGGGTGCCACAATGGGTCACCTCTCAAAGTGTTCAGTAAGCAACGCTTATATGAAGTATGGAAACATATATACATAATACACCTTATGTAACCTGTATCTGGTGGGCCAATTTAACCCTTTACCCAACAAACCGGCCAAAACCGTCCAAATAAAGCTTCAACAGCCTAAAATATCTTGGGTCTGTCTCAATAAAACCAAACAAATATGGATATCATTGGAACCGGCTCATTGACCACATTGTGATGGTTACAGTTATGCCCTGTGCCAATGCATTCTCTTATATATGCGAGTCGACCATAGGTCGCCTCGCATATATAAGAGAATGCATTGGCCTTAACAAAATCTTTTTTTTAACACTTTTTACCATTTTTTCTTACATTCTTTAACAATTTTATAATTTTTAATGTGTTAAGCCAATGCATTCTCTTATATATGCGAGGCGACCTATGGTCGACTCGCATATATAAGAGAATGCATTGGCACAGGGCATAACTGTAACATTTACAAACGACCAATCACTCACTAAGCAACACGTCATGATGCACGCGGCCCTGACTGACATCACGTGCAGAGGGAAACAATGTTGAGGGGAAATATAATACATATTTATATTCTTCAAAGACATCAAACGACCAATCGCGAACTGAAAAAGCACTTGTCTTCGTTTGAAATGATTGTTTTGTGGTGTGGTTATTTTATGTTGAAATAATGTAAATGGTTGGTCAATGCAGACAGCCTCAGGCATACATCATTGCGTTATGTTTTATTTAAATCGGATGCATAGCCGCAATTTGTTTTGTCAGTGAACCGGTGTTTGTGAATAAACGCTGTTTATTATTAATCATATTTGATCGCTGTGGAAGCTTTTGCAACCGGTGTGTTCGTTAAGTCTGCGACAAACATACCAAAGAAGAAAGCTTTGTGACCGACCCGCCAACCAACTCGAAACTTCGTTACATATAATTCGTACATAATAATTACGATTATGACCGTGGCAGCCACAGAGTCAATAATCAATATTACATCGAAGTCACTATATGATTTCATACCGTTTACAACCATCCACTAATGATCATGAAACAAACGTGTTCTCTCAATTATATATGGCCCACACGTAAATATCATGACAACCCTAATTGCATTCTGTTATCTTTGCAATTTGTGATTTTCAAAATGGATCAGGTAGCTTGCACTATCATAAACATTGAGTACTCTTTTCAAGCAGATTTGATGTCCAGTCTGGGAATCGTCCCTGCTTCGCTGAGGTTATACTGTATCAGTCAATAAAGTCTTTCATTCCTCATTCCTGTAGCGTCATGTCATTATGGGACGCTCGACTAGAAACACATAAGAGTAACCATTCCCACATGGCGCTTGGCATATATACGCATCTTGCCGACTGAGACAACTCCCCCCTTTAGTCATTAATATTTAATATAGTGATAACTTGGTTCATATTATGAACTATTTTGAACTCAAAATGATGATCCATTTCGTTGGAAGATAACTCCGATATTAGAGAACCATCCCTTTAAATGGACTCAAATGTTTTTCGAAATGGGTTCATGTGTAATATACATGTAACATGCTTTTTAAAAGTTTCTAAAACAACTGCCATTAACAAGCGCGTGTAAATCATATCAACTTTGTTCTTATTGTCATTATTTCAAAACTAATGTTATGTACACATTACTTTTACAGTGGCATTATCGATCACTGTCGAATTAAGCAAATAAAACATCAAAGTAAAATCAGAACTTGACGGCAAACACTGGGCAATGATTGTCAAATATTCTGACAATCACACTTAGACTTAACTATTTGAATTTACTATGTGATTGGCGATGTTTTTGACAAATCGCTGAAACAGTTTTGTTTGCATAACATTTATTTCAACACACGAATTGTTTTTATTGGTGAGCTATCAATTATTAATATTAGCACACAGTGTGTCTATTCTTCACGTTCTTCTTGGTGGTGATGTTTTACAGACTTTTATAATTTTTTCACATTACCCACCGTGGGTGTCTTGGTTTCCGTCAATTGTTCCAACTGAAACCACTTGCATTTGTCAGGATACAGCAGGCGGCACATATATAGGAATGACGTTTCCTGTTATCAATTTGGTTATAAAATAAATTACATTTATGGCGACTTCAGCATCTACGCCCTATATCTTTTGGAGTATTCCACGTCATCTTAATTCAAGTCACGCAGATTAATTCTACGTATGAAATATATCGTCAACTACTTGGCTTTCATAGCTGATCTTACTAAAAACAAAGCCATCAGTTGGTTTAAACATATTTTATTAGCAAAAGCTAGAGGGGTAAGATACAAGTTTTAAAACAACTTAAGCGTTCAGTTAGCAATGCTTCGTTGTGCGATGGAAACTTACAATCATTATTTAAACGTCAGGGACACGTTCAAACGACCAATTGCCGACTGCAATTTACGTGGTGTTCGTGAGTTCGTGTGAAATGATTGTTTTGAAGCGTTTGTTTTTATATTTAAATAAAGGATTGGTCAATCGATTGACGAAATTAGTTATTTCAATATTTCAATATAATTTTTAGAGTATTCCACGTCATCTTAATTCAAGTCAGGCAGATCAATTCTACGTATGAAATATATCATCGACTACTTGGCTTTCATAGCTGATCTTACCAAAAACAAAGCGATCAGTTGGTTTAAACATATTTTATTAGCAAAAGCTAGAGGGGTAAAGACACAAGTTTAAAAACAACTTAAGCGACCAGTTAGCAATGCTTCGTTGTGCATATGTTGCCCATAAACATATATATAAGTACACGTTAATGTAGTTATTCAAATTTTAAAAAGTCGTCGTATCAGGTAGCTCATAAATGAAATTGCACTCACACGCTTCGCTTCTGCGTGAAGATCGTTTAACGAATCGATCTATTAGCATCACGATGGCTTACCCTACTATATTATGGTGGACTAGAACACCACAATGCACATGATCATGTAATATATGCATACACTTGTGCATTGATTGTACCATGTTGACTAGAATAAAAAGCACAGGTCTAGTTGTATCTGCATGAATCCAAATATATTCAAATTCAATTTACGAGTGATATGCATATGGACCATTTTGTTGTTGTAAATTTGCACGTGAAGCGTGTAATTCAAACAAAAAGAAAGTGATCAGCCCCGGTTAGGTCAATATTTATAGGTTCATTGTAATTATATATGATCACATGGAAACCGCCAGTGACTCCCAACTTCCCAAATAGTGTGTTGGCCATTCATAAACGCACACCGTTTTATATACTGTGTGATGCTATATTCAACATCATTATATATACTGAGTCTGGGGCACACTGATACACATCGTTCTATGACATATACATATTCTCTCCCAAGAAGGAGGCAATAAATAATATAATGTCTACTCGCACATACAGTGCTGTTTCTGTTTTGGGCTCGGTGTTTGTAAACGAAATGTCACAAAAGCTCCATGTATAATATAGATTATATAGAGAGCCTATACCTACACAAACGTTGTGTGTTGAAATATGCCAACATTATTAACGCCACCGGTGTATACTGTGCTTGAAAATATAATATCCACTAGTGTTATGCGGGATTAGGTCGATGTAAAAGCTGCGAATGGGTCGCTTTAAAAGCTGTAGTGTTACCCGGAATGCGGTAACCTCAATAAAATAGTCCGACACAGATTAGCACATGTGCTGATATTGATAATTACCACACCCTCTGGAAAGCATGCGATCGTGTGGTAATCAAGGATGGAATTTGACGAAATTTGATACTTAGGGGTACTTTTGTCCAGGGAGTGTTTTGGACGGGTCAAATCGTGACCCCGACCTGACCTTGACCTTTAAAACAGTCAATTCAAGGTCAAATTGGGCAAAACGGACGGATTTCGACGAAATTTGATACCTAGGGCTACTTTTGTCCGGGGAGTGTTTTGGGCGGGTCAACCCATGATTCCGACCTGCCCTTGACCTTCAATATGGTCAATCCAAGGTTAAATCGGGTAAAACAGATGGATTTCGACGAAATTTTGTACATAGGGTTACTTTTGTCCGGGGAGTGTTTTTGGACGGGTCAAATCGTAACCCCGACCTGACCTTGATTTTCAATATGGTCAATCCAAGGTCAAATCGGGTAAAACGGACGGATTTGGACGAAATTTGATACCTAGGTGTACTTTTCTCGGGGGAGTGTTTTGGACGGGTCAAATCATGACCCCGACCTGACAGTGACTTTAAAATTAGTCAATTCAAGGTCAAATCGCGCCTTTCGCTGGAAAGCAGATGGGAACAGCCCGGACGAAGTCTGGCCCACCAGCCAGTTTAATAAAAAGCGAGACAGCTTGAAGAATGTAATGTATAATACGAGACACGGGAAAACGTGGTATATGGAAGTATCCAAATTTCCCACATGGAATTTGAAAGCTAGTTTATATTATAATTATATTATAATTTATATTTATGGCTAATATGATCTTGGTGGCGCTACCATTTCTGACTATGGTTTTCTTGTTAGTATTGTCTGCAGAATAGCCGGGATAAAGTTAATAAGAGTCAGCCACATACAGTCCAGCTGGAACTGTCACTGTGTCGTTGATCAGCGTGTAACCGGACACTAATAATAACAAGAAAACCATAGTCAGAAATGGTAACGCCACCAAGATTATAGTATTACATATAAATAGAAATTATAAAAAATACATAAAATATTTTGATAGCAATTGCGTTTAAACAAGTAATCTTTCAAATTATTACTAACAAAGCAAGTAAACGACTGTGGGGTCACTCAACAGATTATAAAGACTTGGACTTAGTATACTGTAAATACTGAAATTTAAATGAAATAATTAAAAGATAAAATTTAGCAAGTAGTAAAAGTTAATTTTCTCATTGAAATTTTTTTTTTGGTTAAATAAAGCAATAATTTAAATGTAACATTTGGTTTAAAAAAAATGATTGACCGTGGCTCTTCCAATAATTGCGCGACTGACCTGGTGAATTGTTCTTAAGAAGTTGTTTTGAGAATTACTATGGAGGGAAATAGTTATGGCTGTGGCTTCGCAAGTAATTAACTTGGTGACGTGATGTTAACAAATCTGAACTCCAGTAAACCAAGGACGCTCCATATCAAATATAAGGTAAATTAATAATTCTTTAGAAGTTGTTTTAAGATTTAATATGGAGGGAAAGAATTGTGGTGCTGGCTTCGCAACTATTTGACCTCATTGTAACAAATATAAATATTAGTCACTCAGGCAATAGATGTATCTATTCTGTATATTAAGTGATTGGGTCTTACGTGTATTGAGATGTCTAAATAGTTGTCGAAGGACAGATCGCACAAGGGACCCACGCCAATCTTCTCTGTTGGGATTCCAATTGTTGGCTTATTAAATATGCACATATGCTTAAGATAGAGTCGCGCGCGAAGCACGCTCCCGTAAGTCGGGTTTTGGATCCCAGTTAATGAAAATATCATTGAAATAATCGGTTTCCCCAATAAACATCCATATATTCAATATAGATTTTTGGGGCAGAATTAGGCAGTCCATATTGGACGCCATCTTGGAATTTATTTTGTTTTGTTTTAATTTAGTAGTAGAGTGAGTGGTTCGGGGGGCTAGCTTAATCCCTTGTTTTAATTTTCACACATATTTATTAGTTATGTGGATGGAGTTCTCATTAAGCCTCACATCCTTATATTGGTTACAGTAATGCCCAAAGTAATTGACCACTTAACCACATCAGACTTATTGGTAATTTTTCAGGATTTAAAATCCTGAAAAATTACAAATAATTCTGCTCTGGTTAAGTGGTCAATTACTTTGAACATTACTGTATGAGGATTGAGTTATCATTAAACCTCAAATCCTTGTGTTGGTTACAGTAATGCCCAAAATAATTGACCACTTAACCGCAGCAGAATTATGGGTATATTTTCAGCATTTAAAATCCTGATAAATTACCCATTATTCTGCTGTGCTTAAGTGGTCAATTACTTTGAACATTACTGTATGAGGATTGAGTTATCATTAAACCTCAAATCCTTATATTGGTTACAGTAATGCTCAAAGTAATTGACACCTTAACCACAGCATAATTATGGGTAATTTTTCAGGATTTAAAATCATGAAAAAATACCCATAATTTTGCTGTGGTTAAGTGATCAATTACTTTGGACATTACTGTATGTAGATGGAGTTAAACCTCACAACAGTGTGTTGGGGATTTGGACCTTGACTTGGGAACTTTGGTTTTTAACGCAACAAATGCGCGTACACCTTATACACAAATTTCTTATGTAACCAGAGTTTTTCTTGAATAAGATGAGTTTGAAGCCTGCTAACATTTCAAAATGTTGTCAGTTTTGTATTCTCTGCAGCGGAACTCGACGCATTGAAGCAAAAGTTACAAGAGATAAAATGTGTACGTAACGAGACTATAATACTAATGAAAAAATAAATTCGATGTTGACATATTATGCATCTCAACTCTACTGAACATTGCAACAAGGCTATACCATAGGGGGTGTCAGAATCTTAGTCATCTCTATATAGTGCCAGAATAGTCATTTATGGACTTCTATAAGATGTTGGGTTGGTACGTTATATGGACTCGGAGAAAAAGGGGTTTGTACCGATGAACTGACATAAATTAGTGGAGCGATGTTGCCATGTAACGTATCGCGACTGTACTAAAGCAGCAATGACATAAAATGGGGGGGGGGGGGATATGAAATTATCTCTATCTCTATAGATGGCATCAGGATTATATAGAAAGGAATAGCAATTGATATACTATAGTAATACCATTGACATATAAGTACAAGTATCACGCGATAAAATATTAAGTAACGTGACTATAGCGATGAAAAAATTAAATAAATAGGACCGGGATTAGAGATTGGGTTGGTTATATGTGGATAATTGGATATGGAATTCATACCGATGAAACGATACAAACTAGTGGTGTGACTGTCCCAATGGGACTAAGGATACCCCCCGTGTTTAATATACTATGATGTTTCACATGTCAGTAAACATTTAGTTAAAATAATAAAATAACAGATCCATTGCAGGTGCACAACCCTAACCCTAATCTTAAACCTATTGACCGAAAAATGTAGGAATAAAAGCTCGGACAAAATTATGCATGTTGCAAAAATGTTCTAAGTCGAAAAAGGGGAATAACTCCACAAACAAAAGTCGGACAGACATCATAATCACAGGTGCACAGGTTCCCATGGTACTAAATATCAGTGCCACGATTAAAAAACATTGACCTAAAAATGTAGGAATAAAAGCTCAGACAAAATTAGGCATGATGCAAAAAACATTCTAAGTCGAAAAAGGGGGATAACTCCACCAAAACATGTCGGACAGATGTCATAATCGCAGGTGCACAGGTACCCATGGTACTAAAAATCTGTGCCAAGTTAAAAAAAAATTGACCTAAAAATGTAGGAATAAAAGCTCGGACAAAATTATACATGTTGCGAACATTTTCTAAGTCGAAAAGAATACATTCGTCCTGTCCACCACACAATATCAAAATCACCGAAACTAGATACACCACCATGTGGCGTAATAATGCAGAAGCACTGATAATCACCAATGTGACCAATTACGTTGATCGCGAAGACGTTCAACGGTCTTCCATAGTTTTGTCGTCTCCGCATCACGTGCTGCTCATGTGACGTCAACTGAATCATCTATGAAATGATATATCAACAGATAATTACATACAATATTTCTACGGGGTTTATACAAGTAACACTACCGATTTGAAATTGCTATCAACTCTAGTTGTACAACATATTTAGTACTCTTACTGGCTATATGCATGTAGGTCAAAATTTGCCCGCCGATTTGGTACCGGCGAGGTAGTGGGCTGAACGACTATTCTATATATATCAATGCCCCATACGTTCGGCCATTCATACACTCCAGGCTTGAATATACACATCACCCATGACAATCATACACCACATTTATGACCACACAGTCAGCCAGTGTCTACCTATTCACTTCAGCATTGATCAAAGGTCACTCCATGTATACCTAGTCGCCACACCCATGGCCATATACATGTAGCCACTCAAGATAGACATATAAATCACACTCATAACCAAGTTGGAATCACTCCCAAGTATATATACATACCCCACTAATGACCATACAACCCTTCTATATATACCAATACCCCGCACACTCGGCCATTCATATACTTCAGGCTTGAATATACACCTCACCCATGACAACCATACACCATACTTATGACCACACAGTCACCCCTTGTATACCTATTCACTTCACCATTGGCCAAATGTCACTCCCTGTATACCTAGTGTCCACACCCTTGGCCATATAGCCATTCAAGATATACATATACACCACACCCATAACCATAGAGTCACTGCAAGTATATATATATATATATATATGTACCCCATCAATGGCCATACAGCCCTTCTATGTATACCGATACCCCACACATTCGGCCATTCATACACTCCATGCTTGAATATACACCTCACACATGACAATCAGACACCAGATTTAATACCATACAGTCACTCCTTGTATTCCTATTCACTCCACCATTGGCCAAATGTCATTCCCTGTATACCTAGTCGCCACACACATTGCCATATAGCCACTCAAGTTATACCGTGTATACACCACACCCATAACCATGGAGTCACTCCAAGTATACACCCCGCCAATGGCCATGCATCCCTTCTATATATACCAATACCCCACACACTCCGCCATTCACACACTCCATGCTTGAATATATACATATCACCCATGACAATCATACACTTAATGTATTTCCATACAGTCACTCTGTGTATACCTATTCACTCCACGATTTGGCCATACGGTCACTCCCTGTATTCATGTACCGATTAAGGTCCTATTTGCCACACCCATGGCGATACATTCCTTCAATATATACATATTCCCTGTACACACTGGCATTCGTGCACTCCAGACTGGCATATGCACCTCACCCATGACAATACAGCGCCCAATGTACACCTGTGCATCCCAGACATGACCATACAGTCACTCCATATACACATAAACAACACAGATAACTGTGTAGCTACTCTTGTTTTACACATACACCACAGCAATGACCATATGTCCACTCCATGTATATGTATACATATCCACCTCGCACATGACCACTCATTATATTCCCATGCATCTCACTGTGGACATACCCATTACCATATAGCCACTCCTTGAATATAACTATTCACCTCACATAACAACAGTCACTCCCTGGCTACCATTTTTACATACACCATGTATTAAGTCAATCGTTGTTTATGCTAATGTGCAACAGTTCTGTAGCCAACAGTAAGGTCCCGCTCAATTCCGTTTCTGCGCATTTCCATTCAAATATGAGACTTTTTTGACAAAATTCCACACTGTATCTTTTAAAATGAATTTATCATATCTCAGAAGGTACTGGGACAACCAGAATAGCACATTAATTTTGTATTAAGTAACATGGTTAAAAACAAACACAGTCACAATTTGCTACACTTTCGGAACAGCAGAGGATAATGTTCTGATATATGTGGAAAATCAACATTTTTTTTTGTAAGTCATCTTCAGTTATTTTGTCTACAAAACACATCAGTGTGACATATTTATGACAGTAAAAAAACACAAGCACCTATGATATAGTTACATTTTACTTGAAAACAATGGTCCAGACCTGGACAGTGAAATTTGGCCGATTTTGATGCCAAATCAGTGATAGAAAAATCCAATAATTCTATTATGTCAGTGGTTAAAATAGTTAGTATTCAATGTATATGAGACAGCATAGTCAATTTTGTTCATCAGCCACAACTTGCGTTATGTTATGATCATCGATGCTTTTGAAATAAAAAAATAATATGGGTTGGTCTCTTTAAAACGGTCGCAATGACACCTTCCAACCGTAGAAACTACCCATCCCTATATAACATACACTATGCGATGTGTTATCATATGTAAAATGTATGTCAGACTAATCTACCATCAAATCTTCCCAAAATGCCACCGAGAAGAGTGCCAAATATACATTTTACTGTCTGGGTAGTTGCATATCAACGGTTGTTATGGATGTTATGATAGGAAACAAGGTCACAAGTCTTTGTAATTCATCCTATGTCAAACATAGACCTCAAATATGCAATTCACAACAACTAAAGTTGAATTAAATACTGTAATACATCCTTATATGAGCACTTAATACTTTTGGGTAGTTGCCTAGCAACCGTTGTTAAGCAGTGCCATATCTTGATGGGGTCTATATCTGAAAATGAAAAGATTATGTCTAAGGAACATATGTTGGAGTTTCATGCTTTTACAATAATTTCTGCAATTGTTACATTTCCATGCACTTATACTGCACACAGAAGCATGATATATTGGGAAATAACTTATTTTGACCCATTTTGGAAAATGGTCACCAAGTTTAAAGGCCTATATCTCATGACTGACATGTCAGTTTAAACAATAACGCAGTTCTCCATGTAGCATATACGCTACAGTTTAATTAGGAGCAAAGATAACGTATTCAGAACAAATATATCAAATCTGTGTGTAGAAAATGTATGACCCGATATGAAAAAAGCTAATATTTTGATGAACGACCTTGATATTTGTGTATGACCTTGACCTCTAGGGATGAAATCCCTATGCCAAAAGAAAGTCCACCAAGGGTTTCACCCCATATCAATGCAAAGATAGAGTTACTTCTTTAAACTTTCTAGTTGTAGACCATTATAGGCATATGTTTTATACTGGCCAAAAACACCTTCTGTTGCCATGGAAACACAAATTTTGCACACTAAGCTACACTGCCATAGTGCGCCCCAGCACTCAGATAAACTTCAGACTATAAGCTTTGAGAAAAATGTTGATAGAATTTGCCCACCAAAATGGTACCATTCTCGGTCCTGGCTCATGGACTAATAGGTATATTTTTCCAGTTCTTCGAAAACCTCACTTTATTTCGCTAATGTATTGTAATTTCACCAACGAACAATATATTTGCGACACCTCCATCACCTGTTTTAGAATCGAAGTAGCGGAACTAGTACCGAAATATGCGGAAACTTTAAAACTATGATCCGGAGACGGATAGCATAAAAGTACCGTTTATAATTTCGAACATAGCTGCTGATTACATGTTTATTACATGACCGTACCGATTAACTGATCATCATGAACTTTTTGATGGATGATGACATTGGCGTCTAGATGGGAACGAATCATTTTGGGCTCATTTGCATAAAAAACATGGCCGCTGGCAGCCATCTTGGATTTCAAAATTGCATCATTTAGTATGGGCTAGAAGAAGCAGTGTTTATCTGATGATCATTAAATTTGTCATGGACGTTTACATTGACATGTAGATGGGAACGAGTCATTTTGGTGTGTATCCTGCAAGAAACATGGCCGCCATCGGCCATCTTCGATTTCAGTGATAATACTAGATCAATCTGAATCAATAACACAGCCTAGAGCCTGTGTCGATGCACCTATCAGCACGACATTTTTCATCGATCATGACATTGATATATAGACGACACCGAGTCATTTTGGGCTTATTTGCATGAAAAACATGGCCGCCAACAGCCATCTTGGATTTCAATATTGCATCATTTAGCACGGGCAAGAGGTCGCAGTGTTGGTCCGATCATAATTAAATTTGTCACGGAGGTTGACATTGACATGTAGATGGGAACGAGTCATTTTGGTGTGAATTCTCAAAGAAACATGACCGTCGTCGGATTTCAGCGACAACACTTTATATATAATTAAATCGATAACACTGCCTAGAGCCTAGGCCTATGTCGATGCACCGATCATCGTGAAATTGTTCATGGGTCATGACAAATGTGATCGCCATAGAAAAGCTGGCTACATTTGTGATCAATTAAAAAACCTGCCTACGAATGTGATCGGATCGCGGAGCCTTGTGACAACGACCCCATCAGCAAAAGTTACAATAAGTAATGTTTTTAATATTTTTTTGGTATTTTTGATTTTGAGAAAAACAATGCCGATGGTGGCTAGCTGTCTTGAATTTAAAAATTGAATTTCCAATTCATGAGCACAGGCTATATAATCATATGCATAAAGCCTTTCTTTGAGAGTTTTGGTGCTGATTAGTTACGACACACGAGTCACGAGTGACGTATACTATTTATAGATCCTGGTACCGGTACAATTGACAATACTTATAGTTGCTTATTAAATAAAATTTATGTTAGCGAGTTTATCACTAACTCAAATTTATAAACTAGTTATTCGGTAAAACAGTTTGAATTACAACTTGCAAACGCACGAATAAAACGTATACCGTAAATAATACGCAGGATAATTTTGTGCTCTTACATTAAAGAATCTTATTACATTTTGTTACTGTATTTGGCATATTATTGGCGAGTTTTTGTACCCTACATTGACAATTTTGAATTTCGCGAAACTAAACACTCGTTCTATATATGCATGGCCAATATCGTTACCTAACTCAAGAAAAATGTCTTCTCTCATCAACTAAGACATATATTTGTTCGTCAGAACTAGTAAAAAACAGCATTTTATGTGGAAATAATTCAGATATTCTGGCAACGAATCTGCACCAAAACGCAGAAAGGAATCGCTTCATGCATAGGCATATATACCAGGCCTCCCCGTGAGTCTATATATCTTCTTTTTCTTCTATTTCGTGATATGCGACCAGTAATCAGTGGGTTGATTACTATTATATGATGGATATTTTGGGCCTATACAACGGAGCGCGACACAATCTCCTATGTGAGAGAGAGAGCTAGAGAGTTTTGGTCCCCTTATGACCAATCATTGCAACCAGTAGCATTACAAAGTCAAGTAGTACACAGGCCTACCGGTACATAACGAACATAAAACAAGAAGAAAAAAACAATACCAAGTAGTCGTGCCATAAATAGAAATAAATTATATGTAAAATATTTGTACTAATTACCATTCAGTCAAATGAAGAATATCTTCTTGGGTAGTCGTCATTTTCATGACATGATAACAGTAGACACAGACAAATACAGAAATGTTCAGGAAAATGCACAAAACATCGGGATTAGATCTTCAAAAACGCGCATAGTATGACGCAAACATAAACTGATTTAAGTTTTCTGGCGCCTAAGTTCGAAAACCGCACTCACTTTCAAATATTTTTGAATTTCGCGGGCTTTAAATTTAGATTTCGATTTTATTTCGTTCCGACTTTGTTATTCCGGAAAAATGGTTTTGTGCCGTTTGTCATTCCGATTCTAAAACAGGTGATGGAGATGTCGCGAATTTGTGTTCGTTTGTGAATTTACAATACATTACCGAAATAAAGTGAGGTTTTCGAAGAACTGGACAGATATACCTATGGAATGTTGTAGATTGGAATCTAAGGTGTAAGAGGTACCAAGATTTTGTAGTGAAAACATATTTTTTGTAGGAATACAGTTGAGTTCAAAATGGGTGGCAACAATTTATTGTTTCGTTCCTTCCGTGACCTATGGACCCGGGTGGTGGTTCCGCCAATAAAAGAGGGGTTTTGACCAAATTCCAAGCTCCTGTGGTCACATACATGTATCTTGGGTACTGCGTCATATACATGTATTTATGGTACTACGTCACATACATGTATCTTGGGTACTGCGTCATATACATGTATTTAGGGTACTACGTCACAAACATGTATCTTGGGTACTGCGTCATATACATGCATTTAGGGTACTACGTAACATACATGTATCTTGGGTACTGCGTCATATACATGTATTTAGTGTACTACGTCACATACATGTGTCTTGGGTACTACGTCATATACATGTATTTAGGGTACTACGTCATATATATGTATCTTGGGTACTGCGTCATATACATGCATTTAGGGTACTACGTCACATACATGTATCTTGGGTACTGCCTCATATACATGTATCTTGGGTACTGCGTCATATACATGTATTTATGGTACTACGTCACATACATGTATCTTGCGTACTGCGCCATATACATGCATGTAGGGTACTACGTCACATATATGTATATTGGGTACTGCGTCATATACATGCATATAGGGTACTACGTCACATACATGTATCTTGGGTACTGCGTCATATACATGTATTTAGGGTACTACGTCACATACATGTATATTGGGTACTGCGTCATATACATGTATTTGGGGTATTACGTCACACACATGTATCTTGGTTACTGTGTCATATACATGTATTTAGGGTATTACGTCACATACATGTATATTTGGTACTGCGTCATATACATATAGTTAGAGTACTACGTCTTCAAATTATGTATATGTTCTAACGTGATGTCACAACTGATAGGGTATGAATTATTTCGGTTTGCATAACAAACGTCATCGGGTAAGTCTACTTCAAGGCCCGATTCGTCATCTCAGGTTTAAACCTGGTGTTTAAACGTAAACCGCCATGAGCCAGCAAAATCCGTGGATAAACCCGCGACCGCAGGTCTTAGTGACGCATTCGTCATCTCTGTTTAAACCTGGTCCAGCCAGACCAGTGGTTTCGCAGTAGTGTCTCTGTATCGTCGAGATAATTAATAATACTCTCATAATGCGGACCGCCTCGTTGTCATTCATTACGACAGCGACCATATTTTGATTGGAAATTTATAAGCGAGAAGCACTCACACCTATAAAGCGAGTGGGGATAAATTTGTGTCAATTTCGATATTTTGTTTGCGTGACCGGCAACTAAACCATCTAATTCGGCGGTCCAGCTAAACCATCTACTGAGGCTAAACTGAGATGACGAATCCGTCTTTTCTTCATCGCGGTTTAGAATTGTCAAACAACAAATAAAAGAGTGGAGCTGTAAATTATTTCGAGTGAGGGCGTGTCTGAGTGGCGGCTGTCGACTGGTGTTATCATGTCACAGTTGATTCAGTGGCACGCAAGCTTTGCTCAGATATGGACATGTTCCTTCAATATGATTTTTACATCTATCTTGTGTATTTTTTTCATTTGGCTTGTGGCAATCACAAATACTGGTGTTCTCTGCGAATTAATTTGAATGGTTGAACGTTTTAATTTTGACACCAAAACGATACTACTGCATTACCAGATATGCTATACACATAGTTTGCAATCCTAAACTTATATTGCCATATGAGTCAAATTTGGTAACTTATTAATTAATTTATATAATATAAACAAATATTAATATAAATTTTAAATATTGTTCATCGCAGTGCGTTTCCGAGGATGAGTTAATAAAATGTGCTTTTGCTTGATACCAACATTTTCATCGGCGTTATTAGAACGTAAACTGGCGCGAATATTGGTGGACAAATTGATGAACGAATGGAAGATTTGAAACTTCGAAATATGCTGCATGCATACCTTTGTGCACGATTTGTCTGATGTGACCCGCCAATGTGTAAGTGCTGAATATTCTCATCTGTTTAAACAACTGCTGTATCAAAGCTACTTTATAGTGCTCAAACGTGCTCAAACGCATGGTACTGCACCAATAATATATGATATTTATGTCTGAACATGGTGTTTATCGAACATCGAATCTGATAAAAGTGTACAAGTGATTTAAATATGTTATTCTACATACATGGGTATATATGTGGACCAATTCGTGTACGAAATAACTCGTACTTCGCTTTCAAATTGATCGCATAATGCGTGCACTTAATCCGTATTTGTATGATGTGTTGAATATACTACGAAGGGGTACTAGTATACATTAGGAATGTCACATGCATGCGGACAAGTAAAGTTACTATGACTGATTAACTGGTGTTGGAAAGAACTGTAGGGCCGGTATTGCATGCATAGTTGTAATTTGCTCTTACGTGTGCCATGCAGGTGTTTCTGGACTTTCTTGAACGTTCCATATGCGTTTAGTGTGTGTCCACTCGGTTGTGAGCATAATTACTCTTACAACCATTGACAATAAATCACATGCATTTGGTCTGCATATGGTACATGCTGATGGTGATTGTATATAGATACTCGTGACATACACACGATGTTTATGTAGTCTGATCTAAAGTTGAATGTGTTACTGCTGATGTCACGCGCATGAGGATAGTTTACTGTTGGGTGAACTATCGTTATTTTCTGGACTGTGTGAATGAGATTCAACTGTGTTTCTATGTATTTGTAATTACATTACAACAGCTACTCATGTTTCTTTTCAGCTTGAACCACTTTTAATAAACGCTCAATAAGGTTGGCTGTTGTCACATCTGTCTACTCTACCCCTCCCGAAACATTTGGTCTGACAGGTAAGAGGGTAGTTTGACTGTATGTTCATATCACCAAATCGAGTTGTCAATTAGTTGGTAACTGAACGACAAAAACGCCCCCTTAGACCCGGTGCGGCTGGACCGCCAATGTAGGTTTAAACTATGTTTAAACTCGGAGGTTTAAACCGGAGATAACGAATCCGGCCCAACAGTCCCGTGACTAATTGCCAGCCCGTTCTCACGAAAAAAACGCATATTATCTCAGTATAATCACAACCCAAAGGGTTGTTTTACGGTAACATAAGCGACGCAAGTATATTTGTGACGTCAGTAATTTCTATACCCCATCAACATGAAAAAATTGTTTTTACATCCGGGCGATTCAGACCTATGGGCCCTTATGGTGGCCGCCATGTTGGAATAGGATTGACAAATTAATAAAACGAATTTTATTTTTCTTCTTCGATCAGCCTCCCTATAGCAATACTATTAAATTTGAAAAACAAAATCAACCTTATTCAAAATTAAATGCTTAATGTGGATTTAGCTGACGCGGGCGCATATCATTCGGCAAACCTCGCCAGATTCCGTACCGTTACAGTTAGAATATTACGTCCCCTGGCAGGCCATAGCAACGTTGGAAATGATGACGTAATTTCGTTACAAAATGGTGGCGCTCTCTTGTTTGCGAAATTTGAAATTGAATTGCTTGTTATTGTTATCGCTCGTATTTTAAATGTACAACGGTATCACAGCACGTAAGCGTTAAGAACAAACGAGAAAGCACAAGCGAAGATAGCACAACGAGCCCATTACTGGAATGACTTTAGAGTCAAAGCAGTCAAAAGAAGAAGAAGAATAACAACAACATGTCAACAACAACAACAACAACTTGTTTTGAAGTTGAAGTGAACTGTGTTCAAAGTGAAATCAGTCAGTCGGAAAGAAACTCAATAACGAATATGTGACTGAAAACAATATGAAAATGAAGGTCACTGGAATGGAATGTGGACTGGTCTGTGCAGACTGATCACCACGGCGATTTGACTTGTTCTGTTATTGTTCAATTTTAAGTCTGTTTTCACCTGGACTGGTTTAGTGGTTAGACTTACTCACTTAGAGTTGCAACTGCAAGCGGAAAATCGTTCAATCTGCTAACTACTTCTCTAAATAGTAAATTTAATTGTTAATATCTAACACTGTCAGGTCAAGCCTCAACTTGGGTCAAGGAAATCAGAAAATGGACATTTAAGAGCTGACTGATTTACTATAGACAGTATAGTTCAGTCATGAACAGTTGAACGTAGCGCGTAGCTGGAACTTGTGGACGCAGTAATCGGTGAAAGCGTTCATGTGGCTTACTAATCTAATCATATTAGGATTGTATTAGTCAATTTAGTGATTACAGATTACTAAATTTGGTTATCAACGACTTCATGCTCAGCCTCACCCACTCACTGTGAATGCCGTGACTCAGGTCAAAATACAATTCTAGCCATCTACAGTCGATACACAGATGTAACAAACATGTGAAGCCCAGTGAATTGGTGACTAACAAAGTGAGTCATTTATCTTCTTGTTGAGTGAAGGAAAAGAAGAACATCTCCCAATCCCACTTGGTCTCGGCACACTGAAGAGTTCATGCAGTGACTGGTGAGCGGATATGCTTCCGGGCCAACTTTCCATCTGTGTGTATGAATTCTGTTTCCTGTGATGGACACATCAAGTTCAATTTGATAATTATATTGCACGGTGATTTGTTTTAGCATTCTCACATATTAAATAATTCATGATTTTAACACTGTGTTCTCGATTTAAAACTTAAGCATTAAGAGGGAGCTTGACCAGCATGGCTAGCATATATATTAACTAGTGGCTATTTGTGGAAAAATTATTAAATATAACCCTGCGTACTTGCTATTGTCGACTTGACACATTTGGGATTGGAATAATATGAATGCTAAACATTATAATTCCAGGCCAACTTAGTTGAACTGTCACGACCTTCTAGTTGTACATGTACATGACTAATGAGGCAATCATATAAACGTTTAATCTAGTAGCATTTTCTCAGACCATGCCATGAACATCTATGTATCTATGCCTGTCAAGAATAATGCCATTCCTCCCGGGAAATTATTAAAATGTTTATACACTATCAGATGCCTATTAACCAATAGTGTCAGCATGTGTCGCATGATTAGTAATTTTAGATAAAATTCTCAACGATCATTAAGTTTTTTGGCAAAGAGACATATATAGAATTAAATTGAAATAGAATTAAATAGAATTAAATTTCCATCAATATTGTTAATTTCAGTCTAGGTCTCCGCTATCACTATTATTGACCATCACAATGCTTAGACATCTGAGAGTACGATATAAGCTCACAAAAGTCATGAACAAGCATGCAATATCGAGCTGAGACCACCATTAATACTTGTTTCTCATCATCTACTTCACAGAAGGGGTCACCCCTAAGTAGTAACCGTATCGGAAACACACCGAACATACCACTATTGCACAATGACATCAGTTTGATCTAAATTATTTAGCCCCAAAACAATAGTCATTTGGCAAATTATCTCATTCCTTTTCGAAGTGCCTGTCAACTACTGAATTTGATTCCTACCAGGGCCATAAATTATGTCTCATTGAGTCATTGTGTCCCATCCATGTAAATCGCTGAAAGTCAAGCATACATAAACCTCTATAAATAAATCAGATGTGGCTATGTGAAATATGCAATATATCCCCGTTTTCATAAAAATGTATTCAGTATTATATGTAATTTATCCAATAAAGATATTTTTCCCTTGAAGGTCCTCAATCCGAATCAAAAATAATGCTAACTGCAGTCAATTATGGCATAAAATTGACAAAACCCTGTAATTTATCAACTTTTTTCTCAACGAATATTGCTGGTGTGTCAAACATCTGACACACACACACAAAAAACCCAGTTGATTTTAGAGTTATCCATCTTCATCTGCAATTTGGTCAGAGAAAGTATTCTCGTCTGCTGTTTGCTGGGCCACGTAAAATTAAAATGATAGATTTTAAAAATCGGTATCTGATTACTCTGAGCTTTGATGTTGTGAGTTCCTCGACTTGAATCAAATATTTTTCACCTCCGAAGTCAAGGAAATAGTAATCTGCGAGGGTTAATTCGGATTGAGTACCTTTAAATTTGCAAAAATAAAATAAAATAATTTTGCCTTGAAAATTGGTTGCTTGGCCAGATTCAACCTTCACCTGATGATTGCATTTTGAAGAAATATAGTAACATGTGCTATATGGCTAATATCTCTTGACTGGCGTCATGGATATTGGTCTGGAAATTAGAGAAATGTTAGAGGCAATATCTCACTCTGACCCATGTCTAACCACAGGAGCTTGGAATTTGGTCAAAACCCCTCTTTTATTGGCGGAACCACCACCCGGTCCCGGGTGGCGGTTCCGCCAATAAAAGAGGGGTCTTGACCAAATTCCAAGCTCCTGTGGTCTAACTGTGGACCACATTCCCACATTCCTCTATATCTGTTGCTGCAACATATTCTCGTGCAAATAGGTTTATTTGTACCTAAATATTCACATATGTTCATATTTTTTTAATTTATTTAAATTTGTTTAAATAATTTTTTTAGAAAAACTAACGCCATTATACACTCTGCCAGGGCACCCTGAGTCACCACACCAAATTTCGTTGAAATCTGAGCACCAATATTAACAAAGACATGTTGGTCTCAACTTTACTCCAGTCTTATATATGTATATATACACAGTCCCATGAAACATGTATAAATTTATTGATGGACGTGTCATGGGCTCTTCATACAGGATCAGGTTCATTATTCCGAAGGTTCCATAAGTCGCTATTCCAAAGGTTCTTATTAAGAAGGTTCGCTATTCTGAAGGTATGCTATTCTGGGCGTATTTAACCAGAATAGATGGACAACTCTAATACCAAGTAGTTATTATTACCACGATTTTACAGTTATCCATCTTTATCTGGAAGACCGCCCGTTTGACCTCGTCCTTCTGACACGATCAGGCCCAGAAACAATAAAAATAGCAAACTGCAAAGATCGATATCTAATTACTCTGAGCTTTGATGGGTGGGTTCCTCGACACTAATCAAATATTTTTTCCCCACCGAAACCAAAGAAAGAGTAATTTAGCAGCGTCTTATCGGATTGAGTACCTTTAAGTTATTTCCTTCATAAAAAGAGTCTTATGATAAAGAACCCTCTCAATACTTTAGAATATAGATAATAGAATGAAAATTCAAAATAACAAGTTATAAAAACCTTCTGAATATTGAGGATTCTAATGCACTTAGGCCAATATACCCCAGGAAACACCACATATTTGCGGGGGGTTATTCATTCAATAACCTGTCGCAATGTATAGTCCGGTTCACCGCTTCAATGTTATATATTCCTACGCGCCAATATTGCCGTTAGCTGAATTCCTAATCTCGACCATGCCAAATCCAGCCCCGCTCAATGTTCCGTTTCACTCCATGACGTCACCCTTACGCAGTACATGCCGGCGACGTTACGGAGTAGATTATAGAGTTGGCGCCAGGTCTACTGACTTCCGTTACTAGCTCGTTGCTATATAAACAAACCAGCTACGTCGCTTTTTCGAAAATTGACAGTTAGTACATTCGCCCTGTATACATGTACAAAAGACCACACCGTTATATCCCACAAATGTCCGTGTCTCGATATCATTTGACCCCAAATTTCTTGACATGAACCGCGACAGACATGCACGGCGTGAAATACATAGCATTGAGTAAACAATTTGCCATTGTTTCAATTCAACTTCAACTTAAAGTTCGCGGTAAAATCGAAACCGCAATTTGTAAGTGGTAAACATTTGAAACAGACATCAAGTACATGCAAGAACTGATTGTTGTGCATATTTATTTCTATTTGAGGTGGACATTTTTCATGTTTATCAGCATTTTTAACGATAAGAGCGATGGTAATTGAGGGACTATATTTTATCTAGCGCATTAAATTTAAAATAAAAAGTCGTGAATTGGCTGAGTGTTTTCTATGGCCGCACATTTCGTTGATAATTACGAGTCATTTGTTTGTCTAAATAATGTTTTATAAGTTCGAAGAGCATTAGAATGGGGATAACAGTGTGGTGTTTTGTGATTTCGGAAAGGTACATGGCGAATATACTGTGGCAAATACCCGTTAATGGGCTCCGGCTCCGCCGTCGCCCATTAACTAAATTTGCCACAGTATATTCGCCATGTACCTTTCCGAAATCACAAAACACCACACTGTTATCCCCTAAATATAGCGAACCTTGGGAATAGCGAAACTTCGGTATAATGAACCTTGGGAATAGCGAACCTTTGGACATAGAGTGACATGTCGCCGTCCTACTGTCCATACGCACTGGCGTGATCGTATATCCCAAGTTGGCCAGAAATAAAGGCACTCCTATGAAACATACATTTATCATTTTATAGATGGACGTACGTGTTTTGGGTTGTCCATACGTACTGACGTAATCATATTATAACTGTTTTCGGTAGATAATCTGCTTAGAATCGCCGAATTTTGAGTCGATAATGGGGCGATTCTAAGTAGATTATGTATTCTAATGCACTAAGGCCAATATACCCCCGGAAATACCACTTATTTGCGACAGGTTATTCATTCAATAACCTGTCGCAATGTATAGTCCGGTTCAAAGGCACCGACACGCGCTCCAACGTTCGATATTCATACGCGTCATTTTTAACAGCTGATTTTCCGTTACCTGGTAATTACATAAACAATAACAATGGCGTCGCTAATGCGTAACGATTCCTTTTTGGATGGATTAACGGAGGCGGATTTGGCTAAATTGTTTATGCAAGAGGAATATACAGAACATCCAACAACAACAGATCTCATCGACGACGAAGACGATGCATTAATGATGGCTATAGATATTCCAGATCCAATTACAACGGCCGCCGATGAGAGGGTTTCTCAACCAAGTAGGCCTACGTGTATTTCTATCAGTAAGTTTACAGTACTTAGGCCCAGTAAAATCATACACAGAATGACATCGTGACTGTCCACAATGTGACAAAAAGTCAGATCTGTTGTCCAACAACAGTATACTCAACGAGCAGTATCATAATAATGATATAATACTGATAAATACCCTGAGTTTACCCCTAAAAAATAGGCTAAATGTCATGATTCATGTGTGCCTAAAACTTATATTAAGTTATAAGAATACACTTCCCTCATCCCAGAGTTTCATCTCACTCATTTCCTGTTCAAATTCAATTTATACTGAAGAAATATAGAATTTAAAGGTTAGCAGAAATGTAATTAAACCAATTCAATTGACATGTATAGATGTGATGATGTGCGTTTCCAATGTAGTGAGACATTGTACTCTTTAATTTAACAGGTGATGCTAGTCTCACTCTCAGTACTGACAACAGTAGACCTGCAACTTCCAGCAGTACAACTACAATAATTACTACATCATCACGGTTTGATACCTTGAGCGAGGAGGAACTCAGGCAATTGGAAGAATCATCTAAAAGTCCTAGCACACAGAAAATGACAAAATGGGCGGTTAAAATGTTCAGAGGTATATAAATTTCCTCCTATGAATATACCATTGGAATCTGATATAAAACTCCTGAATTAGTGAATATACATAGAAATTTATATAAATATAATAAATTTAAACTTAAAGTATTACAAATAAGTCACTCAATGTAATTATAGGGTTGTTCACCTCCACAACTTGCAAAACACCCTTGTAGCCTAATGAGAATTGCCTCTCTTGTAATTTTCATGTCGTTAACAGAATGATTCGAATATATATACCACATACATGTAAGTTTCTCGTGAACAGATTTTTTCCCAGAATTTTCAACATAAACCTCTGATGGATATTTCCACGAAATGAAAATCGATTATTTTTTTCCCCAATTTCCACAGAATGGTTGGTGCACAACGGCTTTCCTGCCCAATTTGAGAATCTCCAGAAGGATGAACTGGATCAACGCCTACGCCTATTCTATTCATCTGCCAAATCAGCTGATGGCAAGCCTTATTCGAAGAGTTCATATGTAGGATTAAGAGCTGCAATAAACCGACATCTGAGAGATCCTCCATTTTCCTGTAGCTACGCACTCATGGATGATCCAGCATTCCATAAAAGTAACAGTATGTTTATGGCTGTTTTGAAAAAGTTGAAGCGAGAAGGTCTTAACAAAACGACGCACCACGAATCAATCACATCAGAGGATATCATCAAGCTCCGTTCAAGTGATGTCTTGTCTATCAGCACTCCAAAGGGCCTGCAAAAAAAAGTATGGTTCGAATTAACCCTTGGTTTTGCAAGGAGAGGGCGCGAAAATATGCGCAATCTAACATGTGGGGCATATTGTATAAAAACAGACAGTGCCGGCAATGAATATATAGAAATGACATTTAATGAAGCAACAAAGAACCATCCTGGTGGCTTAAGGGATAAAGACCACGAAACGAGACCAAGGCTGTATGCAACAAAAGATGACAATTGTCCGGTATCGGCATACAGAATGCTTCTAAGTAAGCGCAACAAGCTCAACAATATCCTGTTTCAGCAACCGAGGTTATACATGTACGTCAAGGATGGGGACACTTGCTGGTATACCACAAGACCAATTGGCGAAAAGATGCTGAACGACATGATGAAAACGATATCGAAAGAAGTCGGTTTGAGCAAGGTACATATACAGCAAATTTTTTTCCAAATAATATATCAATTATTACAATGTAATAAAGTATCCATAATCAGCTTCATGAATCAGTTAATTTCGAACACCTCAAACTTATTTACAAAGCTGTTGCAAGTAAATTACTCATTATGATTTATCCACAATATACCTACCGGTATTGCAATTAAATATGGATTTTGACGACAAGGATGTTTTGTCATTATAGAGGTATATGGCGATTATACTGTGGCAAATTTAGTTATAGCCGGTGACGGCAGTGGTAGTTATTCACATTGTACCAATTTTAAGTAACATTTTGATTTATATACCGTATAATTCTCGGAATGAAATAAACGTAGGGAAATTTATGTTACAGATTTATACCAACCACTGTGTGCGGGCTACTTCCATTACTTTGCTCAGTCACGCAGGTGTTGAGGCACGTGAGATTATGAGAATATCAGGCCACCAAAGCGAGCAAAGTATACGCTCGTACAACACAGATTCATCGGAATCGCAGAAAAGACAATATAGTCGTATATTGAGTGGTTGCCAGGATGCAGATCCCTCAACAGATACTGTCGCACCAGTGCATGTTAACACAGAATGCAGCCAACTAACTAGTCGTACTAGTCCGATAAACAATTTAGTTTTGGAATCAGCGAGAACTTTGAATGCATATAGCATGATGCCGAGAGTGTCTTTCGACAAGCAGTTGGAAATCCATGCGCAAAATGTCACCATTAACAATTATCTCTGTGACCATAGCAGACAGCAACCTGAGCCTTAAATGTTGAAAATCTTGCATGTCTGAATTGTTGTTGTTGTTGTTTATTTTGTTGAAAATGAGTTTGAGATCAGTATTGATATTGAAATGAGTTTAGTGAACTGAACATGATATTAAAGATAAATATTGTCAATTAAATTTGGAGTTCTCAGCAAGTTATTGGGTGTCCCAGTTTTAATGAAAGCTGAAAATGAAAATTTTCAATAAAATTGACTCGACAACGGGGGAGACTCGATGTAATCGCTAGAAAAAACTGTTTAAAATGTTGATATATATCACTTACCATAGTATCAGGTAATCCTTGTATATCATTGTTTCGATATCAAGTGATAAAATTTCTTGACATGAAACAGAAACGGCGTGAATTACACATTTCAACGAGTGAAAAATTTCCCATTTTTTCCAAGTTCGCCAGAGTTCGCAGTCAAAATAAACATCGGCGAATCTGGGTCAGGTCATCGTCGGAAGAAATTATTTTAAGTGATAAAATTCTGAAAAAGACATCAAGTACATGCAGAAACTAATTGTTGTGTTTATTTATTTATATTCGAGGTGGCAATTTTCTTCTTTATCAGCATTTTTAGCGATAAGAGCGATGTTAATTGGGGGACTATATTTTATCTAGCACATTAAATTTAAAATAAAAAGTCGTGAATTGGCTGAGTTTTTTCTATGGCTGCACATTTCGTTGATAATTACGAGGCATTTGTTCGTCTAAATAACGTTTTTAAGTTCGAAGAGCATTAGAATGGGGATAACAGTGTGGTGTTTTGTGATTTCGGAAAGGTACATGGCGAATATACTGTGGCAAATACCCGTTAATGGGCTCCGGCTCCGCCGTCGCCCATTAACTAAATTTGCCACAGTATATTCGCCATGTACCTTTCCGAAATCACAAAACACCACACCGTTATCCCCTAATTGACAATGATAAAAATAAGCCAATTCACTACTTTTCATGTGTACGCTCTTTAACAAGTGTTTTCACTGTGCCCCGCGCCAAAAACGAAATAACGGCTATGACTCCATTATCTGCTTATTTCAGAACCAAATAATCACATTATGTACCTATTTCGCATCATAGGTCGATTATGTGCGTATTTGTTGAGGATATGTATAGATCGATACTGTATCATCAGACCTCACAGAGCGCGTGAACACAACTCAAGTGCACGATATCCTTCGCCGACTCCAGTCTGCTGAGAGATTGCCAGAATCAAACCAGTTGGCAATGCAAAGGATTGAGTGACCAGTACAACAGTGTAGCCAAACTGAAATCCCAAAATTATCAAGCAGGACATTTCCACGATCCTTTTCAAATATGATATATTCCTCAAGTACAGTACCAGTCAAAATAAGTGGTATATTAGCGCGATATTTTCGCGGCCAAATTTGAAACGCTTACAAGCGCGCCGCTTGTGATATTATTGCAATATTTTGCGCTTAATATCGCAATATTTAGCGCTTGATATTGCAATATATTCCGCTTAATATTGCTATTTTGCGCTCAAAATTGCTTACATTTAGCGAAAATGATTACTTCTGCTATATTGAACAAAATAATTGCGAATAAATTATACTCCCCGACCTAAAATTCGTTCCGTGGTTTTTATGAAATATGGAAGAAAAATATATGTTTGGCAAATCTATACTAATAAAATTCAATGGTGTGTGTTTGTCTGTGGCTATGGATGACCGAACCTCTGGAGCATCAGAGTTGAAATTTTGTATATATGTTTAATAACCCGGGGAGTGTCGGGGGATATATGCCGCTGACTCACATACTTTAAAGGGGCACTCATAATTAATTTAATTTAAACGGCAGTATCCTGGAAGCAAAAATATTGGTACACATGAGCAAATTGACAAGGTGAGTGCCATCGATAATTGCCGTCGACATCCGATGAATTAAAGGTGCACTCTTGATTAATTTAATTAAATAATTAATTATATATGTACAATAGTTGGACTCATACATGTAGTATTGAAAATTGTTACACAAGTTACAATTGAACAGAGCATGCAATGCCAAACGTTGGGTGACTTTAACCTCAGATGTCTTGAATTGGGACCATTCAATTATATTGACAAAGATAAAGAGAGTCTATCAGCAGCTTAGAAGCTGCCCTTGCCCCCAGTCAACTTAAAGGGGCAATAGTAAACAATTTTAACTAACTAGATAATTGTTGAGTCTGGTCGCTGGAAACGTGTACACATGGACACAATTTAATAAGTGCCGCTGACCATAAAAGGGGTCAAAAGGACGTTCAGTTTAAGAGATATGTTGGCAAATTGGTACGGATTTTATATAGTATGATATTGCTCCATACACGATGCTCTGATCGTGAGCAGGAAATCAACCGATTTTTGGAGAAAAACAATTAAATGCAACAAAAACATCACGCCAAATTCACGACAACGGCAATCTGAACATGATATGACTCCATTTTGTTTATTTACGTTCACTTTAAATCAGTCACGACAATAGGATAACGGCGTACCTCCGTGGATACGTGGGTATCAGAAGGTACCTCAAAACAAATACATGTCATTGTCGTAGTTACTTCGCCTGCGGACAGAGTAGTAAGGTGCGGTCTCCACTGCTGCATTAGGTAACATGACACCGCGTGTTCCATGAATTTTATCTTCTCCGAAGGTACATGTACATTTCAGCTTACCAGGCTAGATATAATAAAAACAACACTCGAAAACAATAATGTCGCGGAATCAGACCGCGGGCATCATTAAACCGAGTTTAACTAATATTATTGTTCGATTGGTGTGGTCGGGAAATGAACCCATTGGGAAGTATTGGATTTTAGTTTAATAAAACGTTCCAACCAAAAACACAACGAAACCATGAAATGAATTTTGACCGGATACTTATAAATTAAAGCCACATCGTGGTTTGCGCTCCAAAATATACCTTATAATATTCGACTTTGAATTTGTTCCGGTAAATACTTGAACCACCATTATATGATATGTATACGCACTGAAGTCATCAAAAACATCATTGAAAACGGCCCCATCATTGAAAACGGCCCCATAAACAAAAACAAATATCACGACATGGACCAGAACAGAGCGATGAGTGTTTGTCTCTTCCTGCTATGGCAGAAATAGACAGCGTTTATTTTACTTAGTCGTGATTTTGTTTAATTCTCAATTATACAAAAACAATTCGAAAAATTAACGAAAACGATGAGACGAATTTTGAGTGGAAGTTCAAAATTAATTACTGTGTTTGTGAGTGACCGGGCAATCTGCCAATTGTTTTATTTCCGTAAATCAGTCAAGATCATTTATATCATTTCGCCGTATCAAAATGGAAACATGGATATACGAAGGTACCTCCAGATAAATGCATAATATAGCCATAGTAATTTCGTTCACGGACACAATAGAGTGCGGTTAACAATGCTGCATTAGGTAACATGACATAACGCATTCCCTGAATTTTATATTCTCATTAGGTACGTCTAAGCTTATCAGGCTGGAGATAATGAAAGCAATACTCGGAAACAATGTCGCCGAATCAGACCGCGGGCATCTTTAAACTTGTCTGAGGAGATAGCTCAACAAAAGCACATATCTGCTTGCTGCTAAATCCTCTTCCCCTTTTCTATTCTACTCATGTTTCCATCATCTAAATGTTGTTCATCATAAATGTAATATTGGGGCTAATAAATATTGTTTAAATCAAACTTGTCAAGTAGGCTAAAGTTTATATTCAAGCAAGTACGAGGCACATTTGGCACTGAATTTGACTAATTTTATTATTGTATGATTGTGATGGTGTGTTCGGAAATGAACCCATTTGGAGGTGTTGTATTTTGGTTTGAAAAATAAAATATTACAAACAAAAGTATGTTCTTGTACTTAGATGTTCATGCATGATACTTACACATGCCCTACTACAGTTGTCACTCGCCGTGGTGTTGCTCCAATTGAACCAAAATGATTGAGAACTCGTTGGCCATATACAGCTACCTTTTGCTACCCATATCCGCAGTGGTATCGAGAACAGGGTACCCGCCCCAGCAATAACCGAACCCAGGCAACAGAGACTGCATCGAGCTTATGGAATCACAGAGCATATCCACAACACAGTGTAGACATATATCTGGTGTAGAACAAATTATATATATACTAGGAGTTTGCCCGTAAAAAATGACGGGTAAATAAATGTCCTTTGTTACTTTCTGGTGTTCGATGCATGATCAAATTCTTATTTATATTAGAAATGGAATGGCTAAGAGTATGCTTCTCTTGCCAATGCGGCCTGGGAACACTTTCACTAAGAAATGTACCCCCCCCGGCTTCAGCATATATGCATGCGTGGGTGTAGCCAGTTTGCTCTAAGGAGGATCCGTCAGCTTATAGAAACGGCATAATTGATACGGCGAGCCCGGTAGATGGGTGGAAATCCAATATGAATGGACGCCTGACACACCAACACCTTCAGCCTCTTGATGAAGAACTTTATGACTAATTAATTTCCCTTATAAACTGCACGGGTAGTTCGTGTGCGACATATGGATATAATATGCAAGTATTGTCTAAGTGGATTAATGCCAATAGTTTAGTACGAAATGTTCTGGTCCTCAGTTCGAGGGTATTCGGGGCACAACGTTAATATTTAAAATAGCACCTATTTCAAACGATGATTGAACGTTCGATCTACAACCCATGCACTTCCACGACAAAATCAACACCCTTACTTATATGCACACTCAAACTGATGACTAATTAATTTTGCGCCCTTTTCCAATGTTATGGCAGAACGCATGATTCAAGTTTCGTCTATACAATAGCAAAGCAAGTGTGGGTTTGTGTCAATCTCCATATAGTTGCGTCCCTTTGCTATGCTTCCCGCCCCGGAACGCATAGCAGTGACTGGTTCGCTGGCAGAGCTTGGGTTTGTGTGCGACGTTATATGACGTCATTTCGACAAACGCCATAAGAAATAGCGTCTACTTGATGCGAATACGTCGTTTGGGGTTTCGATCTCGTATTTTCTTTGACAATCGGCGTGAAAGTTGGTGAGTCATCTTCTACGACACAATGTAGGCAGTGGTCCAAATTTGGGCTACGTTGGACGCATGATTGAAAAGTCATAAACGCACCAAAAGCGTGACAGAGTTATACACACACAGACACACACAGACGACGGTTGTATATATATATAGATACTGCTTGCACAAATTTCCCAATATGTGACGCCTACCCCCCCCCCCCCCCACACCAGCACCGCCTACACTATAGGTGCAACAGATGTTTTATAATTCACGCGGCACTGCATGACACCGCAACAATTAAATGAATGCGAATATTCCAAATAGCAGAGAATGTGCAACTGCATAGCTGTGATAGTTATTGTGTCCAATCATCTAACGCGAAGATCCAGAAAACAATCGATGTTTAGTCCTTATGGCCGGATTCGTCATCTCAGGTTTAAACCTGGTCTACATAAACCGTTAGGTTTAAACCGCCGAGTCAGCTAAATCCGTGGTTTAAACCCGAGACCATAGGTCTAAGTGACGCATTCGTCATCTCTGGTTTAAACCTGATCGAGTCAGACCAGTGGTTTAGGAGTAGTGTCTCTGTATCGTCGGGATAATTTCCTAATGCGGAATATAATATTCCCCGGTTCAAATCCTGGGAACGTTATTTATTTTCTGCATAACGGGAAATTTATTACATGAAGAAAAAAAACAACGCATGTTATATATCTTTTTTATTAAAAGCTGTCCCCCTGCATGGTTGCCGACTTCCAACAGTTCCGATGCCGCTTCTGGCTTGTATATTCCACCCCCCCCCCCACCCCGCACCTCCAAGAGAAAGTTGTTTGAGTCAGGGTTTGGGGTGGGGGGGGGGGGGGGGAATGTCCAGGTCAGGAGATCTCCCCCTCCCCACCCAGCACCTACATGACAAAAAAATAATCTTATGGTTTTATCGCTTGTTTTGCTTTATATAGTCATGAAACAGTGAGAAATTAACTTCTTCTGAGAACAAGTTTTTTGAGTCAGGGTTTGGGGTGGGGGGGGGGGGAGATGTCCAGGTCAGGATATCTCCCCCCCCCCCCCACCCAACACCTACATGACAAATAAATCATTGTATGGATTTATTGCTTGTTTTTGCTTTATATAGTCATGAAACAGCGAGAAATTAACTTCTTCTGAGAAAAAGTTTTTTGAGTCAGGGTTTGGGGTGGGGGGGGGGAATGTCCAGGTCAGGATACTTGACTGACCTCTTTCTCCAGGATTATGGATCCTTTATTCGACGTCAGAGGGGCATGGGGCCCCTTTGTGTGAAAGAAGCCAGTGACACCTTTGCGAACATTTTGATCACTTGATCATTTTAACCAAAAATTTAAAACTATCACATATTAATATCAATTTTAAATATTGTTTCTTGTTAGATTCAGCTCCTTACACAATTTTTTTTTTAAATTAAAATGTTCCTATTTTTAAATCAAAACTTTTAAAACCTAACGCCGTTTTAAATTCCGCGTCACCACACCTAATTTGGTTGAACTCGGACCAGGGGTGTGAGAGAACAGCACCGAACAGACAAACTGACATACCCTTAGACCTGGTTTGACTGGGCCACCAATATAGGTTTAAACCAGGTTTGAACTCGGACGTTTAAACCGGAGATGACGAATCCGGCCTATAAGTCTAGGCGGCGCTCGGGGGGGGGGGGGGGGGGGGGTGTATGTGTCGCACATCAGGGAAATTTGTGCGACAATCATTTAGTTTTGGGGAAATTACTCTTGTTTACGAATCCGGGGTAACGGACCGAGGGGGTGACAAACTATCGAGTTTGTCTATGTTTCCTAGGTTACCCTACCGAAATATTGACTTGTTTTAGGTGGTTTACTGGGAGTAGACAACTGACTAACCGGGCAACAGAAATAGGAGCCTACGAGTACACCTTTGCTTATTTATGGAGCATATGTTGTACTTAATCAGATATAACATTGTTTTTCTGATCTTGTTCTCATTTTGCGACGTCATGGTAAAGAATGTAACGTTATGGGTCAAACCTTCATGGCGATTGAGATAAAGTGTCGGGCATCAACTCAATTAAAATATAGCATATGTATCACATTCTTCAACATTATATATTTTTAGAAATGGTAGGATATTCCATACATAATAGTGTTCAAACCAATATTATATCTTCCCAACTGGCGAAATAATCGACAAACACTTAACCCTCATAATTATCCAAATAGAGGCATCCATGTAGGTTGTATCCAAGAACAAATGGTCAGTGCACAGTTTATTTTGTCATAATGTGTCGAACCTGCCGGAGACCCATAATTCATATGAATCTTAAAATGAAAGAGAATACCCAACTTAACATGTCGTACACTGTCCACACCTTTTTATTGGAATCAGCTTCGCCTTCTATATACACTTTTAGTGTTGCCCGGATACCATCCACACCACAGTTGTTAGAAATTTGTGCCAAAAATCCTGAAAATATAAATATCTGCACCTATACAAATAATAGTATTATCAGTGGTGATATTTATTTTTTCGTGCTTTTGACACAAATGTCCAACAACGTGCAGATAAAACCGCGGCAATGACTAGTAATTGTGGCCTTGTGTGACAACGAGTTTCAACAGAGCACGCTAAATTAAGTTTGGTTGTGCATCAATTGCCGCGATCACTTAATTACATGGTGACATAATTTCTCGCTTGAGCAGGGGGGTGGAAAAGGTGTTTTCCGGGCACGTATGCCGGGGTGGGTGGGTGGTCGATAGGACCAACAAACAACTTTTTCCGCAACTCAAAAATATTTTTCCTGCAAGTCTTTTTGACTGTTTTTGCAATGAGTTTGGCTTAAAACACATCTATATGTCAATATTAACATAAATGACAAATTTCATGATGATCAGAAAAACAGTATAGCCTGTAGCCCATGCTAATGGATTGAATTTTGAAATCCAAGATGGCTGCTGGCAGCCATGTTTTTTTTTGACCGAATAACCCCAAAATGACTTGTTCCTATTTACATGTCAATGTTCACATCCATGACTAATAGTATGCACAGAAATTCACATACAACTGTTTACAGTGAAATCCCCCCCGCAAATCTCTGTTTTAGTGTTAAAAGGGGGGTGGGTGTAAAAAAATGGTCGGAAAAAACTGCCGAAAACGGTAAAAAATTTGGACGCGCGGGTGGGTGGGTCCCAACAAGGGTCGAAAGTAAAAAATCAGCATACGTGCCTGCAAGTTGTTTTCGACCCCCCCCCACCCTGGCTTGAGCGTGTTCTGAGTGCGAGTATGTTCCTGTATTATAAACGACGTGACTAATTACCGCACGGGACCGCCCGGGCGACCCCATGGCCCGGTGGACACTATATATCGACAATATGAGGTAGCGACATACCCCATGAGGTCAACCTAGAAAAATGTACTCGCTCGCTAGCCTCCGACCGGTGCTATTAACTCCGCAAATGCCGATATTGGCTAAGGGAGCCCGGGAGAGCCTGGGTATCTTCGTGTGGTTTCTGACAGTATATTTTGATGATGCTCGTTAGTACAATACCACCTGAGTGTGACATCCAACTGTTGACTCGCTGACGCGTCCACGGCCGATGTTATTAACCCATCAAAACCCGGTAAAATACAGTATAAACAAAAAGAGCCCGGGAGATGTCATGACCGCCCGGGAGAGCCCGAGCGCCCCCATGGGGCCGTGGGCACTACATATAGACGTTATAAGGTAGCGAGATACCACATGAGGTCAACCTAGAAATTTCACTGGTTCGCTCGTCTCCGGCCGGTGTTATTAACCCCGCATGTGCCGATATTGGCTAAGAGAGCCCGGGAGAGCATGGTGTCTTCGTGTGGTTTCAGACAGTATAGTTTGATGACGGGCGGAAGTGCAATACCACCTGAGTGTGACTTATAAATATTTACTGGCTCACCCGTCCACGGCGATGTTATTAACCCCTCAAACTCCGGTAAAATACCGTATTGACTGGAAGAGCCCGGTGTCTCTTTGGACAATTTGACAATAGTTTGATGTTACTTGATAGTGGAATACTACATCAGTGTGACATTCAATTATTGACACACTCGCGCTTTCACGGCCGGTGTTATTAACACATCAAAAGTACATGTAGTGTATTGGTCGAGAGAGCACGCGGGTGTTTTCGTTGACATTTTTACAGTATACTGTTTGTGATAGTTTGGACTTTAAGAGAGAGAAGAATGCCAGTTGAGAGAGGGGTTGAGTCTCGCATACCAGAAAGTGGTCACCCTAATTATACATATAGTATAAAATGGGTGTAGTTCTTTTATTCCGAAACCTAATTACCGATTCTCCAGAAGCGAAAGCGATAAAAAAAAACATTTATTCCACAAATATTAGATGTACACAATGACACAATTAACAATTTACAATGACAATATACATCTAAACAGTTCTCAATGTCGGTGCACTTCTTGATTAGAATAGGCTTCTGTTGTTATGCCGTTTATTTTTCGCATCAGTTCCTCTAGCTCACTGCATGGCTTTGGATTCTGCATATTTGAAATAAACGTTTCTGACGCCTTCTATCACAGTCATTTTTGTCATTGAATATTACATTATGGATTGTGCAGTCTGAATCGTTAATCTTCCTTCATATGATGTCACACCAGGGACTACTAGCGACACATAGTGTCAAACCTGGCTGTCTCAATTGGCTTTTATCTACTGATTGTTTACACAATATAACGACTGGACCATCGGAGCTGAAAATTGACCATTAGAGTATCATGAGATAGATGCGGTTGACCTCAGACGACGTAAAGGGGCATATATGAACAATAAAGAGCGTTCCTTGTATAGGGAAATTATTACAGATGGGTCTCCTGACCGGGGGAATGGCATGGGATAGGCGCATCTTCTCATGTTCCGTCCATGACTAATGGCTGAACGGAGAATAAAACATTACTTAGCTTTGGCCACAGTTTACCTAAAGTGGAAATAATAGTTTATCTATATCTATATTTGCGAATGTCTGTCTGTCTGTCTGTCTGTCTGTCTGTCTGTGTTCTATAGACATTCACAGGGAACCATCTAGATGGCACCAAAGGGGTCTAACAGGGGTAACTTTTTACGAGAAAGATAATGGTGCGGGTTAGAATTTTCTAAAGTGACGCCGTTGTTGTCCGTGGCAGAAAAGGGGGAGGGGCAGAATATTTTTTTGTCGCCGATTGCCACCAAACTTATATATAATAATCCCCATGATATTACGAATATAATGGTGTGGTTTAAATACGTCAAACATGGCGCCGTTTGAGCCAGGGATGCACGAAAGGGGAGAGGGGCACCAAAATTGATAAAAATAATTTTAGCGCCGATTTCCACCAAATTGATACACATTCTTCTCCATGATACAAAGAATCTAATTGTTTGATTTAAAGGCGCCAAATTGTTGTCGTTTGAGAGATTGGGGGGTGGGCACTAAATTTGATAAGAATTGGTTTAGTCGCCGATTGCCACCAAACTTATATAAAATCATCCACATGGTATGAGGAGTCTAATGGTGTGGATGAAAGCTGCCAAAAGTGGCGTTCGAGTCAGGGGTGCACTGAACGGGAGAGGAGCACCAAATTTATATTGTGTATTTTTAGCGCCAATTTCCACCAAATTGATACATCTTCTTATCCATGATACGAGGAATATAATCGTGTGATTTAAAGACGCCATACTCTCTGAAAACTACTGTGTAGGTAGAATGCCATTGGCACTGGACACATGGTGTGTACCTCCATTATCTATACAGTATTGTATACATGTGTATACACATGTTGTGTATGTTTTTCTATATTTACACATATATGTGTAAACACTTGAACATATATGTGTATCGAGTACCGGTATTGGCCAGGCATGCGCACTGATAAAACTCCATCTGCACGCGTTGTATCATGGTAGCCATATTGGTTTGTTGGTGTTGATCACAGTTTCGACTCCAATAAGGACCAAGACCACTGAATTTGAGCCGTTATACAAGAATATTTTTAGTAAAGGTGAGAATATTTATGCAAACATACGAAGAACGTAATTAGATACTTCGTACAGAATGTTGATTGAAGGTAAATTCGACGAAACAGTAGGCTAATGCTAATTCGGGAATTTACACTCGACTCATCATCAATTGGTAATGTTATTTTATACTAGTTGGAACTAATAACTATATATCCAAATTTCAAAAGTTATTTAGTCTAGTATGGAAGCCGGAATCCGGTAAATGTATCGAACAAATGTGTCCGGAAATTACCTTTCCCTGCGACCGGAAACCTTGACCTTTCTATTTCTGACGTAAAAATTCGCATAATTTCGTGTTCGATAACACGTATATGCAGTATTATTCCTTAAATTATACTCAGTTCTCAACAATGTGAAGTATGCTTACATATTAATTTTTCTAAATGAAAAAAACTCCAACAGGCTGTCACTCACTGACTGTGTAAAGTGTGTTCACTGCCAACCTGCACGCACAGCCACAGGCATTCTGAAACTTTCACTGAAAGTTCTGTCGAGTTCTGAACAGTGAGTGATAAATAGTTAAAATACATTTATATTATTTATTAATATCTGCCTATAAGTGAACATTCAGACGACCATGATACAATCGTATATGACAGCTGACTGACGTAAGTGGAGGAATCGTGGCCCGATGAGATCATGATTGCGATGTTGACATCATGTTGTCGTACATGATGATATCGAACTAGTACTCGAACCCGCTGGACAAAACAATTGGCACCACGTTGTATTTGCCGTTCGGTCGCGGAGTCGAAGAGTTTGTAACTGTAGCAGTTGAGCACTGCAGCTGAACGGCAAGTGAACCGCGGCCGAACGGCAAGTACACCACGGCCGAACGGCAAGTTTATACACTGCGGCCGAATGGCAAGGCATCATGGCCGAAAGGCAACTACAATGGGGCCGAATGGCATGTACAACATGGTTATATTTCTAGTTTGTATGTACACCATGGCCGAATGGAAAGTACACTGCGGCTAGGGTCCTGCGAATTGGATATTTTGATCGAATCGAATTCACGAAATCGAATCGAATATAGAATCGAATATCGAATCGAATCATATATGTGTGTTGCTTCTCAATTAGGCATGTTTTGTTAACGATTTGTGAAACGTTCTATGAACTACATGCATGAAGTTCCATCACAACTTATGTGGCGATGAACCGTCGTTTGAGATACTATTAACTTCGATTTATAATTGTTGAGAAAAAAAAACAAATTAAAACGTCCATGCTGCCATCACAACAATTAATATATTACCACTAAACGGATTATCGGAACTAAAATCACGCAAAATTTATATAGTCTGCATTTACATGCAAAATTGCAATTCGACATTCGGAAACACTCGTTGTTATAAACTTGAAGACGCAACAACAGTCGCAGGGTAGATGATTCCATAGATGGGTAGTTGTCCCAGATGCTTGCGTTTTATACACCATGTTGCATTCATCACACGTGTAAGTGCCTGCACTGCCTGAAGCTTTATCATGTTTAAAGTAAGTACTCAATCCGAACGGAGGGTCCCCATCTCAACAGATTCCAACAATAACAATCCGATCAGAGGGTCCTATATAATATTACTATTTCTTTGGCTTTGGGGGTAAAAAATATTTGATTCGAGTTGAGGAACCCATCAAACAAAGCTCATAGTTATTAGATATTGATTTTTGAAATTTGTTATTTACTCGAGATGAGTACTAATAATTTTTGAAATTTGTTATTTACTCGAGATGAGTACTAATAATTGCCTTCAACTGCCATAATCTGCTCGGGATGTGTACACCAAAATCTATTCAAACAGACAAGGATGGATAACTCTAAAATCAAGTGGTAATAATAATGCAATTTTGACTGAGTTCTGGGCCAGAAAGTATTCCCGATAATGAAAAATAATAGATTTCTAAAATCTATATCTAACAAATCTGAGCTTTGACGGGTGACTTCCTCGACTCGAATCAAATATTTTTGATTTGTGGAGACTTGTTTTGTCAAGCTGAGTAGGTTGTTTGTATAGCATGTGATTGACTACCCTGCGATCTTTCCAGCCAAAATTTGTATGTATACACGACTGCGATTACGTCACAAGTGGATACGACACAATTTTGAATCTAAAATCAAACGGTGCTTGATATTATTTCTTGACTTGTGATTTTGACGTGAGCATGCGCAGTCTAACTATCGGTTACTTCCTACAACGAAAATCCTTCCACTTATGATTGAATCGTGGTTGTCTGAAAGCTCACTAAGTAGATAATATTATTTCATTTCCAATTTCCAACAACACCTAATTTCGAATTAATGGAATATGCACAAGTCATCAATAGCCAAAATTAGTTTTTGCACCTTTTATAGCTCGAACAAGTTATTACAGACCACAGTTGTTGGAAACTTGTGTCGAAACCTCGAAAGAATAAATATCTCCACCTCTACTAGTACTTATAATACTGTCAATATCAAGCCCACGGGTAGCCATGGGGCTTCGTACCCTTTGAACGAACTGCCCGTTTTACTGCAAGTGCCCGGTGGTGGTGATCGCCATTCAGGTGAACATGTCATGTGCAGCATTTGCTGTGCAGCAATTGCCGACAGGGACCTCTCTTCGAACGAACGATGTATATACGTACCAGTATATAGATATAGTCACATGTACTTAATGCAGACTTAGTCTCGACAGAGACTGGTGCACACAAATTCAATAAATACAAATGTATAGACTGCCAACCCATGTCGGTATAAAGCTGCCATTACAGACATGCGGCTGATGCATGAGGCTACATGTAGATGGGTTTTTATATATAGGCACAACGTTTCAAATCATATATATTATATAAATCACTGGGTTTGTGGCTGATGCAGTTAAGCACATATTTAAATCGAATGGGTTTAACTGCATCAGCAGAAGAAGATAGAGGGTCTCGTTAGAGCCACATCTAAAAATAGAATCTTTGGGTCTAAAATTGGTTGTACTATAATATTCCCAAAATATCAAAACCCAAAAAAAAAAATTCAAAACTTCAAAAATTTATTTTTTCCAAAAAATTTCAAAATCCCAAAACTTCAAAAATTATCAAAACCCCAAAATTTCCAAACTTCCAAATTATCAAAACCCTCAAAATTATTTCTCCAAAAAAAGTTTAAATAAAAAATTTATAACGAGTTTTCGGTTTCTGATAATCTCGATATTAAAATGTCGAATGTTAAATTATTTGCGTGTAATATCTTTCGTTATTTTTTTTTTGTTCAAATATTTTTCATGAAATTATTAATCGATGTTTAGAAAATAGCTTTATTGGACATTGGGACCATCGATATGAATGCATACATTCCAGTGTTTTATCGGACGCAGTTCATATAATTGTCATACCTGAAAATAGACACTATTACTTTTACATAAATAATAAAGAGCGTTTATTCTTTACACTCTCTCTATCCCATATGACAGGTGTGTATTATCGTGAATTATTGGAAGTATTGAGACTAACGGTCGAAAATTGTAATGTGAAATTAGAACCCTCCAGAATGAATTGTTCGCTGTACACTCAATCACACGCGACATTGGTCGTGTGTCACACCTTTGCTTTACCAAATGAATTATATTATTTCCTCGGTCACAGTTATATGGTATTCAGAAAACATATCGATTTAATGTCTGAACAAAACGGGTTAGTATCAATTAAGGTTGATAAACTGTGTCATTCACACGATAATTAGTTAGCCAAAAACATGCATACATATTAAGTCAGGTCGTGAGACACTCAATTATAGAAATTGCTTTGATGACATTGTTATAACAACATTACGTAATAACCCCTTATCACTCCATTCACACTTACGATCATATACCGAAACTACAGGTAGCACCGATGATGTAACATTATATCACTGCTATTGTACCAATGATAGGTTCAGACATGTTCCATGTTTAGAAAAATAGATAATCTGCAGGTGTTCACTTGACAAGAGATTTTGTACACTCAATCACAGACCAACGTGATAATACCAGCATCAAATTCGATCACCAATAGATTTGACTGTGGAATGTAATGACCTTTAACTTATTTATCGATCTAAAGGGACACTCATTATGAATGAATGTTAACAATACAAGCGCACGAATGAAGAGCGTTGAACATATACGAAATTACTACACGAATGAATTGAACCTTGAAATTTATATTTCACATCTTACCAACAACAGCTACAGACATAATCATAGTATTATACTGTCTTGCATGTACACACGCTATGACATCATTAAAGGCAGACAATCCACTCACGGTGTGGCAACAGATACGGACATAGGCATAGTGTTATACAGTCTTCTATGTACCCACGCTATGACACCATTAACGTACATTGGATGTTAGGTCTATGACTCTTGAGTATGCACCAATCAATGAGCAAATGAGCAAAAAAATTAGCAAATGAGCAAGAAAATGAGCAAATGAGCAAGAAAATGAGCAAATGAGCAATAAAAATGAGCAAATGAGCAAAAAAATGAGCAAATGAGCAAGAAAATGAGCAAATGAGCAAGAAAATGAGCAAATGAGCAAGAAAATGAGCAAAAAAAATGAGCAAATGAGCAAAAAAATGAGCAAATGAGCAACAAAATTAGCAAATGAGCAAGAAAATGAGTAAATGAGCAAGCAAATGAGCATAAAAATGAGCAAATGAGCAAGAAAATGAGCAAATGAGCAAGAAAATGAGCAAATGAGCAATAAAAATGAGCAAATGAGCAAAAAAATGAGCAAATGAGCAAGAAAATGAGCAAATGAGCAATAAAAATGAGCAAATGAGCAAAAAAATGAGCAAATGAGCAAGAAAATGAGCAAATGAGCAATACAAATGAGCAAATGAGCAAATAAATGAGCAAATGAGCAATAAAAATGAGCAAATGAGCAAAGAAATGAGCAAATGAGCAAGAAAATGAGCAAATGAGCAATAAAAATGAGCAAATGAGCAAATAAATGAGCAAATGAGCAAGAAAATGAGCAAATGAGCAAGAAAATGAGCAAATGAGCAATAAAAATGAGCAAATGAGCAAAAAAATGAGCAAATGAGCAAGAAAATGAGCAATAAAAATGAGCAAATGAGCAAATAAATGAGCAAATGAGCAAGAAAATGAGCAAATGAGCAATAAAAATGAGCAAATGAGCAAAAAAATGAGCAAATGAGCAAGAAAATGAGCAAATGAGCAAGAAAATGAGCAAATGAGCAATAAAAATGAGCAAATGAGCAATAAAAATGAGCAAATGAGCAAAAAAATGGGCATACCTGTATGCAGGCCTACCAGTGGATGAATAGTCTGTCGGAGAAGTACTGTGTAGACAGGTCTTGCCGGTAAGAGAGTCAGACGGGAAGTGAAGGCTCGGCTATTAAAACATAGTAATGCGATAGCGAACATCAAACGAGTCTGCGCACGCATATCTGTCAAAAGGATACAATAGCAGTCATTGGTCAATTTATCCCCGGTGTCATCTCAGTACCCAATCGGGACGAAGCCGAAGGTCAACTCATTTTTTTTTGCTCATTATAGTACGTCACTTAGACATTTTATCAGTTTATCACGTGATCACTAAATGTGGCAATCGGGTATCCACCGATGCCTGCAATTTATTATTTATAATAATTGGACTCATTGATCTCACGTAAATAATACTCTTAGTTGTTCCAATAAAATAGTTATCAAATTCGATCATCAATAGATTTGACTGTGGAATATAATGACCTTTAACTTATTTATCGATCTATGTTAAGACATGGTCTTAACAAAAAACTTGACCATAACAAAAATTACCTTACATTTATGCATGAATCTAATTAGACCATACGTAAATATTGTCAGCTTATCGTCTGATGAGCAAATCCGATGTTTATCAAAAATAGTACAACTTCCAGTTGGTAATTACTCTTACGAATGAAGAGCGTTGAACATATACAAAATTACTACACGAATGAATTGAACCTTGAAATTTATATTTCACATCTTACCAACAACAGCTACAGGCATTATCATAGGGTTATACTGTCTTGCATGTACACACGCTATGACATCATTAACCTCTTCGCTGCTATGACGTCCGTATCTATTACGGACGCAAAAGTGCACGCCGTGAGCTATATGGTCCGTAGGTACTACGGACCTACTTCATCACACTAGAAGTAGGCCATTATACATAAATGGAACTCAGAGATTAGTGCATCGGAATAACTGTATCTCGACGTTTCAAACAGTGTATGATGTTCCACGATTGTGATCGATAATAGCCTTTCAGCTGAGTCACTTTTATGGTTCTTTTGACATTCCCGCTATATTTTCCCATTGGAAAATGCCAATAACGTCAACAGCCCAGCACACGACATCATAACGTCATTTAGCAGCGAAGAGGTTAAAGGCGGACAATCCACTCACGGTGTGACAACAGATACAGACATAGGCATAGTGTTATACTATCTTACATGTACACACGCTATGACATCATTCGAAGGGGCAATACACTCAATGAGTTAATGTGACACGAAACAAGGGACGTGATGTAATATTGGTGTTTGAATCTTAAAGGAACACAATACACTCTAAAGGGACATTCATTATGAATGAATGTTAACAATACAAGCACACGAATGAAGAGCGTTGAACATATACAAAATTACAAGACACTCTAAAGGGACATTCATTATGAATGAATGTTAACAATACAAGCACACGAATGAAGAGCGTTGAACATATACGAAATTACTACACGAATGAACTGAAATTTATATTTCACATCTTACCAACAACATATACAGACATAGTCATAGTGTTATACTATCTTACATGTACACACGCTATGACATCATTCGAAGGGGCAATACACTCAAGGAGTTAATGTGACACGAAACAAGGGACGTGATGTAATATTGGTGTTTGAATCTTAAAGGAACACAAGACACTCTAAAGGGACATTCATTATGAATGAATGTTAACAATACAAGCACACGAATGAAGAGCGTTGAACATATACAAAATTACAAGACACTCTAAAGGGACATTCATTATGAATGAATGTTAACAATACAAGCACACGAATGAAGAGTGTTGAACATATACGAAATTACTACACGAATGAACTGAAATTTATATTTCACATCTTACCAACAACAGATACAGACATAGTCATAGTGTTATACTATCTTACATGTACACACGCTATGACATCATTCGAAGGGGCAATACACTCAAGGAGTTAATGTGACACGAAACAAGGGACGTGATGTAATATTGGTGTTTGAATCTTAAAGGAACACAAGACACTCTAAAGGGACATTCATTATGAATGAATGTTAACAATACAAGCACACGAATGAAGAGCGTTGAACATATACAAAATTACTACACGAATGAATTGAACCTTAAAATTTATATTTCACATCTTACCAACAACCGCTACAGACATAATCATAGTGTTATACTGTCTTGCATGTACACACGCTATGCAATCATTGAAGGCGGACAATCCACTCAAGGAGTTAAAGTGACACGAAACAAGGGACGTGATGTAATATTGGTGGTTGAATCTTAAAGGAACACAAGACACTCTAAAGGGGGCACTCATTATGAATGAATGTTAACAATACAAGCGCACGAATGAAGAGCGTTGAACATATACAAAATTACTACACGAATGAATTGAACCTTGAAATTTATATTTCACATCTTACCAACAGCTACAGACACATTCATAGGGTTATACTGTCTTGCATGTACCATGCTATGACATCATTAAAGGGGGGATAATACACGCACGGTGTGGAATGTTAAAGTGACACGAGATAGCGGGGGTAGCATCACCAAATTACCCTCTGGGGACCTCATTCTGCCATCTAAAAATAGAATCTTTGGGTCTAAAATTGGTTGTACTAAAATATTCCCAAAAACCCAAAACTTCAAAAATTTCAAAAAACTTCAAAAATTTCAAAAAACTTCAAAAATTTCAAAAACTTCAAATATTTCAAAAATTTCAAAAACTTCAAAAAACTTCAAAAATTTCAAAAACTTCAAAAATAAGACCCCGGCGGCGGTGGCGGCGGCGGCGGTGGCGGCGGTGTCATTACGGTATTTTACTGCGGGGTCCGCCGGCGGCGGACCCCGACGGCGGCGGCGGCACCGCCGCCGCAGTAAAATACAGCAATGCCACCGCCGCCACCGCCGCCGCCGCCGCCACCGCCGCCGGGGTCTTATTTTTGAAGTTTTTGAAATTTTTGAAGTTTTTTGAAGTTTTTGAAATTTTTGAAATATTTGAAGTTTTTGAAATTTTTGAAGTTTTTTGAAATTTTTGAAGTTTTTTGAAATTTTTGAAGTTTTGGGTTTTTGGGAATATTTTAGTACAACCAATTTTAGACCCAAAGATTCTATTTTTAGATGGCAGAATGAGGTCCCCAGAGGGTAATTTGGTGATGCTACCCCCGCTATCTCGTGTCACTTTAACATTCCACACCGTGCGTGTATTATCCCCCCTTTAATGATGTCATAGCATGGTACATGCAAGACAGTATAACCCTATGATTGTGTCTGTAGCTGTTGGTAAGATGTGAAATATAAATTTCAAGGTTCAATTCATTCGTGTAGTAATTTTGTATATGTTCAACGCTCTTCATTCGTGCGCTTGTATTGTTAACATTCATTCATAATGAGTGCCCCCTTTAGAGTGTCTTGTGTTCCTTTAAGATTCAACCACCAATATTACATCACGTCCCTTGTTTCGTGTCACTTTAACTCCTTGAGTGGATTGTCCGCCTTCAATGATTGCATAGCGTGTGTACATGCAAGACAGTATAACACTATGATTATGTCTGTAGCGGTTGTTGGTAAGATGTGAAATATAAATTTTAAGGTTCAATTCATTCGTGTAGTAATTTTGTATATGTTCAACGCTCTTCATTCGTGTGCTTGTATTGTTAACATTCATTCATAATGAATGTCCCTTTAGAGTGTCTTGTGTTCCTTTAAGATTCAAACACCAATATTACATCACGTCCCTTGTTTCGTGTCACATTAACTCCTTGAGTGTATTGCCCCTTCGAATGATGTCATAGCGTGTGTACATGTAAGATAGTATAACACTATGACTATGTCTGTATCTGTTGTTGGTAAGATGTGAAATATAAATTTCAGTTCATTCGTGTAGTAATTTCGTATATGTTCAACACTCTTCATTCGTGTGCTTGTATTGTTAACATTCATTCATAATGAATGTCCCTTTAGAGTGTCTTGTAATTTTGTATATGTTCAACGCTCTTCATTCGTGTGCTTGTATTGTTAACATTCATTCATAATGAATGTCCCTTTAGAGTGTCTTGTGTTCCTTTAAGATTCAAACACCAATATTACATCACGTCCCTTGTTTCGTGTCACATTAACTCCTTGAGTGTATTGCCCCTTCGAATGATGTCATAGCGTGTGTACATGTAAGATAGTATAACACTATGACTATGTCTGTATCTGTTGTTGGTAAGATGTGAAATATAAATTTCAGTTCATTCGTGTAGTAATTTCGTATATGTTCAACGCTCTTCATTCGTGTGATTGTATTGATAACATTCATTCATAATGAATGTCCCTTTAGAGTGTCTTGTAATTTTGTATATGTTCAACGCTCTTCATTCGTGTGCTTGTATTGTTAACATTCATTCATAATGAATGTCCCTTTAGAGTGTCTTGTGTTCCTTTAAGATTCAAACACCAATATTGCATCACGTCCCTTGTTTCGTGTCACATTAACTCCTTGAGTGTATTGCCCCTTCGAATGATGTCATAGCGTGTGTACATGTAAGATAGTATAACACTATGACTATGTCTGTATCTGTTGTTGGTAAGATGTGAAATATAAATTTCAGTTCATTCGTGTAGTAATTTCGTATATGTTCAACGCTCTTCATTCGTGTGCTTGTATTGTTAACATTCATTCATAATGAATGTCCCTTTAGAGTGTCTTGTAATTTTGTATATGTTCAACGCTCTTCATTCGTGTGCTTGTATTGTTAACATTCATTCATAATGAATGTCCCTTTAGAGTGTATTGTGTTCCTTTAAGATTCAAACACCAATATTACATCACGTCCCTTGTTTCGTGTCACATTAACTCATTGAGTGTATTGCCCCTTCGAATGATGTCATAGCGTGTGTACATGTAAGATAGTATAACACTATGCCTATGTCTGTATCTGTTGTCACACCGTGAGTGGATTGTCCGCCTTTAACCTCTTCGCTGCTAAATGACGTTATGACGTCGTGTGCTGGGCTGTTGACGTTATTGGCATTTTCCAATGGGAAAATATAGCGGGAATGTCAAAAGAACCATAAAAGTGACTCAGCTGAAAGGCTATTATCGATCACAATCGTGGAACATCATACACTGTTTGAAACGTCGAGATACAGTTATTCCGATGCACTAATCTCTGAGTTCCATTTATGTATAATGGCCTACTTCTAGTGTGATGAAGTAGGTCCGTAGTACCTACGGACCATATAGCACACGGCGTGCACTTTTGCGTCCGTAATAGATACGGACGTCATAGCAGCGAAGAGGTTAATGATGTCATAGCGTGTGTACATGCAAGACAGTATAACCCTATGATAATGCCTGTAGCTGTTGTTGGTAAGATGTGAAATATAAATTTCAAGGTTCAATTCATTCGTGTAGTAATTTTGTATATGTTCAACGCTCTTCATTCGTAAGAGTAATTACCAACTGGAAGTTGTACTATTTTTGATAAACATCGGATTTGCTCATCAGACGATAAGCTGACAATATTTACGTATGGTCTAATTAGATTCATGCATAAATGTAAGGTAATTTTTGTTATGGTCAAGTTTTTTGTTAAGACCATGTCTTAACATAGATCGATAAATAAGTTAAAGGTCATTATATTCCACAGTCAAATCTATTGATGATCGAATTTGATAACTATTTTATTGGAACAACTAAGAGTATTATTTACGTGAGATCAATGAGTCCAATTATTATAAATAATAAATTGCAGGCATCGGTGGATACCCGATTGCCACATTTAGTGATCACGTGATAAACTGATAAAATGTCTAAGTGACGTACTATAATGAGCAAAAAAAAATGAGTTGACCTTCGGCTTCGTCCCGATTGGGTACTGAGATGACACCGGGGATAAATTGACCAATGACTGCTATTGTATCCTTTTGACAGATATGCGTGCGCAGACTCGTTTGATGTTCGCTATCGCATTACTATGTTTTAATAGCCGAGCCTTCACTTCCCGTCTGACTCTCTTACCGGCAAGACCTGTCTACACAGTACTTCTCCGACAGACTATTCATCCACTGGTAGGCCTGCATACAGGTATGCCCATTTTTTTGCTCATTTGCTCATTTTTATTGCTCATTTGCTCATTTTTATTGCTCATTTGCTCATTTATTTGCTCATTTGCTCATTTTTATTGCTCATTTGCTCATTTTCTTGCTCATTTGCTCATTTTTTTGCTCATTTGCTCATTTTTATTGCTCATTTGCTCATTTTCTTGCTCATTTGCTCATTTTTTTGCTCATTTGCTCATTTTTATTGCTCATTTGCTAATTTTCTTGCTCATTTGCTCATTTTCTTGCTCATTTGCTCATTTATTTGCTCATTTGCTCATTTTTATTGCTCATTTGCTCATTTTCTTGCTCATTTGCTCATTTTTTTGCTCATTTGCTCATTTTTATTGCTCATTTGCTCATTTATTTGCTCATTTGCTCATTTTTATTGCTCATTTGCTCATTTTCTTGCTCATTTGCTCATTTTTTTGCTCATTTGCTCATTTTTATTGCTCATTTGCTCATTTTCTTGCTCATTTGCTCATTTTTTTGCTCATTTGCTCATTTTTATTGCTCATTTGCTCATTTTCTTGCTCATTTGCTCATTTTCTTGCTCATTTGCTCATTTTTATGCTCATTTGCTCATTTTTATTGCTCATTTGCTCATTTATTTGCTCATTTGCTCATTTTTATTGCTCATTTGCTCATTTTCTTGCTCATTTGCTCATTTCTTTGCTCATTTGCTCATTTTTATTGCTCATTTGCTCATTTTCTTGCTCATTTGCTCATTTTTTTGCTCATTTGCTCATTTTTATTGCTCATTTGCTCATTTTCTTGCTCATTTGCTCATTTTTATGCTCATTTGCTTGCTCATTTACTCATTTTCTTGCTCATTTGCTAATTTTTTTGCTCATTTGCTAATTTTTTTTGCTCATTTGCTCATTTTTTTTGCTCATTTTCTTGCTCATTTGCTCATTTTCTTGCTCATTTGCTCATTTTTTTGCTCATTTGCTCATTTTTATTGCTCATTTGCTCATTTTCTTGCTCATTTGCTCATTTTCTTGCTCATTTGCTAATTTTTTTGCTCATTTGCTCATTGATTGGTGCATACTCAAGAGTCATAGACCTAACATCCAATGTACGTTAATGGTGTCATAGCGTGGGTACATAGAAGACTGTATAACACTATGCCTATGTCCGTATCTGTTGCCACACCGTGAGTGGATTGTCTGCCTTTAATGATGTCATAGCGTGTGTACATGCAAGACAGTATAATACTATGATTATGTCTGTAGCTGTTGTTGGTAAGATGTGAAATATAAATTTCAAGGTTCAATTCATTCGTGTAGTAATTTCGTATATGTTCAACGCTCTTCATTCGTGCGCTTGTATTGTTAACATTCATTCATAATGAGTGTCCCTTTAGATCGATAAATAAGTTAAAGGTCATTACATTCCACAGTCAAATCTATTGGTGATCGAATTTGATGCTGGTATTATCACGTTGGTCTGTGATTGAGTGTACAAAATCTCTTGTCAAGTGAACACCTGCAGATTATCTATTTTTCTAAACATGGAACATGTCTGAACCTATCATTGGTACAATAGCAGTGATATAATGTTACATCATCGGTGCTACCTGTAGTTTCGGTATATGATCGTAAGTGTGAATGGAGTGATAAGGGGTTATTACGTAATGTTGTTATAACAATGTCATCAAAGCAATTTCTATAATTGAGTGTCTCACGACCTGACTTAATATGTATGCATGTTTTTGGCTAACTAATTATCGTGTGAATGACACAGTTTATCAACCTTAATTGATACTAACCCGTTTTGTTCAGACATCAAATCGATATGTTTTCTGAATACCATATAACTGTGACCGAGGAAATAATATAATTCATTTGGTAAAGCAAAGGTGTGACACACGACCAATGTCGCGTGTGATTGCGTGTACAGCGAACAATTCATTCTGGAGGGTTCTAATTTCACATTACAATTTTCGACCGTTAGTCTCAATACTTCCAATAATTCACGATAATACACACCTGTCATATGGGATAGAGAGAGTGTAAAGAATAAACGCTCTTTATTATTTATGTAAAAGTAATAGTGTCTATTTTCAGGTATGACAATTATATGAACTGCGTCCGATAAAACACTGGAATGTATGCATTCATATCGATGGTCCCAATGTCCAATAAAGCTATTTTCTAAACATCGATTAATAATTTCATGAAAAATATTTGAACAAAAAAAAAATAACGAAAGATATTACACGCAAATAATTTAACATTCGACATTTTAATATCGAGATTATCAGAAACCGAAAACTCGTTATAAATTTTTTATTTAAACTTTTTTTGGAGAAATAATTTTGAGGGTTTTGATAATTTGGAAGTTTGGAAATTTTGGGGTTTTGATAATTTTTGAAGTTTTGGGATTTTGAAATTTTTTGGAAAAAATAAATTTTTAAAGTTTTGAATTTTTTTTTTGGGGTTTTGATATTTTGGGAATATTATAGTACAACCAATTTTAGACCCAAAGATTCTATTTTTAGATGTGGCTCTAACGAGACCCTCTATCTTCTATCAGCCACAACCTCAGTTGTCGCACGCGTCAGTCGCAGGTCTGTGAATACAGGAATTCGACTTGCATAAAGTAGCCTGACAGAATCACTGGATATAAAGACCAATGTATACAGCAAAAGGGTATCGTGTAAACTATATCCTTCGAATGTCCGGCGAATATCATATTAGCCTATAGCCGGGGCAGAGACTGGTAATGCTACAATTAACCTATGTCCATCAACCGTGGTCAAAATTTTCAACTGTTCTAAATATCGTTGAATTCCAGACATGTACTAGTACATTTATAGTCGGAAATTTCACAAGAAACAATAGGTTGAAATCTTTTTGTAGATTGATTATCAAACAATCTATTAGTGTGGAATAATTTGTGTTAGACCAACAGATCAGGTCTGATGTTTCTAAAACCTTGAGGCTACTCAATAGATGCTATAGGATTTTGCAATTTGTATGTTCAAATTTCAAATGTTCTCACACGGCCCAGTGAATTATGTGTCACCGATCACACAAGGATGGAGTTGTATTAATAATAATAACATGCATGAGCGTTATGTTTTATTAACACCCCTTGGACCTATTTGTGGTCCTTGACTGTCGGGACATTATTTAGTGCCCTCCAAAATTATTATTATACCCCCCCCCTGCAAGTTGTGGGGGGTTATACTGGAAACATCTTAGCCCTCCTTCTGTCCATGGACACAAATTTGTGCAGAGTATTTCTCAGTCATTTTAAATAATTTTCCATGAAACTTGGCACAGACAGCAACCACAATGATAACCTGTGCACCTGTGATTATGAAGTCTGTCCAATTGTTTTTAGTTATCCCCCTTTTTGACTTAAATGTACTCAATCCGACCAGAGGGTCCCCACCGCAACAGATTCCAACAACAACAAAATTTTATCAAAGGTCACTTTAGTTATCAGAATCAAATAATTATCCAAAAATAATGCTAACGACTGTGAACTATCGTATATAATTGCCCAAAATCTGTTGTATAGCAACATTTTGTTCAATGGAATTTAGTATCGAGAGTATGTCGGTCGGCTTTTTCGGGAAACTTCTGTGACAGAAAGTATTCCTGATAATGAAAAATAATAGATTTCTAAAATCGATATCTAATAAATCTAAGCTTTGGTGGGTGCCTTCCTCGACTCGAATCAAATATTTTTTACCCCTGAAGCCAGCGAAGCCATTGAAATAGTAATTGAGAGGAGTTTTATCTGATTGAGTACCTTTAAGAAATGTTTTAATATATTATACATGGGTATTACTTTGAGCTTTTGTTCCTATAATTTTTGGTCAATTGTTTCAAAACTTTCAGACATTTAGTACCATGGGAAACTGCATTATTCCTACATTTTTTGTTAAATATTTTTAAATGGCAGATATTTATTACCATGGGAATCTGTGCACCTGCGATTTTAAAGTCGGTCAGAGTGCACTTGCACTTTACTTGCTACCAAAGCTCATATACAGAGAATACTCTTTTTTATTTTATCTTCTTTTTTTCCCGTTTCATGCAGAACATAACTCAACATTTGAGTTGAGTTGCTATGGATGCTTGCGACAAAAATGGCCAAGATAAGTTCATCATAAGTTATTGTCGTTAAAGAGACTGTTCAGCAGACATTCTACTAGTACTTATGTTCCAATTCACAATTTTAACTGGCTCCAACTTGATTGGTTTGGTTTATTAGGGTTTATCGTCATTCTAGCCGCTAGGCCACACATGATGTTGTCAATTTTACTGGTGGAGGAAAGACCACGCAGAGGCTTGATTTCACCAAGAAATCGTCCCACTGCGTGTAGAAACCACCAACCCCCAGAAAGCAACTGACAAAACTTGCCCAGATACATGATTCCAGTCACCCTTCCTATGACGGGGTTCGAACCAACTTCGTCAGCGCTGGACGGCCTGTGACGGTTATATTTCACCTGGCACTCTACCGATTCGACCACCGGGGGCTCCTGCTCCAACTTGAAAACAAATTTGACTTCTTGTCTGATATAATACAACATGTGTTGGATATTTTAGGAGGTGGGTGTGGGGAAGGTTGGCTTTATACATTTCAAATTCAAGGTGCATCCCTCCCCAATGGAGACGCTCCATCCACGTCCCTGATGAATGTTGGTGAAGTACATATGTGATTTTATAGCCCTGGAAGTTATTGCTCTGGCCAATTTTCAGATTTCATGTGTATGTATACAATTGCAATTAAATAACTAGTCTGAGTAATAGCTTTTTCTAATGAAAACAATATTGTAATAAGTGTTTACTAATTTTTGCAGATAACCCCAGCTTATCGTAAGAATGAGTGATGTGATCTTCTGAATTTGCTGCAAGACAACTTCGCCATAATTCTGGAATTTGTGAGAGGGAAAAACATTTCCAATGGCAGTCTGTGTCTGTGAGTAAAATATAATGATGTTACTTTGCATTTCAACTAATCTTTTAATTTTGCGGGGCATTGGGGCTACATGATCGGACTCACATGTATCACAACCTACATGCACATTTACAGTCGGTCAGGATGCTGAAATCAATCATCCAGATGAACTACTCTCATAATGAGGGGGTGCTTACGACTCTACGGCAATGCCATCGATGTGTGCTTCTTACGGAACACTCATTTTAGCACTGCGAAGCTCAACAGGGATATTATATAGATATATTCTTCGCTGATGTTGAATCAAATATGAATCATATACTCATGCAGCAGCATGTTTAATTGAATATGATTTTTTTAATATTTGCAGGATCCTAAAATTAAGTTACCCCTAGTGTCATCGAGAATCTTTTATCAAATGAGTTGCAGAAGGTGTATGGATATATTTTGCGACAGCAAAACTCGAGCAGAATGTAATTATGCACTGTCCACCATGATTTTGATAAAATATTTGAGATTATGGTACAAGTTGTGTTCTGTATTTATTCTACACCATTGTGTCAATCCATGAGTCAGCTACCTTTATTGTGATTTAAGTCTGACGGATAACCGGTTATGATCGGGACATCACCTGAAGCTGATTGTTGACATACTAAATGTACCTATGATAGCTGTTTGTCACCTTTCTTGGTGACAACATCAACAAAAAATAGTTCCGGCTTTTATTCCACTAGAGGCATACAATAATAGGTATTCAATGGTGAGATTTGGTTGAATAGTCAATAGGTGTGGAATAAAGCTTTATTTTATTTTACTTCTAATTACACAGCTGCAATATTTTGGTCTATTTCGTAAATTCAGTTACATTGTTGGTATAATTTTTCAGCTTGTCCACGATAGTGCAATCCTGATGTCATTGAGACTCGCAACATATTTGACATCATGCATGACAGCCTATCCAGTACCAGAGAATTAATTTAATTTCTTGCCATGTTCAATATATAACTAACTTGCCTAGATAGTGGACAAATATTATTACTTGATTGAATATTGGTGTGTAGTAAATACAAAACCAAACCACACCTGCAAACAATTGTCCACTTATCTGTTATGTTAAAGTGTTATGCTGCAAGATGCAATTTGACACTGGCCACTCATGTAATATTTCACGGAACTTGAGCCCCAACAAATTGGTGCAATAACGTTCACCGCATTGACAGTCTGTATACTAACTATACTCACATGTTTTTTTAATATTTGGAGTGATTATTTATTTTACTTCATTGTATACTAATTATATAAAGCATTTCATGTATAATTTAGCGTGCAAACTCTCAAGTTGATTCAATGAACCCCATATATTCAGCTTCCAACAACATATTTTGAAATGCTGCTTCAGTTATCAGAATCGATGAATTGCTCAAAAATAATGTCAATTATAGTATAAAATTGCTCAAAATGTGTTATTTGTCAACATGTTTTTCAATGAAAATTTTGCCTCATTATCAACACAAAGCTACTTGATTTTAGAGTTATCTTCATCCGCAATTTGGTCCAAGACCATTGGCCCGTTGACTTTTTCCCAGGCCACTATTAAGTCTCGATGGTGAAAAATAATAGATTTAAAAATGAATATGTAATAACTCTTAGCTTTGGTGGGTGGGTTCATCGACTCAAATCAAATATGCTCCCACCCGAATCCAAATATATAGTAAGTGAGCCTTATTGAGGGGCATCTAATCGGATGATGCATACTTAATATTGATTATATTTAAACAGTTTACAGCTCTGTTTGTTCTGAGCAATAACTATTTCTAAAAATAGTGACAAATATATGTCCCACAGGGCAACTTGATAGTCACATTATATAAGGAAATCAATATTGATTGATAGTAGTGTTCCCAGGTAGGTGTTTTTGATTCATTTCTCTTATGTTATACCGAGGAAACTATATACTTGTTGTGGGAACAGATAATTCATCTTTAAATTGAAGCCTGGAAATCATAGAGTGTGTCATTTCATGTTTGGGAAATATGATTAACATTGGTACAAGTGACCTAGATAGCTGGAACCTGATTTGTGGATTTTCATCAACAAGTGGGGGAGGTGTGTCTGAAAATGGTTGGTTAAATGTTAAAGGTACTAAATCCGATTAGACCCTCATAAATTACTATTTCTTTGGCTTCTGAGGTAAACAAAATAATTGATTCGAGTCGAGTAACCTACCCATCAACCCTCAGAGTGATCAGATATAAATTTTTGAAGTTTTGTTATCTCTTGTTTCTGACCCAGAACATGCCGTCAAAAGGAAGTTCTCAGTGCTTCATTTTAGAGTTATCCATCTTCGTCCGTTTAAATAAATGTTTCTGTTGCAATTATTAGTACACATCTCGAGAAAATTACAAATTTAAAAAAAGAATCAATATCTGATCATTCTGAGCTTTGATGGATGGGTTCCTCGACTCAAATTAATTATTTTTAACCCCTGAAGCCGAAGAAATAGTAATTTAGGGGTGCTTAATCAGATTGAGTACCTTTAAGATCCATGCTATAATAGATTTTTTTCAGTTCAAATCATGACATACATAAAAAATAATTTAAAATTCTGACTTCATATATTTATTTTTTCAGGATGACTACAGAATCAGATATACAATGTGCTATATGAGAAAGTAGAGGTCTACCATACAGTAATGATATGTTACTACTTCTAGCTTCAAAATGCCATGAGTTGAATTTCCCATTCAAGGTGGATGACAAACAGTATTTATGGACCAGTTCTCAAATGTGTGACAATATTCAGCCGTGTAATATCATACACATGCTTTGTAAATTACCATGTAATATGATATTGTGGAGGAGGATGGATGATAAGTCACATTATTGTAATTGATGATCTGACAATCTTCAACTAAGGAATTTTCTGTTCTCTGTTCATTACAATCATGGTAAAAGAAGCCTTGATTTTGGCTAACTACAGGATTGGAGCAGTGGTCATACTATTATTCCTCTAATTTATTAACTGACTGAAACAGCTGAAGTGGACTATCTAATAACATTTCTCCAGTGAACATGTCTGCTTGTGCCTCAACGGTTACTGTAGTGTCAACCAGAGTTTGAAGGCTCCTGCAGCACATGAAATATGAATTTTCAGCTTCATTTGTTGGATATGTAGTTATATACCATTAAAATAAAGTTCATGTAAAATAATTATACTCTTTGAGAATAAACTTTCCTCTATCAAAGTAATGGTGGTAACATTGTATTGAAAAACGATGTCAGTTTAATATAATATGGGTTTATTTATCTACTGAAAATAGGATAAGTCAGTGGGGTGTACAATTAAATAACATCAAAGAGACCATATTTTATCTTGGTGTTTGGTGTGATGACACATTATCAGTGTTCTGTGTATTCTGCTTCGGAATTGTAATGTACATGTAAGCATTGATACTGAATCTTAATTGCCATGATACACCATGAAAGTAACAGAGAAGTGATTCCTGTTCAATGACTGGTGGTATCCTAACTACAGTATATGTAACGCAACAGAAATTGCTGGTCCCACTTTTACTTGTAACTTCTTTCGTAAATTTTAACAGTACTTATCTGACAGTGCTGTCTCGTCAAAAGTTCAAAACAGATAAAAACGATAAATTTAATATACGCTCAGTTTTCGAAAAATCCTCATGTCATTGATGCGGGAGAGGTGGCTTGGAATCATTCCAAAGATCCCCATGCCCTGTCAATTGAAGAGGTGACTTCGATGCTGACTCCAGAATAAGAGCAATTATTAAAATGCATGTAACATGCATGTAACTCTATTCATAATAGCATTGTTTGTAATGTCATTGCCATTATATTGTACCGGTATATATGAATTTCAATGCCAACTTTCTCTGAAGTTAGTTCCATTCCACAAATCCGTTATACATGTATATGATAACTAATGGGTTGATACTTTTTGGAGAGTGTTGTGTCCTCTTGTCAAAACTTATCAAAATGATATTTTCATGCTCACTCAGTTTTTGAAAAATCCTCTTGTCATTGACAAGGGAGAGGTGACTTGGAGTCATTCTAAAGATCCTCATACCCTGTCAATTGAAGAGGTGACTTCGATGCCTTATCCTGGATGCAAGCAATTAAAATATAAACTTGACTGCATCTAACTTTTCCGGTTCAATATAATTGTTTAATTGCCAATTTATTTTACAGGCAAATGACAATGCCAACTATGGGTGATGTTCGATCAATTAAGCGTACTGGATATATATCGAATAGCACAGCCTCGGGATTTTATTCTGGGTAACATTTTTCTGACAATGCTGTGTTTTCTCAACAAAATTTATCAATATGATACTTTAATTCAGAGTTTTTGAAAGATCTTCATGTCATTGACATGGGAGAGGTGGCTTGGAGTCAATCCGAAGATCCTCGTGCCCTGTCAATTGAAGAAGTGGCTTCAAAAACTGAGAATGAAAGTATCATATTGATAAATTTTGTTGAGAAAACACAGCATTGTCAGAAAAATGTTACCCAGAATAAAATCCCGAGGAATGTGCTATTAGATATACATCCAGTACACTTAATTGATCGAACATCACCCATAGTTGGCATTGTCATTTGCCTGTAAAATAAATTGGCAATTAAACAATTATATTGAACCGGAAAAGTTAGATAAATAGTGAGTTAAACTTTTCTAGCCCATTTCATTGTCATTGCAAATTTATTATACCAGTACATGTAAATGCCAATGTAATATAAGGTCCATTCAGCATATATAACACATGATAGCATGTTTTTCATGATTTGTTTTGGCTAATAAAAAAAAAGAAGTAATAATTATGGCTTTCAATATCAAACATTCTTACTGTGATGGCCTAAATTCAGTGGCCTCAACTATGCGATTCTGATTCGACATTACAGTTGCTACATCACCCAAAAATGTCCAATATTTGCAAAAAGAATGCATGTAAATTTATTACACATAAAGTGTATAGATTAGTTGGTACACAGTGTGTGTACCAAATATGCACAATACTGGGTACTATATACTACAAAATTGTGTAGGTTGTTACACAGATGTGTATAAATAAAGTACACACTACTGTGTACTATGTACACAAATGTGTATAAATAAAGTACACACTAACTGTGTATTATCTGTGTACTAACTGTGTAGTAACTGTCTACCAACTGTTTACTACACACAAGTGTATATCGACTACACATACATGTGTGTATAGAGCTACACATATTGTGTGTACCAAAAATTGCTCTATACACATACATGTGTGTATAGAGCTACACATATTGTGTGTACCAAAATTGCTCTACAGTTTCTACACATAATTGTTGGAGAGCAGATGTTACACATATATGTGTACAAAGTTTGTAGCGTTTCTACACAGTGTTTTTTAGAGAGTATAGGCGCTGTTTGTTTGAGAGATTGTATAGGGGTGGGGTAGGCAATATATTTGATAAAAAAAATGGTTTAGTCGCCTATTAGCACCGAACTTATAAATATAAATCTCCATGATATATCTTGCGTCTAATTGTGTGGTTTAAAGATGTCAAAAGTGGGGCCATTCGAGTCAGGGGTGCACATAGGGTGAGAGACACACAAACATTTATAAACATTATGTATTGCGCCGATTTCCACCAGATTGATACATTTTCTTCTTCGGATACGAGGATTCTAATCGTGTGGTTTAAATACGCCTAATTATATAATTATTAAAACAACTAAATGGTTGAGAGAATCCATGGCTTCCGATTATTGGAAACTAATTATTCATAATTCCTTCAAAGTTTCATGAATGAACCGCCTCATAATTCCGTTACAACAAATATAATCCTTCAAATTATTACAACACCTATTGTTTATCACTGAATGTTTCTCATTCACCACACCAGAAAGGCCTCTAAATGCGGACCAAAAATATACTAATCGGATTAAATACACCCCCGATACTTCGCAACACGACCTTTAGTCTACATTCCAACTTAGACATAATTCAACAATGTTATCTGCTATATTCTGCATTGTATTACCACAATAAACTCTTCATGAGTGGTCCAGCCATTGTTCACACTGAATATCGAAAACAATTAACGCGGTCATAAAAAGTACATACTGCATCAATGAGACATCCGCGAAAATACGTCCGCTAATAAATACATTCTGAAAAAAGTCTAACAGGTACGCACAATGTGAATATGTATATATTAAATGATATTTTCCCCTTAGCTTCATTGTCAGGCAAAAAAAAACAGCCTAACGGAATACACCCTATAGAGGGCGTAATGGTTGAGCTCAATCCTCGCCATCAAAACCGCCATATTCTCAGGACTGCAAGCTTTTCAGCAATACAATATCAGGAGACATTTGTGCCTGATGTTTTCTTGCAGCTTCATGGGAATATGCCATTAGAGTGTACTGACCTATATATTTCAGAATAATTTGTATGAAAACAAAGTCCATCTATTTTCCCATGTTCTTCTTAGTAGTGATAAAATATAGATAATCTTGATAATTTCTCACGTTCACCTAGTGTGATTGCCTTACGTGTAAGAACAGATAAAACGGTACAATCATAACTTTAAGAGTCTTGTGTACATGTGCAATGAAAAATGCGCTGTTCAAATACATGGCATACTCACGTAGTTCCCCACTTAAACATCGCGGTATTGAGTTTCATCGTCTTTCTCGCGGGTGCAGTCTGGGTTAAGAGTATATCTCAACAAGTATCTGACAACGTATACACAACACAACAACGGGCACAATAATTCGGACCTCGTTGATAGGATAGGCTATTTAATTTCCAATTTACACATATATCATTATTGACAGTTATATTATATTAAAAATTAGAATGATTTTACATTTTTGGAATAAGTTACGCGAACAGAGCTTTATTTGCACACTTAGCTGTCATAAGGGAGTACAATCAGAATTGTTGCGAAATCTCTAAACAGATGAATTACGACCTCATGCATACTCTATTTGTTTTCATAAAACAAAACTCCCGATTTAAACTGTCATTTGACTGTAATACAGCATTTACGATATACTCGAGTGAGTTGTAAATTGGGTTGTTGACAGTATCCGCCCCAGGCCAAGTGGTCCTGCTATATGCTATGATTATGGTGGTCATGCTGAATTGCAATGATGCGGGTAGGGCAAACTGATGCCGTTATTTTATCTAAAGTTGTAATTTTCGCGGTGTTTTGGCTAATCCGAGCGATTTAAGAGAAAAAAAAATCAGTGTGTAAATGTAACATTCAAGAACATATAAATTTTTGAAAGGCATAATAATGCATGCGAATAACCATCTTGCTTATATTCGATTTTCAACTAATACAACCAGTACTAAAAATATTTCGCAATAACTATGTTTTTGAATGTTTGATAATCATAATGGCTTTTCCTGTATATGTTCAGATTATCAGAAAAACCGCGAAAAAGAATTTTTTTTAAAATATAACGGTACTTTTTATTAACAGCATCAGTTTGCCATAACAGCATCATAGCAATTCAGCAGGACCCAACTGCACCATAACACATTAGTAGGACCATTTGACCATGGGTGGTATCACGTTTTTCTTCGAAATATATATTTTCTCAAATAAAACGATTTTCCAAAATAAATTTCGCGATGTATCAACCAATATGATATAGACATAATTATATATCGCCGGCATATTCATATAGTGCTGGTTCATGTATATAAGTGTCAGCTTTTCTACCGGAATGTTCACAGCGGATATCCAGTAAATTCTGGAACAATGAAAAAAGAAATCCGCAGTTGTAAATAAATAAATACTTCTTTATTAGTGGGACGGATTAATCGCGATAAACAGTATGACAATCGCTCCGATCCGACAAGTTGAACCACTACTTATATTCCATGTGTAAGAATCATGTTTTGTGATGCTATTTGGATATACAATTTATGAGAATACGTGTAACACTTTGAGCAAGAGTATCCTCTATTCCCACCAAATATCCACAGTATGCAAATGGTTTCACCTCACGTTAACCTGGGCAACGCCGGGTAACACTGCTAGTATGATAATATAAACAGCGTTTGGAAAATTGGTGTCTGATTTGTAAATAACTGTCGTCTGACACCTCTATCCTGATTCCATTTACCACATGAATAAACACGACACGACATACCTCGGACTAATACTCTTCATATCATACAATGGTTTTACCACCAAATTCCCGCATATCTTCGAGACTGATAATAAACGCTCTTTATTGATAATATAATTTATTATCTCCACGTTAAGTCATCGGAAGTCGAAGGTAAGTAAGTGGTGCTTTATTCATAGCCCAGGATGCGCCTATCCCATAACATTCCCCTGGCCAGGTGACCAATCTGTAATAGGGGTTAATAACATTGGCAGTGGACGCGTCAGCGATTCAATATTTGGAAGTCACACTCAGGTGGTATTGCACTACCGTGCATCACCAAAATATACTGTACCACACGAAGACACCCGGGCTCTCTTAGCCAATATCGGCATTTGTGGGGGTAATAACACCGGCAGGAGATGAGCGATCGAGTACAATTTTCTAGGTTGACCTCATGGGGTATGTTGCTACCTTATTTACGTCGAAATGTAATGTCAACGGGCCCATGGTGGTGCCCGGGAGGCCCCGGCCTGTCCCGGGCTCTTTTTGTGTATATGGTATTTTACCGGGTTTGTAAACATCGGCAGTGGACGCGTCAGTGAGTCAATATTTGGATGTCACACTCAGGTGGTATTGTACTAACGCTCATCATCAAAATATACTGTCCGAAACCACACATACACACCTGGACTCTCCCGGGCTCTCTTAATCAATATCGGCATTTTCGGGGTTAACAGCACCGACCGGAGACGAGCGCGCGAATAAAAATTCCCTGGTTGCTCTAAGGTGGTATGTCGCTACCTTATAACGTCGATATATTGTATCTACGGGTCCATGCGTGCGACCGGGCGGACATGGACAGTCAGGTCGACCCCGGGCGGTAATTAGTTACACCGCTATGGAGCGCGATTGTGATATTAACATCGTGAATTACGTTTTATGTTAAAATAGGGGGTAGGTGTCAAAACTAGTCGGAAAGCAATTTGAAAAAGGAAAACAATTTGGGCTTTTTGTACCCATAACTGGTCGAAAGCAAAAAATACACATACGTGTCTGGAATTTTGTCCGATCAGTGCAAATATTATTTCGTGTGTCATTTAGGAAAACACATTTTTATAGAGAGTAAAGACTCGAAAAGCAACCGGGGCATCCTTGATTCCTTATTGTAAAGCATGTCACATATATTAAGAGTGGATGTATCCGTTAATATATATGTCAATTTTAGGTGACAGCTTGCGTATGATTGATATGCAATTTGCAATACGTTCAGCACACATATGTGAAGCCAAATTACAAACTAAACCATCAGCTCTTTGCTGACGATTTGGCTCTGGTGTCGGAAAGCCAGGTGGGCTTACAGAGAGATGGCTTGACAAGCTAGGAATATACTTATCAGAACAAATTAAGACTTAACGCGGAGAAAACTAAATGTGTTGTTATCGGACCTACGTAACTCACTAACTCTTCGGTGTGCAATGAAAATAGTAGTCAAATTGAGAACGTTAAAGATAATACATATCTGGGAATAAAATTTTCAGATGATGGGAAGTTTTCCAAAGCACAAGAGGCTTTTTTTTCAAAAAGGTCAGAAAGCTATGTACTCAATTTTGAATGCATTCAGGGCAGCAGCATTTCCTTCAGTAAATAGCTTGTTGAAATTATTCGGCAGATTGACCAGACAAATCATATTATACGGATGTGAAGTATGGGAATGTGGGACGTCACGATGTAACCAGTATAGTTTGAGTTGCGAACAGTTACAAACTAAATATTGTAAGCATGTATTGGGGGTAGGTGAGTACACACCAAAATCATGCAGTCAGAGCTAGGTATATGTTCATGTTCCGTCGAAATATTATGCAGAATGGCTAGCTATGATGCAACATCATCAAATGTATCTACAAATAATTACACCCACTTCACTCTCTATAGTAAAATTCCCGTTGAGTTTATCAAAGCTAATGTAATTATATCGGATAATTACATTAGGTTGAGATCAGTGCAGCGAAAACGACCCAAAAGTATTAGCGCCCAATGATATTTGTAGTCCGTTGTATGGTAACCAACGACGCTACTTTATTCGCTAACACTTCGCAGTACACAATTGTTTTTCACGAACGGCATGAAAGCCGATTAAAAAACAGTATATCAACATCCAACTTAATACAATGCCCCAATGAATTAAACATTTCCAAGCTGTTTACACATAATTCAATGTTGTCGTATTTACAACGTTTTATAACGAAATGCATGACTAAACTTTTTTCTTTTCGTTTCATTTATTTACCACTACTAGCACTAGGCATTTCGGAAAACCACAGCTAGGAGCTTGGAACTTGATCAATAATATCCTTAATTAGCAATTGTTTGGCCATAACGCTAGGCTTTTTTATTAGCCAAATTGAGGCAGTTATTGATCAAGTTCCAAGCTCCTGTGGTAAGACCACTACTAAGTGGTACTGTTATGTGAATTATATGAATTATGATGATAATATATTCTGTCATTTCTGGGCACTGCAATTTATATTATAGGAGGAAATTTAGTTACTGTTTACAAACGTCCCCAAACATTGTACACAGTCCCCGTGAGAAAAACGTCAACATATTTTCCCCTTCGTCTCATTGTAATGATATATTACAAACCGTTACGTGATTTCTGAGATTCCACAGAGAACGCCCCTACAAACTAAAACATACAAATTCCTCGTAAAAAAGGCAACATATTTATTCACCTCCTTTCATTGTAGCGTATTTGTTGCAACGTGTTACAAAGCTTTACCGGTACGTGTTACAAATGATATTAAGTCCCCATAAGAAAACCGCAGCATAATTTTAAAACTCATCTCAATGCAGCGTTACGAAGCCTGGCGTGATCTCCGAGATTCACAGAAACCGCTCATAGACAGGTGTTACGAATGATATAAAGTCCTTGTGAGAGCTGTAGTATATTTTTTCAACTCGTCTCAGTGTAGCGATAAATTGTTACAAAATGTTACGAAGCATTACATTACATATGTAAGAGAGAGAGAGAGAGAGAGAGAGAGAGAGAGAGAGAGCGAGAGAGAGAGAGAGAGAGAGAGAGAGAGATGCCGATAGCGTTTTCTTTGGTTTTCAAAGAGGGAGGGAGGGAGGGAGGGAGGGAGGAGAGAGAGAGAGAGAGATAGAGAGAGAGAGAGAGAGGAGAGAGAGAGGGGAGAGGGAGAGAGAGAGAGATGTGCGTGAGTCGCACTGAAAATTGGCAGCACCCGGAATCCAAAGCCGGTCACCCATCCAAGGACTAACCGAGCTTGACGTTGCTTAACTTCGGTTACAAATTATATAACGTCCCTGTGAGAAAACCGCAATATATTACTTCTACTCGTCGCAGTGTAGCGATATGTTAAAAAATGTTACAAAGGTTTACGTGTTTACATTATCTGGACACAAGTGTTTTAATAATCACTTTAAACCAACTTAAAATTCCTTAACCCTTTACCCAACAAACCGGCCAAAACCGGCCAAATAAAGCTTCAACAGCCTAAAATATCTTTGGTCTGTCTCAATAGAACCATACAAATATGGATATCATTGGAACCGGCTCCTTGACCACATTGTGATAGTTACAGTTATGCCCTGTGTCAATGCATTCTCTTATATATGCGAGTCGACCATAGGTCGCCTCGCATATATAAGAGAATGCATTGGCCTAAAAAAAATCTTTTTTTAACACTTTTTGCCATTTTTTCTTACATTCTTTAACAATTTTATAATTTTTAATGTGTTAAGCCAATGCATTCTCTTATATATGCGAAGCGACCTATGGTCGACTCGCATATATAAGAGAATGCATTGGCACAAGGCCCTTCTGTTGGGTAAAGGGTTAAATGCCATGATGATTTAATTCTTCTGATAACTTATTTCTCGGTAAAATCACAGTGCAAAAAATCGAAATTAAAAAGTATTTGGCTCACTGCCGATTGATAGGAGAATTACTGTAAGAAAATGCTCACTAAACTTATTGATTATCGCATGTTCATGATTCCCAGTTGACATGGAGACTAACTGTTTTTCTCATCAAACAGTCTGCTAGTAGTGTTTAATTTTCATCAAAAGTTTATTAATGTTTTGTTTCGTCCTTGACATACGTTCTGGAAAAAAACCCGCTCGATCTACAGATGGATCGATATTATTCGGACGGGAATTCGGCGAGTGGTTTTCGGCTCAAGTTAGTTCCTGGTTTCAATCGTATTTTAAGGGCGAATATGTTTTTAAAATCAATATTTAACAATTGATGGCATAATTATAAGGAATAATCTCGGTTTCCTAATGTAATTCGGCCCATGCCGTCTCTGAACATGAAAAGCCAAATGCGACTCTTTGTTCAGGACGATAAATTCATTTGGCTGTAAAAATATACAGGTTCCATTAAATGACCAAACATATAGTATCATTGGAAATTTCAAGTGTAAACTTCAGGAAGAACATGTGAAAGAATTCAGGAGATCTATATTCGATGACTCTAAAAGATATGGTCATAAAAAGAAACTCAGATCGTGTATATTGTTTAAAAATGATTATGTTTTAGAGACTTACTTAACAAACACAGTATCCTTAAAAGATAGGATTAATTTTACAAAACTCCGTATTAGTGATAAAAAACTCGGTATTGAAAAAGGTAGACATCATCAGCCTATAATTAAGGAAGGGAAGAGACTGTGTCTTAAATGAAGGACCGATTCTGATATAGAAAATGAGTATCATTGCATTATGGAATGTCCACACTATTGCGATATCAGAAATGAACTTTCCGAAATTGTTGGTAGATATCCGAATGCAAGGACATTTCTTCGTACACTAATGAGCGAAAATTATATTTTATATATTATATATACTCCTATAAAACAGGGTCGACTTGACTATTTGTTAATCTGAGAACAACTCGCTTCCCTCGTCGACAACGCGCAGTCGTGTGTAAACATCGATCGCGTCGCAGAACTAATACAAAACTAATGCAAACATAAGAAGTTCTCGCATAACTAGTAAATCAATGACCTCACGTTATCTGCGTGCACACATTCCTGATATAATTTCGCGTTATAAATGTGGAAGGATGTACGGGTATCGGTTTTGCAAATTTCGTGTTCTGATGGCTGTTTTATTTGCGACAACCTCTTTGTTTGTCTTAATGGGCATGAAACATGATATTCATAAATATTTCAACTACCGGATCGTTGCCTCAGTTGACCGTATCTATCTTACTCGTGGTAGATATATGGACGATCGGGCCGTTGACTCTGTTGACTGCCGGCTCTTGTTTCGGGGAGATAAGACAGAAGAAACTAGAGCATTCTCATTATTGAACACATCCCACAGCGACGCAGAAATGCGTCATGTTGATAGCAATCTACGCCAAAAGCTCCATACGCTAACTTGTTCTCAGTTCGTCAAATCGAGAGGCTATATCATGGATAATATAACGACAGAGGAGAAAGGGATGCCGATAGCGTTTTCTTTGGTGGTTTTCAAAGATTTTATTCAGGTGGAAAGACTTCTCCGCGCAATATATCGACCAACTAATTTATACTGTATCCATGTGGATAACTCGTCATCAGAGATATTCAAGTCTGAAATAGCACTTCTTTCAAGCTGCTTCAATAATGTGTTTTCCGTCGCCCCACTCGGTGAATGTAATACACGGCCAGTTCTCTGTTCTGTTACCAGAAATAATTTGCATGAAAGAACTGTGGAAGAGAGGAAGAAACTGGAAGTATTTCATCAATCTTACAGGCCAAGAATTTCCACTAAAAACCAACTATGAGCTCGCGAGAATACTGCGCGCATACGGTGGGGCCAACGATATGGAATCTGTCAGGTATGCACATTATTTGAACTTAAATTCAAGTTCGTCACCAAATTTGGATCCCCCGCAAACGAAATTTGATTGTAAACTGCTGGTGCAGGTATGTAAGCACGAAATGTACCCTCATTTTGACTTCGGGTCTTGATGGCAGAGTGCTTGTTGATTGATATTTGCTCGGTTAGGTGATCTTGTTCGTGGTCATTTCCCGCCATTTTGAAATCCAAGATGGCCGCCGGTATAAAATTTTGACATTCCTTGTTTTATTAAATCACTCGATGTGACGTAAGTTTGAATTTTATATAGCATAAACATTTTGATAACTTCATACATATACTCATGCTACGGTCATACACTACTACAGATGAAGGCAATTACTTCTAAAGAAAAACCATAATTCGAAAATTATTCACAAAAGTTTGGGTAAAAATACGCTTTTTCGCATTTGGTTACATTCCGTTCGTTTTATTTCCGCACATAAGAGAAAGTCTATGTCACTCTGTAGCAACCTTTACATCCGAAGTCATTCTATATCCGATTTTGTGATGGTTCAGGAATGATTTCTTTTCAATATGTTGTGTACTGTAAACATAACATCAGGATAAAATCACGCAAAAACCAGATAGCTTGAATGCATTAAACGTTTCTGAATGGTGAACTTTATATCACAATTAACTCGGAAAAAACGAGTTATCGTATAATTTCTTGCGCCAGTGTATTTTGAACGCAAGTAATGTTTTTCGGTTTTTCCGGATCTCCATTTCTTTGTTCAGATGTCTGTCTTTCCGTGAATATGTTATGTCATACAGGAAGTACAAAAAGGAAAGAATGCACAAACACGCTAATATGAAATTGTTGCCCGAATTATATTTTAAATCCACATATATACATACGTTCCCGGCCCTCGATGACGTTCGGGATAAGGAGCTAGGGACACCGGAAATGATAAATCCGTGTTGGTAACGAAATTAACTTTTTGACTTATATCAGACACTTACATCATACGAGGAATCTACTAGTGTTGTTTGAAGATGCAAAGTGGCACCCTTTTAGTTATTAGAGCGGGGTCACGGCACCACTATCGATAAACTACTAAATTGCCATATAGCAGTTAACCATGCCACATGGAACGTTTGGTTTCCTTTTGAAGGCAAAATGTGAGTGACTGCATTGTACACGACTTGGTCAGTGCGTAATCAGGCATTATCCAGTCTTGAAGAATGTGACAATCATCTACCATTGCCGCGAATTCCAACGACGTCGATTGTATAATTTAAACAGGCAGTCGCTGACGGCGGTATCCCCCGCCTAGGTTGACAAAGTTTGGGATGCGTATTTTAAAAATATGCACACACAAATAATTTAAATAAGTTAGTATTTGTTTGACATTGGTTAATATTTGTTTTAGTACGGGCTTAACATTTAAATAAACATTACAATCAGATGGTCATAATTCTGGTAAAAATGTATGACCGGCATAGACTGTGAACTCGTTTGATATGATCTCACATACCAAAACTCTGTCAAATACGTTGATAATTGTTCGAAATAACCCCCGGACAACTGTATGTGTGTGCTAAACGCTGAAAATGACAACCAAGGGGCCCAAACACTTGTGAATATTTCCGGCCGGGCTGTTTGCGAACTCGTTTCAGATACGTCTATTGTGCACTCATATACCAAAAAATCCTTCAAATCCGTTGATAACTGTTCGAAATATCCTTCCCGGACAACTTTTTGTGTGTGCTTAAACGCCGACGAACAAGAACATTGCTAGGGCGTGGCAAAATAATTTAAACAAAGAGCCATAACTCTGGTGCAAATTGGCGGGCGGACCCATGCAAATTCGAACTTGACCTGTATTTTGGGCTAGTAAACCCACATACCAAATTACATTCCATTCAGTTGAGACGTACTATGGTTATCATCCGGAAACGAAAATTGAGTGCAAATCCAACACAATGGGCCGTATCTCTGGTGGAAATTGGAGAGCGGAACCCGAATTCGAACCTGACCTGTATTTTGCGCTAGTAAACCCACATACCAAATTTCCATTCAGTTGAGACTTACTAAAGTTATCATCTGGAAACGAAAAAGCGAACAGACTGACGAACGGTATTACACTGAAGAAAAACGTTAGTCAATATGACTAACTTAGGTTAGTCAACTGTTTGTGCACATGATGACTAACTTATGATGATGTTAATTGGGCAATTAAACTACAATTATGTTAGTCTAAAGGACAAGGATTGTGTCATATAATGCCTAACTTGTCTGAGTCACTGGGAACGCGAACTTGTAATTTGGTGGAATGTTTGCGCAAATAATGTCAATACTCAAGAAGGTGAAAAATTATCCATAATCAGAGACCGAATTGAAAGTAGGACAAACTTTCAACACATTCTCTAAAATACAGCTTTCAATACTGGACTGTTGAGAGGTATAACAATAGTTTGTGGTATAGGTCTGTTTAACCCTTTACCCAACAGAAGGGCCCTGTGCCAATGCATTTTCTTATATATGCGAGTCGACCATACATGTAGGTCGCCTCGCATATATAAGAGAATGCATTGGCTTAACACATTAAAATTTATAAAATTGTTAAAGAATGTAAGAAAAAATGGTAAAAAGTGTTAAAAAAAGATTTTTTTTAGGCCAATGCATTCTCTTATATATGCGAGGCGACCTATGGTCGACTCGCATATATAAGAGAATGCATTGGCACAGGGCATAACTGTAACTATCACAATGTGATCAAGGAGCCGGTTCCAATGATATCCATATTTGTATGGTTCTATTGAGACAGACCGAAGATATTTTAGGCTGTTGAAGCTTTATTTGGCCGGTTTTGGCCGGTTTGTTGGGTAAAGGTTTAACTGGTTCACTTTTCCGAGATGTTTATGGTGTCACGTTCTCATGGCATAAAATCTGTTAATCTAATAGTGTAGCCTTTGACGTGGGAGCGAATATCTTATATATATGCCATTATAATCATCCCATCACATTCGTTCAATAAAAGATACAATATAATTGCGATGCAATGGAAATTGTATATTCAGCAATGAATACTAAGCATCATTTTAGGCAGTGTTGCAATTTTAGTTATTCTTTGTGTGACTTGATCACCATGACTAACATCAGAGTTAGTCTTGATGAAAGGTTTGGACTCAAAATGCTTGTGAATAACCCTAAGTTAGTTACATTGACCCGATTTTGTTCTCAGTGTACGCGCGAGGGAGTACATGTGTGGACACTAACTTGTGAAATGCAGACAATTATCTAAGGGTTGAGTTGTCCACTGTCCGTGTAGTAGTGTGTAGCAAGCCAAAATGAGTGGGATGCGAGATATTGAAAGTCAATATATCAATATATATTGAGATCTTTGTTGAAATATGGTATCAGCATATGAGTCAAAATGTGACTATACAAACTTCTCAAGTGGTGTCCCCAAATATAGAGCACAAGGTTCGTAAATTACAGTCGGCACCATGACATTCGGTATCAGTTCCGCACTGAGAACAGTATCGAAACCGCGGTACCAATAATATTGTACTTCCACCAACAGGCGATGAGCAAGGAAATACATCAATTGTTTGTTTCTTTTCTTTGAAGATCAATCGTCATAACACTGATATTAGAGACCTTTCGTAAAATCACGATTACGATTATGGATAGGGACAATATACTGACAACATATGGCCAAATAATATATCTTTACGCACGGGGTTCTTATGTGAGACGAAATATACCCCACGCAGTTTAATTATATGCAGACATACCAATGATGTGCCACCCATCCTGCTTGGGGACGCTCTAATATTATCGGTGTGGTGTATAAATTACGGATAAGAACATGGGATCTGAAAGAGACACGTGATACTGTTTCCATCAAATATATGTGTAGCTGAATATAGTGGGGAATTTGCCGTCGCTTCAATTAACCATCGCATGTAAGTTGTGAATGGGGTCGACCTTACTGGCACAATATATCCTATCCGTAATCGTAATAGTGGTTTGGCGAAAGGTCTCGAATGTTCGAGAGTAGGCCATTGACGCTTTAAATTCGACAAACTTCGCTTCCCATTGTCGCTCTATTTGTTCGTGAACTGCAGACATTGTTGGTCGATTTAAACTCAATATCTATCCCTGATGCAGCGCCACAGTAAACTAGATCACGTAATAATATGTTTATTCCATGATCAAAAACGTATTGAGATACAAATAGAAGATATAGACACAAGATCAATTACTCTACCCGGAAATCGAACAGACATGCAACTTTTATCACAATGTGGCAGATATAATGCCACACAACCTTGATGTTTACTCAGCGTTCGGTCATTATGTTAAACAGAATGCTAATGAAAAGAACCGGACCTATGACGATTCGTGTGTGCATTTCTCAATATAGCAACGCACGGAACATAATAGCGTAACTAATATGACTCATCATGAAAACATGTGATCCATTAACACTATAGCGACATAAATTAATTCACCTTCAAATATACTCACAAATAGCTGTTAACTTTGCGTCAACCCGTTTTATACTAAAGCATCGTTGATGAGTAGTTGTCCCATAGCACATTTTCAGATAATAAGTTCAACAAACGTTTGTGGAACTCGTTATCTAAACATTTCCCACCAAAAAATAGGGTTCCTGCGGCACTTTTGTTTATCTTTCGTCTATTTTTATCACCCTAAGGCCTATTGGAAGCAGTGAATATAGATGACAAAACATGTATACCTAGTGCCAATACTTGCAATAAAGTGGAAAATTTCGACACGTTTCAGTTCATGTTAGCTTTATAGGAGTCATTGACCATGAACAAGAATAAACCTTATAAGAGAAGTATGTTATGAATACTTTGAACTATGCAAGTCCTCTAAAATCCGAAGATATACAACACAATACATATGTCCAGTTAATAGGAAATAGAACACCAACATATTAAAAGTAAACACCACCGTCGTAAATTGTAAACTTCAAAGCAGGGCAAGCGCTATATGTAATTGGTGAGAAATAATTATACAATTTTGAAAATTGGACTCAAACATGTTATGATTGACTAACTTTCTGCAGACTGTAACTACTTCAGCAGCGATTTGTATGCAAGCCAGCATTCTGTATGCAAACACAGTTAAATTTGTCTTTCCATAGTTATGGGCCTGACATGTGTATTTTATTTTGTCATAGATTTTTTTCCAAATACCACCAACAAAATTAAGTTTACAAGGCCATAGAGGAGACCTCCTCAAAACATTGTTAGAATAGCTGATATATGAATGTGATTACAGATCGCACTTACAACTTATAAAATCATGCTTTTCAAGCCAAAGTTTACCTTTTCGGTCATTGGGGATATAATAATGTCAACCCCAAATTGGTGCGTAATCGTCAAAAATTTCAATCGTTCAAATTTAAAATTGAAATGGACCTTTATAACGATCGTCACCCTGATCAGAGAAGTAAACTCTTTCTGATGACAGATGCGTCACACTATTCCATATTTAGAAAGACAGCTTATGCTTAATCGCTGCTTAATTAGACTTTAAAACATAATTTGAGAAACTTAAAAACATTTATAGAAAGCGATAAACTGTTGATCAGAAAATGTGTTTCAAAAATGCTTTGTAGTCGTGAAATGTGCTTACAGTGACAACAAACGGGTGGTTTTCAGAATTCCATGAAACTTTGGGAAGATAAACCCTTCTATGCTACCAACGTATATTATGACTAATGATATGCTGGGTGACACCACGCTTGACTGAACATCGATTGTACGCGAAGAGTCGACTTTCAAAACATCACACAATCACTGGGCTCGTTAAGAGGTAACATGTCCATGTAATCTGGTCATTTTGTCATGTTAAAATATCAGACTACTCGGTTAACGACAGGTAGACATCTCAATTGTTGTTTGGGACATGGGACCGAAGAGGTTCCCAGGGTTCATTAAGAGGTAACACGTCCATGTAATCTGGTCACTCTACCCCCATCCCAAAAAGATATGAATGTTTATCATCAGGAGGGCTTTCAAAAGAGTGTTCATTGACGTTTTTCACATTTTCCGTTCAAGAGTTATCCATCTTTGTTTATCTGAAAATGTTGGATTTCCGTCCGTCCGCTCATATACATGTATCTCAACCATGGGCTATCTGATCTCAATGAAATTTGGTGTGCATATTTGGGGGCCTTCAAATGATAGTTCATTGACGTTGTTCACATTTTCGTTCAAGTGTTATCCCTCTTTCTGTATCTGAAAATGTTGGATTTCCATCCGTCGTTTGTTAGAATTGTCACGTAATTTGTGCCTTATGCATTTTATGAACAGCTCATATGACCCGAAATATTCTGCGTGGCTAGATGGTCCCCGTTGAGGTGTCTATATTTAAATAGCTAACCGCACCAGGTTCGCCGCTAGAATTCAACCTCCCATTGCATTAATTTAGGAGTCCCAATTTGGGACTTACCAATCGGTAAATTAAGCGGAGTAGAAAATTCCTACCGCCCCACTGCGATGGATATAAATCCCTTAATGTGGCACCCTGTTTGTCGTGTGGTGCACCACATGATGAGTGGTGTAGGAGTCATGGAGGTACTAGGGATGTTGTATCGCGTGAGGCATCGACCTGCGGATACGACTTAGCTCATGGTCCTCTTTGTCGTACATCTCTCCAAGACGGGTGGTTGAGTTGACCCGACTCAATCAATCGGCTAGTCACGCTCTCCACTGTGTTTCAGATTCAACTTTGTTATATATTGTATGGCTCGTCTGATGTTTGAAGTATTGTTTTAAGTTTTTTTCATGTATGATGTTTCTGTTCTCTCTTGTCTCTGTTGTGTTTGTCCTGATGATTGTTGATTGTTGAATCCTGTATTGTTCACGCCTGTCTCACTGTGGAGAGGTACCGGGAGGCTAACCGGGTCACCGCTTCAGCTATGTACCAGTATATGGCCCGAACAGAATTTGAAAGGTAGTCCACCACGGCGGCTGCTGGGCTAGTTGTCGATTTTTTTTGCTTTTCGTATGGCAACTCAAACCAAAAAACAACGTCTTGCTCGTAAGAATGATGACTCGCCAAGTTCCAACGATACTGTGGTATTCCCTCAGTACTTGGTTCTTGGATTTGGTCCAAATGTGAAACGACCTTCTAACTTTGTTATCGATAAAACGATACAAAGCATTGCTGGTCAATTTAAATATAAATTTGAAAAGCTCACCATTTTCTTTTTCTGCCATACTCAATCTGAAATATGTAAGCATCATTGCCTTCTGGTTCTTTGTCCAAAATTTCACCAGTATACTTCAGGATGAACATCCCTGCCTCTATGTATGTTTTAGTGAATACACCACGGCCTGAAAGAGAAAATCAAAATGATGATGAATAATTGCAAGGGAACCACAGGGCTTGGGATCAACACATCTATTTTGTCTAAGGGTTTGGGTCCTAGCTAATTGGTTTAATAGATTTTTTGCGATTTCATGTCGTTTTCAGCAGCTAAGGCCATGTCATGATGCAGCCACTTGTTGGGGAGGAAAGGTCGGCTCATTCCTTCACTGAGAGATTTTTTTTTCATAGTTGTTTCCGACAATCCCGGCAAAATGTCTGGGTCGTTACGGCCACGAGATGTTACCGCCCTAGATATAGAATTAAACAACTCAGGTGAATCATGGTTTTCCAGATATTCAGAGTTTGAATATTTATTATTGCATGTTTTTGGCTATAGCGAGAGAGCGAGATATCATTTATTTTCGAGACATGTGTATGCATATTCATATACAAAATAATGGAAAAAAATACAATAAGCACCCGGCCAATAAGTCATGCTTAATATCAATCAGTTTGCATACGTGTAAGGAATATTTTGCATTTCAATACCGTTTATCGGTTTGGGTCCAAACTGCACACCCAATTTATGTCCCAATTCATATCATAACAAGATGCAAATTATTTATATATATTGACATAAAACATTTAAGTTTACAAAAATATTTAAGTTTAACAGTTGGAATCATACTGTAAAAGTATGTTTGGTTTTATCTAGCTTCCATCTGTTAAAACTTCAAATAGTTTGAGTTCAGGTTTGTTATCATTCAGCCTTCAATCTTCAGTATTTCAATTAAAAACATTACATGAACAGTGACAATTTGATCAAATAATCCTGATTATCAGGTGGGATCTCATAACACCAAATGAAAAATTAACATAGAGATTAGTACTTAGTAATTACTAACTTAATATACATTGTTTCTGTACTAGTATATTACATGTATGTATGTGTCTCTCACTTGAATTTTAGAAAATAGCCTATTATATGAATTAGAGTGATAATGGTGAGTCTCAATTCAAGCAGGATAAGGATAATCCATTGAACCAAAATATATCTGACAATATAATACAGTATAATACATTTCCAAAGTTATGGTTGAGAAACTTGATCAAATTGACCTCTCAGTAAAATAATTCAAACAAGAGGTGTGCACTCGAATGCTAGCATACCCCCACCATGCCAAATTCAACCCGCATTATCCGTAAACCCAACAAAAAAGATTTTTAACTTTACAGAAAAATTCGGACTAATAATATCGAAATGGTATCACAATAATCTTGTACAAAAAATATCATTCAAATTGGTTCATATTTGTTAAAGTTATTAAGTCGGACAGAATTTTAAAATAAGTCGAAAATGAAGTGTAATACTACAAAAAACAGCCTGAGCCAATCCCTAGCCGCATCATGTAGAGAGGGTATTGTGAGAAGCATGTATACCAAAAATTAATGAACTCGGTTCATATTTGTTAAAGTTATTATGTCAGACAGAGTGGCCCTCTCTCTTGATTGAATGCGTAAATAAAGTTCAATCTGATGCTCCACTAGAGTTAATAACTATTGCTCAAACACCAGTATTGGTTACTCCTCACAAGACATTACATAATAGCAGAGCTGTGTTGTGGTACCCGCGATAGTGCTGATTCTTCGCAATATGAAATATTGGCGGAGTTGGCATCACAGGGAATTACATAAGTCCGTCGATTTACAAAATCTGTTCAAAAAACCCTATGGTTTTGGAATAGGAATTCCTCTGAACAGTTATCTGCTGACATTCAATCGGTGCGAACATCCACATACATTGAAGGTTGGGTACATGAAGGTAGATATAAAAAGTAGCTATGTTCCAAATCCATTACGGTGTTTTAAATGCCAGGGCCATGGCCATGGACACTGTAAAAGTAAAGAAACCATTTGTGCACGCTGTTCTGTTTCTGGTCATGATCATAAGGATTGTATCACTCCTAAAATAATTCGAACTGCCAGGGTTCACATGCTGCAATGGATCGTTCATGTCCCATATGAATTCAAGATACAAATATGTAAGGCTGAGAAACATTTATCGTACATGGATGCTAAGAAATTAGTTGGTGCCAGGCCATCAATTTCTCAAGTCAGATACTCAGCTGCCGTTTCTAAGAAAAAAGTATGTTGATGCCCGCACTCAGACAAAGAGTCAAACAAAACTCGGCAATATATCGATAGCAACACAAGTGCAATGGAATGATATTACTCCTGTTCCTGAACCTGTCTCACAGGCAATTGATACAGCTACTACAGTTTTTACGTTCGCTCCGAAACCAACTAAGGAAATTTATCCCATTGTTCCAAAATAGAAAACCCCAAAATCTGTCAAAAGCTTCGACTCTCAGAAAAACAGGTTGATCTTGAAGTTTGGCACGTTGTTCAACCATATTCAGTCAACTTTAAGTGACTCCAAACAATTCATGTTGGGGCAGGTTGGCCGTGTTGCGACACGTCACCTGCAGAGCCTGTCACATGAACGTCAACTTGACGAATTAATTAGGCTCACACCAGATTCATCAGATATTATAAAATTCTTATGAGTCAAAAGTCGACTTTGACGACTACTTCACATATTTCATTGTGGACCAGCCTTATTAATTGAAAATGATTTATGTTCGTTGCTTACATTTTCATGCAGGTTTTATATCTTGGCTCTTCCCAAAGCAGCATTGCTGTTCCTTTTTTGTTATTCTGTTTTGTATGTGTTTGCACAACGGTCAGTTTCTTAATGGTTCTAACTCCATTCGAGCACTCCCGCTCTGATTTGGGTGTTTTTATTTATAAATATTTTGTTACGTTTTAGTCGAATTCACTGTCATTTATAATCACAGTTGCTTCACTCGATTTTGATAATCTGTTTCTTCTCGTCGTGATATGGCTTTATTGCTAAAACGACCTTAAACCACAATCAATCAATCAGTCAATCGTCCTCCTAAGATTGGAAAATTGGCAACTGAAATTTTGACCGATAAAACAACAAATTCCCCACTAAGTACGGGTTGGAAAATCAAACAACGAGAGCAATATCAACCTATATGTGGTGTAATATTTCCAAGTGTTGAAATTTGTTTACCCTGTCGTCGCGTCCCTATGTCAAAGGCATCGTTAGGTTACGTTGGTATTCAATATTGGCATAGCTATTAACAATATTAATAAATGTTAATGAATATTGACTTATACATGACAGATTGGCCGAAATCACCTTCGCAAACACAGTAAATCGTTTTCTCTCCTTTGCACACCAAAATACCTGTCTTACCCACCTGTATGCTCTCTTCTGCAGTTTCACATGTCTCGTCCAAACATTAACCCGCTTCTTCCCTTTGCTTTCAACATCTGTATTATCCACCTATTGAGTCTCTACTTTACAACACTTCCCGTCCACGTTATCAACCAGCTTCTCCTCTGCACTTTTTGTATAAGATGTGCGTGCAGTTATGTCAGAGGGCAGCGGTGTGCACTATATATAGTATCTACAAACTTTATGCTATATGTTGAATACTTCTTTTCAGCCATATAGTTTCCTTCTGTTTTCTTGGAATAATACATACTAAATATCCCATACATGCTAACTCTCTATTGCAGTCTCAGGACATGTCTATTGCTCTCCACGCTCTCGACTTACACACGATGCATACCGCTATCCTCGACAACTGTCCCACTCACATATTCACTCTCTACTGCACCAGTCGCAGGACATGACTCGTCGATACTATCCATCTCCATCTGCATACCACTTTCCTTGACAACTGTCTCATTCACCTGCTCAATCTTCAGTAACAACTAATCATAGTATTTTGTATAACGTTTATTTGTGCATGGAGATGTATCATTATCATGTGCCAATCTAAATATGAAATATCTGGACACAATACACAAATACTCAACGAACGATTTCTAGCTATTATACAAAGTATAATCCATGTAAAACATTGCCGTATATCGTAGTACTCACAGTGTATTTCGTGTAACGAAAGCCCATTTGATGCTTCTCATATATATATAGAAGATGTATGGTATATTATCATTTATTCCACACCCATTGACGTGAGTCACATGTATTCAACGGAGTCCCAGCCATTGAATACATATTAGTGTATACCTCTAGTGGAATACAAGCCGGAACTATTCTTGTTGACGTTGTCGCCAAGAAAGATGAGTACATTACGTCGATCATTCGCTTCCGGTGATCCCCCATAATTACTGGTTATTTGTCAGACTTAAATCACAATAAAGGTAGATATAGTAACAAAGCAGGTGACATTCATGGATTGAACTTATCTGACTGAACGGTGTAGAATAAATACAGAACACAACTTGCATCATAATCTCGATTTTTTTATCGAACTCGTTGCGGGCGGCGCAAAGTTATATTTCGCTCGAGCTACGCTCTCGCGAAATATATCCTTGCGCCATCCGCAACTCATTCGATAAAAAGAGTCTCGATTAAGATGCACGTTGTGTTCTGTCTATATAGGAGCACGAAGTCGACAAAGGAACTTAAATCGATTTTATTTAAAACTCCGTTTAAGTAAACTGCTATATCCTGTAGCAATAGAAGTATTGCCCGTAACAAGATTTCAAATGATATAAGATCCCAGCAAATGGTGCCTCGTGTAAATATAACTTCTTCACTAAAATTTAAATTGATGAAACCCCCAACAGTTTACATATAATTCCACTTAAAATTTAGCCGCCTATTTTCAAATAGTCTAATGTCAATGTACTGTTTATATTTCCAGTAACAAAACTGGTCATTCCCGAAGAGACCGTTACAGGAGATATGTACTGGCTATCAAAAACTAAACATTTCACTGATGAATTAGATATACTGAGGTCCCTGATTATATCAATTAAATTAACTTTTTTGAAATATACGGTTACGGGTGCACCTACCTGATACGTATTTTTTCGCGACTGTTTCTTAAGATACAAATCTGCGCGCACTTTTGAACATGTCATGTGTTCTCACTTTTATAAGGCAAGCGATGTAATTTACTGTTGACAGGGTGGGCCTATTATATTGCCCGTATGTCACTTACAGCTACATGAGAGACATTGAGTTGAGGGACAAGATGTAACGAACAACAATATGTGGAAATCCCGGATATTGGTGGCCTACGGTTCATTATGATTTAGAGTAATGACCATTTTCAATTATGCATGACATTTTTCATAATTATTGTGAACAATGTCTATAGACGGATGAGCAAACTCAAATTTTGAAATCGGGACATGAGTTTTAGTGGAAATTCAGCTATAAAGGTGGCGGGTATGGAGTGAATATCCCGCTATGTGACAGATATACGGTGAGTTTATAAAACTCATTGCGGGCCATATATAAAGTCATAATTTGTCAGCATATATCTTGTCTGGAAGACGCTAGTGTCAAGGGACAATAATATGGGCCAAAATTGATGACTCAAATAGGACATTCAAATAACAACGATTAACTAATTGTGTATTGTTGGTCAAAAGCTGAAAATAGGCTAATTTTTCGGTAGGGTACCTTTACAAATAGTTTTACCGTACACAGCTGTCACTAATTCCGGCAACGCCAATAATCATTTATTTACCTTCCAGAAAACGTTGGCGGCTACAACCCGTTCTAACGATGGGTAGGGTATTCGACCACTTGTGGCAATTTTGGCCGCCCCACTATAAGAGATACAGATATGTTATATGTTGCCAGTGCAACAGCCGAGCATTGTCATAACGTTTAGTGTTAATGTCCACTCTTTGGTAGATTGATCATGATCACCCAACATCTTCGGTCCCATGTACCAAACAACAATTGAGATGTCTACCTGTCGTTAACCGAGTATTCTGACATTTTAACTTGACAAAATGACCAGATTACATGGACATGTTACCTCTTAACGAGCCCAGTGATTTTGTGATGTTTTGAAAGTCGACTCGTCCAATTCAATTGATTTTCATTAGAGCGTGCAGTCAATGAGCATATCATTAGTCATAATTAATAAATTAGACGAGACTTCACCCGTGAAGGTGAAGTTTGATTGTGATTATATGAGGCATACAATCACGGTGGGATCAATTGACATAGTGTTGCGCAGTGGTCTCATTGATCATTCTTCAAAGTATGTGTCCTTATAGTTGCTTAGAAGGTGTGGTTTTGGGGTGGGTGGCAATTGATCCATCCGTTATTCTATGCCTCATAGAATCACAATCAAACTTCACCTTCACAGGTGAAGCCTCGTGTAATTTATTAATTATATTTCGTCATAGAATCACTTCCGGGAACAATTGAGACTTCGAAGCAAGCAACTATACAGACACAAACTATTGAGTTGCTCGTCACCAGTTGCCACTGTAACCACATTTCATGACTACAAAGAATTTTTTTGAAACATTATTTTTGATCGATAATTTAGCGCTTTCGGTAAATTAATGTCCCCAAAATATTGAGTTGCGTGTTTGTTGCCACTGTAACAGAGTTTCGCGGATACACATTATTTTTAAAACATATTTTCTGAAAGATAATATGTTGCCTGTTTCGGCGATTTAATTTCCCGAAAAAATAAAAAATGAGTGTTCGTTTTTTGCCACTTTAATAACGTTTCAAGGCTACGCCTCATTCTTGAAATATGTTTTCTCAAAGATAATATGTTGCCTGTTGAGGTAAATTAATCTCCCGATAAAATAAAGTATCTTGATAAACATAGTCTGCCAGTTATGGTAAATTAATGTCCCGAAAAATCGAAAACATTACGACACTTATCTTGTTTTCTTTCCAAGTGTTGTTGTAACATCATAAGTATGCTTGTATCATTTTGGAGGCAAAAACAAATTAATGTGTCTCACCGCATGAAACAGCCACGTGGCAAAACGTGTTACCTTGAATACATGTTGGATCCAGCAGGAGTTCTGTTTAAAGTTCGAGTTAGATCTCGCTGGTCAACTTGAATCTAGGAAGACTGGTGGTTAAACTTAACTTCAGACAATCGTGATTATAAAATACTTCCTACACAAGTGATGGTTAAACATGGCTTTAGAGAAAGCGAAACTTGAAATTTGGCTTGGTGAGTCGCTGGTTAAATTTGACTATTGGCAGACCTATAGTTGAACTTGGATTTAGACAGAGTTCCGGTCAAATTGGGGTTTAAACATAGGTGTGGATAAGCAGGCATCGGACAAATTGATGATTAATCTTGAAGTTACACAAAGGGATAGCTCAGCTTTAGGATAAGCGTTATGGTAGTTCAATGTAGCTTCACACGTGACGCTTTATTTGCATACAGTTAAGAGATTTTCTGGTAGTGTTGTCGCGAAATGTACTGCACCCTATACACACTCCCTGTGCGCTCTGACGCCTTCGGACTCTACAAGAAACCACTGTTATATATATGCGCGCTCTAATTATCCGTCATTCCAAAGCCTGATATAGTGATACATTGTTATAGTTTTGTATTTATACATCTCATGTGGAGTGGATGCACGTGTAAGTTTTAGACTTGTCATCCAATCCCTTGTATTGAATGTGTGCACTGTACATTCTTTCAATTAAAATATGTTTAAGGAGACTCGATCAGTGCCGCTTCAGTTATCATAATCATGTAACTGCCCAGCAATAATGCTAAACACAGTCAACTATAGTATAAAATTGCCTGAAACATGCTATTTATCAACATTTTGTTCATCGAAATTTTCCCTTTTTTTGTTAACACAAAAAAGCCACTTGATGTTATAATTATCCATCTACATCCGCAATTTGGTCCGAACTTAAACTTATCGGTGATGAAAAATAATAGATTTCAAACATCGATATCATCTGATCACTCTGAGCTTTGATGGGTGGGTTCCTCAACTCGAATCAAATATGTTTTACTCCCGAAGCCAAGGAAATACTAATTTGCGATCATTAATTCGGATTATGCACCTTTAAGCTAAATGTATTCGTCCCTTCTTCTCCCTCCAATCAGACTTGAGCAAATCAAACGTGTCGCAATCTGGGTCTGGCTAACGCTGACGTAAATATTGAAATACTGGGATTCTGTCATTGTGTTCGAGACTATATACCGAAAGCGTGACTGTCTCATGTTGGGACATGTAAATAACCGCAGAATAAAACACGTCGTTGTGAATTACGAGCACGCTTTGCATATTGTGCAGATGCAGAAACGTTTAACACAGATCTAGGGGAGGAATAACGTGATGGAGTGGGGATAAACATCATGTAATAACGTCGACATTCAAAGGGTTCTGTACATACTACTCTATGTATTGACACATTCGAAGATGTAGCTGCATGCTCTATATTGGCATAAAACCACACAACGAACTCAAACTAATGTTGTTTTGAATTACGATCCAGCATTTGTTTTTTGCAGAAGTACTCAAATAAGTCAATTAAGATGGAACATGGCGGTCAAACCTCCTCATGGCATAACTCCAGCAAAGGGTGCCGTTCACATCGTCGCCAACCGAGGATATGTCAATTACCTATTACACAACACAACGGCGCTTGATCTCCTAGAATGGGTGAAAAATACAAAAGTTCCTGATGAAACCTATTTCTCTACGCTGAACCACAACCCACATCTCGAAGTTCCCGGATCTTACAACGGTGGGTATGAGGTAGTGAAGGCATATTCGATATATAGTGAAGACTAATAACAGCACTATGTAGGTTAAGTTGTTAACGCTACAAGGCGGTTTGCACTCCAAAATACGCTCATTCCTATTCGCTTTTGAATTTTCTACGAACCTTTCTACGAGAATTATATGTCACAGCAAGACGCGCTGCAATCATAACAAAATACATCTTTGAACTTCCAGAGCCGTTACGTCTAAAATAGCATTCATTGTATACAGCTATTTGTTCAGGACAGCATTGACTAAATGGGTGTGGCTATCGTGAGCCGAAGTTTAAAGACAAAGATGTATCCAGTTAATGGAATCATGCCTCATTTTACAAACCCACCAACCGGAAATAACTCATTTGAACTTCCCACTTTTGTTACGTAATTTGAAAAGAGGTATAAATAGGTTTACACATTCACGAACTATTGATATACCGGCTGCATATGCTCTGAAAAATTAGCTGCCATGGTGACCAGTGGTGACTGCTATTTTCCAGCTGTTTTCAAACTCGCACATAAATCAATCAAACGCTCTTTATATCTACCATATCAAAAATGAACGCTCTTTCCTGTGCCCTGCCGTGCAAATGGCTGTTTTGTTCTTTTATTTTTGGAACCCAAACACCGTGTTCAAAGCACAGGCCCCTGTATTTAAAAGCGAAGTCATGACCTACAAATGCTCACATATATTCTACAAGTCATTCCAAAGCATCAATACCTCTTTTATTTCACCCGGTGTGTTTGTGTTCGATATTTTCAACTTTATTCATCAAACGAAATCCAGAAACTAGACACGTCTGAAACCGAAAGTAAAACAAGATGTACGGGTCAAGGTCACGTGGAATTCCCAGAATTTTAATATTGTATCAAAGTAGCATCAGCTACTGGGACTGATTCCGTGGTCCGAATAGAGGCCTTGGCTTCCCGAAGCTCCTGGAGGATTTCTCCTGTTTTGCCGACGAGCTGCGGCGCTCGCCCCGCCACGACCTTTTGGAATCCTTTGGGTGCCTTGGTTTTGTCGCGCTCGCCGCTGACACAGGCGTGTCGCGCATTTGCGCGCACCCTCCGTTGTGGGTATCCTCATCCTGTGTAGTGGTGACCATATTTATTGTCTGCTCCATCAGTGTCGAAACTGTTGTCTTCGTCTATATTTCTATCGTCTAAATTTCTTCGGTGGCAGACATGTCCAAATTGACAATGCTTCAAAGTGGTCAACGCAGCAGTCAAGGGCGCTAAATACATTCCATATCGCACATCTAGTAATGCTTGCCGCGTTCCCGACAAAGGGGTCGGCCTCGAGATTAGCGACCAGTTTCGGTTGGTTCTCGAGGGGACTCGGGAGGAGGTGGCAGGCGAACTGCGCATACAACTGGAGCGCTGTCTGGCACAGCCGGGCCGCATAATGGGCATATAGCTTCTCCACCTCCTCCTCGTCCATTACGTCGACTTGGTCTGCCGTGCCTGCTTTCCCTATATATTGCCTGGCCTGAACCCCTGTAGCCAGTGCGGTCAGCCTTTCCTGGTGCCGATGCACAGCATGATGCAAAGCGTCAACATTTTCCAATGCAGCGTCATCCCCGGTTGAGCTAGTGGCTCTCCGTTCCGCAGTAGGTTCTACCGTCGCCCCGACAGCAGCAGCTGCATCCTCCGTCTGCATATGAAAGGCAACATGCCTATAACATTCATCACGACATGCGAATTTTAAAAAGATGTACATGTATCGGTGCTACTGACATATGCTTTCAAAAGTCCTGTTCTTGTGAGATAATGAAGGAACTGCAGTTATTATTTCGCATTTATGAGCATGTTTGCGTTTTCTGGCACAGTATAGCTATATATATTTATGTATCGAACTCTATGCAAAACAAGCAAGACATATTTACCAGTCTGCGCAGGGGGGGGGGGGTGAAAAACAAAATTCCGGCACGTATGCCGGGGTGGGTGGGTGGTCAAAGCCACCAACAAGCAAACAAACTAAAACAAAAAATCCTGCTTGTTTGTTTAGTGTTTTGGCAATGAGTTGGGCTTCAAAACCACTTTGAATGAGAGAAATAATGTAATTCTAACTGATAAACTGACTGCAGGCAGTTATCGTGTTGTATTTAGTTGCCAATTTTGAAATCCAAGATGGCCGCTGGCAGCCATGTTTTTTTGGCCGAATGACCTCAACATGACTCATTCCTATTTACATGTCCATGTTAACATCCATGATAAATAGTATGCACATAAATTCATATACAGTGAATTTCCCCCCCGCAAATCTCTGTTTTAGTGTTAAAAGGGGGTGGGGGATGGGTGTAAAAAAATGGTTGGAAAAAACTGCCGAAAACGGAAAAAAAATTGGCGGTGGGTACAAAAAATGATCGAAAGGAAAAAAATGCCATACGTGCCTGAAATTTTTTCAGACCCCACCCCCTGGTCTGCGACATATTTCCGAAATATCCAAATATATGTCATGAATCAATCTTGCAACATCCCATGCATGTGTTGTAATTCCATAGATCTGATAATGGGTGACAATATATATGTTGTAATGTATCTTACAAAAACTGTGTAACAGATAGCCATATATATGTGGATAATTGCATGACATAGGTGTAGACCCCCTCCACAAACGGAGACCCTCTAGCCACTTCACTCGGTGATGGATTAATATGAACTTTCCTTCTCATTTCAGGTTCTTCGGATACAACAGAAGACGATTATTCTCTGAAGCCTTTTGTCGCTAGATATAAACTATGGGGGCCCGGTTGTGGGGGGAAATATGTTCACAGTGTATGTATCAACGGCATCACCGATTTGCCCAAACTATATGCGTCGAAAAAGCTGTTTGTGAATAAACTCTATTACGACTTCCAGCACTATTCATACGATTGTCTGGAAGAATGGAATTTCAATCGGAGTAGAGATTATTATAGTGGGACTTTGTTCTTCAATGATTCTTACTACAGAAACTTGGACTTCGTAAAAAATAAATTTTAGCTTAAAATGCATTATATGGTGATGTGCGAAGTTTTTATTTTCTTTTTGCTTGCTTGTTTGTGTTATTTTACATATATATATTATTTGTGTATCTAACTAACTGCTCAAAATAGATAATTGTTAATCATTGTAGGCATGTTGTTATTTCGGAATAATAATTGGTAATTATATTTCCATTGTGTAACCGATGAATATATTGTTTTTCCATTGTGGCCGTTTTCCGTTTTACTGGAAATACTCAGAAACTAATGCAATAGGAACGCGAAATCTCCAGCGAATGTAGGCATCTAAGGCCTACTGAAATTAAAGGTAGCCGGATTTCGGCCCAACGTTTTTTCGGAGTTATCACCATTTTAAGATTGTTATACTACCATGGTATAACCAAGGATGTACATTATTTTGGTACTATTTCAGCGTCTTAATATCTGATCTTATGAGGAGAAGCAAACTAAAAACTGGTACTATTGTTGGGGCTAACGAGTTTCTAACTAAGTGTCCGCGTTTTCAAAACTTGTATCCGCGCTTTCAGAGTGGGAAGAGTGATTTGTACCAGATTGTACCGCCTAAATGTTTTTTTGTCCCAGCCGTTACCGATGAAAGGCTGGGTATACAATTTCACATATTTTTCCTGCCAATGAAAGAGCAAGGTAATGCTGTAACAGGTACGTTCGTATAATGTAGGTAAGCCCACAAAGTTTGACCGCTCTACTCTAGAGTGCGCGTCGGGATGGGTTGAGACTTTTGTAAATTCCACCGAAAATCGTAAAGAGAATAATTTGGCAAAATTCAATTATCGAGATAAAACATTTTGACGACCGATTTTCTATGTTATTTTAAAGCGAACAGGTTTACTCGTGACAGCGCTATATAACGTAAATAGGTATATGTAAGTATTCTACCAATTACCTATTTTTTGCCCAAAATCCAACGGGTTAATGAAGGAGCGTGTTTAATGCAGGAGCACGTACATCTGTATACAGCAGGTACGCCTCCAAAATTTTACTGCTCTACTATAAATGCAACCTGCCCAATGGAGAACTAGCGTTGGAGTGGGCATATTTCATTGCTCCAATTGTCAGCTAACATGCTAAGTACAAATAAAGTCACAATACTCAACCATTTCCAAACAGCAGAAACAGATCTTAAAGATATCATTAAAAACGTAACATTTTCCACTTCCGGTTTCCATTTTGGCGTTCCATTTTTAGCAGAAAAGGGTGGTGTTATGTCTTATCTTCACAAAAATGTATACATGTGTATACATATGACAAGATTTTATCACTAAAATTGTATCAAACTAACTTAATGGAGAATGGCAGCCATCTTGAATTACAAAAATTCTCAAAGCGGATTTTAGAGGATTTTGGATATCTTCCTCTTCAAAATGGTATACAAACCAACTTAGCCCAAATATTTTCTATATCAAACCTTTTATCGACCAGACTATGCACGCTGTTTCGAACAATATGACATACAACCTTGCACTAGAGTTCTTATTTCGAAATTGCAATTATATATTAAAGTCTACCACCAGATCAGGAAACACCAGCATACATTCACATGAAGTGGATCACACTTACACACACACATGGGATACCGATACCATGGAAGTATATCTGATTACATGGAATCAGACCTAGTTATACGCTGTTATCTCACGTAATACTGTGAAACAATTAGTATATACATATTTTATTTCATGATACATATAGCAGAGGGATTGAGGCACTCATTTGTCGATTTACAGTGCGTCTCTGTCGCCACACAGTGTCCTACTAAGCAATGTGAGGTCGGGGATAACTGTGTGATAAGTATGTTTATCACACATTGTTCAGAATTTAAAGTGACGTGAAATACTCAAGTAGGGTGATCAAATAGAAATGGAGGATGATCTTGCTCAAAGTAGTTATGTTTACAAATATTAATCTAAACTGACAACACACGCCTTCATTATTATATATCAATTAAATTCAGTGACTCTTAATGGCGAAATCGGTTTCGTTATTTTACCGCCGATGGTTGCGTCACGAATCTAGAAGTAAATATTTACAACTGAGCGTAGTTCAGATGGTGTTTCTACTGACTGGTACGGTCAGCTTGTTTGAGATTTTCTACGATGTAGTAGAGTGCTATATTCCTCCGGTTGGCATAGTGTCTGAATACTAATTTACAGTTTAACGCACTCAAAAAAGTCCATAATATGTCTTTAAATAATCTGGCGGTGCAACAATTGTATTTAACATTTGCTTGCTAATTTTGAAGGCAGTTATTATGGGAAAGATGAAGCCTTTAAGTCCTTTGGCAATATGTGAAGCGAAACTTTTCGAAATGTTTAATTTTGATGAACTGATATGGTTGGAAACTTGTTACATCTCGAACATCATATCTTGCTGCCGATTCGATCGGGTCAGTGGGTAGAACATTTAGGAGATATTTCGGGGTCTCGTTATTGAGTATTTTATATACGATTTTCATTCGGTTGGATTTTCTTTTGGTAGCTAACGATTGCCACCCCAGTTATACTAACACGTTTTTGGATAGACCGAACGCCTGAGAGTAGTGGTTATTTAACCAGCGTCTTCAATCTACAATATATTTTGGGACTTCTGTCTGTCTGTTTGTTTGTTTGTTTGTTTGTTTGTTGTTTGTCTGTTAGCTATGGCCGGGAAAACTGCCGGGCGGATTTAGCCCAAACTTGCTACCTATGGTTAATTTTGTCCAGGGGTTTTTTGGACGGGTCAAATCGTGACTCCGACCCGATCTTGACCTTCAAAAGGTAAATTCAAGGTCAAATCGGGTAAAACGGGACGGATTTCGACGAAATTTGATACATACGGATACTTTTGTCCTGGAAGTCTTTTGGACGGGTCAAATCGTTACCCCGACCTGACCTTGACCTTCAAAAAGGTCAATTCAAGGTAAAATCGGATAAAACGGACGGATTTCGACGAAATTTGATACCCATTAGTACCTTTGTCCGGGGAGTGTGTTGGACGGGTCAAATCATGACCCCGACCTGACCTTGACCTTCAAAATTGTCAATGCAAGGTCAAATCGCGAATTTTGACGGGATTTCGACAACATTTGATACCTAGGGTTACTTTTTTTCCGAGGAGTGTTTTGGACGGGTCAAATCGTGACCCCAACCTGACCTTGACCGTCAAAATGGTCAATTTAAGGTCAAATCGGGTAAAACCTGACGTATTTCGACGGGTACTTTTGTCGGGTACTTTTGTCCGGAGAATGTTTTGGACGGATCAAATCGTGACCCCGACCTGACATTGACCTTCAAAATGGTCAATTCAAGGTCAAATTGCGCAATTCGCCGGAAACCAGAGGGGAAACAGTCCGGACGAAGTCGGGTCCACCAGCTAGTTCGATATAACTTGGAAATAATAATCGCTGGTGCGGAGTCCCAGACGACATCAGCGTAGTCAATACATTTCCTGTTCAAAGTGCACTTCAATTTCCTAACGTATTCCATGCGACCATGCTTTTTCTTTGCTAGCTCAATAGTATGGTTGTCTTAGTTCAGGGCAGACTGTATTTACAAACCTCAATGTTTGTGTGAACTTACTTGCTTGAATGGTTTCAAATTCAACAAAAGATGTATATCTGGCTGTGCGTCGGAGTAAGAAAATGCCATTGACTTTGATTTACTAAAATTAAATTTGACTAGCCCCGATTTGACCAGGCAGTAATTGCTTTCAGAACAGTATTCAAACTATCCACTAGGTTGTGGATACTTTCATTGCTAGATGTGAGGTGAGGCAAGAGTCATCCGCGTTTATTCCAGTGAAAGATTATATATCTTAGTGATATCATTGATATAAACTAGAAATAGTAAGTGGCCTAGGTTAAAACATGATACGAAGTATCTAATGGTGAGGATAAAATACGCCAAATTGGTGCCGTTTGTGTCAGGGTGGGGGACGGGCACTGTAGCATTTATAATAATGTATAGTCGGCGATTTCCACCAAACGTATATATAGTCATCTCCATGATTCGTGGAATCTATATAAACCAATGTTGTCTAAAAGTTATGCCGTTAATATATGGGATGGGGGTTGGGGGAGGGGTATACGTACATGTACCAAATTTTGTTTTACTGATTCCCACCAAAGTTATGTATATATAGGTATCTCTGTGATATAGATAACTTTGCAGTTCAAAGTGGTGCCGTTCGGGTCAGGGATGGAACTTGGTATAGGGACAGAAAAAATTGATAGAACAGTTAATCGCCGAACTCCAACAAACTTCTGTATATGCACATACGTGAAATACGATGCGTCCAATGATGTAGTTTACATTTTCCAAACTGGCACCGTCCGGGTCAGGGATGGGGTTTTGTGAGGGGCACAACATAAATATAAACTTTTCGCTCGCCGATCTCCACCGAACGTATTATATACTCATCTCCATTACATAGAGCATCTAATGATGTGATTGAATGTTGTCAACACGGAACCGTAGTAAGCAAGGTATGAGTATCGAGACTCGGGAGGAGCACCAAGGTTAATAAAACATTTTATCGCAGAGTTACTCCAAACTTATCTGTAGGCTCCCCCGTGATATATACTGGTAAACTTAACTTTTTTTTAAATTCCAGCTGTCGCCATGACCGATTTCTTCAATTCCAATATGTGTGTGTTCTTATTCTGCAATTTCATACTTCATCTCTATGTCACTACCGTAATATCACATTACTAGTTACACGCAAGTAAATCTGATATATCACCTGAACCTGAATATATATTAGGTATATCTGGTAAATAGATTTTCTTAATGGGGAAAGTCGTGCTCGTTGCGATATATTATATACCAAGTATATACACTTGAATGATGGACGCAATAGCTGTCCATATCGTCATGTTCAGCCTGGAGATTGAGTTCCCTCAATAACCCATACGTATGTTGACATACACACAAAGTAGGAAAATTGGACAAATTTCTCATTGGTAGACGAAAAGCAACACTATGTGACAATGGTTCCCTCCAATCTCAGTCTATTAAGACAGAATCATTGCAGTACTGCATGCTAATAACAGCGATATCTAGTAGACACAAGTTACACAGCCGATTAAACAAAATAAAGCTTTTATTATTTTTGCTTCAGTCGCTGCGATGTGTCAATATTGTGTAACTATCTATATACAAGGAGCTCCAAGCTGGTCTAACTGTGGTAACTTTACGAGGAAGGCAATGGTGCAGTTTAAATATTCCAAAAGTGGCACTGTCGGGAGTCAAGGAGGAGAAGAAGAGGGGCACCATAATACATTTCACTGATATTCGATGTGGAGTAAAACAATAGGGTTTAAAAATAAACCTTTATAATTGATGGGTGGGTTCATCGACTCAACTAAAATAGTTTTTATTTACCCCCAAGAATTGTGAATTAGGTGGGTTATATCAGACAGGGTGATATTAGTTTTACTCTACAAAAATGTTCTTACCTCAATATAGTCAAAAGCGGATATATGTGGCACTATTATGGTAATTGCTCAATTTGTCGTGTCCATTCGATCAAACTAAACTTGAATACATATCGGGCGATTAAATAACAATTCAACATTTAAGGAGGGATTTATAACAACATAGACCGTACTTAAGAGTACTCTAGAATATGGTATTTGTTTCAACCCATTCTCACAATTTCAGGTCAAAGAGATATGTTGAAGTTCTTTATCTGATTGTTATACATATATTTTGTAATATAAAATATCGCTGTGTTATTCATTTTTATCGTATTGAGTTCACCCAATGGAGACGCAGTTGTACACGTGTATCCCATGCACATTTATTGTCATTCCTGGAGTATGTCAAAACTTACGTTACATGTACAAGCACGCAATTACTATCTGTGCCAGTACTTGCAATGAACATGTACCATATGTTCTATTTGCGGATAGACCATTATTTGTCACTTAGTTGGTTTAGTTTAAAGAATAGGCGCATTTTCACGCCGCGACACTGCCTAACTCACATACGGCCTCTCTCATTGCAAAGGGGACCTCATCGCATGTACACGATTGGGGGAGTGCGCTATTCCGAGTGTCCGCTACTAGTAGTCCAACGGGTTCGATTAGCGGGAAGTTTAATAGACTGTTAAAAATTACTGTCGGTTCGACGGCTTCGGGCCGTCATAATCGACGCCCCATACCGTTTAATCAGTTTCACGGCCCCATACCGTTATTTTATTTGCCCATGAAAAATTGTCTAAATTAATTATTTTCGTGATTCAAAGTCATCCCGTCAAAATTCAATAGTATATTTATCGGCGACCATATTATATACGGCAATGACTCCATACAGTATGACTGAATCTTACTCTACTGATATTTAATAAGTATTATTAATGCGGCATTCATCCTGTGTTATGCGGTACGTACGAATTATCATGAGTACGCTACCGTACGTAATTATCGGGGTTAAGTTCCCGCTTTAGCCATCAGCTAATTCCTTCGCCATTTTATGATTTATCGTTGATAGCAAACTTGTTTTTTGGGAAACTGTTACCTTTTCGGTTGTGGACAGTTGTTAAGACGGTCTGATTTCGGTTCCTTTGATAACCGAACAAGTTGAAATTCAGCGAATAGCGGCTTAATCATTGACAATTTCCACTAAATTTGATAGTCGAGATTCATGTCAATCATGGCATGATCGGGGGTCTGACTTCATTCGACGCATTGCTGATGTTGAAATTGCAGTGTTGTGACTTAGTATCAAAACACTGGCACATATACTGACACCAGAGGATACAGGTTCAATTAACATAAGCTTCGATGTCACCAATTGTGACAATAATAACAACAACAATAACTCTACGAGCAGAGCTATTACTATTAGAATGTTCACAATCCAGTAGACAGTTTTCTGAATCTGATTGTTTCAAAGCACATGCATGTGCATTTACATGAATATATTCATGTATATGTACTGTATGCACCAGTGTAATTCACACGAGCTTCGGTGTCAACAACAACACCGTAAACAATGAACTGACGCCGCGCAGTGATGGATGATCACATATCTATACAATTCCAACTTTACAATTACACGGACAAATTCATCCCGTGTTCATCAATTTTCAATGAGACGTGTGGATATGAGACATTGTCATCATCCGCCATGTTATCGTCAAGTTATTACGACAATTTACCGGGGGTACACTAATGGTTGGATGATCTTATCAAACTATCTTTGGCTGGCTCACTGATATTGATACTAAGTCAGTGTCGTGATACCAGTATACAGTTTGATGCATCATGCTTTAAAATTTCATGGAAAATGTGCGACTACATGAGAACATTTTCGCCAAGTCACCGCGCAGTTATTATGGGATCTGCTGTGATCTTGAAGGTTCCAATCCCAACTAGCTGTTATTGATATACAGTACCAGTAAAAAGAAGTGGTATATTAAACGAGCTAATTTCGCGCCCAATATCGCAATGATATTGCAAGTGGAAACGCTTATAAGCATGTCGCTTGTGATATTATTGAAATATTTTGCGCTTAATATCTCAATATTTTGCGCTTAATATTGCGACATCTTGCGCTCAAAATTGTGAGATTTAAATCAAATTATTGCTTCTTCTATATTGCTTATTGTTTAAATAGAGACAATGTTTATATATGTATATCATTATAGTTGTAAATGCTCTATGTACACTATATGTACACTATATGCACAGTATTTATCTAATATAAATATAACACTATCGGGTATGTACGAAATTTAGCGCGCTTAGTATCGCACTATTTTATGTTCAATATTGCAATAATAAGCGCGACAGATTTTTTGTAGTGTACTATAATCAAGCCTTTTTCTAAATTAAGCACGCTCAATATCGCAATAAAGGTGCACCTAAAAATATCAGTTCCTCTGACTGGTACTGTATTGTCATGATGTACGGATTCACCTGTTAAAACAAAAAGTGTGTTTACAAGTGACTGGACAATTTCACGCCTTACATGTTACCAAACAATTTATTAGTTACGGTCTTGATATTAATTAAACGGTGCGGAACCGTAAAAATACAATGGTCTGACAGTTATTGGTTACGGTCTGACCGTATGTTTAACGGTCAAAAGTTGGCAGCGATGTTGCTCGGTCTCAGACCGTTGAAACGACGGTATTTTTTCTAACAGTGTAGTTAGAGGGTTTGATAGTACTCGGGTTTGAAAATATCGATTTTGTGGGCCATACATTAATTTAGTCAGTTATATATGCTACTAGTATTACTCTCATATAAAATAACTTACTCGAGATATATAAGCATGCAATGTCAACACACATTTACTCAATGCATGTGTTATCCAAATGATAGTTTACACATACATGTACTGTATATACAACTATCTTTTTATTAAGATAAGGTATAACTAAGTTTTAAATTGCATTCACATGAATAGCTTACAGAGCCTCATACATACAATTTTCTGAAAATGGTAGTTGTCTCATGCTGAGCATGTGAGTCAGTGAATATCGAGATGTCTTTAAAACTAACCACTGGGAAACCGTAGCTCAGTTGGCACACTATCAGGCTGGCAGATTTATTTTTGGTAGTGTTCGGCAAAACAATCGTCTATAACCTGAATAAGAGTAACCCCCCTCTTAGTATGCGTGGTTTATGCCATTTCCAGGTGGAACGTAAAATTCATACCTGTCTGCTAATTTGGTACTCTGGATTCATATGCGCAGGTTAACCGGTATGGTAGATTTAACAAAATATCCGGTTCGTTCGGCAGCATGGAACCGCTACACCACTTTATTCACTATCTTGGTTAAGCGACTTACTATCTTGATTAATCAACTTGCTATCTTGATTAATCAACTTAATATCTTGATTAATCAACTTACTATCTTTATTAATATACTTACTATCTTGATTAATCAACTTAGCTATCTTGATGAATCAACTTGCTATCTTGATTTATCAACTTACTACCTTGATTAATCAGCTTACTATCTTGATTAATAAACTCTTACTATCTTGATTAATCAACTTAGCTATCTTGATTAATCAACTTACTATCTTGATTAACCAACTTAGCTCTCTTGATTAATCAACTTGCTATCTTGAGTAATCAACTTACTACCTTGATTAATCAGTTTACTATCTTGATTAATAAACTCTTACTATCTTGATTAATCAACTTACTATCTTCATTAATCAACTTACTATCTTGATTAATAATCTTAGCTCTCTTGGTTTTACATATAATGCACTATATACCTTCTCTTTGATCTAGTGAGATGGGTGCTAATTTATTGAAGGTATTAGTGTTTCATTACAGTCTAATCAGCATCTCGGTTTGTTATCCATAAATTAATTATTAAGTTATTCAATAATTAATAATTATGAAACTACAATGCACTGTGTGGTGAAACATTACTTCGTCTGTTACGTGACCGAACTTTTAAGACGTAAATCGTCGGGTGTGCCATGGGTTGCAGCGACGGATACATTATTCAGATCGATATATATATTTATCTAAGATCAAAGTGTAGTATCGGAGCCCCGCTGGCGCGCACGAGTTCGCTGACTGTATATGCTATGTTTGGGCCCATTCCGTGCGGTGTGACCAATTACCGCGAGGTGTGACCAATTACCGCCCGGGACCGCCCGAGACCGACCGTGACCGTGGACACAATATATCGACGTTATAAGGTAGCGACATACCACCTGAGGGCAACTAAGAACATTTTATTCGCTCGCTCGTCTCCGGTCGATGCTATTAAACCCGCACATGCCGATATTGGATAAGAGAGCCCGGGAGAGCGTTGTAATAGCAACATATCAAACATTGGTTAAAAGGATAATTATATTTCCCTTCAAATTGATAGATTGAATGGGGCTCCTTTATCGCAAGTATATACGCAATGTAACCATATGCTCTACTGGATACAATTTGTTCTGTATATTGGCATTAACTAACAGCCGTAATCCAAAAATCAAATGGCATTTGTCTTCTGAAGAAAGTTAAAGCTTTCCTTATTACAATACAACTAAAGTTGTATATAGCATTAATGCTTTCTGGATTTAAAATTTCGAACCATGTGCTTTATCCTAGATTTGACAACATCGGTCTTGTGTTAACCCTTTACCCAACAAACCGGCCAAAACCGGCCAAATAAAGCTTCAATAGCCTAAAATATCTTCGGTCTGTCTCAATAAAACCATACAAATATGGATATCATTGGAACCGGCTCCTTGGCCACATTGTGATGGTTACAGTTATGCCCTGTGCCAATGCATTATCTTATATATGCGAGTCGACCATAGGTCGCCTCGCATATATAAGAGAATGCATTGGCCTAAACAAAATCTTTTTTTAACACTTTTTACCATTTTTTCTTACATTCTTTAATAATTTTATAATTTTTAATGTGTTAAGCCAATGCATTCTCTTATATATGCGAGGCGACCTATGGTCGACTCGTATATATAAGAGAATGCATTGGCACAGGGCCGTTCTGTTGGGTAAAGGGTTAAAGGAATCCGAACATTGAACATAATAATGCTCACTCGAATGTTTCACCCCGGTTCAGTTCCGTGATCATTGTCGTGTATTTTATATAATACCAAATTACTTTTGTTCACCGGGGGGGGGGGGGGGGGTTGTCAGACAAACAATTCCATATAAGTGTCGAGGTTGGTGTGCTTGCAAATGTTTTCCTAGTGGATTTTCCCTAATGATTTACATACACTGAGACTGTTATATTGTTCAGCATCCCAAATAACATCCTTTTGATAGGAGGGTGAATATATATGTTGCAATACTCATACACTTTAATTTGTCTTAGATTGAGCCAATGTCTCAAGTATATTCCGGAGTTTTCGACATCGTTCACCGTAACATCATGGAAAATAACATCAGTTTTGAGGGAATAATGGGGCGGCGGGTCCCCAGCTGGGAGGATTGTTTACGGATTGATTTGTTCAGACCCATCCCCATGTATGCATGACAATCGATTCATTTATATAACAGCTCATTATACAGTTAATTAGTCCTTGTTGAACTTATTATCTGAACATTTCCTATGGGATAACTACTCATCAATGATGCTTTAGTATAGAATGTGTTAACTTATTATCTGAACATTTCCTATGGGATAACTACTCATCAATGATGCTTTAGTATAGAAAGTGTTAACTTATTATCTGAACATTTCCTATGGGATAACTACTCATCAATGATGCTTTAGTATATAAAGGGTTAACTTATTATCTGAACATTTCCTATGGGAAAACTACTAATCAACGATGCTCTAGTATAGAACGGGTTAAGCACACGATTGTTAATAGGGAGCCTCGCGCTATTTACCTTGACCTTGTAAGCCAGTCCATTCTCTTATATGTGCGAGGCTGCCTATGGGAGACTCGCATATATACGACAATTCACTGGCACGGGATCTTTAATGGTGCACCAGCGCAGATCCCGTCATGAAACGGTTAAGGTGCTATTATAGGCGGACATCCTAATTGATAACCCATATATCCGCCAAATTTGCAAGTTTTCTGTACGATAGCTCGAGTTGGCATCCTTGGATTCTGAAAGGTTACATGTCATGAGTTGGATTTTATGGGCAATATAACCCATTGGGTGATATTGTGTGTGAGGTGACGAATTTGCTGCGAATTTATGAGGGATATGCATGCATGGTAGTTGACGTGTTATTGTCAAAAATCGGAATTGTGAACCTTGTCTCTTGTATAGTATATATATTGGTATATGTTGTATCCCCCCGGGACATGTGTTATATTCTACCAATCTGATCTTTCGGGTTCCATCATGGGGATTCAGTTCGGTGATGATCAATCTACGTGACGAACCTGGTTGTTCGGCACGATATGAGGAAGAAAGGGCTGCACATGGGAGCGGAACTCGTGCGCTCTGTCAAACTCCTCAGAGGAGAATGGAACGTTTCCGTTTGTCTGTTCTTGATATGATTCCAAATTACGGTCAGTACGGCCTCCATTCAACAGGAGTCGACCAGACAATTTTCAATGGTGTTCGCGCGTCCAACTTCAGATCAAATGCGGACGACGTTAACGCAAACGGCGCGAAAATAACAGTACGGAACAAAGATGAGTCTGGAGTTAAGAAGGCTGTTATGGAGTATGCTAGAATAGTGTTTCCGATTGGTCGAGATCCGTTCGTGGAGACATTCATGTTTGGTCACCCTGCCGCGCATATAAAAGCTGTGTTTATTGGTGATAAAATTGTTGGCTATGGTTACCTCCGTAAAAAAATTCCCGCGTTACATGCCAGTTTTATACGGGAATTTTTACGAAGTTGCAAACCTTCTGCTCTCGAAACTGATGAAATTAATTCCAGTGTGATATACCATGTATCGGAATGGTCATGCTTCTTCCTTTAAATCTTGGTTGGGATAAAACTTACTTCAGGCACTACTGTGACTGCATGCTAGTTAATATAATGATATCCGGGTTAACAAGTGCAGACATCCGAATCGCACCTTCTTGGATAATGACATTAAAGTCTCACAGAGTATGTAATCATACCATAAAACGTCCATCTTCATCAGTGTTCACACTGTTCACACTTTTCACACTGTTCACACTGGCCCAAAATTGTCTTTAGCCACCATCTTAGCCACTTGTGAATGTTTTTGAGCCACTTTTCATTTAATTGAGCCACATTTTTTCAACCATCATTTTCTGGAGCCTCTTTGATTTAAACATATTCAAAGAACAACCCAAGCTAATATATTTATTATAATATAATATAACAGGTTTTGGTTGGGAAAACACCAAAAATATTAACATTATTAATAATCAAGCATCGAAAATTTTCAGATAATTTTACATCTGCCCATTTATTAACTGCTCCCATATAAAAATTTACCCGGGTAAAACTGGGGGTTTATCCGATTTAATCCATGGTAAACCCCGGTTCACCAGGGTAAAATAATATTCTACCCAGGTAAACCCCAATTAAAAATTCATTATACCGGGGTTAATCCAGGTATATAAAACCAATATCGAGATTTACCCGGGTGTCGTATCCATTTGGTAGGGATTTACCCAGGTGTTTCTCCATCTCATGGTATACCCAGGTGTTTATCCATCTCATGATATACCGGGGTGTTTTACTGTCCATTATGGGAAAAAAGTTACCAACAGGAGCGAACTTGAATATGTATTTTCGACCAAGCCTTGGTGCTCAAACCTTAAATTACAACAACATATTTCACATGTATAGTTTGGATTACCATTATATTAATTAATTAATTAATACCAGGTGTAGATCCACCGTTTTTCTTACGAGTCACTTAGCCAGTTTGTTGCAAATTAAAGTGAGAACATGTTGTCATATGTATACAAGTGTATATATTTCTTTTGAATTTACAATACCACATTTTAGGGCAAAATTGCTCCTTCCAAAATGGCAGCTGGAAGTGGAAAATTTTATGTTTTCTCCCACCGATATCGTCTAGATAAGTTAATTATATATGTGACTGGTTCATAGTTGGGACTATTATTATTATTATTATTGTTTTTTTCACGTTAACTGATCATTGAAGCAATAAAATATGACATTCTTGTGGTCCCAGCCCTTCCGGTCCCTCAAATATTAAATTGTTTACAGAACGTGGTAAAAAATTTCACCAAAAATCACCATTGTGATTCTATTCATTGTTTAACAAGAAATGAACAGAACTGTGCAACGTAACTGAGGCATACCATTACCTATAAATATTTTAACTCAATTTAATCAAAATTGTCACTTTGTCCCAAACTGGCTGCAAAAATGGCAACAAAAATTTGAAAAAAAGGAAAATATTGCCACATCATGCTATGTAATCGTTTACAAGTTCTGATTGGGGAATAAAATGGACTATTCTATCTTACATATATTAAATACTAACATTTGTATGCGGATAAATATGAAGTGAATATGTATACAGGGAGTTACTATGTGATCATAGCAACAAGGAATTGTTATATATGATCATGGTGTTATAATAGGCCTATAGAGTAATTACCTCTATACCTATGCACCTCACGGTAGCAGGGTAATGTCGCCCTTTACCTTAATAAATGGTATACTCGTAGGGCGCGCATCTATAATCTCAAATCGACTCCATTCTACCCGTATGTGCAATTTGACATATATATCAAGATGTTCCACCCATGTTGGTGTTCTATAAACCACCAGAAAAGGGCCCGTTAATTAGTTGAATATAACATGACTGCAAATTATGTGGTGAAGGTCGAGTATAGCTCTTGTGACATTACCCCTCTACCACACCTCACCTGTGACCACATATTCACCTCCTGGTTGTTATTTTTGACGATTTCGATGTCAAGCTTGTGATAAAAAAAATCAGATTTGTTCTTGTAATGTCAGTAGTTACACTAATAATAATTAACTAAGGTGCATCAGAATTGTTAGCATCATGTATATAAGACATAAGGTTATTCATCAGCCACAGCTCGTAAGCGATTAAATGGCATGCTATGAAAAAATTCACCGTTTTCCATATATTGGGCGCCATTTTGAGACAAAATGACAAATTTCTTTCCGCGTTCTGTAAAATCGAATTTTTTAGGGCTCTGAAGGGGCTGGGACCCAAATGAATGGCACGTTTCATTACTCGATGATCATTAACTTGAACAATACAAAATAAAGTCCTTATTCTGAACCAATTCCATAGAGCAGAAACTAATCTACAAGATATTAGTGTAAAAACGTCAAAACTTCCGGCAGCCATTTTGGCGGCAATTTTGCCTTAAAATGTGGCAATACATCATATCTTCACACAAGTATATACATTTGTATACACAAGACAAGATGTTTTCACTATAATATGCATCGAATTGACTTAGGGACTCGACTGGAAAAAACGGCGGCCATATTGGACGCCATCTTGCCTGGTGTCTACACGGACACTTTTCGCATTGACATTGCTTACAAGTTGAGTGACTTAAAATGAGTCGGGAGCTATATTATATTAGACCCTAAATGAACAGAAAAATATTAGGGCATAGAATTACAGTTTGTAACCTTTAATCTTCAAGATTTCGTTTCGTTTCGTTCGGCAAACTAAATATATTCTTCCAACGTGAAATGAGTGCAAAAGAGTTAGCGTGTATTTTATGGTAATTTTGTCGCAAATTAACATGGATTGACAACAGAAAATGATCGACTAGATACAAATCGGATATATTGTGAATTAAATACAAGATTCAACGATTTTATTCATATGGATGTTCGCATAATATCGAAAGAAAAGTCTTGTCAAAATTATTTATATTTCCAATTTGAGGACCAGGAAACGGACTGAATATGACAGTACCAGTACCGGTACTCAATGGCTATTATGGCACGAATGAAAACCACTGGGTCACTCATTACTGATATGCAACTGAGAAGTTTGATCTACAGGCTTCAGATCAGTACTAGTACCTATACTATAGGACTACAACTGTACTGTATAAATTAATAGTATTAATTAGCCAATCGACTTGGAAGTTGGAAACTTTAAAGCGATGATCCTTCGCATCACCACAACAAAGAAATAAGAGTGTCTGGAAGAGTATATGTATACTGTTTTAAAATTATATTGTCTTCATGCCAGAGACTTTTGGCTCCCAGCATCGAGGTTTGACATTACGCAAATTGCTGAAGCGGTTGGAACAGAAGAAGAATATTGTGATATAAAATGTTATGCTGTACGGTACATGTATGTACATTCAGTTCCACTGGTACCGTGCATTAACTGAGCGCATTTTGCAGTGATATGTCACTAACGTATCGGTAGGGCCCAACATCATGTGTGCTACTACATCTGTCAGGATCCTGCAGTGAAACCATATACAGATTCCCGGCAGTGGACAACAGATGTCAACAATACAACAAAATTATATCAAGTTCTAGCCTTGAAGTAGTCATCAAAATTGCAAATTAAAACACATTGTCAATGAATATTAGTATTTATTACTGCATGCAGTTGGCAAGATTCTGAGACGTCACATTTACCCGAAAGCCAAGAGGTAGGCCTACATGTAGCAGTACTTACGCAATTGCATCAAGTTGGAACACCTCAACCTATGATGGGACAGATGAACGCTGGACTCAACATAAAAACTACTAGTACATGTACATGTATATTCATACAGCATATGGAAAGTTCAAAGATTTTGACAGCACTTTGATCCCATAAGAGGATCCACATGTACTGTACCACCTCTGGATGATGTATGCTGTGCACATTACAATGAAGTTTACAATGAAGTTAAAACTTCATGTTATAATAGTTTGACTGTTAGCGTGTACTTCACTTCCATTCCAAATTGAAGATGGACCCAATTGTTCTTTTTTACAAGTTATTTAGTAATTTACATTTATATCTAAAGGTACTCAATCTAATCAGATTGCGGACGAAGATGGATAACTCTAAAATCAAGTGGTAGTAACTGTAATAACCACTTGACTTTAGAGCAATTTGTCTGTTTGACCACATGTTTTCTGGCCGGGCCACATCTCGAGAAATTAACAAATTTAATAAATATATATCTGTTCACTCTGAGCTTTTATGAGGGGGTTCCTTGACTCGGAATCAAATATTTATACCCCCGAAGCCAAATAAATAGTAATTTAGGAGCGTCTGATCGGATTGAGTACCTTTAAAGATGCTCTATCATTTATGATGGGTGTATGCAAAAGTGAAACACAATGGTCAACCGAAGACAAGTTCAAGTAAGGGTCAATCCACACCGACCACGAGCGTGCGATTTTTACGTCCGTTTTCTGTCGTCCGTAGCAGCTTATTAAATTATCATAGAATTTGCGTTTAATTGACTTTAATTCTATTCCGGTACAATTCCGGGGGAGGGGGGAGGCAAATTGTGTGCGAAGTGACTTCACAAGCTTGGAATACATGTAAATTGGGATAAAAAATTAACCAGATGATCCTGTTATTACGTCGAGCTCTTGCCAGATATTTTCTCTTCTCATTTATCCTTGCACTTCAGTTATCAGCATGTTGCTACTAGTAAAGTCCCCCACCATCTTTGTTATCGCGATGACAAATGCAATGTGTCGCCTTCAATTAGAAGGAATTTCATGCATGAAATATCCTATTTGACAGCGGCCTAATTATCCCGCTTGTTGGCAACAAAGCGAGAAATCAACGAAGCATAAAATCACTGCTGTGATCGAATCATGGTCAGCGATGCTGTCGCTTGCAGTGTGAATATAAAAATTGCGCGCTTTGAAGTTTGAACTGCTACAGATGACAGAAAATGGCTGTTATATTCATGCGCTCGCATCCGGTGTGGATCGACCTTAAGAAAATGTTTTGTAAGACAGTTTAGACATGCGCACATGTTTAACTTGTTCCATGTGAAGTCCAGTGAACATGTTTATGTGTAGTTTAAGGTCACTAATAAGATCTTTAATGCATGTTTGTATATCCAAATACAAGCATTTCAAATTTCTTCCCTGGATCAACATTATACACAATATGCATCTGTAGCATATACTGGTATCTCATCTGATTTTGCGAGAATATACATGTATACATACTTTTTCACGAGAATCCAGGGTAATTTGCGAGAATATTTACAGGAATCTAGATTTGGATTCTCGCCAAAATATAAGCCCTGCTTAAGATTCGACGAGAATTACCGAATCGATTTTTGTAATGATTCTCGCGAAACTTTTCTATTTTCAGTGCTTAATGACTAACTTGATTCATCATTTGATTCTTGCAAAATGAATTGTACTAGTATTTTGGGCCCTGCATCTGCATTGCCAATATTTTTTACAAAACCGACAATAAGTAGTGTAGATATCATTTATATTTATTAAATATAAGTACTTAATTTATTTAATTAATTATAAAAATTGCAAGTTGGTGGTTATACTGGTGCACTGTACTTGTTTTAAAGCACATTAACTGTGTACCTGTATATTGTATGTGAATAAAGATCTTATTAGTGACCCAAACTGCACAACACTTCACAAGAGGCTACATTGTATTCTTCTACAATGTATCTGTATTCATGCAATACAACTTTTATATGGTTGGTGCCAACTTGGTGGGCTTATACAAGGTTGTACCTCAGGAAAATCAAACTGTTCAGGATTAACAAACAAAAAATAATATCTGAAAATAAATTGGTATAATGCCAATATCTTTGCATAATAACACAGAACGTTATACTAGATAAATGTACACTTTCATTTTCACTTATGATCAAGTTGATGAGAAAACATGATTGTATGGTGTTATGTGACACTTTTAAAAGTAAAAAAAATAAAAATCTTGTCAACATGTACATGTATACAACATATTAATTTTGATGATTGCCGCATCTTCGTTACTAGTAGTCTCTGTCACCCAGGATAAGGAAGATACGCCCTCGGGCCATTCTTCTACAAAACAATATCATCAGAATTATCTTATCGGGAATGGTTTCGAATATAAAATATACAACATTCATAAATGACAAATAATTTTCATGGAGAACCCAGGTACAACATTTTACAACACAAATTTCCCTGAAAAACATTGAAAATGGCATTTATACCTGAAAATTTGACAAGTTATCTCGGGAACGGTACCCGTAGATTCCGAGAATGCAATAAAAAGTTTCGCTCCAAAATGGCAGGTACAACCTTTTAGAAGCCCACTGACAATTACATGTACTAGTAGTTGTATTTGTGATTTGTTATTGGTTGTGTTCGGCTTTTAGATGGAATGATGGACAATAAATGTCATCAAATGTGTAAAAATTTAGCAATGCAGGCTGTGCAGCCATCATAGTTACCTAAGATAATCAAATAACACCCGAATGAAATTCCAAATGAGCGTATAAAAGTACATGTAGCATTTATGTCGACTATGGTTTAAACATACATGTAACTTATATGTTCATAAATTGATTTATGACAAAAGGGATTGGAGGACAAGTGCTATAACCACTTGGATTACCCTCCTCTCTCTAAAACACTATGAAAACCCTAGTTGTTTCAACACTACATATACATGTACAAGTATGCCGTCAGGCCTTAACCACATTACGGCATAAATCCATTATTTGGCATGCATCTCTCGGGATCTCTGTTCATTGTTCCATCCTACATAAACATAGGACTCTCTCAAATAAAACATCGCCTTAGCTTGAGAGGCGCCATATTCGGTTTGGAAAACCTGAACCATTACAGTAGATTTACAATGTCAAATTGAATGGGAAATCTTCAAGCAATTATAATTACAGGCTCTTTGAAATATTCGAAAATTGATATAATAAACTTAATTTATTCATTTCTAACGTAACTGATCAGAGTATGATCAGACTAACAGTTTGTTTGGTATATTTCTCTGTAATCGAGGCCTGCTTTGGTGGGACAATATTATCCATTTAGCCGGACTGCTATATTCTCTTTCCAAACGAATCAGCTGTGCCCTAATTAATCGACCCGACTTATCGAGGTTGACAACTAGTATTTAGTACCGCATTCCATAACAAATCGATCAACCGCAGTCATTTATACCATCGTTTGATAGTATATAGCGATACAATGCATGGATTCATCATTCAAGGTCATTACAGCCCTAGTTGATACTAGTATACAATATCTGCTGGTACTAATACATGTACATTTAAAATTCATGTTTGCATGAAAATGTTCAATAGTTTTGTTTGTCGATATGTTATTGAACTGCCAATATACTTATAAGAAGAAAAGGTGGGGGCTGTAAAGCCCCTGTCACACTCAGGCCGGCGCTCTCATTGCGCTGCAAAAGTATCAAAGCGCCCACCTAAACGCACTAAGGTCTCCAAGAACCGATTGGTGACGCAGTGGACACTGGCTACAACGGCCGAGGATCTTCATGGTCGCTCATAGGTACCAGAGCGCCGGGCTTGTTTTATGCATGCACAAAACAAGCGCAGAGGCTCGGCGTTCTGACCAGGACGTAGTACTGTCGTCGTGACAGCGCAAAGCGAAGCGCCAATCGAGCGACGTGAGCGTTATGTGTACGTAGCAAGAGCGCATATTAGCTTCTCGTGGTCGCAGCAAGAAATTAATCTTGTCTTTTGCGACTACAGTAAGCTTAATCAAATTATCCCTACGTGCCTTTCCCGTCCTTAATACACTCAATGAGGCTCTGTCCAAAACTTATTGCGCTCTTTCTGCGCTGTCATGGGGTGTTATGGACTGGTTCCCGCTCATAGAACGTCCACATTGTGCTGCCACTGCGACTCTGGCGCTCGCTTTACGCACAAGCGTTATACATGGCGTTCTTCCGGCGTTTACAGCAGGTTTACACTACGATCCCATGCACTTTGAAATGCGGTCTGCTCATACCACTGTCACACTCCGCTGCGATCAAGCTGGCATTTGCTTTGAATTAAAAAAGTATCAAAATACGAGTAACGCACAGTGGAAGCGCCGAAAATTGTCAGAAATTTTCAATCTGTTAAAACAAGAGAACCAATGTCAGAAATGGTAACGCGCTCAAGATCATATATTATAAACCCAAGAATGTAATTGTAGAATATAAAATATATTGGTTTTGCGAATGACCAACTCAGAATTCCGTTAAATAACAATAACAACCAGCACCTAATTAACGAACCGGTGGTCGACTCGACCGTCTCCGACCACAACCCCCAGTGGGCTGCAGAAATTTCTTTCATTTGTAATACACATATAGTTTACCACAAACCAAAAATCAACATTAATCAACGTTGATTAACACAATAAACGAAATTTAATTTCCCCAACTACAAGCACCTTTTAAGGGACTCGGCCTCCAGCTCGCAGTTTGACTTTTAAATATTCCCAAAAATTCCCATTCTATAAATAAAACTAATAAAACACCCATTGATAATGTCAGTCCGCACGCGAAACGAGAAACTCCCCACCAGTCATACATGCGGCGCGCGTTCAAGTCGTTGTCATTGCGTTGTTAGTACGCTTTGCGCTGTCATAGCGACGGTACTACGCCTGATCAGAACGCCGAACCTCTGCGCTTGTTTTGTGCATGCACAAAACAAGCGCGGCGCTCTGGCGCTCTGGGCGATCACGGGGACCCTCTCCCGTCGTAGCCAGTGTCCACTGCGTCACCAATACGTTCTTGGATACCTTACTGCGCTTTGCTTGGCGCTTTGGTTATTTTTCAGCGCAATGCAAGCGCCGGCCTGATCGCAGCGGAGTGTGAGAGTAGTTTAATCGGACAGCTAATCTATTGCGGAGTGTTGGGTATTTTCCCCACAACCTAAAAACTGATTATGACTGGAGAACGCAGGAGGCGCTATCTATACTCTCCGCGCCCGCGCAGAGAACGTTTTGCGAACTTATTGAGAACGTACTAGCATCACAATGACAGCGACTTGAACGCACTAAGAGCGTGAGACTTGACAAAGTAGGAACGCAATAGGAGCATACTTTGTTTTAAAAGTTTGACAATTTTCGACAGTTTTCCGCGCTCCTCCTGCGTGTTACTCATATGTTGGTACTTTTGCAGCGCAGTGAGAGCGCCGGCCTGAGTGTAACAGGGGTTTAAGACAGTACTGTTTGTAACAGCGGTGTTGTCGATTAATCTAATTACCGTAAATACTATGAGGCATTGCAGCGGTCGGCGGCATTGTAATTGAATGTGGTTGAACAGTCAAATACCGGTGGTCAATCTTGTTGCTGGGTGGGGTGATTTAATTAGGACAAATTTTAAAAATATAACGGTAATTTGTTTTTAACAGCATCTTTGGCAAGTCTGTGCCCGAACAGCATCATAGCAATTCAGCAGGACCCAGCCGCATCATAGCACATTAGCGGGACCACTTGAACAGGGGTGTATTTACACTGTCAAATCGAATGGGCATCTTTTAACAATAATTTTGAACAATTTCCTAGAAGTGTTCGAAAATTGAGAACTGAATTTATATTTTTTATTATGAGGTTTCAATTGGAAAATTTCTAACTTAGCTTATCAGTGTTAACGGACTACCAGTATGTTTGGTATATTTTTCTGTAATCGACTCCTGCTGAGGTGGGGAAATATCATCCATTGTCGGACAGCTATATTCTCTTTCCCAACAAAGTCCATAGAGCATACATGGAAAATTACAGCTATGCTTTAATTGATCAACTCGCCTTTAAAGGTTGACCACCGGGTATTACCGCAGTATCCAAGCGTGTTCATGCGATCAACCGCAGCCAGTTATACCGCCACAGACTGTGGTCCACCTCACATTTGCGGTTAGGCTGTATTTCCATGCGACGTTTATATGAATTTTTGTTTTAAGTTGACATTGTAACCACACCAGAGAAATTTTTTTATTGTTTCAAAATGTCTAGATAGAATTCAGAATTTTTGTGGTCAAAAACAATTAACTTGGTTATCACAGTTAACAAATATTACTGTGGTAAGATTACCAGCGGTTTAACATGTTTATAACTGGATACAGTTCATTTTAAAGGTACTCAATCTGGTTCGATGATCCCCAAATAATCAGATTCCAACAACAACATATTTAGAAATGCTGACCATTGTCAACTATAGTATAAAATTGCCCATCATGTGTTATTCATCAACATGTTGTTCTAAAAAATTTGGCCTTATTAACAGAAAGCCCCTTGATTTTAGAGTTATCGATCTTCATCTGAAATTAGGTATGAGACCGTCGGCTCGTCGACTGTTTTCTGGGCCACTAATAATTCTTGATCGTATAAATGGTATATTTCAAAAATTGATATCCATTAACTCTGAGCTTTGATAGGTGGGTTCCTCGACTCGAACCAAATATTTTTCAACCTTCAAGTCCAAATAAATAGTAATTGAGGGGCCCCTAAATCGGACTATGCATCTTTAAATTCAAATACAGTTTAAAGGTGCATAATCCGATTAAGTGTCCCTCAATTACTATTTACATGTATATGGATTCCGGGGTAAAAATTATTTGAATCAAGTCTAGGAACCCACCTACATGTATCAAAGCTCAGAGTTATTAGATATTGATTTTTGAAATCTTAATAATTTTCACAATCGAGACTTATTAGTCGCCCAGAAAAAATTCATGAGCCGACGGTCTCAGTCCAAATTGGGGATGAAAATGAATAACTCTAAAATCAAGAGGCTGTGTGTTGATAATAAGGCCAAACTTCATCAAACAACATGTTGATAAATATCACGTATCGGGCAATTTTATACTATACATGTAGTTGACAGTGGTTAGCATTATTTTTGGGCAATTAATCGATTCTGATAAATGAAGCAGCATTTTTTTTAAATGTTGTTGTTGTTGGAATCTGATTATATGGGGACATTCAAATCTGATTGAGCACCTTTAATAGTTAGCTAGATGAGTTAATACACATAATAGGCATTTAAACTTTGGAAATTGCAGGTTTTGCTCAAGTTTACACATTCCCATCTTAAAATATTACTTGATGTCCTGTATCACAATACACATGATATGATACGTGTAGTATTGATGATGTATCCCAATACAATGAATCATTACGTCCCACACAAAATGGGAACTACAGTTATCTCTCATTGATTTTAACTCAATAACCACATAGTAAAGATTAGTCAACTATGAAAAACCCAAGCCATTTCAACACTAATGAAGTATCCGCTGGTATTAAATCTTACTGCAGTAATATTTTTGTTAACGGCTGTAACCAAGTGAATTACTGCAGTGTTTCAACCGTGGTACACCACATTAATTTTTCTCATGACAGCCTTTCATCCAGATAATTTTTTACAGTACTTACCATGACGTACATGTACCATATGTTCTATTTAGGGATAGACCATTATATGTCACTTTGTGGGTTTAGATTATAGAATTGGTGCAGTTGCACACTGCATCACTGCCTTACTCATTTGCAGCCTCTCGTTGCAAATGGAGGGCTCTTAATACATTTACATGTGTATAGTTCCTCAGTGTAATTTGGCTTTTTGGATGAAATTCATGAAAACCAAAAATCGATAAGTCCATACAGTGCGGACAATTTTATACTATACATGTAGTTGACAGTGGTTAGCATTATTTTTGGGCAATTAATCGATTCTGATAAATGAAGCAGCATTTTTTTAAATGTTGTTGTTGTTGGAATCTGATTATATGGGGACATTCAAATCTGATTGAGCACCTTTAATAGTTAGCTAGATGAGTTAATACACATAATAGGCATTTAAACTTTGGAAATTGCAGGTTTTGCTCAAGTTTACACATTCCCATCTTAAAATATTACTTGATGTCCTGTATCACAATACACATGATATGATACGTGTAGTATTGATAGTGTATCCCAATACAAGGAATCATTACGTCCCACACAAAATGGGAACTACAGTTATCTCTCATTGATTTTAACTCAATAACCACATAGTAAAGATTAGTCAACTATGAAAAACCCAAGCCATTTCAACACTAATGAAGTATCCGCTGGTATTAAATCTTACTGCAGTAATATTTTTGTTAACGGCTGTAACCAAGTGAATTACTGCAGTGTTTCAACCGTGGTACACCACATTAATTTTTCTCATGACAGCCTTTCAGCCAGATAATTTTTTACAGTACTTACCATGACGTACATGTACCATATGTTCTATTTAGGGATAGACCATTATATGTCACTTTGTGGGTTTAGATTATAGAATTGGTGCAGTTGCACACTGCATCACTGCCTTACTCATTTGCAGCCTCTCGTTGCAAATGGAGGGCTCTTAATACATTTACATGTGTATAGTTCCTCAGTGTAATTTGGCTTTTTGGATGAAATTCATGAAAACCAAAAATCGATAAGTCCATACAGTGCGGACAATTTGATTGCCATTTAAAGCAGAAATATAGCTTGGACCAATTCATAGGGTCACAGAACCATTACCTCAATCATGTACATGTACATTATTACATGTACCTCAATCATAGTTATGATGATTGAATGATAGTCCGAGTGTTCGTTACTAGTAGTCCGATGGGTTCGATTGTCAAGAAGTTCAATAGTTTGAGGGTTCAATAGTCCAAAGGTTCAGTGTTACCTGGCTTGAGAGTATCAATTACTGTCGTACACAGTTATTTACTTGAGACTTAACATGTATTGTCGATATACATGTACATTTACACAATGCATGTTTTATCCAATTGATATTTTATGAATATATCTACTCACAACTGCACAAGCCCCTGGTGAAAAATACAATAATAACAATATAGACTATACCAGTGACTGGTATAGTCTATATTGGTATTTCAGTTTTTCCCCCAGGGGCCTGGGCATGTAGATGTACTGATATATGCTTCGGGGAAGATATTTTGTGTATAATTGGGTGTCTACTACTAGTATGTTACCTACATGTAACTGTCACTATAAACTGGGCCTGAAGATTACAACTTGGGAGACTATTATTATTGCGGCCTCTCATTGTAAATGGGGGCCTCTTGGACCGCCTTGGTACATTTACGTGTACTGGTACATGTATGTAGTCCTTCATTGCAATTTGGATGAAAACAAAAAATCGGTAGGTCGATAGAATTGGAACAATTTGAATGACATTTACTAGTAAATCAGAAAAATTACTTGGACCAATTCCTGAGGTCACATAACCATTAACTCAATCATGTACAGTGCGTTAGTCAAAGTGTTCACTGCTAGTAGTTCGATTGTCAGGAAGTTCAATAGTTTGAGGGTTCAAATGGTCCAACGGTTCAATTCATGGTACCCGGGTTTGAATAGTATTACCCTCATACAAAATAAATTACTCATGACATAACATGTATTGCCCATACAAATGTACACAAATTAATGCAATATTTATGCAATTGATAGTTTATGCATACATGTACTGATGCTTTGGGGAAGATATTTTGTGACCTGACTGCCTCGCTATAAACTGGGCATGAAGATTACACATTTTGAGACAATATACACTGTATAATAACCAAACAGTGGGACTTAAACACCCAGGTTATCAGACTCTCGGACTAATGCACAGTACTCAACTGATTTCCGATTGGATCTCACATATTTAAAGATAAAAAAATTGTTAGGTGAATCAGCTACATGTGCAGGTACATGTACTTGTAAATGAAGTAAATTGAAAACATTTATGTACAATTTTCAGGCGGTACGCGGTATGATTCATACCCCTCTGCTAATTTGGTAGTCGGGATTCATTTGCACAGTTTAACCGGTATTCAGGATTCAACAAAAAGGACGGTTTGCAGATTTTCTGGCACAAAATTAATTTTGTTTTACTATTTACCAGCCCAAATGACATTTATGATGTAATTCAGTCTATTATCTATAGTATATGTAGAACTTATGGATACAACTTCAGCATATACTAGTACATGTATATGGAAACTATATTATTAGTTTAATATTAGTTTTCATTCAATATTTTCTTACTTGTAACTGGTACGCATGACTCAACCTTTTACATTAACTGGTATTGAGGGGGCGAGGCGGCAACCCCTTCCAGACTGGTCTATTCAATTGTGATTGGCCTTTATGAGGGTGTTACCCCCCTACCACCCATGAATACTGAACACCAGTTAACAGTGTTCTCACATTTGCTGGATTAGTATCCAAAACATTAACATATCAAGAGGTATTATACTGAATTAGATAAAAAATATATCACTTTGGTCTGTTTGGGCTGGAAAATACTCAGAATTTAATTTTGTGCGATAATATCTGCATACCAGCCTTTTTGCTGAATCCTGAATGCCGGTTATATTGCCGTGTGAAATCCTAGTACCAGATAACATTGGGTATGTATATAGCATACCACCTGAAAATGGCCTGAATTTCGCATACCAAAGCGGGGTGGGGTGTGTATGTGTGACACCCTCCTTTATCATAGTCTGTATTATACAGGGCATGTTAACTGTTTCGAGTTGGTGCAATTAATGTAATTGTTTAAACTCTACCATCTGAATACTATTTATAGCATATATTGCTATCTGATCAATTGCTACCGATATAAAAAAGGATAAAGATGGTGTGTCTCTTTCCCAAATGTTCTGTTTACATGTACATTTGGGGGTTTATGAGTCAGATAATAACAGTCAACATGTCGTTCTATCACTAAGAAATAATGTGTTATTATGAACCAGGACAAAATATGGCTATTTCTGGAGCATTACAGCATACTATTACAAATCTATATTTTTAAGCAGTAAGATAATGACAGGAAACATGTCCTTAGACTAAGAAATAATGATTTTTTGGTATACATACATTATGTATTTCACATCACGGCTCATGTGTATACTCACATTAGTTTATGTCATTCATAGAGAGAAACTCATTTAGAAAGATTAAATGAGACAAAACTACCTCACTCTAGATGTAGTTGCAAGGTACATGTATACTTGTAAATGCCATTGGAACTAAAATAATGATTTTTGTGTCCACCGGTATGTCATGTACCGGTATACATTGCACCTACATGTACATGTAACTTGCCTAACATACCATATACATGTATGAAGAGGGAATTTTTAAGTGTTTTTTAATCAAAATTTTAACCCAACTCCTGACAGTAAGTTTTAACCCATGTAGTTTAAAGGTACTCAATCCGATCAGAGGGTCCTATATTACTATTTCTTTGGGGGGTAAAAAATAATTGATTCGAGTCGAGGAACCTACCAATCAAAGCTCAGGCTGATCAGATATCGATATTTGAAGTTTTGTTAGTTCTATTCTTTCTGTCCCAGAACACGATCAAGATTGCGTTATTATTACCACTTAATTTTAGAGTTATCCATCCTTGTCTGTTTGAATAGTTTTTCTGGTGTACACATCTCGATCAAATTACGGAGTTAGGGGCAATTATTAGTACTCATCTCGAGAAAATAACAAATTTCAAAAATCAATATCTAAAACTCTGAGCTTTGTTTGATGGGTTCCTCGACTCGAATCAAATATGTTTTACTCCCAAAGCCAAAGAAATAGTAATATAGGACCCTCTGATCGTATTGAGTACCTTTAATGAGTTTATATATTTATGTATTACATGTGTTTCTATACATGTATTTTATCTTTAGTTAGTTTGTTGATCTTGAATAAATTTGTATTGCTCCACAATCAGTTTCCTTAATGTTCTATTATAATAAAACAACTCCATTGATAACAATACCCCTGCATCCCATCCAAATCTACTTCATTGCCATCCTCATCATTTCACTTTGGTATCCCCACCCAGGTGTACCTTGGTGTTATTCACCCAGGTGTTCCTTGGTGTTTCCTACCAATGTGTACCTTGGTGTTTCCCACCCAGTTGTACCTTGGTGTTTTCTTACCCAGGTGTACCTTTGTGTTTTCTTACCCAGGTGTACCTTGGTGTTTTCCTGCCCAGGTGTACCTTGGTGTTTCCTTACCTGGGTGTACCTTGGGGTTTTCTAACCCAGATGCATCTCAATGGGAAATCCACCTGGGTAAGAAAACACCAATTTACACCGGTGTAAGAAAACACCAAGGTACACCTGGGTTGGAAACATCAAGGTACACCTTGGTGGGGAACACCCAGGTAGGAAACATCAGGGTACACCTGGGTGAATAACACTAAGGTACACCTGGTGGGAAACACCCAGGTATGAAACATCAGGGTACACCTGGGTGAATAACACCTAAATACACCTGGGTGGGAAATACCCAGATAGGAAACACCAGGGTACACCTAGGTGAATAACACCAAGGTAACCTGGCTGGGAAACACCCAGGTAGGAAACATCAGGGTACACATGGGTGAATAACACCATAGTATACCTGGGTGGGGAAACACCCAGGTATGAAACACCAGGGTACACCTGGGTGGGAAACACCCAGGCAGGGTACACCTGGGTGTGGTCACCTGGGTAATTGCACCCAGGTTTATCCATACCAGGGTTTTTATCCTGTTTCAGGTGGGTAAATTTTGGTAAAACCCATGTTTCACGGGGTCTTGATGGTTGGTGGATGTCTTGGTAGATAGATTTATACCTGGGTTTCGGCCCAAAAAACCTGGGTGGATTTACCCAGGTACATTTTTATATGGGCCTTCAACTGCAATTTTCATCAATACGTTTAAATGTGGAACAAAAAAGTCTGTTTCGCCGTTTATCTTTGATTAATTGTTATTGGCACGAGAAGGCCCTCTCACATTCCACAATCGACACGGGTACACAATATATTGTTTATGCAAAATCTGATATACGATAGGTGTCTTTTCGTTGTTTCACTAATGTCTGGCGATGTGAAAGCAATACAATGAATGTATGTTTTATAGAGTAAAAGTATGAATCCCATTCATTGTACGCGATATAATTACAACCAGCCGCTGTTTCTTCATATTTCAATAGTGCACAAGAAAGTGCATTATATATATTACATTTTCGTGTTATAATGTGTATATACATGTACAGTAATCATCTAAGTAATCGACTGCTTAACCACAGTAGAATAATGGGTAACTTTTCTGGAATTTATCGGAAATATGGCTTGTTGCCATTCATCGGAAAGCTCTCCCCGAGAGCTTTCATATGAATGGCAACAAGCCATATGTCCGACTAATCCTGACAAGTTACCCATAATTATACTGTGGTTAATCGGTCGATTAATTATAGCATTACTGTACGTGTATATATACACTGATGGTAGGAACCAAGAACCTGTCCCAACCCAAGCATACAGTAGAGTCTCCCAGGTACATGAAGCAGCACCAAGTTGACGGCTGTGGAGACTCGGATATCAAACCGATTGGTAACTCCCAATTACTACTTTGCAAACCTAATCATAACAAGTGGCGCATGCTACAATGCACGCAGAAACAATACTGACAGCTTACTTGGAATATACGATGTACTCATTACCAGTAAGTGTTAGGTGACTCTTCCCAAATTTGTTAAAGTGTGTATTAAACGGATTTTATGTTAGATATTATTCAGCTGTGCCCATATCAGCCCAAAACGTGGACTAAATGTAGGACAATAATCGATCTAAGACAAAAACATAATTCATAAAACCATACATCACCGTAATAGAAGACAACCCCAATTTAAATGCGGTGAGCAGACGGAAGGGCAATAAATGGAAAGTATTGCAAAGACGAAACAATAGCCAGTCATCAAAACTGGACAGAAGAAAACAACCGAAAACCCTGGAAACGCCTCAAAATTAAAGCATATTACGAATCGATTAATGTACCGTGATGGCTGGTCATCACCACCACAGACGAGAGACACACTAGCCTAGAAATCCAATGCCTTAAGGGAGCTGATACCGGCGAAACTCGGATATTTATGTTCTGGTATAGAACATGTACACATAGTGGTTCTCTGGTGTCAAATCGAACAGAAAATCTTTGAAAACACTTGCAGACACAGTGTTCCTGGCCACACACAACCGAATTTGCGTATTTAAAACTATTATTTGAAGGGGTCAACTTTTAAGACCCACTCCAATTAGTAAATAAATCATAAGATGAAATAGATTTATGGGGACATGTCGCTATTCCGAAGGTTCGTTATTCCAAAGGTTCTTTATTCAAAAAGTATTGAGATCGAGGGCTCTTTATCCGAAGAATCTTTTTTGAGGATCTTCCTTCAAAATAACATATCAAAAACATAATTAAATTTTAGTTGTAGGTTCCCATATGTCAAATGTTTGCGTATGGCGTTATTTCTCAATACACCAGCCCGCACATGAGTCATACACGCTAGTGCGTCCATATTAATATGGCGTATGTTTGTAACCGTCGAGGAAAAAAGTCCTCGTTTATAATACATGTAGTTTTAAATACCAGAGAAATAGAGTAACACAACTAGCAATGATGTAAATTAAAACATCAGAGTGTTGGATGCAAAATATTTTTTCACAACAGTGAAGAGGATCAGGAACGTGGCACCAGCATCATGTATAAGACCAATCTCTATAACATTGCTGCAACAAAACGCGTGTGCGATTTGGAACAATTTGGAAATTAGAATGGGGTGTGTTAATGTAAAACGGCGGCCGATCGTACATTGGGAACTAATAAATCCCAAAACAAAACGCGGGAATATATGCGCAAAGACAAAGCCTGGTTCGATAGGGAGTGTCGGACACTGATAAATCAATTCAACCGTTCAAAGCGCGAGTACAATATAACACAATCTAGTATAGATAAGGATAAAATGAAACTATCTTGCGCGAAGTATAGAGGGGTTATGGATAGAAAAATTAAAAAAAATGAGAGTAAAGCAGGTTTCACAACTTCGAGATGCATCTAAGTATTCAGGTAAGTCATTCTGGGACAGACCTGACAAAATGAGTTCCGACAACCAGCCAAAAAAATGCAGAGGAAACGTCACAATAGAACAATTCGAGGAGTACTTTAAGGATTTAAACCAAAACTGCTGTAATGATGAATCGGATGTTTCTGACTATGTAAACATGGACTTCAACGAACATTACGAGTCGCATCTAAACATACCAATAACACAAGAAGTAATTAGTATTGCTATAAGCAAGCTCAAAAACGGTAAGGCAGTAGGGGCGGATCACATTTTGAACGAATATATCAAAGAATCGTTTGGTGAAATGATGAGCATTTATGTCAGCTTTTTTAATCTCATTTTGAGTAGTGGGCATTTTCCGAAACAATGGGCTTCAAATGATCCGGGGACAAAAGTTTACCGGAATCATGTAGAGGAATTACCCTTCTAAGTTTTTTGCTAAACGTTTTACATGCGTTATTAATAATCGAATATCGTCAGTTGCAGAAGACAATGATCTGATAAATAAAATTCAGACAGGTTTTCGTAATGGTCACTCAACAATAGATAATATATTTATTCTACATGCTCTAATAAACGTATACCTGCAGAGCGGACGAAATATATTTTGTACTTTTATTGACTTCCGCAAAGCAGTATATACTGTATTGTGAGATGCTCTATGGTTGAAACTTATGCAAGCAGATATAAAGGGTAAGATACTACAGGTAATACGAAGCATGTACGACAATATAAAATTATGTGTGAAAAACAATAATTCGCAATCAGACTTCTTTATTAGCCAGATTGGCTTATTTCAAGGTGAACCAATGTCACCTCTTTTATTTTCTTTGTTTGTGAATGATATACAAAGTTTTCTGAGCGACTGCGCAATCTCAAACTTGAACTATTTTGATGAGAAATATTTTGAACATATTGGCTGTTTTATAAATATATTGTGTTTATTATATGCAGACGATACCGTGATCCTCTCAGACTCGGAGAACAATATGCATCGTGCACTTTCATCATTCGCAGATTATGCCGAGGCATGGAATCTCCAAGTGAATAGTGAAAACGAAAATGGTAATTTTTACTAACAAATTGTCAAAGAACTTACCAATATTCACTTATCGGGGCCAATAAATACAAATTCTAAAAGAATTTAAAACCGAGGTTTTAAATTCTTTTACAATGGTAGATTCTGCCAATCGATTAAGCAGACCCAGACTACAGCAACGAGAGCCATGTATGGCCTTTTGAATGGAACAAGAAAGCTGCAGTTGCCTCTAGATATTATGTTTAAATTGTTTGATTCTATGATTATGCCGATTATGCTGTATGGTGGTGAAGTTTGGTGTTTCAGGAAAACTCAAATTTTGGAAACCATTCATCTTACATTCTGCAAAATTATCACAACAACGAAGTCTAGCACACCAAATTACATGGTATATGCATAATTGGGAAGATACCCCGTAATGATCGAAATTAAGTGCAGAGCAATATCATATTGGTCAAAACTAGTATCACACGAAGGATCCGAACTAGCTAAGAATGTATTCCTACTACTCAGTTATCTCAATGATAGTGGTGCCATGACAAAACAAGATTAAATGGATTTCCTTTATCAAAGAAACGCTGCGAGAAGTAAATATGGAAAGTGCGTGGCAGAATCAGTCAACACTAAGCACGACAGACATGAAGCGCATGAAAGCGAAATTAATAGAACAACACGCAGATGGCCTCTTCGGCAATCTAAATATGTCTATCCCAAGCCGTGCCATATTATATTGAACATAAAGGATTCTGTCAGATTGAGCCGATACTTAGTATATATGCCCTCTCATCTGGCTACTTATTTACTGAAATTTAGAACAGCCAACCACAGACTACCGATGGAGCAATGCAGATGGAATAAAAGTACATGTAAAGACACGAAATACCCGTTGTGTGGCGAAAATGTCTGTGATGAATACCATTTTGTTATTTTGTGTACAGAACTTAACGACCTGCGAGAAACCTATATCCCGAAGTATTACTGGGAAAATTCTAACAGAAATAAATTCTACAGATTGCTGTCACTGCTTAATTTATGTATATTGAAAAGAGTGAGCATTTTCTTAAAATTAACGTTAATAAAGTTACCATGACGCAAGTATTACATTATATTATATATAATGTTAATATTATATGAGTTATACCATTTAAGAACAAATATTCTTGAATGTATTAGCATTTTTTGTATTTATTATTAATATCATATAATATAATGGACTCATTTATTGATGTACATGTACGTTATGTATTGTTTGTATATATGTATATAAGTTGTATAGCATGTTGCAACTTAAACGTTGACTTTGCTAATAAACCATCCATCCATCCAACCATCCATGTAATATGGGAATACTAGTACACTAGTAGTTGTCATCCCACGTGTGCGAACCGTCGGAATACAGAACCTGCGGAATAAAAAAAACTTGGGAATAGAGATCATTCGGAATTAAGAAACTTCTGAATGGAGAACCTTCGGAATAGAGACCCCTGCCCAGATTTATATCAACTTGGTTCTTTTCACTAAACTACATTTTAGCATACGCCAATACATGTAATTTAATACAATCGAAAGAGCGGAATTGTAGTAATAATGTCGCAAACGATACGCAACAGCAAATATAGTGTACACGAATTCCCACAGGTATAATGTATCTTCCTCTCAACTTATCACCAACATTGAACTGTTTCCGAGTGATACATGCCTTTACGTATAGGGATTTCTCCTCAGAAAAAGGCCAGTAAATTAACCCCATTCACATCTCCTGCCACATGTTTGTAAATACTGTACAAATAAACAATCATTAACAAACAAACTAACTGGATTAAGGCACATGCATATTACTTTGTCGTCATTAATATTATGTAAACTTGAGAAAATACCCTCTAACATGTTCATCATGGTAGGAGTTTCATAAATATTTAATTAGTTTTGCAGTTATCTGAGGTTAAAATATATAGTTTTCTCGACCCGCCCGCTTCTTGTGTTGTGTATAGATATAAGCTGTCGTCTCATTAAAGGTACGGATGGCCTTCGCGGTAGGTAATGCTGTTAAAATAGTCACATCCGTTAAAACCGCCAGAAACAGAAAGAATATTAAAATATAGACATACCTTATTCTTATACCAATCATAAATATCGCGTAAATAGTATGATATTGTCAAGTTAGTACGCTTTGTTATGTAAACAAAAGCCGAAAACTTTAGAGAACCTGGCTTTTGTTTTCATAACAAAGCATATAAACTTGACAATAACATACTATTTACGCAATATATATAATTGGAGTACAAACAAAATATGTCTATTTTAATAATCATTCTGTTTATGGCAGTTTTAATGGGTGTGACTATTTGAACAGCATACCCACCGCGAAGGCCACCCGTGCCTGTAATACTGCCGGGTATAATTATACATGTACGTGTAAGCGGTCATCTCTTTAATAATGCCTGGCATGTGCATGGAATGGGTCGTCTCTTTAATACTTCCTGGTATATACACCGGTGGAAGTCTCTTTAATACTGCCGGGTATATTCACAGGTAGACGGCGCATTACTACTGCCGGGTATATACACAGGTGGACGGCGCATTAATACTGCCGGGTATATTCACAGGTGGACGGCGCATTACTACTGCCGGGTATATACACAGGTGGACGTCTCTTTAATAATGCCGGGTATGTATACGTGTAAGCGGTAGTCTCTTTAATATACTGCCTGGTATATACACCGGTGGACGTCTCTTTAATACTTCCGGGTATATACACCGGTGGACGTCTCTTTAATACTGCCGGGTATATACACCGGTGGACGGCGGATTAATACTGCCGGGTATGTATACGTGTAAGCGGTAGTCTCTTTAATATACTGCCTGGTATATACACCGGTGGACGTCTCTTTAATACTTCCGGGTATATACACCGGTGGACGTCTCTTTAATACTTCCGGGTATATACACCGGTGGACGTCTCTTTAATACTGCCGGGTAATTACACCGGTGGACGGCGGATTAATACTGCCGGGTATGTATACGTGTAAGCGGTAGTCTCTTTAATATACTGCCTGGTATATACACCGGTGGACGTCTCTTTAATACTTCCGGGTATATACACCGGTGGACGTCTCTTTAATACTTCCGGGTATATACACCGGTGGACGTCTCTTTAATACTGCCGGGTATATTCACAGGTGGACCGCGGATTAATACTGCCGGTATGTATACGTGTAAACGGTAGTCTCTTTAATATACTGCCTGGTATATACACCGGTGGACGTCTCTTTAATATTGTCTGGTATATAGACGAATGGACGTCTCATTAATATTACCGGGTGTAGTATACACGGGTGGACGGCGCGAGCGACGGAGATAAACAAGGTGTATTTTAGTTGAGAATACAAAAGCAGCTTCAATAAGATCGACAACTCAACACTGGCCGAATTACACGAGTGTTGCATGAGTTATCCATCGTGCCACGAAAATACTGTTGGGTGAAAGTTGAAGTAAATAGTTTTAGGCACAGGAACAATTTGTATGTATCGTAAAAGTCACAGAGATAGTTATACATGTATTTAAAGTACAACGTCTTCAAATTATGTATATGTTCTAACTGTAGACGCGATGTCACAACGGATAGGTATATGAATTATTTCGGTTTGCATAACAAGCGTCATTTAATCTTACAAACACTCAGTAAATTGGTTATGTTGTATCACAACCATTAGTTATCATGCCTCCGACAACTCTCCGCAAATGGCAGATTGAACTTTTTTTTTTACTTTAAACATATTTTAATGTATCTAGAAAATATACATAGGGATCATGGCACAAGTTATATACAAAACTTACAAACTTGCCCCTCTCCTAATACAATCATGGAACATACATAAAAATACATAGCAGATATAGCACAAAGTGTTTATAAAGAAAAGTACAGAGTGTGTGTGCTGCGGATGTCGGGTTTCCATCTGTATTCCAATCTCGGTTATGAAGAAAAACCTAGAACTCAGTGAGTTTGAAAGATGAATGGGGAGATTCACCATGCATGTTATCATACATGGGTTTGTTCAAAATGCTTTGTTTTAGCTATAAAGGATTCAGTAATGCGGAATAGAGTGGTGTTCTTGCGGTTTTATATACCTTTAACCCCATGTAAGAAATTATTTGCTTCTAATGATTGAAAACCATTAATACTTAAATTTCGGTAAAAGTCAATTCTCTGATCTACAAATAAAGGGCAAACATGAAAATAGTGATTGGCGTCTTCAATGTCTAAGTTACAGGGGCATATAGGCGACTCTGATATGTGATTATCGAACATATCCAAACGGAGATCACTACAATGATTCCGAATTTTACAGTGTATTGTATTAATTTTCCTTTTTCCTGTATAAAAATAAGATGGGGGGTTTTATTATTGGGTTTATAATCCCGAAATTGGCTTTGAAATCTGAAATGGAGGTTGCATTGATTATATACACAGGTAATGTGTTCCATTCCAGAACAACAGATGGGAGAAATGACTGTTTAAAATGCTCGGTATTAGCGAAATAGGAATACAATTTATTTGGGAATCTAAGGTTATAATCCGATCGTTCTCTGGAGCGTGCTGGTAAGAGATATGTCAGATACAGATGGGCGTCTTCATTGATAATTCTGTAAATTGCTTGCAAATGGCGATGTTGCCTGCGCCTGTGTAGTGTACGCCAACCTACATCAAGCCATAACTTGTTAAGTGATACTGAACGGTTTAGGTCGGTTACGATTCTAGCTGCGTCTTTATGTATTCGGTCGAGTTTTTCCAATAAATAATCGGGTGCTGAATCCCATACGACGTCAGCATAATCCAAAATAGGTAGAATATACGCATTGTAAATTTTTCCAGTGTCTTTCTATCGAGATCGTTTTTAAATTTCCTCAATTGTGATAGTCTAGAGGCAGCTTTTTTTGCTGCGTATTCGATTTGTTTGTTCCATTTTAAATTTGATTGAAATTCAAAACCAAGGTGCTTATGCGATTCGTCAAAGGAAATAGTTTCGTCCTGGAATATTAAATCTGGGGAGTTATCTTGAGGCATGAATGAGAAGGATATTGCCTTGGTTTTCTTGGGTTGAACGAAACTAACCAGTTATCGTCCCATAGACTGACCCTTTTGAGGACCTCGTTTAGTTCTGATTGCAGGGTGTTAAGATTTGAAGTGAGAAACTGTGAGACATGTGTCATCGGCATACATTCTAACAGTTGATGTGAGGTTCTCTGGTAGGTCATTAATGTATATTAAAAATAGGAAAGGACCAAGGATATATCCTTGTGGAACACCCGCTGTGATGGTTTCAAAGTCAGAATAAGTGTTATTGATTCGGACCCTTTGCTTCATGTTAGTGAGATAGTCCTCCAGCCATTTAGAGAGCGCCCTGTTATCCCATATGCGGTAGTTTTGGCAATCAACCCTCTGTGCCAGAATCTCTCGAATGCTTTAGAGATATCACAAAATACTGAACAAGTGTATAAGCCTTTGTCGAGTGTCTGACACAGCTGGTGATAAAGATCAATCAATTGGAATGTAGTGCTGTCTTCGCGGAACGAAACCCGACTGATTTTGAAATAGAAGTTTATTCTCGTCAAAGAAGGACGGGATTCTCTTTAGAACTATCTTTTCAAAAACTTTACCCAGGCATGGTAGAAGGGAAATTGGTCGGTAATTAGCGCTATCTGCGGAATCTCCATGTTTAAAGATAGGAATCACATTGGCTTTCTTCCACTGTGATGGGAACTTTCCCGTCTGTAGAGATTTTTTTAAAATTAAGAAAAGAGGGTGGGCTATAGCGTTAGCCGTGCCGTGGACCATTCTTGGACTAACCCCGTCATAGCCATAGGCTTTGTTGGCTTTAAGTGATTTGATCGCAGATATGACATCGACTGAAAATTTAAGTTCAGATAATTCTTTAGTGCATCGTGAACTGAAATCAGGTAATTTATGATCATTCTGGTCAATCGTGGAATTTGAAATGAATTTTTTATTCAGGCACTCGGCTTTTCCCAAATCGTTTGAGACAAAAGATACACCGTTGACTTTAATATCTCCTTCAGTAGAATAAATGGGTGGTACTTTAGTTATCTTCTTTTTGTTCAAAAGAAAGTTGATGAGATGCCAGAATTCAGGGGGCGAAGAACTATCATTTACCCTATCTTCGATATTGTTTTCAAATTTGGCTTTCGCATACTTTTTCACGTTGTTCCTCGATTTTTTGTATTTTGTCCAATTATTTTCAGTGCTAGACTTTATGGCGACCGATCGCAATCTATATCGACGTCAAATCTCACGTCGGATGTCGCTATTGAACCAAATTTTGTTAAGCTTGGACGAGGGATCAAGATAATTTGAATTAAAATCCCCCAGTAGTATTACATTATGGGAGATTTCTAACGCTTCAAAAATGGATTCCTCGAAGAGGGTCCAATAGTTTGGGGCACTGAAGTCTTCTGATCGGTATGATAGGCATAAGAGAAGTGTTTTAAGTTTACTGCGTATTTCAAACCACATTACAGACGAGTCAAATTCGAGGCTTTCTATGCGCTTGTATAAGTTATCGTCGAAGTATACACAAATACCACCACCATGACAGTCCCGATCAGCTCGGACAGGAGAGGTGAATCATTCAATAAGAATATTTTCAGATGGGTATGAGGGGTCCAGGAGGGTTTCTGTAAAGCATAATATATCATAATCAGATATCATGTGATTTATTTTGTGGATTTTATTCCGGATGCTTCAGCTGGATGCTTCTTATATTTTGTTGGAAAATGGTCAAAGTGTCAGGATTGAACATAAGACTATTGAACGCGTAGTGGTTTATCCAACATGTCCTTGTGCAGATAGGATCACATTGCACCTGCATATTCACAATGGTTCATGTTGGACTTCTTTGATTCTGAGATAAGCCCATAGTGGACTAAAACCTGTTACTTCGTTGTGGAAACACATAAAGAGCGTACATCGGGTAAGTCACAAATGCAAATCGATACCATGTCATCAGACCTCTCAGCGGACGTGAGCGCAAATGACGTAGTGGTGCATGATATCATTCACCGACTCCAGTCTGTTGAGAGCGTGTCGGAATCAAACCAGTTGGCAATGCAAAGGATTGAGAGTGACCAATGCAACGGTGTAACCAAACTGAAATCTGATATAAAAATTATCAAGCAAGCAGGAAATATCCACGATTCTTGACAAATAAAAGTAACTCTGCGTCTTGTCCATCACTGTCCGCTTGTCTTTATTCGCACCTCAATATTCTTCACATGAATCACGGCCTTAAAGTCATAACAATCAATGTTAATGGCTTCCGTGTGCTCTCCAAACGAGCGAAGCTGTTTAATTACTGTGCTAGTCACAGAGTTATGATATTGTCCATCTGCAGGAAACGTATGCTCATTCTACTAAAACATCATCGAATCCGATTGGGGGGACCCTTTTGGTCATTTTGTGGTGGCGGTTCACGAGGAGTCGGAATTATTGTGTCAGAAAGTGTTCCCTTTTCTTTTGATCATATTTAGCGTGATTTTGATGGTAGGATTTTGGTGCTAGATTTTTCGATCGGTAACGGCCAGTACATAATAGTTAAAAGTTACGCGCCAAACTATGAAGATGATCGTCTGGATTTGGGGGTGGGGGTTGAAATAAACAGCGTTTGTTTTACTTATTTGCGATTTTTTTTAATTCTAAATGCCACAAAAACAATTCGACAAATTCACGAAAACCATGAAACGAATTTTGAGTGGAGAGCTCAAAATTAATTATCGTGTTTGTGGGTGACCCTGCAATTTTCCAATTGTTTTATTTCCGTAAGCCTTAAATCAGTCATGACTATTTACAGCATTTCGCCGTATCTCCATGGGAACATGGATATAAGAAGGTACCCCCAAATAAATGCATGTAATAGCCAATTTTCGCTCGAGGCAAGATATAATGAAAACAATACTCGAAAACATGAATCTTTAAACTTGTCAAGTAGGCTACAGTTTATATTCAAGCAAGTACGAGGCTCGTTTGGCTAACTTCAACACTGAGTTGGACTAATAGTATTGTTTGATTGTGATGGTTTTTCGGAAAATTAACCCATTTGGAACTATTGGATTTTGGGTTGAAAGAAAAATATTAGAAACAGAAATATGTTCTAAATGTCCTGTACTTAAATTATTTTGGCATGATAAAAACCCACGCCCTACTACAGTTGTCACTCTCCGTGTTGCTGCTCCAATTGAAAGAACATGATTGAGAACTCGTTGGCCACTTACAGCTAGCTTATACTACGCATACCCGCAGTTGTATGGGTGACTGGATACCTGCCCCAGCAATACCGACCCAGACCACAGAGACTACATCGTGCTTATCCGCATAAGCATATCCGCTACACTGTGCAGACATATATCTGGTGTAGACAAACTTTTATCGAGTATACCGCTTGCACACATTTCCCAATATGTGACGCCTACCGCCATACCCCACAGCACCGCCTAAACTATAGGTGCAAAACATGTATTATAATTCACGCGGCCACTATAGTAACATGGCACCGCAAACGTTAAATGACTGCAATGTTTTTTTCCACGATAGGGTGCACCATATACACGAAACATGCCTATGAATCTGACAGATAGCATACATGTAAGCATGCGAATACTCCATATAGCAGTGAGTGTGCAACTACATAGCTGTGATAGTTATTGTGTTCAATCATCTAAGTCGAAGTTCCACAAAAAACAAAAACAAATGTTTAGTCCTTATAAGTATAGGTGGTGCTGGGGGGGGGGGGGGGGGGGGGCTAGGTGTCGCACATCGGGGAAATTTGTGCGACCGTCATTATATTATGGGAACATTGCTCTAGTTTACGAATTCAGAGGGCGTCGGGCCGAGGCGGGTGACAAACTAACGATTTGTACTATATTTCCTAGGGTACCCTACATAACAATTGACTGGTTTTAAAAAGTTGACAAGGAATAACCAACTGGCTAACTCGGTTACAAAAATTGGAACGTATGAAAACATCTTTGCTCATATATGGGGCGTATGTTGACACTTAATCAGATATAACATTGTTTTTTTTCTGATTTTGCGACGTAAAGAATGTAACGTTATGGGTAAAAAATTCATGGCGATTCATTAAAATATAGCATATGTACCAAGTTCTTCAATTCTATATACTTTTAGAAATGGTAGGATATTCCCAAAACAGTGTTCAAACAAATATGTCTTTCCAACTGTCGAAATAGCCAACAAACACTTAACCCTCCCCAAAATTTCACAATTATGTAAAATGAGGCATCCATGTAGGTTGTATCGAAGACAAACTTAACAGTGCATAATGTGTAGAACACTGCATAACTAAAAAGGAAGAAAATGCACAAATTAACATGCCGTATACACCTTTTTATTGGAACCAGCTTCGCCTTCTGTGTACACTTTTAATGCTCCCCGTATACTATCCGTACCACAGTTGATGGAAACCCCCGAAAAAATAAATATCCCCACCTCTATTATTAGTAGAGGTGGAGCTCCACCTCTATTATTAGTAGATGTGGAGGTATTTATTTTTTCGGGGTCATTGACACAAATTTCAAACAACTGTGATCCGTACATGCAGATAAAACCGCGACTATGGCAAGTAGGTGTAGCCTTTTGTGACGAGTTTCAACAGAGCACGCTTAATTAAGTTTGATTGTGCATCAATTGCCGCGATCTTTACATTAAATGGTGACATAATTTCTCGCTTGAGCGTGTTCTGAGTGCGAATATGTTCATGTTTTAGAAACGACAGTTATCTTGAATCGGAGTATACGGAACGCAGTTAGTTCTTTGAGGTAATATATAGGTTATGTAACTATTTTCGTTTAGGCACTGTTTATGCCTCCTTGACTATATTTATATACTACTAGCAGGGTTACCCGGCGTTGTCCAGGTTAATGCGTTGAGAAACCCTCTGTATGTTGTGGATATTTGTTAGGGATAGAGAATGCTCTTGCTTAAAAGTGTTATACGTTTTCTCATAAATTGTATTTTCAAATAGCATCATAAACATGAGTGTTACAGTCATGGGATATAAGTAGTGGCTCACCTTGTCAATTGTCATTCTGTTTGTTGCGATTAATCTGTTCCAGCAATAATGAAGTATGTATTTATTTACAACTGCGTATAAATTAGACGTTATAATATGATACTTGAACATCACAAACACATTAGTTCGATAAAAGATGATAATTGGGTTTTAAATATTGAGATGTATCAATCAATTTAGTGGGTTGGACTAAGTTCTCGAGGACACCTGGCAATCTCCATGAAAATACAGATGTTTCAAAGAAATTTCCAGGTGCTCCTCTGTTCATGGTGCTATATATTGGTTAAATATTCTCTGTTTAAACGAAATGTTGATGCGCATAAATATTAGCTACATGTGCCAGGCACAGAGCGAGATTTTGAGTTGTTTATGTCAGGCGAGGAGTCTGTTATAAAACCCTTGTCAGACGTGCAGTATTGGGAGTATCCTGAAAAGTTTTATGCTACTAACTGCATTTTCTTGTATATCAGAAGAAACTATATTTGACTGCACACTGTGACCACTATTTTTGAACAGGCCTTCCATATCTCTTGACAAATTGTAACTTTTTTGTGGAAACTGTATTGAATGGAACAGACTCAATTTTGTTATAATATATATGCAATCCTCTGACGGTTCGGGGTTTCTCAGTTTGCACGAATATATGTATCTCTTCAATAGAATGATAAATATACGTTTAATGCTTCTTCTATGTATCTCTTTTTGCTAGATCATTTTGTGAATGCCCTGATTGCTATTCCCATATAAATATGACAGTTACGAAGATATAATTGTTCAAGTGACTTAAGTGGGTCACCATATGTCGGGATTGTGAAATGTGAACGTCCAAAACTACTTAAAATGATATGGAGATGGCCTGGGTGACTGTATATACCTTATATGTGGATAAAGGCGAATAGCAATCTTATCAATGAAAGTACATATCCGCTCGCAAACGACACCAAATGTGATTTAATTCATGGTATATCATTAGAGAAAAACGTGTATGAATTCGGTGGAAATTGGTGCCAAATAAATTTGTACCAGCGTTTGCCTATTTTGACATATTTAAACCACTCCCATTAGACTCATGGATGCATGATCTACTGGCGATGATTATATATATGTTTGGTGGTAATCAGGAACTAAACAAATTCTGAGAATAGTTATGACCCATATCTCTCACCCAACCGACAGCAATTTGACGTCTTTAAATCACACGATGATATTCCTCGTATCATATAGAGAAGAATAATATATCAATTTTGTGGAAATTTGGGCTAAAAATAGTTTATTAAATCAATTGTTGATGCAACGCTGACTCGAACAACGCCATATTGCGAAGGTAATTAGGTATTCGTTTGGTGGAAATCGGCGACAAAACTATTTCACGATATATTTTTTAATTTTGCCGACCTCCCCCTTTTCTTCCCTGACACCAACAGCGTCATTTTAGAATTTTTTTACCGCACCGTTATCTTCCTTGTAAACACTTACCCCTATTAGAATGCCTTGGTGCCATCTCGATTGTACCGCGTGAAGTTATATATAGAACGCACACAGACAGACAGAAAGACAGACAGACAGCACGATTTGATTTCTTGTATCATTTGAGAAGAACGTGTCTGAATTTGATGGTAATTAGTACTAAAAATATTTTGTATCAGTCTTGGTGACCCTCCCGTCCCTATTTCAGTCTCAAGCTGCACACACTAAGACTCATTAGAGATTAGAGATGTATATATATATATATATATGAAATTGGTGAAATTTGGCGAGTATACAAATTCGTATCAAATTTAAGGTCCCCATATCTCTCACAATAGGGCACACATTTGGTGTATCACAGAGAAGAATGTGTATCAATCTGGTGGAAATCGGCACTAAACATATAGATATAATTTGTTGTGTCCCTCTCATCTCTATACACCACTGACTCGAATGGCCCAACTTATGCCATCCTTAAACCACACGATTATACTCCTGATATCATGGAGATAATTGTTTATATGTTTGGTGATAATCGGCGACTAAACAATTTTTTTTTATCAGATTTGGTACCAATCCACATCCCCCATCTCTCAAACAAACAGCACCACTATGGCGTCTCTAAATCACACGATTAGATTCCTCGTATCTTGGATAAGAACGTGTATCAATTTGGTGGAAATTGGCGCAAAAATATATTGTGCATCAATTTTGGTGCCCCTGTCCCTTTGAATGCAACCCTGACTCGAATGAGGCCACATTTGACATATATAAGCAACACCATTAGACTCCTCATATCATGGGGATTATTTTGTATAAGTGTGGTGGCAGTCGCCGACTAAACCAATTATTATCAAATTTAGTGCCCACCCCTCCCAATTTCTCAACCAAAAGACAACAATTTGGCGTTGTTAAAGCGCACAATTTGATTCCTTGTATAATGAAGAAGAATATATATCAATTTGGTGGAGATCGGCGCTAAAATTAGTTTTTCAATTTTGGTGCCCTTCTCCCTTCCGTGCATCCCTGACTCGAACGACGCCACTTTTAAACCACACCGTTGGTTTTTTCATATCATGGGTTTGGCGTTGTTAAATCGCACAATTATATTTCTTATATCATGAAGAAGAATATTTATCAATTTGGTGGAGATAGGCGCTAAAATTAGTTTTTCAATTTTGGTGCCCCTCTCCCCTTCCGTGCATCCCTGAATTGAACGACGCCACTTTTAAACCACACCGTTGGTTTTTTCATATCATGGAGATGATTATATATAAGTTTGGTGGAAATCGGCGACAGAAAAAAATCTGCCCCTCCCCCTTCCGGGCACCCCTGACGCGAACGGCGCGACTTTTGCCATATTTAAACCACACCATTAGATTCCTCATATCATGGGGATTATTATATATAAGTTTGGTGGCCATCGGCGACAATTTGTTTTTCTGCCCCTCCCCCTTTTCTGCCCCTGACAACAACGGCGTCACTTTAGAAAATTCTAACCCCGACCATTATCTTTCTCGTAAAAAGCTACTGCTAGTAGACCCCTTTGGCATCATATAGATGGTCCCCTGTGAATTTCTATAGAACACAGACAGACAGACAGACAGACATTCGCAAATATAGATATAGATATAGACTATATGTTATATACTTATATCATGTATATTGGTTTCAACAAAGTTGTTCTTGGGTTGGGTTATTTGTTAAATGTCATGTATTTCAGATGATCGATCATGCAGGTGTTGTACTGTAATTGGGTGATAACACTACTGAGTACTTGGATAATTTTTACATACTTTTATTTCACAAAAACCGAAATATCAACTGAATGAAAGTCGTGTATAAATTTGGTGACAGCAGTCAGTGTAAACTACACAGTTCGATCGTCTAGATTCGGGAATATAAACATCAATATTCTCAAATATAGATCATATGAAGTCGGCTGCATATATAATAAAACATACACAGGTTCTCGCTGCAGCTGCACAGTATACTAAACTGATTATATATACATGTACATGTATGTTATAGAAACGACATTGATGTTCTAACGTAATATCTTGTGCGTAGATGTTTTTTTAAATTGCCGAATATTTATACCAAATAAAATTGACACTAAAGTCTAAACTAAATAACCCAAATTGCACATTAACGCGATAATTAAGTGACGTGTTATAAGTAAGACAATGTGCACAGACTGTATCACTATATATATACTGTGACTTATAGCAGATATAGAAACAATAATTAGACAGAAATTCCCGAAAAAAACACATATATGTTTTGAAAATTTAGAGATTAATCTTATTGAATAACTAACTTAAAGCAAAAATAATTAAAATGTTATATATAAAATGAATGCTAAACCTACATTACAATTCAGACTGATGTTCATTTGATATTGGTGTATAAGGATACAATATATAAACATATATACACATATCGTCATGCAAATAGGTTGATATAGGACCTAAATATTCACATTGTTTCATATTGTACTTATTTGTTTGTGCAACAACTCATATATAACTTATCCCCGTTATTCCGTCGGATGGCGCGGGCCGCAGTGAACACACCTTATAAAGAGTGTTCATCTGGTAAGTCTTGTCGATGAACAAGTAGATTAAATAGTGCCTATATGAGCTTATGTCGTATTGAAATAAGCTCTATACGGGATAATTTTGAACGACACAGTTTACGTCCATATAGAGCGTATTTTTCCTCAAATAAGCTCTACATGTATATGAGCCTAAAACGAGACATTCAAAATAAGCCCGTATTGTACTTATTTTCACGACAACAGCCCGAATATGCATCTATATACATATTCAACATGTTGTGGGTATTTTGAACAAGAACGAAGATTAATAGTTTATTATTACTTACTAGGTCCAGAATTAATGCCTACAATAAATAGCATCAGTTGATATATGTGGTTCGACTAATACATATCTAAGATACATGATATGTGTATCCCAAAATCCTCTATGAGTTTATGTTGAGAATCGCTGCTACATGCTAGCCAAAGATAAGATCTGGTACGGTACTTGTCTAGGTTCCTAATAATTTCTTAAATAAACGATATATTACAAGTGTACTGTTGAATATGACTCTTCAAACTAAACATTAATATATTTTCGATGTCGATTCATGTGCCGTCCTACAGAGACATCGAAACAGATTGGAATAAATTGTGGTGCTTACGCGATGTGTTACTGCAGTATGATTAATTTCGGCGGTTTTCATACTACCATGTAAACTTGCTCCATCATTGCCAATGAAACTATATTTTGTAAACGTGGAAAGTGGTAATGTGTGTTAGTTCTCCAACAATACAAAACACCCCAACGCATTTATTTATCACTTACCTATTTTGGTAACTCTAACAAATTATTAACTATAAGTTTGAAGATAAGTCAGTTATGTGATATGAAAACAAAACTCATTGCTTCGATTATACTGTTTGTCTGGCTCATTGTAAGGACGAATTAAGTTTGTCAATCATATATAAAACTGGTGATTCACCAACACGATCGTCGCCTCTTTTTGGGTGCTACATGTGTATGAATGGGACATTCATAATTACCCACAAGTTGACAACTCGTGCACTACAATAATACTTCTAATACTTGTTCCAAACTACTACATGGAGTTCATTTTCTACTTTTAAGAGTGGGTGGCATTGTGCGAGGAAGGATAATGATAAGAAAACAAGATTTACTAAACCATTGTTTGGCAAAAATGAGACTGAATATGTTAAATACTGTCGTTGCCTCGAATCGACTTGTTTTGGTTAGCTTTATATAAGGAAGATATCAGTTATATAGAACTGGCGTACAATTTGACAAATATCCTCTCTCTATCTCTCTCTCTCTTGGTAGATAAGTTTTGGGGAATCAAAAAACTTTAATTCAATGGTTCGTCAATGTCATATCATCTGCTTTTGAGCTTGTTTAAGATAAATTTATTTTGCATATCGTTCTTGAAATCTAACTTATGAATTTCGTAGTACATGTACGTATAACGGTCAACTTATCACCGTTGATTTGTTGATAGTTCCTGAAAAATGGGTATTTTCTAATGGTAATCTAAATATAATAAACTCACATTTCGTCAACTAGATGTACCTTCCTGTTGACAATAAGCCGTTATGGTGGTCTAAGATGCTGATGAAAATTATATATGGTGTCTGACAACGCCAATGACGTCAGAAAAGACTTACCTCATACCAGTCATATCTCGAATGTTTTTTCCAAACTGTTCTACTCTTGTAGGTACGTCCACGTAATCCACACGTAACCATACGTTATATCTGGAAGGGTCAATTCGGCACAATGGACCAGAAAAATAGAAATTTCAAAATAAAAAAGGCAAATGTTAAAGCTGGCGCGCGACTTGTGGATTTCTTAACCTCCGTTGTTCCTGATTGGCCAAACGACGCATTTTATGTGACGTCCGTACTGAAGGTTTACCCTGGTGCTGCTTTAATCGCTGTAGACGAACACGATGACATTTTAGGTAAGTTGCGCGTTGCACGGATATATCATATAATAGAGACCTTTCGCAAAATCACTATTACGATTACAGCCATAGGATATATTGTCCTAGTAAGGTGACACCATCAAAGCATACGATGGTTAATTGTTGAGACGCCATATGCCCACTATTTTCAGTTTCAAATCTATCCCTTTCAGATCCCATGTTCTTATACACCACATGTATAATGTTAGAGCGTTCACAAACAGGACCGGTGGCACATCCTTGACACATCTGTACATAATTAAACTGCGTGTGCTATATTTCGTCTCACATAAGAACCCTCGTGCGTAAAGATCGATTTTTTGGCCATATACTGGTAGCATATTGTCCATATCTACAATCCAGATTATGCGAAAGGTCTCTATTGACTTATTTAACCACAACCCGTGATCATACAACGAGCCATTCCGTTCAATAGAAAGGTGCATGTCACTCCATTGATGTTTACATAACACAGCGCAATTATATTGGTTAACCCTTTACCCAACATAACGGCCCTGTGCCAATGCATTCTCTTATATATCCGAGTCGACCATAGGTCGCCTCGCATATATAAGAGAATGCATTGGCTTAACACATATTAAAAATGATAAAATTGTCAAAGAATGTAGACAAATATTATAAAAATATTATAAAAAATGTAAGATTTTGTTTTTAAATTGTTAAAGAGTGTAAGAAAAAATGGTAAAAAGTATTAAAAAAAGAAGTTTTTATGCCAATGCATTCTCTTGTATATGCGAGGCGACCTATGGTCGACTCCCATATATAAGAGAATGCATTGGCACATGGCATAACTGTAACCATCACAATGTGGTCAATGAACCGGTTCCAATCTTCGCCAGTCACGACAGCGGCACCTACGTTCTTCATTAACTGGATACCGTGATTGCATCGCAGTCAATGCGTCAAACTCCAGGCAGAGTTATCTCCCATCGCTCCGCCGAGACACCACTGCCATAATGACATTAATTTGTAAGGAAGTCTTACTTGTTTTAGTTCTTATGTTCTAGGATTAAAATTGTCTATGTCTGGCTCAGTTCATATTGTTCTTACCAGTACCGAAAGAATTACCATTATTGCAAACTTTAAACAAAATTTGGTGGTCAAAACAAGATAATAGGTGAATAAATAGTAGTAAATACAGTTCCGCGACGATATGTAGAAATAGATTTATCGTCTGCAAAGTACACTCATTGTAGCAGTGATATATCGCAGCGATAGCGTAGAGGGCGCTGTATGGAGTTTGTCAATGCGTGTCCTCACCACACTTGCCACATACGTTGATCCTCGCCCAATGCAGACTACTCATTTATTCAAATTCAGAAATGACGCTTGTATTATCTAATTCTGAATAAAATATATCAATTATATTGCTGCAGTGAATCGCATGATATAAAAGTTAATGGTACGGTTGGCCTTGGCGGTGGGTATCCTGTGAAAATATTTCCGTCAAAAACGGCCACAAACAGAAAGAACAACAAAATGTAGACAGACTTTGTCCGTATACAAATAAGAAATATCGCATAAACAGTATGTTATTGTCATATATTTGACCATTGTTATGTAAACAAAGGCATAAAAAGTAACTTTTCTGGTGTTTGTTTATATTATGATGGTAAACATAAGGAGCGTTCTTTGTTGGTGAATTCCTGATATGGCACGAATAAAGAGCGTTTATGCCATTTGTGTGTGATTAGCCAGCAGCATTGTGCTGTCTCCTGTAACACGATCATGCTCTTGCTTAGGTAAAATATAGTATATGGTCATGGTATATATGAACGAAACTGTATGCGTTTTAATGTTTTTTTATTTACGGTGATTGGAACCAATATGAATATTTTCGACAACTAAGGCCTCACGTGCCTTTAAAACAAATTGCTGACGAGTAAAGTGCAACGATCACAGAAACGTTAGTATGTATATACTGAGCAGCAATACAGATTAGTGCAACGATCACAGAAACGTTAGTATGTATATACTGAGCAGCAATACAAATTAGTGCAACGATCACAGAAACGTTAGTATGTATATACAGAGTAGCAATACAGATTAGTGCAACGATCACAGAAACGTTAGTATGTATATACAGAGCAGCAATACAGATTAGTGCAACGATCACAGAAACGTTAGTATGTATATACTGAGCAGCAATACAGATTAGTGCAACGATCACAGAAACGTTAGTATGTATATACTGAGCAGCAATACAGATTAGTGCAACGATCACAGAAACGTTAGTATGTATATACTGAGCAGCAATACAGATTAGTGCAACGATCACAGAAACGTTAGTATGTATATACTGAGCAGCAATACAGATTAGTGCAACGATCACAGAAACGTTAGTATGTATATACTGAGCAGCAATACAGATAAGTGCAACGATCACAGAAACGTTAGTATGTATATACTGAGCAGCAATACAGATTAGTGCAACGATCACAAAAACGTTAGTATGTATATACTGAGCAGCAATACAAATTAGTGCAACGATCACAGAAACGTTAGTATGTATATACTGAGCAGCAATACAGATTAGTGCAACGATCACAGAAACGTTAGTATGTATATACTGAGCAGCAATACAGATTAGGGCAACGATCACAGAAACGTGTGTATGCATATACTGAGCAGCAATACAGATTAGTGCAACGATCACAGAAACGTTAGTATGTATATACTGAGCAGCAATACAGATTAGTGCAACGATCACAGAAACGTTAGTATGTATATACTGAGCAGCAATACAGATTAGTGCAACGATCACAGAAACGTTAGTATGTATATACTGAGCAGCAATACAGATTAGTGCAACGATCACAGAAACGTTAGTATGTATATACTGAGCAGCAATACAGATTAGTGCAACGATCACAGAAACGTTAGTATGTATATACTGAGCAGCAATACAGATTAGTGCAACGATCACAGAAACGTTAGTATGTATATACTGAGCAGCAATACAGATTAGTGCAACGATCACAGAAACGTTAGTATGTATATACTGAGCAGCAATACAGATTAGTGCAACGATCACAGAAACGTTAGTATGTATATACTGAGCAGCAATACAGATTAGTGCAACGATCACAGAAACGTTAGTATGTATATACTGAGCAGCAATACAGATTAGTGCAACGATCACAGAAACGTTAGTATGTATATACTGAGAAGCAATACAGATTAGTGCAACGATCACAGAAACGTTAGTATGTATATACTGAGCAGCAATACAGATTAGTGCAACGATCACAGAAACGTTAGTATGTATATACTGAGCAGCAATACAGATTAGTGCAACGATCACAGAAACGTTAGTATGTATATACTGAGCAGCAATACAGATTAGTGCAACGATCACAGAAACGTTAGTATGTATATACTGAGCAGCAATACAGATTAGTGCAACGATCACAGAAACGTTAGTATGTATATACTGAGCAGCAATACAGATTAGTGCAACGATCACAGAAACGTTAGTATGTATATACTGAGCAGCAATACAGATTAGTGCAACGATCACAGAAACGTTAGTATGTATATACTGAGCAGCAATACAGATTAGTGCAACGATCACAGAAACGTTAGTATGTATATACTGAGCAGCAATACAGATTAGTGCAACGATCACAGAAACGTTAGTATGTATATACTGAGCAGCAATACAGATTAGTGCAACGATCACAGAAACGTTAGTATGTATATACTGAGCAGCAATACAGATTAGTGCAACGATCACAGAAACATTAGTATGTATATACTGAGCAAAAATACAGATTAGTGCAACGATCACAGAAACGTTAGTATGTATATACTGAGCAGCAATACAGATTAGTGCAACGATCACAGAAACGTTAGTATGTATATACTGAGCAGCAATACAGATTAGTGCAACGATCACAGAAACATTAGTATGTATATACTGAGCAGCAATACAGATTAGTGCAACGATCACAGAAACGTTAGTATGTATATACTGAGCAGCAATACAGATTAGTGCAACGATCACAGAAACGTTAGTATGTATATACTGAGCAGCAATACAGATTAGTGCAACGATCACAGAAACGTTAGTATGTATATACTGAGCAGCAATACAGATTAGTGCAACGATCACAGAAACGTGTGTATGCATATACTGAGCAGCAATACAGATTAGTGCAACGATCACAGAAACGTTAGTATGTATATACTGAGCAGCAATACAGATTAGTGCAACGATCACAAAAACGTTAGTATGTATATACTGAGCAGCAATACAGATTAGTGCAACGATCACAGAAACGTTAGTATGTATATACTGAGCAGCAATACAGATTAGTGCAACGATCACAGAAACGTTAGTATGTATATACTGAGCAGCAATACAGATTAGTGCAACGATCACAGAAACGTTAGTATGTATATACTGAGCAGCAATACAGATTAGTGCAACGATCACAGAAACGTTAGTGTGTATATACTGAGCAGCAATACAGATTAGTGCAACGATCACAGAAACGTTAGTATGTATATACTGAGCAGCAATACAGATTAGTGCAACGATCACAGAAACGTTAGTATGTATATACTGAGCAGCAATACAGATTAGTGCAACGATCACAGAAACGTTAGTATGTATATACTGAGCAGCAATACAGATTAGTGCAACGATCACAGAAACGTTAGTATGTATATACTGAGCAGCAATACAGATTAGTGCAACGATCACAGAAACGTTAGTATGTATATACTGAGCAGCAATACAGATTAGTGCAACGATCACAGAAACGTTAGTATGTATATACTGAGCAGCAATACAGATTAGTGCAACGATCACATAAACGTTAGTATGTATATACTGAGCAGCAATACAGATTAGTGCAACGATCACAGAAACGTTAGTATGTATATACTGAGCAGCAATACAGATTAGTGCAACGATCACAGAAACGTTAGTATGTATATACTGAGCAGCAATACAGATTAGTGCAACGATCACAGAAACGTTAGTATGTATATACTGAGCAGCAATACAGATTAGTGCAACGATCACAGAAACGTTAGTATGTATATACTGAGCAGCAATACAGATTAGTGCAACGATCACAGAAACGTTAGTATGTATATACTGAGCAGCAATACAGATTAGTGCAACGATCACAGAAACGTTAGTATGTATATACTGAGCAGCAATACAGATTAGTGCAACGATCACATAAACGTTAGTATGTATATACTGAGCAGCAATACAGATTAGTGCAACGATCACAGAAACGTTAGTATGTATATACTGAGCAGCAATACAGATTAGTGCAACGATCACAGAAACGTTAGTATGTATATACTGAGCAGCAATACAGATTAGTGCAACGATCACAGAAACGTTAGTATGTATATACTGAGCAGCAATACAGATTAGTGCAACGATCACAGAAACGTTAGTATGTATATACTGAGCAGCAATACAGATTAGTGCAACGATCACAGAAACGTTAGTATGTATATACTGAGCAGCAATACAGATTAGTGCAACGATCACAGAAACGTTAGTATGTATATACTGAGCAGCAATACAGATTAGTGCAACGATCACAGAAACGTTAGTATGTATATACTGAGCAGCAATACAGATTAGTGCAACGATCACAGAAACGTTAGTATGTATATACTGATCAGCAATACAGATTAGTGCAACGATCACAGAAACGTTAGTATGTATATACTGAGCAGCAATACAGATTAGTGCAACGATCACACAAACGTTAGTATGTATATACTGAGCAGCAATACAGATTAGTGCAACGATCACATAAACGTTAGTATGTATATACTGAGCAGCAATACAGATTAGTGCAACGATCACAGAAACGTTAGTATGTATATACTGAGCAGCAATACAAATTAGTAAGAGGTTCTCATGTAGATGTATGCTCACACGTACATTGTTTTTAACCCTTTACCCAACAGAAGGGCCATGTGCCAATGCATTCTCTTATATATGCGAGTCGACCATAGGTCGCCTCGCATATATAAGAGAATGCATTGGCTTAACACATTAAAAATTATAAAATTGTTAAAGAATGTAAGAAAAAATGGTAAAAGGTGTTAGGCCAATGCATTCTCCTATATATGCGAGGCGACCTATGGTCGACTCGCATATATAAGAGAATGCATTGGCACATGGCATAACTGTAACTATCACAATGTGGTCAAGGAGCCGGTTCCAATGATATCCATATTTGTATGGTTCTATTGAGACAGACCGAAGTTATTTTAGGCTGTTGAAGCTTTATTTGGCCGGATTTGGCCGGTTTGTTGGGTAAAGGGTTAACTGAATGTTGCAATAGTAATCGGAGCATGCACATGCTACTCATTGGATAACTGAGAATGTAATTGACTCTGTCTTTATAATCAAGATGCTCAGTTCCCGGAGACATGGAGACCAACACTCATACATAATATTTCAACCAGGTATTGTTTTGTATCGAGAAAGAAGAAAAACAAATGAGGGAAGACAAACTAGATGCGGACTTCCACGCCCACCATACACGACATACCAGAGCGACGCAATACCATGACCTGGCCTCCCCTCAAGCGTGTGACATGTGCAGAATGCGCCTAAATGCCCACATATTGTTCAAACAGTTTTAATACAACTGTTCAACTTTTGCAAAACATGTAATTTTTAAACTATCAATTTGAAGGCGATCATCTATAAAAAAAACCACCTGCTATCCCTCACTCTATGAGCGATATGTTCTAATTATGTAAAACAAAGTGGTTTTAACAAATCAAACCACTTGTTTTGAGGTACATGTAGGTCGATAGAGAGTTTGACAGGAAATACTTTGAAAAAAAAACACTCTGTATTGTCTGGATTATGAACCCAACTAGTGCATGTTCTCAGTCTACCATCTGACATCTTTAGTGTCTTCGGCAAAATAAATCAAACATTTTTCATTGCATATTTTATTGTTATGGCAGCCATTCGCAGAATTATTTTTATCGTGTGATGGACCAAAACATAAATATTATTCAGTCATGTTTGCAATAATCTGACAGACATAGACACTCAATACTGATTAAAGGTACTCAACCCGTAAAGAGGGTCCCCATCTCAACAGATTCCAACAACAACAATCCGATCAGAGGGTCCTATATTACTATTTCTTTGGCTTTGGGGGTAAAACATATTTGATTCGAGTCGAGGAACCCATCAAACAAAGCTCAGAGTTATTAGATATTGATTTTTGAAAATTCTTATGTTCTCGAGATGAGTACCAATAACTGCCGTCAATTTGGTAACATGCTCGAGATTTTACGCCAAAATTATATTCAAACAGACAAGGATGGATAACTCTATGATCAAGTGGGTAATAACAACGAATTTTTTACTGTCTTCTGGGCCAGAAACAATTCCCGATAATGAAAAATAATAAATTTCTAAAATCGATATCTAACAAATCTGAGCTTTGATGGGTGACTTCCTCGACTCGAATCAAATATTTTTGACCCCCGAAGCCATTGAAATAGTAATTGAGAGGAGTTTTATCGGGTTGAGTACCTTTAATCTTTTCAGACATTATGTTGTTTTGTGGTGATTTATCTTCCCACGAACGATCAACTCGTGGCTTCTAAAAATCTAAAATATACAATGAAACATTGATTTGATTGATTTTATTTATTTTCTCGCAGACAGTTATTATTTCAGAGAGAAGACAGTATAGACCCTAGTTGGATTCACAAGTTTGATAATTCAGTCCATTTTTTTTACAAATATTTGCTGTCAAACTCTCAAATGACCGCCTCAAATGATATCTCTCATCGTCTGAGGAGGGGGTAAACCGGTGTTGTAATAGGAATATAGCAAACACTGGTTAAAATGATAAATATATTTCCCTTCAAATTGATAGATTGAATTTGAAATTCTCGAATGGGGCGCCTTTTTACCAAGTGGGCAATGTAACGATATGCACTACTGTAAACACTTTTGTTCTGCATATTGACTTTAACTAACAGCCGTAATCCAAAAATCAAATGGTATTTGTCTTCTGAATAAAGGTAAAGCTTTCCTGATTACAATACAACTAAAGTTGTATGTAACATTAATGTTTTCTGGATTTAAAATTTCGAATATGTGAGCTTTATTCTAGGTTTGACAACATCGGTTTAGTGCTAAAGGAATTTTGTAGTTGTATCCTAACATTGAACGTAATAATGCTTACTCGACTATGTTTCACCCCGGTCCAGTTCCGTGATCATTGTCGTGTATTTTATCTAATACCAATTACGTTTATGCATCTGGGGGGGGGGGGGGGGTGTCAGCCAAACGATTCCGATTAACAAATGTCGATGTGGGTGGCTTGTGTGGACGTCAGTAGGAACAAATTTGTCCGTGCTTGCAAATGTTTTCGTAGTTGATTTTCCCTAATGATTAAAGGCACGTGAGGCCTTAGTTGTCGAAAATATTCATATTTGTTCCAATTACCGTAAACAGAAAAACATTAAAACGCATACAGTTTCGTTCACATATACCATGACCATCGCGTAAACAGCATGTTATCATAAAGATTTACTATATTTTACCCAAGCAAGAGCCTGATTGTGTTACAGAAGACAACACAATTCTTCTGGCTAATCACACACAAATGGCAGAAACGCTCTTTATTCGTTCCATATCAGGAATTCACCCACAAAGAACGCTCTTTATGTTTACCATCATAATATAAACAAACACCAGAAAAGTAACTTTTTATGCTTTTGTTTACATAACAATGGTAAAAAATGTGACAATAACATACTGTTTATGCGATATTTATTATTTGTATACGGACAAAGTCTGTCTACATTTTGTTGTTCTTTCTGTTTGTGGCGGTTTTTGACGGGTGGAAATATTTTCACAGGATACCCACCGCCAAGGCCAACCGTACCTTTAACATACACTGAGACTGTAATATTGTTCAGCAACCTAAATAACATCCATTTTACAGGAGGGTGAAGTATATGTTGCAATACTGAGACACATCAATATGTCTTAGATTGAGCCGATGTCTCAATTATATTCCGGAGTGTTCGGCATCGTTCACCGTAACATCATGGAAAATAACATTAGTTTTGAGGAAATAATGGGGCGGTGGGTCCCCAGTTGGGATGATTAGTTTTAGCCATTTTGTTTTTGCAGACCCCTCCTCATGTAAGCATAATGATATATGCTTATATGTCCATTTATATAATAGTGCAGCATTATACAGTTACTTAGTTTTTGTTGTTGAACTTATTATCTGAACATTTCCGATGGGATAACTACTCATCAATGATGCTTTGGTATAGATTGATTGATTGATTGATTGATTGGGGTTTATTGTCGCTTTAGCCACTAAGGCCATATCACGACATTGCCAGTTTTAGTGGTGGAGGAAATCCGCACACTTGCGACTAATATAACAGTGATTTCAATGGCTGATAAACTCGTCAACCATGTGCGGCAAACCACCGGCCATCGGCGAGTAACTGGTAACTCCACCAGATAACGATTTCGAGTTACAAAGTCCACGATGGAAACATGTGGATTTGAACCCTAATCGCCAGCGCTGGAGGGCGAAACGGCTTGGAGTTGTACCCCTAACCGATTGAGCCACCGAGGCCCCTTTTACATAGAAATAGAACTAGTTAAGCACACAATTGTTAACAATAGGGAGCCTCGCAATATTTACATTGGCATTGTAAACCAGTGCATCCTCTGCACTCGCACGGGATCGTTAGTGATGCATCAGCACAGCTCTCGCCACGAAATGGTTAATGGTGCTATTAGGCGGACATCGAAATGGACAGCCCATATGTTCCCACATGTACATGTTTTCGGTACGATAGCACAAGTTGCATGTCATTTGTGGGATTTTATGGGCAATATAACCCATTGGGTGATATTGTGTGTGAGATGACGAATTATCGAATATATGAGGGATATGCATGCAAGCATGGCAGTTGGCGTGTTATTGACAAAAATCGGAATTGTGAACTGTGTCTCTTGTACAATATATATGGGTATATTCTGTATTTTTCCCCGGGACATGTGTCATATTCTACCAATTTCATAAAAAATTCAGGTTCCATCATGGGGATTCCGTTCGGTGACGATCAATCTACAGTGACCAACCTGGTTGTTCGACAAGACATGAGGAAGAAAGGGCTGGGAGCGGAACTCATGCGCACAGTAAAACTCGTCAGAGGAGAGAGGAACGTTTCCGTTTTGTCTGTTCTTGATATGATTCCAAATTATGAGCAGTACGGCCTCCATTCAACGGGAGTCAAGCAGACAATTTACAATGGTGTTCGCGCGTCCAACTTCATCCTAATTGCGAACAACGATAGCGCAAAGAGCGCGAAAATAACAGTACGAAACAAGGATGAGCCTGGCGTTAAGAAGGCTGTTATGGAATATGATAGAACAGTGTTTCCGATTGGTCGAGATTCGTTCGTGGAGACATTCATGTTTGGTCACCCTGCTGCGCATATAAAAGCCGCGTTAATTGGTGATCGCATTGTTGGCTATGGATACCTCCGTGAAAATTTCCCGTATTACATGCCTGTTTTATACGGGAATTCTGACGAAGTTGCGAACCTTCTGCTCTCGGAACTGATGCAATTAATTCCAGAAGAAGGAAAGATATCCGTTTCGGCTAGGAATGACAATACCCAGGCAATGGAACTTTTACGACAGATCGTTGATATAGAGTGTGAGATACCATGTGTCGAGATGGTCATGCTTCTTCCTTTAAATCTTGGTTGGGATAAAACTTACTTCAGGCACTACTGTGACTGCTCGTTGATATAAATATATCCGGGTTAAAATAGTGCAGACATCCGAATCGATAATGACATTAAAGTCTCGAGCGCATGTCATCATATCACAAAACGTCCATCTTTATATTACAAGTGTGCACAAGAAAGTTCATTATATGAATTACAGTTTTGTTTTGGAATGTGTATATCCACGTACATGTATATATACACAGATGATAGGAACCAAGAACCTGTCCCAATCCAATCGTGGAGGAGAGCCTCCCAGGTCCATGAAGCAGCACCAAGTTGACGGCTGTGTGGACTCGGATATCAAACCGGATGACGATACAGTTACTCCCAATTACTACTTTGCAACCCTGATCATAACAAGCGTCGCATGTTATAATACATGTAAATTGTAAAACCAATACTGACAGCTTACTTGGAATATATGATGTAATCATTACCCTATGTTAGGTGACTCTTCCCAAATTTGTTAAAGTGTGTATTAAATGGATTATGTTGACATTTTATGTTTGATATTATTCAGCTGCGCCCATATTAGCCCAAAACGTGGACTGAAAGTAGGACATTAATCGATCTAAGACAAAAAATTATTTCATAAAACCACACGTCTCCATGATAGAAGACAACCGCAATTTAAATGTGGTGAGCAGACGGACGGGCAGTAAATGGAAAAAGTATTGCAAGGACGAAAAATAGCCAGTCATCAAAACCGGACAGAAGAAAACAACTGAAAACCATGGAAACGCCTCAAAATTAACGCATATTATGAATCGATTAATGTAACGAGATGGCTGGCCACAACCAACCCAACGAGAAATCCAATGCCTTAAGGGAGATGATATTAATAATCCTTTCGATGATGACAGGGGCTTGTTACAAGTGTTACATGTAACGACAACAAATTTGACAAAATTTCCTTCGACAATTTCATTCCAAAATACAAATGAAAAATACTTGAAATAGATATCATTCGTGTACCGAGGCATTGCGAAAATCCACACAATCATCCATAAGTAATGTGTCCAGAACGATCGCAGAGCCTCAAAATTGAGAACGCATCTACATGCACCGCATTTGGTCGATAATTGGAATGTTTGCTTGGCTGACACAAATTCAAAACATGGTACAGCTTCATATTTTGACAGTCGACATATGGACATACTCCTATTAGTAGGTTCGCAGGTCCGATCTATTTATTTTCTGGTATAGAACATGTACATATAGTGGTTTTATGGTGTCAAATCGTACAGAAAATCTTTGAAAGCACTTGCAGTCACAGTGTTCCTGGCCACACACAACCACATTTCCATATTTAAAACTATTATTTTAAGGGGTAATTTTTTAAGACCCACTACAATTAGAAAATAAATAAGAACAAGGTGAAATAGATTTACGGGGACATGTCTCTATTCTGAAGGTTCGTTATTCCAAACGTACTACAAAAAAGTATTGCGATCGAGGGTTCTTTCTTCCAAAGAATTTTTTAAGGATATTCCATCGAAATAACATTACAAAATAATTAAAAAACAATTCCCATAATATGTTTAATGTCATTACAAATGACTTTATTTCTCAATACATCAGCCCGCACAGGAGACATGCACGTCCATACTAATATGGCATGTTTGTAAAGTAGACCGTCGATGAGAAAAGGTCCTCGTTTATGATAGTTTCAAATAAAAAAAAAAAATAGAGTACATGTAAGCAATCATCTCATTAAAGTGTTGGGTATATATATATACGGGGGGGGGGGGGCGTCTCATGAATACTGCAGGGAAAATACACGGCTGGAATGTGCGAGTGACAGAGATTAACAAGTTGGGAATATAAAACAGCTTCATTAATAGAAGAACGACAACTCAACACTGACCGAATGGCAGGAGTGTTCCATGGGTTATCCCTCGTGTCACGAAAATACTGTTCGGTGATAGGTACAGTAAATATAGTTTTAGGCATATGGGAGGTTTCGGAAATCACAGATAGAGTTACGAATGCGTTAAGGGTACTGCGTCATATACATGTATTTAGGGTACTGCGTCTTCAAATTATGTATATGTTCCAACTGTAGATGTGATGTCACAACTGATATGGTATGAATTATTTCGGTTTGCATAACAAACGTCACTAAATCTTACAGACACTCAGTACATTATTGCTGTAGTATCACAACCATTAGTTATCCTACACCACATCTCACGGGGTGCACCACACGACAAACAGGGTGCCACATTAGGTAACGCCCACATCGAGTTAACGCTCACATAATTTGTATTCGCCTGTCAAGATCCAGTCCGTTTGAATGCAATGGGGCGGTATGCCTATTCTACCCTGGGCACACACCGCGAACTACGGTTATGCTTTCGGTTTCAATAAATACGCGAGATACGATGTTGTGTTGTGGCGGTATTGGTTTAGGTGCGCTAGATATTGCACTCAAGGTCGAATTTTGGAACCTTCACAAAGATTATGTTCAAGTTTAAATACTAGTATAGTTGGCGTTTGACTGTCTTTTTTTAGTCGACATAAGTATATGGGGATAACGAGTCATTGTGAAGGAGAAGACGATATTGTGGTTCACCTTGGCAAATTGAAATTACTACTTTGAACAAGATTATTCTCCATTTCTATTTGATCACCATACCGGAGTGTTTCACATCACTTTAAATCTTCTTGTCTTTTGACCCAAAAATGACGATTTGCCAATCGCGGTATTGGAGGATTATGGATACGTTATTGTATGGGTATAGTCACATTCAAAAATATATACAACAAAATCGACATACAAGCCATAAATAAGACCCCATTTCAAAGAGCTGCTGAAAATGTTCCCCAAAGCGCCTTTTACATCAAAAACAGCTTATTACCTATTTGTTCTAGGTTCACTTCAAAATCGAGTCTAAACGACTATAATATGTACTCCTTTTCGGAGTGAGTGTCCAGTTAGTCGGTTTCAGGTTTATTGAGGTGACACGATGCCATGTCAACGCTCTAGTGACCAAATTCCTACATACATACCAAACTTAGACAATACCTCAGTTGAAATGAAAAAATGCAATGTAGAATATCATCTGGGTTAGCGGACATAGAACAATTATATGTCATATGTTCTGTGAATTCCAAGATGTCCTGTTAAGATTCAGACCTGTTATATTATCTTGTTTGTTCTAAGCGATAATTATCCTAATATTTCTACCACATAGAACAAGGTGGCCATTCTAACGAATTTCAGTTCAGTGATGTCATTTAAGCTATTCATGGTGTAATTAAGTTCCAGTATATCCTAAGTGCCAAAATATGCACACTACCTGCAGTATTCTTCACAAATACAGGATTACATTTAATTTATGAATTGTGATGCTTATTTATTCTATTAAAGGAATTAGTTTTCAATCGGAAAGTGTTAGAAGTATATCCATAGTCTTAATAGTTGACCCGCATCGGAGATTCAAACTTTAAAAACCGATTATCTCAAAAAAACTTTTAAAATGGACTTAGGACAACCTGGAAATCAGGTCGCGACCGGTAAAGTTCGTCATGGTCCGATAAATTTTGGTGGAGTTATGCCACTTTCTCGGCAGAATTCTTAATTCTAGTTGTTCCGATGAGAAGTCGTGTAAACTACATCATCTCTTGATATGTGTGTGTAGTTCACCCCAGAGAACACGCGTGTCGTCGTCAAGTTGGAAGACATTTTTTTGCCAGAATTTGACTGTGTCCTTAAATAAATGCCAACGCCCCAAAAAAACACATCTTTCCGGGGGGACGTGGGGTCAGCGACCTTTTAATCTAATAATAGGTGCTACAAATTCCTTTCCCATGGAACAACACCTTAAATTAACATAAAGCCGCACATCGTTATATATACATGTACATACATATTGCAGTTTTAAAAGAATGAAATGAGGTGAAATTGGCTCACAACGATAATTGTTAGAACTGGTGAAATTGTTTGATTTGATTTGATTGTTCATTGGTTATATAATGCAATAAGTATGTTTATAACAATTACACTACACAAAGAGTATAACATTATATCACTGCAGGGGATGTCATAGTCAGTCTCGAGGACTGTCTTCCTGACATCCCCTGGCGCAGATTTGGTGATCAAGGCCTGATAATATAACCAACGTATAAACAAAAACATGTGAGTGATTTAAAGTGGTGTCTCTGGTCCAATTGTTTTTTTTTTCGGCGCAATAGTTTTCCGCATCCGGAACCGGACCCGTTCCATAGTGTAGGGCAATAACATGAGAACTATTGAAAGAAAACAAATTAAAACACGGAGCACTCTTAATTTCAACAATGCTCTGTTGTGGTCTAATTTGTGAAGCTGAACATTTAAATTCATCCTTGTAGACATGCTTTGTTTTCAACATGAATTTCGAAACATATTTCATGACAGAGGAAAAAACACTCCATTTCGGGACTCCGACTCCACTCACCCGGACCGTGTATCCTGGAAAATGATCTCGCCAGGCACTCATATATCTGGTTTAATGATTTGCATGGAAGTGAGACAAAGACCCGAATAACTCTCTCAGTGGCATTCAAATTTCGTACAGCAATATTTCACAAATTTATCGACCTAAATGTACATGTATTTGTTTTTATATATCACAGGACGCGGGACGCAATGTTACACACGATAGCACTAGTATGTATAATTTTGGTCCCCAAACCGCCAGGGGGGGTTTAGCAGAAATTCCGTGACAAAATTCCGTATAAAATAGCGTGACCTCTGGTGACGCACAATGGACTGCCCAAATACCACGCAATCGGTCAAACCTCGTGACAGAACAACGCGCATATGTATTCGCCCAATCAGAGTTCGTGGCTCGGAAGAAAACAGCAAACTCATGCCAATAAGTGGGTTAAGTTGTGTTAACCGCGCGCCCGAGGCATCTTATTACGGACGCAATTCTGAATGAAACAACGTTATGATGATATTAAACAAGCGGAATCAGTCATTGACCACTCATTTGTTTTTCTGTGCGTTCGTCATAATTTGATGCATCGCCCGTCAGACTGTATATAATATACCATATAAGTATAAGTTGAATGGTGATATCTAATGTAAATAGTAAACTTATGGGATCAATGATGGGACAAACGACGAACATATATGTGAGTAAATAATATAGGTAACGTTCTATAAGTAGTCGATAGTCGTTGTCGAAATTTCAATTTTAACTGAATTGCCCAACTTGTCGGAACCATCTACATGTATGTCTTGTATGACACATGCAGTCAGATGCTCGTAGCCCGTTTATATATAAACATGGGTATATGCGAAAAATACACAACGAACACACACTCCACAGTTTGGATCGATAAGTCTTGCCCTGTGTATTTTGATGTTGAAATTTGTGACAATCGGTCTTCCGTATCATTTCTACAACACAATTATCGTCTTAATTGCAGCACGACTTTATCGTGTGATCGTCACGGAAGCGTTTTCTTTCAGAATATGGTTAATACATTGCCGCCGGTGAAGTGTATTCTCGGATAAGAAACAATTAGGCCTATGCTGAGGGCAGAAACTAAAGTTGAGTGTGGGATATTTGGCACTCGATACTTGGTTAGAGGGTTTTCATTGGGGTGGTCTCCACCTTGGAATTTCCAAATGCACCCCACCCCATTGAACCACACCAAACTCATAAGTTTGCGTAAATCAATTTGCACCCCCTTTTGATTTTTCCAAAATGTTCCCTCACAGACTACCAGATGGTAGACTATTCCAAATGAACCAGTAATATTGTGGCCACTTGTCGTGCGGCGGGGGGGGGGGGTATGCAAAAGATGGTTCGGCCCAGTATGAGATTAAAACATCTTAACATCTAGTCGTATAACACCACACAAATTTACACCCCGATCTATTTGTTCTTAAATTAATTAGCGAGTAACTACTGACAAGGACACAGAGCACACACACGGGTCGGCCGATGGTTAGGCCCGATGTGAGAAAATTTTTGAAATATGAACATGAACATTTGACAATCCTATAGCATAGGCCGGCCTCAAGTTTTCCAATTCTGGGAAATTATTAACCTGACACTCACCCATAGGTTTCAAAATTGCCATCTGATGGACATTTGAGTCCATAATTTTGCAAATGAAAGGGAAATATGCAAATGTTGGTATAAAAACAAAAAATTCGTCACTAAGAAAGTGTTGGAAAATCAAACTACGAGAACAATTTCAACCTAATTTTGGTGTGAATTTTCCAATTAATTTTGCTCGGGGTATTAATTATGACTACAATTGGGGGGTAAAACCCTTGCATAACCACCCCTGTCGACAAGTCCCTACTTGACACCCCATGCTAAATAATCGATACTAAGTTATGTTGGGTGGCACCGGGGGGGGGGGGGGTCAGGGGCTACATCCCAGCCCTGTCGGGGAGTCATAGCCATCCCCCGTCGGTGAGTTATGTAATGGTCAACCCGGCAGCTAAAGCCCGCCCCCCCCTGTCGGGGATATCCTGGTGCCACCCCGTTTGAAATCATATAAAACTTTTAAAGAAGACCACATATTGAGCAGAAATCAGGGGGAAACGAGCTCTCGTAACCACCAAAGTGCACTAAAGACATCCCAAGAAATCCAAATTAGATGCAACCGCATATTGTATATATATGGTATCGTTCTGTTTGCCTCTCTATATCCAGAGACGTGGCTATATGGTTTCCGTTAGGGGTGTCCACCATGGGAAATTCCAACTGCACCCCCTTGAATCAGAATCACCCCAAACACAAATTCCATTTGCACCATCCCCCTTGTACATCAGTGCTCACGCCTAATATCCTATATATATTTTAAAAAAACATGGTTCTATATTCCAGGTTTGAAAATTCAGATAGTTTAACCTGAACAATTGCATAAATCATAACATATAATGGTGTAACTCCAGACAAATTCCCACGGATACGGGCAAGAGGCGGGGACACACCGGGTTGACCATGGTTCTTCGGCCCGGTGTGAGAACATTTTTAAAACTATAAAAGAAAATATAAAATCCTAGCATGCATCTAGACTGGCCTCAACTGAACCTTTCCTGGTGATGGAATTTTCAAACCTCATATTCCCCCTCAGGTTGGAAAACTCTCCAACTGATGACTATTTCAGTCCACAAGTTTGACCAAATGAAGTAAAATATTGTTTTGTTAAACTAATTAGCAGTTTTGTATTGGCCACGGGGGAAGGTACAATGACAACGATAGTCGGCCCGGTGTGCAATTTTTATTTAATCTGAACAAGAAAATCTCAAAATCATAGCATCTAGACTAGCCTCAAACCTTCCTAGAGTTGGACATTTCAAACCCGACACCCCCACTTAGGTTGGAAATTTTCAACTGATGACAATTCCAATGACAATGTTGACCAAATGCATGACAATATTATTTTCTTAAATTAACTAGCAGTTTTTTGACTGGCCACGGTGGAGGGATCAGGACACAAATTGTCCAAGTGTTGGAAATATCCAACCTGTCACCCTCCTAAGGTTGGAAATTTCCGACTGATGACCATTTCAGTCCAAAATATTTACCAAAAATAGGAAAATATGCAAATAAATTGTTTGAAAATCAAACTACAAGAACATTTTCAACTTAATGTTGGTGTGAAATTTCCAACTAATGTTTTGGCAGGTATGAAATTTCCAACTGTTGAACATTTTGACCAAAGTTGGGGGGGGGGGGTGTGAGACACCCCAACCCCCGTCGGCACGTCTCTGTCTATATCATATAAATACTTTTTCTAAAAACCCTTAAACCAACTCGACGTGCGATTTCCCATGCGCTCCTGTTGCGCAAATTCTAGTATAAAAAGTGCGTCTATTTCAGACAAAGTTCAAACAGTAAATGTGACCAGACAAGACATAGAAACCGCTAATCTCATATTACCAATCTGACAACACCAGTCGAACATGATTACCTTTCAAAGCAATAACACCGGGCACCATGTTACGGACAACCACAGGCACGCACACCATGGATAAATACACGGTAAAAAGAACGGCGTTTTTTTTTGTACGGTTATATCTGGCATATACCCATGGTTATATATAAACGGGCTACGAGCATCTGACTGTAAGCGTTCACGTAAAGACGCACTGTCCTATTTTCAAACATGACAATGCCATGTGTACGTTACCCATACCAGTAACAATTAGATCGTACCCGTGAGCCCATTGGTAACTTTTTATGGCCAGATATCGACTTTAAAAATAGAAAGTTTTAACACATTTTGATTTGTTGTCAACATAGCAAACATTCCAACAAACATCTCTTATATGTCAAATTAATTGTGATAATAATAGCTGATAATAATATATAATACATCTCAAGTGGGTTGTGCATCTTGGGCTCGTTTCGACGTTATTACTTGTGGATAATTTTGTGGCTTTTGTGATGTCAGTGTAATACAAATGGTTGATTCGCAGTGATATTTTGTTTATTTTTCTTTTGCCTTGTAATTTGTGGTAAAGAGGATTGTTTTATAAATGATATGCTAAATCCACTTTAGATGTTGTACATCTTATGGAATTCAAATAGTTATGTGCATACGGGGTCATCATCCCTGTAAATACACGTAGTTTAACGCACATGAAACTAAAAATCAAGCTCTTGGCCATGGAGCTGAAATTGTCCGTCCTTGATTCGTGCTTGCATGCTTGCCCGTTCATTGTTCACCACTTATATGTTTTGTATATATCTCCGAATGGGAAATTACACAGCGTCCCGTGAGAAATCACCCAAAGTCTCGATTCCTTGAGGAATTTCCATACAATATATAGAGGATATACAACGAGTCCCCAGTTTATAGCGGAATTTACAAAACGAGTCCAGTAAATTAGGTCTGGACCGAGCCTTTGGCGAGGTCCAGACCTAATTTACTGGACGAGTTTTGTAATTTCCGCTATAAACTGGGGACGAGTTGTAGATTCTATTTATTACATGATCCAAAACATCGACAAAACATACTTAAATCAACAAATGGAACGAGAAACTAACATCGGCTTCTATAAGACATGCGATGACGTTTCACGTAACTATTCGTTGTTTGCCCGCGTAAAGAAATAGTCCCAGATAAATAAAGACTATTTGGCGCTTTTAATGGCGTATATTTAATAACATAACTTTTCAAATTCTTCAGTCATGATAGTTTATTGGAAAAATATTGGAAGTCATAGTATTTTTGAGACGTAGCGTACGGAATGTTAAAAGACGGTAAACCGGAAGTCAAAGGTCACCTGGCACTATTTCCTGTTAATAAACGAACGTTTAATATCACAATTTATAGAATGGGTTTATTGAATGGAATAATGGTAGGATCGTGTAATAAAGATATTTACACAGCTCTAGACTGTGTAAATGTGATGACTTGATATACGAATTGTTTAGTTTGTATAATTCTATATTTATACTCATTGCTGTACATTCGAAATGGGCGACCTTGAGCCTTTGGCTTATTGGGGATACTTACATTCTCGTGTGTTCGCGGATAGCTCAACAAATTACTCTCGCGTGTTTACGTGGATAATTATATACCAACTCTAATACATGCGTGGTTACAGGCAACTAATGATTTCCCATAAGCGACAGTGTTGCATACATGTCCGGCCCAACGTTCGTTTGGAATGTCACCCGATGCACCATTTTAGTAAAAACAGAATTACCCCTTTCCGAGTTTTTATCTGAACTAAAATTTAACATTGTGACAACTATACCCACTTTCCGCATAAAAATAATCAGCAGCAAAACAATTAACGAAACCCCCTCCAAAACTTCGGGATCCCACCGGACTAAATGATCGCCATATTTTCGTAGATCATAGTGTTCTTTTCCAGCTCGTGTACTTTTCCATCAGAGGTAATATACATATCAACAGGCAAATTTATATAGCCAATACGCACACGATTTGATAGGAAAAACTACTTAACCGGGGTTCAATATTAAATAGCGATTGATATTGAAGCCACATTGCGGTTTGGGCTCCAAAATACACATAATATAATTATATTTTGAATTTTTCTCAGTATCGAAATACCCTGGCTCCGCCGCCCCTGAAGTCGCCAGTATGTGAGTGGACTGATATCACTGGGCACGCACGGTTCCTGCAGATATTTCGTAATCACTGTCAGTTGTGAGGATCGGTGTAGTTGGCACTTCATCCATGAAACTGAAGAGGGCGCGCTCATATTGATCCCTATGTTTCCGCTGAAACAAAAATAATTAACATTAAGATACATCATTATGTATAATTTGCCTACATACTAATAGCAGGGATTAAAACAATCAAGCCAGCTAGGGTTGTAAATCACACACAATGACATAATCAGGATTATGAAGTAAAATAGGCCACCTGCCTCAGGCTGCCTTTGTTAGGGGATTAACGCATTGATAAAATACTGCAGTGGAGTCATATAATTAGGACAGCAAGACAGATTAAGTGCACAAAACTGACCAGATATGGAGGTGAATACATGTTAAGCTCAAAACAAATAGACTAAATGATGTTTTGTTATGAAGACAAAATGCATTTATTATTAATGTTATAAAACAATTATTGTTTTAAAATGAATGTATTACTTTTAAAGATATATTCCGGGAATGTTCAGAAACAACAATAATGTTTATGAAAAAAAAATTTAATTCAATACATGTACTTGTATTAATTATGTACATATTGTCATGATGATATACACATTATTGTAGGTGTATTAAAACATATACATATAGTAATAACAATAACATATATAAATAATATAAAATAAAATTCAACATGACTTACCTTTAGATGTGTGATGAAATTTGAAGTTGCTTTTGCTGAACCCGAAATCAGTGTTGGACAATGTTTACATGTAGCTTTTAATTTGTCAGAAATATCATTGGGCAGGGTAAAAATGTTGCCTAATGAATAGAAGAAAAATATGAGGATAATAACCCCATGTGTATAACACTAGTCAAGTAAATGCTGATGTGTTAACTTGTTATATTGGTCTGTATTTTTGGAATGTAATTGAAAATGTAATTGAAATGTAATTGAAATTACACCCCTTTCCTCAATGTAATTAATTACATTCAATTACATGTAATTGAAAAAACCTTCAATTACAAATTACATCCAATTACTTGGGAAAATGTAATTAATTACATTCAATTACAATTACAAATTACAATTACCCCAACCCTGGTCGATACATATCTGAACTGCCTTTCTACGAGAGTTCTGCATGTAACCCAGAAAGACGCATTGAAGTAATGCAAAATACAACTGTTAATTCGGTGTTTGGATCCCAAATACAAAACAGTCAGTTGGGCGACACGCAACAGAAATGAGCGTTCCGTGGTAGTCTATTCCTGATATGGTATCAATAAAGAGCATTTGTCAAAAGTGGAAAACGGCTGAAAAATGGCTGTGACTTTGGCAAGTGTTTTTTTTAGAGCATATGAAGCCGGTATATCAATAGTTCGTTTATTTATCGACATATCGTATCGGACACTCCAAACTACGCAGAACAAAATGTTGAGGTTCGAATGAGCCATGTCCATTTAAATCGCAATAACACGTGACATGCGAGGTTAGGACTGAAGCTAGGATTATTGCCAAAATCACGGAGATATGTTAAGAAGTGCGTTTAAAGAGCAATCGCTATCTAATCGTGAACACCGAATATTCGTGGACGTATTACATGTATGTGATTGACAAACAAAAGGAAGATTCTAGTTTCGGGTGCATATTTGAGCATAATTATGTATACTACACGCATATGTCCATTGGTTTATACACATGTTCGGCCCCTACTACACTGCATTATCGCCCATACATCCCGCTTCTAGTTTGGGAACAACCGAACTAAAAAAAATGGCAATAGTAACATCTATACTTGTATAAACTTATTCATTCCTGGCCACGCCTCATCTTATTAGTCTATATGACATACATATGTATCGTGACGCACACATCAAGCGAATGCCTTAATTGTGGCCGCCTGGTAAACACTGTTCAGTTGTTTTCCGGTGATATATTCAGAAAAAGTTTCGGTGAGAATGTTCAACTTCAAATATGAGGAACGCCGTTTCTCTTAGTACTGGCCTACCAAACATCAATATCCGGCAACTGTCAAATCAGTTATTTTCCAAATGGTACTACTCATATAGACATGCTAACGTGATCTGGTAAAGTGTGACGTAATCATTCTCCATCGCGTTAGATTTTTTTTTTTTTAAACTGTCATTTGCTTTGCCATTTTTTTTTTCGGTTGAATATTCTCGTTGCTCTATACAAACTAGAAGCTGCATCTATAGTACCTGTCAGAAGAAGTGGTATATTGAGGAGCGCCTTTATTGTGACATTGAGCGCGCTTAATTTCGAAAAAAGGTGCGATTACATGTATATAGCGCAATACCAAAAATCTGTCGCGCTTATTATTGCGTCATTGAGCGCAAAATATTGCGATATTAAGCGCGAAAATGTCATACAGACCCGATAGTGTTATATTTATATTGGATAAATACTGTGCATATAGTGTACATATAGCATTTATAAATATAAAACATTGTCTCTATTTATGCAATAAAGGCCATAGAAGAAGCAATCATTTGCTTTATATGTCACAATTTTGAGCGCAAGATGTCGCAATATTAAGCGCGAAATATTGCGACATTAAGCGCAAATATTGCAATAATATCGCAAGCATTTCCACTTGCAATATTACTGAGATACTGGGCACGAAAATAGCGCGTTTAATATAGCACTTATTTTGACTTGTACTGTAGGGGTGTATATTAACGACATCGTCATGTCTTATATGTCTGTACATTTGTGTTCTAGGGAGGAATATATCAATCACATGTCTCGTCCGTGTCTAATAGACCGATCAAGTAATATCTAAATGAACCGACCATCAATCAGTTACGATATACAAAGTGAAAATATTGGATATACGTCATGCGACGGTTCTCCAGAATCGATGGAATGCATGTTGTGTGAACAAGCCGAGTAGCAATTGGTGAGTTTTGGGGCTATTTTCATTCTGATGAGTTTTGAGGCTATTTTCATCCTCATGAGTTATGCAGCTATACAACAGAACATTTTATTTAACATCAATATTGGCTTTGGTTCAATAACAGTGTGGGGTATGGGATGGTACATATGACCAATGCGACTACATATACATTGATATACACTTCTACATGTACATACATCAACATAGTGTTATTCAAGTGATACTACTCACTTAACACTTGCCATTGCATACACTGTAATTTATTTAAAAATCAAAACATGTTCCGTAAAATGGGCCAGGTGCCTATGTTGACACGCTGAATCGTTGTAGATGTAATGCATCGTAATGACGCATAACGACGTTCTGTGCCAAGTGCTATTTCATAATCGAAACAAAGTTCTCACACCCAAGTACCGTTTGTTCGATAGTTTTGCTGAATTAATTGCAAGATAAATTAGTTATCACCACACTGTGTGTTCCCGATATCGGTACTGAAGTCTCCAAAATCGACCCCAATAGGTGGCCCATAGATGACAGTAGCTCGATATAATAAGAATATACTGATATAGCACAATACGCGGCCCAAAGAGGAAAATAGCTCGATATGGATATACGGACCTCGCCCAATCGACCAAAATTCGCTGCCCAAAGATAATAGTAGCTCGATATGAATACACGGACCTCGGAAATCGACATCATGGTGGTGATAACCTATATAGACATGTATATATCTCATATATATTTTGAAGACCTCTGTCTGTCTGTCTGTCTGTCTGTATGTATGTCATTAATACAAATCTACGATTCTCGACCGATCGGGACGAAACTTGGTACATGTGTGTAGTTTGACCAGGCGGTGGACGTTGTCGTATGGACGAACCCGTGCGGCGCCCGATTCGCGCATGCGCAGACGAGATCTCGGAAACGGGTGGAGCTATCGACTTGAAATTTGCTATGTGAATGTATCTTGCCCCGGTTACGAATTTTATCGGGTCGCCGAGCCCGTGCGACGCCAGCTTCGCGCATGCGCAGACGAGATCTCGCAAACGGGTGGAGCTATCGACTTGAAATTTGGTATGTGTATGTATCTTGCCCAGGATACGAAATTTATCTGGTCGCCGAGCCCGTGCGACGCCAGTTTCGCGCATGCGCAGACCAGATCTCGGAAACGGGTAGAGCTATTGACTTGAAATTTGGTATGTGTATGTATCTTGCCCCGGATACGAAATTTATCGGGTCGCCGAGCCCGTGCAAAGCCAGTTTCGCGCATGCGCAGACCAGATATCGGAAACGGGTGGAGCTATCTACTTGAAATTTGATATGTGAATGTATCTTGCCTCGGATACGAATTTTATCGGGTCGCCGAGCCCGTGTGACGCCAGATTCGCGCATGCGCAGACGAGATCTCGAAAACGGGTGGACCTATCGACTTGAAATTTGATATGTGAATGTATCTTGCCTCGGATACGAATTTTATCGGGTCGCCGAGCCCGTGCGACGCCAGCTTCGCGCATGCGCAGACCAGATCTCGGAAACGGGTGGAGCTATCGACTTGAAATTTGCTATGTGAATGTATCTTGCCTCGGATACGATTTTTATCGGGTCGCCGAGCCCGTGTGACGCCAGCTTCGCGCATGCGCAGACGAGATCTCGAAACCGGTGGAGCTATCGACTTGAAATTTGGTATGTGAATGTATCTTGCCCGGATACGAATTTTATCGGGTCGCCGAGTCCGTGCGACGCCAGCTTTGCGCATGCGCAGACCAGATCTCGGAAATTTGGTTTTTGAATAGCCCGGACAACGTCGGGCTGGGTAGAGCTATCGACTTGAAATTTTGTTTTTGAATAGCCCGGACAACGTCGGGCTCATCGGCTAGTATATATATATACTCTTTGGAGTCATTCTCAACGACTCGGCCATTTCCGATCCGCTGGGGAAATAACCTATTCCATAAATAGAAACTACATTCGCGCAATGATACAATATACGGCCCAAGTAATAAGGCGATGACCTTGACTCGTTGACGCACATATGTGCATGGAGCAGTAAGTATTCACTGTATACCAGTACCATACTTGTTCATGCATTAAATATCGATAAATAGTAATAAATATAGCAATAATTAGTTCAAGTTTAACAGACGAGTCTCCCAGCCAACATACACATGGTCAATCACTTGATTTAAATATATCGGCAAATATGGTTTCTATTTATGGAAGAGGTTATTTCCCCGATAAAGCGAAAATGGCCAAGTCCTTGAGAATGTGTTTGCAGTCAATGTTGTTATCTGGAGCGGAAGCTGATGATGACAAGAATAGACGGATTATATATGGAAATTAATTTCTAATGAATCGAATCCTGTCTATTTCATTATATGCCTGTCTAACACGAACTCGGTGTCAGACAGATCACAGCGCCTGCACTATGTCAATGTCATAAACTATGACATAAAGCGGTAAATCGCGGTCAACCAGCAGCGAAATCCCGAAGAGATGGGCACGAGCGGCGGAAACTCGGTGACGTAGATGTCGGGACGTATTATCATAACTATAGGGTCATAATGGTTGATTTATTTGTGAGGGTTTTACCTGATTTTCAGTCCCTAAACCACATCACGACATAGAACAGAAACAGAGAGCGAAATAAACTAGTGTAGCGAACCAACTGTGTATATATAGCGACATTGGATGTGAATAGAACATTGAGTTATGACAAAATAAAAGCACACACGAAGAAATGTTGGAGTTAGTAATATCATTCAAGAACAGTTACTGGCAAGTGTGCAATGTATAACATAAAATTAGTACACAATTACATACGCATTATCAGTACTGTTAAGTGATATGGGCCGTAGTATCACGCTGAGTTGACGATGCCAGATCGGCGTGGAAGCCAGATATATATCAAAATCTCCCATAAACAATTGATCAATGAAAAGGTCATCTATTGTCGCATATTGTTTGTTTAAATTTCAGTTAACAATTCCTATCTTATTTTATCTATTTTGGCGTTAACAAACGAAACATAAGCAAATCGAGAATGCAAATACATGTAGAACGAATGCAGATTATATCAGACGGACATGTGCGTAACAGTTTTGATCAGCCCATTGCACACCGGCGTTTACCATTCTCAACGACTCGACCATTCCCGCTTCGCTGGGAAATAAACTCTTCCATAAATAGACACCATATTCCCGCAACGCTACAATACAAAGCCCTCAGTAATACGGCGATCACCTTGACCTGTTGGTGTGATGTGATGTGGTGAGTAGAATGTAGTCACTGTACGGCAGTACTCAGTCTCTTTGACAAGCCGATATATGCCGTTTATATTGTGCGTACCAATGTTAAACTCTGATTCGTTGTTGGCTATATGTTCATAGCGAGATCGGAGGTCAATGATATTTTGACAATAATCCCGCGATAGCGAAACACAACATAATGTTATAATGCATTATACAGGCGAAACATTCAAAATGCATTATATTCATCGCAATCCAGCAGACTTCATCTTCGAGTTTTTATCAGTCAACGATATTTATTACTGATTATTATTTCGTATTTTGTTGTTTTTATAATTACTACTAAATACTACGATTCTCACAAACGTTTACTACACCAGACATATACTCCATATTTGGAAACTATTTTATCGTCATCCTGGGAAAGCCAAAAGCCAAAGTTCTAGAAAATGAAAACTGAATTACAGAACACAGATCTAGAGACGTAGACCTGTAATGATTAATGTCGGCTTTTGAAAGAGACTGGTGGTACCAAACTTGATCATGGACTGATACATATTAATATTAATAAATAGCAATAGTTAGTTCAAGTTTCACATACGAGTCTTCCAGACAATAGAGGCATTGTCCGGTAGTATGCACATTATCCATTACGTGATTGCAATAGTCTGGCAGATATATGCATGGTGTCTATTATTTCCTATCGAAGCGAAAATGGCCGATTTAGATGGAACATAGTTTCGTCAGTATAACAGCCTTGTTCTCATGTCAGATTAAAATGATGCGGAATCGGAAAACACACTGGATTCCGATCCTCCGGAAAAAAAACAAAAAACAATGCCGTATTTTACAGCTGTATTTTAGCGAGAAAACAACAGTCATATCATAAAAGTGAAATACATCCTAGCAAATAATAAACTTCAATTTCTATCGCCATCATATCGAAATGTGTTAAGTAGCTTATAACGTAGGATTTTGCATCGTGTGCACATGTTTCATGTACATTTGCATCTAACCTTCAACTCGGTGGGCATCGATACCCGTTGAAGGTCAGACGTACTGAAGATAATTGTTTAATAGCACGTGCGATACACGCCCCTGTTTGTATTTATGAATTATACGTCGTATTACTGGCAATAGTCATTTGTGAGTGCGGGTATGTTCTCGAATGTACATGTATATCTAGCGGTAAACTTGATTGCCATTCAGTGGAATATTTAATTATGTTCTGCGTCGGCCGAAAGGCTGGTTTTGGATCCCCATAGTAAGTCAACTCCGGTGTTAGGAAGATGCCATGAGAAAATTAAACATTCACAAGCGCGTTGTGTTATGTTGGTTATGTTATGATATTGCGAGTTAACCGCACCAAGATACAATGAGACTATGTTCACATGAAGACACCACATTAAACCAGGCCACTTCGAGTGCTATACTGGACGATTATAGACATAATCGATCAAAAGGAGCGATCAAGAGGGTCAACCAACTAAAATGTAATTCTTCTCGTTGCAGTGTTTTCTTGGGTTAGCCCTTCTACACGGGTTTATAGATGCTTTCAGTGAGCCGCGCCCCTTTCCTCCTCCAGATACACAGTTCGTCGGATGTGCGGTAAGTAGTTAGAGTACACTTGTTTATATGTACATGTATACCGCATTTGAATTAGTCTAAATGAACTGACGTCTATACAATATAGTATGCATTAGTATATGTAAACGGAACTTTGACAACTGTCGTGCTTTTGATTTTCTCGCAAAGTATTGTCGGGTTCAGCATTATAGACGTTTTACTATGTGTGGTCGCTCATTGGGTCATCTCAACTGGTGTTTCATTGAGGGACTTCGAGATCGGCTGCAGCTTCGGTCACGGCCGATATCGGATATATGTATGCGCATGTCCATATCCGAGGAATCTCGAACGACTATGACCGCGGCTGCAGCCGCAAAGAATGTCCCTTTCAATATCCAACACAATCAACATGACTTCCCTGTAATTTAATCATCGAATTTGGTTTAAACAATATTTAATTTGAACTAATACAGAACATAATTACATACAATAAATACAAAACATATACATTTTTTTTAGTGTTCAAAAGAGGATTGGGCAACAAGCTTGGGGGCTTTTGTTAAGTCCTATCCTCAGGAAATAAATGTTACCCCAATAGATACCATTGGGGTATAGCAGATGGGTTTGGTTCTGTGTGGTCCGAATAATAAAGTTTAGGTGAAGAGATAGGAAAGAGAAAGGGAGTGCAGGCGGTGGTTGAAAATGGGTCGATGAACTTACTATTAACAGTAGGATAAGATATATCACGGAGAAATAAGTGAGGATTGTATCGTTTTAAATTGGTCACCATTTATTGTCACAAGCCAGTGAAAAGTCTTAATGCAAATAAATTTGAGCACGCTACGACCCAATTGGAGATAATTCCAAATCGGCGGAATATCAGAATTATTCACATTCCTTTAATGAGCTTTTTAGTTAATGTATTTAATAAGTATTTAATAAGTGACGAAAAGTGTATGTACCATAAATAATTATTCCAGTATAGAGGGCGAGGTGGTAGGGCTAAAACACACGCAGTGACTACAATTTAAGACATTACATATAGGTTATTAGTAACACGCGTGTTTCGGCTTAAACCACCGTACCCGTGAGTCAGAAACGCCCAGTACAGACAATGAACTTCTGTACAACATCGAAAATTTTAATGTTCAAATCATCAGCGAGATCAGGAGACCCATACAGAAGTACATCAGGTGATATTATAATTGATGGCAGATCAGCTAACATTTCAGTTCTTGCTTGAGTATATAATGGACATTTCAAGAGAAAATGATATGCTGATTCAATTTCAAAACCACCACAAGGACACATCGGGGACTCTTTAAGGTGATTTGTGACAAGGTCTTTGTTCAGGTTACTGCACCCCAATCTGATTCTAGTATGATAAACTTGAGCTTTACGAGAATAACTATGGTAATAACATTTAGCAATCTTTGAACGACCAGTGTTAATGTTTCGTTTAAAATCGGCTAACGTTTCTGAAGACCTTACCGAGTCAGATAAGCTGTTCCAAGCACGTGTGGCAGATGGTAGAAATGTATACATATAGTAATTATTATTACTATCAGGCGGGTGGATGCTGGGATGTCTAAGATTGTAGCCAGTTGAGGAAGAATCAGGTGGAATCATATTAGATAAGTAGGATGGAGCTCTATGTTTTGTCATATTGTAAAACTGAATTATTTTCTGCTTATGCCTGCGTTGTGCAAGCGGTTCCCAACCTGTTTCAAGTAATAATTTCCTATCGCTAGCACTTCTGGTTGCCCCAGTAACTATTCTTGCCATTTCATACTGGATATCCTCAATTCTATCGCTCGTACACTTGGGGATATTATCCCACACAGGTGATGCATACTCTAGGATAGGGCGAATAAATGAAAAATATATTGTTTCACAAGAGACTTTCTGCTTAATCTAAATTTATGTCTTTTTACAAGGTTTACTCTCTTCCATGCCTTATCAATTATGCTACAGACGTGACTTTCCCATGACCCAGAACTATCGAATGTGACTCCAAGATGTTTGTGTCTACTTACTTTAGTTATTTCAGATCCATCCATGAAGAGGGGCGGGTGATCTATGGTTGTTGCTTTCCTTGATACTACTATAGCTTCGGTTTTAAGGGGGTTAAACGTTACTAGCCACTTTTTTGACCATTCAAAGATAGTACTGATATCTTTGTTAATTATTTCAGCAGCGAGAGTTGGGGTTTCAACACATAAGTATATGGATGTGTCATCTGCAAAAAGACGGATGTTACACACTATTTTGTCGGTTATGTCATTTATATAAATAAGAAATAATAGCGGTCCGAGGATTGACCCCTGGGGCACGCCCGCAGATATGCATTTCCAATCTGAACTAACATTATCTATAAATACTCTCTGTTGTCGACATTCTAAATATGATTCTAAAAGTTTAATTAAGTTACCTCCGATTCCCATTTGCCTAATTTTAAATATGAGACCCTTATGCCAGACCTTATCAAAGGCTTTACTAATGTCACAGAAGATACAGCGCACCTCCTTACCATCATCTAGGGATCTAATAATATAATCATACACATCAGTAATTTGGTACACTGCGGAATCACCTGTTGTAAAGCCAGACTGATATACAGAGATTAGGTTATGTTCATTGATATATGCTGACATGTATTTATAAATACACTTCTCGTACGTTTTGGATAAACAACTTAATAGTGAGATAGGACGATAGTTCGATATGATGCTAGGATCATCGGTTTTAAAAACGGGAGTAATGTTTGCTTTTTTCCATTCGCATGTATGGCCTAGACATATAAAAAAAACATCGACATTCGGAATTAACTATATTAAACTCCAACTTTCCAAAAAAAATATTCATAAAATTAGATAGATAACTGTTTTCCTAATACAACCATCGAACACAAAGATAAAAATCTACACGTATCAACTACCGATTAATTTTTTCATTCATTCAATCATTGTCCGCCTTTTTCATTTATTCAGTGGCCGCCATTTTGGATTTGATCGGTAGTACGGGAACTCGCAACCAGGATTTGGTGGAAACGTGACGTCACATATCCTGGTCATGGTAACTTCAAGGTCCCAAATCCGGCTGTGACTAGCTGCGACCGATCTCGAAGTCACTCATAGTCATTTTCCGGAGCTTCGATCGTAACAATGTACTCGAGGTGCTCAGTGACCTGACGCACCGAAGTGGATTTTGGCAGGTTTATGTGGTTGTGATAACAATAATTACCTAACACATCTTCCTTAACAATCCGGCACTGGTGTGATTCTCACAATCAGTTTAACCTAGAAGGTGGTTATAACGCATATAATAGTTTGCGGTTGCCCATGACATGGTGAATGTAATAACCATACCGCCACTGTTGTGGTTGCAAACTGAGGTGTGTTCATCTGAGGAGGAAGATCGTCATACATTCAATTGTCGGCTGTTTTCATTGTAGGCAACGTTATGTCAAGCTGGAAACAAATGTATTCTAGAACATACGGCATGTGTGGCGGGCCGGATATGCTTCCCAACAGCCAGATGTGTTCGTAAGTATTATGAAATATCTATATAATGTATCCTTTTTGTATATGATATAATTATATTGGTGCTTCTAAATACGAATATACGCAGAACTTGGTTTGATCAAGAGATGAACCTTTATGTAACCAGACCCAAATATTTGTTAACAACATTAAATGACGCGTGATCATATACATCTACATATAAACAATAAACACAAATATTAAAAGTAGCAATGCTTGTTTGACATTGTGGATTCAGGCATTGTCGTGCTGGTGTATTATCATAGAGAGCGAGACATGGTATAGTGAGTGACAAGAAAGTTAATGGATAAATTTATTTACAGTTATGCATACATTTATCCTAATTTATCAAATTCTTGGAAGTTGAGAAATGCCCACGCACTATATAAATTACTAAAATCTTAGTAATAACCCTTTCATGACGGAAGCTGCGCTGGTCCAGCATTAACGACCCTATGCCAGTGCATTATCGTATATATGAGACTGCTATGGGAGCTCCACTAACGCTTCTATGTTGTCTCCACCTTAATAGTAAAGCCACTTGGTGACTCAAATCACATATTATATGTAAATCTCAGCCCGTTCCAGGTTACGTCATGTATAACATGTGGTGGTTAGAAGGAAATTGCATTTATATATGTATGATTGTATAACGCCCCCTTTGTCATATGTATGTATAAATGTGAGCTTGCTCTCGTGAAAATAAGACATATTGGGCTTATTTTAATGTGCGAAATAAGCTGATATTGGCATTATTTATCCTCAATATATATGCACACTCTATAAGGACATAAAACGCGGTTTTCTTAAAACAGTCCAATATGGGACTATTTCTATAAGAAATAAGCTCATACACAAACTTACAGGGTGTAATCTTTCTATTTGCAGCAATGCAACAATACGACCCATGCATGGTGAGTACTATAAACACAACATAGCGTATTCATTAACCCTTTCAGTGCCAAGTCCGATTTTTGTATCAACCGATATTTCCTTGATCACTAGCTATAAGAGCTCTTTCCATCAATGTATCACATTATTATAATCAATAAATTTGAAAAATGATGAAGGAAATATGGGTTGATACAAAAATTGGACTTGGCACTGAAAGGGTTAAGTCAGGTTCATATCTTGGATTTCAACCCGGAAGGATCGTTCGACTATTATCATTCTTGTTCTTATGTGTTCTTCTAGTTGGGCTGGAATAGACACTGTTCGTATAGTGATCTGCTATACTGATAATAATTACGAGTAGGGTACTACATCTCTATACTTTATGTCCTTTCTATCAGTTGTCGTTTTATTAAATCCGTAGTTTTGATTATGGTTTCGGTTCTTAAACAAAACTCACAAATACATTATATATTAATAAGTTCGAGGTAGTTTCTCTGAACCTCAAAGTGGGTGTCGACTCTGATGTTGTCTCCTTGAATGATAATCGCCAAATGGCCTTAATCTATATATCTTAGTGACGAGAACAAACACGAGTATCTCGCGAAACACGTATAAATTTTCGAAAATTTGGAATGCGCTATACGGTCGCCTCCCAGTTCTATAGATGCCCGCTGGTTGGCACCGCACGATAATGCAATGATTCCCGGGTGGCCTTGATTTAGTAACAGTGCTATGTTGACACCTTATAACACGACTTCCGCCCAATTTTTGAAAATTTGGAAGGAGCCATATAAATGTATTTATATCTAAATACATGATAATAACAATATGTACACAATAATAACGGCAAACAGAACTATAACACCTTACTGCGAATGGCAAGACGTTCGAGATTCACGATTTTCTCTCAAAGGGAATCGTAGTCGTCAGTTGTACGAACAGGTTTTTTGGACCGTCCGAAATATGGCGACTGCTACACTATTAGCTATTCGTAATTCTTATCTATATCAGCATTGAGGTATATGGACCTGGCTACTTGTACATGTTGGTATTGGTGATTATATTTAGCCGTCGCGCTTTCATGTAATGTGGTTTCTGTAATAACGTGCGAATGGTAAGCATCAAACAAGATGATTGACAAACTCAATAGCCGTCGTCGCAAATTGACCAAAAGTTAATTATTTGATGACATGAATTTTCACCCCCAGTTGAATTTAAAGTTTCACGGTTATGTCGACAATACAATTTGGATTCCACACGTGGACATTATTATAGGTTTACTTGTATATCCCTTTACCCAACAAACCGGCCAAAACCGGCCAAATAAAGCTTCAACAGCCTAAAATATCTTCGGTCTGTCTCAATAGAACCATACAAATATGGGTATCATTGGAACCGGCTCCTTGACCACATTGTGATAGTTACAGTTATGCCCTGTGCCAATGCATTCTCTTATATATGCGAGTCGACCATAGGTCGCCTCGCATATATAAGAGAATGCATTGGCCTAACAAAAATCTTTTTTTAACACTTTTTACCATTTTTTCTTACATTCTTTAACAATTTTATAATTTTTAATGTGTTAAGCCAATGCATTCTCTTATATATGCGAGGCGACCTATGGTCGACTCGCATATATAAGAGAATGCATTGGCACAGGGCCCTTCTGTTGGGTAAAGGGTTAAAGGTCCCTGCACAATAAAACCGTCATAATAGCGTGTGCCTTAGACGGTGATAAACACGTACCTAAATTCAGATGGGATAGTGTTCTCACTTGTCTGCGCATTTATACTTTCAGAATCATGTGTGCTCACGACGAAATGAGGTGTGTGTCCAAGAAACTGTGATGTGCATAAGGGCGCCGTGTCCACAAATACCTCGGTGCCAAGGTAAGATCCACACATCGCCAGTGTTAGTCAGCTAGTAACGTAGCGACACTGGATTGGGTGTCAACACAGCTTTGGCCAAAAGTTCCAAAAATTGGACGTTTATTACCTGACTCACCCCTAGTTGGAAATCTCCCACCAACAGTAGGTTGAAATTGTTTTCCTGGTTTGATTTTACAACCAGTGACTAATGGGGAATATGTTGTGTTTTGACAAAACAGTCAAATATTTTCCTACAACTGTTGGTCAAGATTTTGGACTTAAGTAGCCACCAGTTGGTAGATATTCAACACTTTGAGACCTTTATGCGAGTCTAGGCGCTATGATGTTTCCAGTATTCAGGTTCAGATGTAAATAAATCGAGGCCTGAATTTGCTGGCGTTAGACCTATCGATGCTAGGAGTTCTCAGGTTCAGGTTGACAAATTTACTGGTCATGTTCCCTCCCGGTTAAACACTGCTCATCAATTCAAACAAACGAAGGCCTGCTATGATAACACAATTAGTTTGAACGTAGTTATTGTGACCCATATATATACATGGAATATTTTGACATAACTGTTCGGAAAATCCAAAGCCATGCAAACGGATGCAAACTGAATTACACGAACTAGGTATCAAGGGGGTGAAGTTACAAGGTGGACACACAAAGGATACACTCTAATCACACGTCACTGTCTCAAATTTTAACCTCTGAGTTTAAATCGGGTTTACACCAAAACAAATTGTATAGTTAATGGTATTTGTGGTCGTTCGGTGACCAGATGATTGACAATTATATTAAATAAGATGAGAGTATGCACTCAAACTGCCCTGTGACCGAGAGCAGAAAGCACAATTCAACTGAATATTATTGTTCTGAACACGCCCTCCATTAAGGTTTAACCAAAACCACTCCAATATGGACTCCGAGAACATGTTTGGTAAATTTTAAAATAGAAAAAATTTTAGAAACTTTACAGGAGTGGGCAAACAACTATACGTACATTATATACAGCAAATAACAGTTTGTGACATAATTAGGAACATGTGATAAATGTAAATCCTGATTTGGGAGATCTCTATCAAGACTGTATTGTCGAGAAATATTACACCGCAGAACGCGTCATTATTCTCAACTTTGAATTTTGAAATATCACAACCATGTATCATACAGTTGTGTTTGACGATCACGGTATTCAGTCTCTAGAAGCCAGTGGGCATTCATTAAATGCTATCAAGATTAATTCTGATTGGGCTTTGGGTAGGCTGTTTTGTTAAACTGTATGATTCGATGGTGAGTGAGCCTGGCCAACAGTATAAGCAAGCCTTTACAGTCAGTGCCAAATCTAGCTGTTTACTTTCGGGTGAGTCATAACTCATCCGCTCACTTTGGAAAATTTAAATTAAATACGTCTTGGTACAATACAATTCAACAATTCTTATGGAATTCTCCTGAATCAAAGTATAATTTCATTTATGGAAATTATCTGACCGTTATGTCTGTACGTGCGAATATAGTCAGATTTCGGTTGGTAGGTAAGTGCCTCATATTTAAAAATTCGGCTACCAGTGTAGTGTTATTTACAACATATGATAGATTTATAGTAGTAATTTGGTGACATATTTAATACTTTTCTTCCAATTTAAGCATTTGCTAAGCATATCCCTGGGGACCACATTGGACTGCTTTGGTTAAAACTTAAAGCGAAATTGCAGAAAGGGCGAATTTGTTATCTACTCGCCGGTCTAACTAAACCGGGGTTTGTTGGACTGACGATTGCTATGGATTAGTTCGCGTTTTAAAACAAAATGATAGCAATTGACACAACACTTATTTCCCTACAATTGACATGTATGGTTATCTTCGTTAACATCTAATCTTTGCCTGTAGAACGCGGCGGTTGGCCCTGGCATGGGCAATGTTTACTCGGTCATTTAGAGTCATGACAGCTAAACAGTCATTTTTATAGATGTACCCATTTATTTATTTTATTACAATATAACTTGGCATTGGGATTGGAGTGCGAGCCACATATGCATAACTTCCTATCCCAATCGCCTTTATAACAACTGAAAATAATTTGGGTTGACAACACAATAGGCATGACATAATGCATATACTATTGCATGTGTGTGTACTGTGTATATAATATCAACACATTTCCAAAATATGTTAAACTTCTACGTCATTCTTGTTACAGCGTTATTCTCCGACCCGATGCCTGGTCCGTTTCCTCCAACTGGCCACATACATTGTCCAAGAGATCGGATGTCAACCGGCATCCAATGCAACCACCATATGATGTGCCCATTTGGATTCGCCTGCGTGGGTGCCACGATATATAATGTCGGTATATGTTGCTCACGTGACCCAATATGTCCAGGAAATCGGATGCCAACCGGCATCGGGTGCAACCACGATATGCTCTGTCCACTAGGATTCGCCTGCGTGGGTGCCACGATAGACAATTTCGGTAGATGTTGCCCACGTGACCCTATATGGTTTCGTGGGATGAGATTCTCTAACAAGAAAAGACGGAAAGGAGCAAAACGAAGACATATATTTTTCCACGAGTCGGACTAAGCAAAGCTCTAAGATTACCGAGAATGCATGTGCCATCAGAAAGAACATGATTTTTCATCTGTAAAATTACATGCTCGTCAAAATACATTTTTACTGAAAATTCCGAAACGTACAATTTGAGGAGTTGTGTTATATGGGTTTATTTTGGCTCAGATAAGTATCGTAACAGCAAGAGCAAAAATAACTACGTGTACTAAATAGCGTTTCCGAACCCCACTACTTTTGTCAAAAGTTTCAACATTTAGAAATGTAATGCCGGACCCCCTAGCGACTAATACTACTCTAAACCCTAACTAAATATACAATCATGCTGACACAATATTAGTTGGGACACAACATACAGGTTGGAAATTGTGCTCATTGTTTTATTTTCCAACCAGTATTTAGTGGGGGAATTTGTTGTTTTTATACCTACAGTAGCACACTGTTCTAATCACTAGTCAAAACCAAATTGTCCAACATTAAGGGCGGGCTGTCCGGTTGGACATTTCCAACAGCTGGAAAGTTTGAGGTACCAGCTGGAATGTTTGAGCTGTATACCAGCTGGAAATTTATAACCCAGGGTGCAAGTAGAATTTCAGGAGGCTGGTAAATTTGTCTGATTCAAAGGGGTGCAGTTTGAATTTAAAGGTGGTTACCCAGCGGAGACCCACTTTCCACATCCCTGTATATTGTAGGTCCAAAGCAGTTGCTCCAAACTATAAAAAAATATCTCTTCTCGGGTTTGAATGAGTGTCGTCTGTGCGAAAAGACGCTACATCTAAATAAACAGGACACCGACCTTAAATTCAATATATCCGTTCATTACCCAAGGAGGACGGGGCCACGGTCATCATTCCGAGTTTACCTCAAAACTTTTACATTTTTTTTTACGTATTTTAACAGATTTTACCAAATATTTAATGGTCGTGACATTGTTTTGATATTGATTAAATTTGTATCTAAGATGCTTGTGTATTATGTCCATGTAGTTTGCCAAACAACCCACTTGGGAACTGGAGTTCAATGAGAGAATATTTATTTCTCAAATTGGTTATTTACACGAATGTTGTGTCGGGAATCAGCACCATGTGACGTAATTCTTCTATGGAAATTATACATACTGTCTCTCATTCATCAGCGAATTCATTCCTTTGTGTACACTTGATTAATTCGGTTCTCGTCGACCACGGTAATCTAATGTGATTTAAATCAGTAAGCATATCATTTATCTCTTACCACCACCCTTCTCCGTTCGATCTACCGTCTCTCGATAAAGTATCAACTTATCTGCAGACGATGGTATCGAACAGGTCAGGCACATCGTGTATTGAACTATTATTGTTATATTCAACTATAATATGTACAACGATACAAGTGTGTTGACATGGTAACGTTATGGCACGAGCTTCTTAATTGTGACGCGATGATAGAACGTGAACCGTAGATTCGAGTTTTAACTCGCGGGCAAACGAGTGCAATAACGTTAATATGTTCACAAAGCTGTGTTGTTCTATGGTCATTGCACACTCATACGATTGTGGCTTGAAATATACTAATATTTATGGCAATATTGTTTTATTTAACAAGCGTGTGCTAAAGTGTTAAAGTTGACGTCGCCAATGACGTTGTTGGCGTAATCGGTTATTATTCAAGAACAATACACATTTGTTATTGAACGTTTTGAATTCTTCGGTATTTTGCTGTATTTCGAATAAATTAAGCATTGCGTGGGCATTATATACCTCGCTGCGAGAGTAAATGTAATCGCACGTCCTTTGATCGTTTATAGGAATGACCCCTTGTCCTCTTGTTTTTTTTCTCGGAACAATTCCTTAATTTCTACCTTATTTTTTCCATGCACCAGCTTGTATGTCTCTATCAAATCGGAACCTCCGATATATCATGGATATAAGTTTTAGTAGCTTATAGCTATATGATAAGTCCCATATTTTCGGTATTGGCTTGGTCGCTCTTCTCTGAATGTTTTCTATTGCCTTTGAGTGTTAACCCTTTACCCAACAAACCGGCCAAAACCGGCCAAATAAAGCTTCAACAGCCTAAAATATCTTCGGTCTGTCTCAATAGAACCATACAAATATGGATATCACTGGAACCGGCTCCTTGACCACATTGTGATAGTTACAGTTATGCCCTGTGCCAATGCATTCTCTTATATATGCGAGTCGACCATATGTCGCCTCGCATATATAAGAGAATGCATTGGCCTAAAAAAAATCTTTTTTTAACACTTTTTACCATTTTTTCTTACATTCTTCAACAATTTTAAAATTTTCAACGTGTTAAGCCAATGCATTCTCTTATATATGCGACGCGACCTATGGTCGACTCGCATATATAAGAGAATGCATTGGCACAGGGCCCTTCTGTTGGGTAAAGGTTAAATAAAGTTCATGATTCTCACTCAATTGCCATATTCGAGATCTGATTACTGCTCTTGTCAGTGGAACTACAACAACGTCTTTTTCTGCATATATGAATGACCTCTTTAGTGTATATGCCACTCGATATTTGGCGTAGAAAGGCTTCATTTACATCTGAATCAAAACTGAGCTTATTGTCGATTGATATTCCTATGTCCTAGATGAAAATTGGATATTGGATATTTTGACGTAGATGGGCGTTTTACTAGTTATACTCTAGAAAATATGTTTGTACTCACTGTGAAAATGGTGGGGGTCAGGGTTTTTCAATTTGGAATCCTCCACCTCGAGAACGTACACTTTTCTCCTCTGTCCGATATCAGACACCCACCCTTCGCAAATGCATGTATGCTCTGGCAGCAATCTGAATTCAAATCCGAAGGTGGCTTTCTCACAAATTATTAGACATGAATATCTAGGTATTGTATATTTGATATGCTTACAATTGTTCCTTATATCAACACTCGTAGGGGAAAAACCAATCTGGTACGTGATCTGCGTAATGGGTCTGGTCAAACGGTGTTCCAATCGGTAAGGTAAATAGCAAATGACGCTATCACAGGCTGTCCAGCAATGGCGAAGCTGGTTTTAAATCCGATACGCACGGATTTGTTATCCATGCACAGGGATGATAACCTGATTCGTGGGCACATCTGTTTGTCAGTTGCTGACAGTGGTTTCTACATATTGTGGCATAATTTCATAATGAAATTAGCATTTTGATTGGTATTTCCTCCACCATTAAAACTGCTGAAGTGTATTGTTGTGCCACAGTGGTTGAAATGACATAAAACCCAAACTAAAACTAAACGAAGCTTTGGGCAGGTTTAGTATACGTTCACAGCTGGCGAAATTTCCAGGCAAATTGTCATTAAATTCTTCAAATTTGCTATCTAACTTAATTTTCGAATGACCAGATTACATTATACACAACATATCGCATAACATATACCATTTGGAAGAGGAACCAAAAATATATATATTCCATCAGAATACGGAACAGCTGTGGCGTTGGAGTGTCCACCATTCTCAGATTCATTCCAAGAACCCCCCCCCCCCTTGTCAACCCAGAATACATCAGAATTCAAACTAAGAGATATAGTTATTCCCCTTCCATTGAGAATAGAAGACTTTATAGTACAGTATGGATCAAAATTATTCACAGAACACACCTCAGTACCTCGGGCCGCGCAATAACAATATGTTCCCAGTTTATTCGACAGGATACAGTTGATAATACAATGTTTTGGAGCTTCCTCTTTATAATGGTATGGAACATATTGTATATAATGTGATCTGGTGGTTCGAAAACTAAGTGGGCCTTTAATAAGTTCCGGAATGACATCATAATACTAATAATATATGTCTAACAGACCAATTTTCGCCAAGAAAATTCAAAATCGAGAGTAATTTTATTATTATGTTATTAAAAAAAGCGCGGAAATATCCAAAGTGCGATCACATGACCACACCGCGGTCACACGACCGATCATCTGCATAGACGCATACCGGTGACAGCAGTAAGTGGAGCTTGAAATAATTCCGCCAATCGCGAAACGAGTTGATAAATTACGTATAAAATGTTTGGCCGTTTAATTACCAAGGCATTACCCGCCACCCGTATAATTACAATTCACTTTCAGAAGCTAGCGCTCATGTCATACACATTCCACTCACCTAACAACACCAACCAAGCTTGATCCGGCTTGAAAACCGACCCAGCACTAGCTTGGGGTGGGGTGCAGGAACTACAGACCCATAAGTGGTCATAGCTCTCAACGAGTTAGGAGCGGCATATACCAAAATATGCTCGTCCCGCTTGCCGCTCTGACATTTCTTCGGGAGCAGGACGGCTCACGGCTCAAGAACACACTGACATGTACTAAATGTATACATAATTTTAACAAAATAAAGAAATTACCAAAAACAAAAATATAAAACCAAAAAAATCTATTGAATGTAATCATATATATCTCTGTACAAAACCATTCACATATATCGTCAACTATTAAAGTCTACCTTGTACATTATCAATCAGATTTACTTCATTTATCGAAACCCAAATAACTCTGCATATAAAATTGTCAGAGTCTTCACTTACGTCCGTGCTATGGGATGTAGGGCGGTCCATAGAGAAACAACGATAAAACCAAAACATACTGTCTCTGCGCATTTGGCTATAGCAGAATCGCGGTATGATGGCGCATTGAATCACATTGAATCACACGCTCTGCCTTGCGGTTGTTTTTTTTAAATAACTAACAAACTAACACTATTTTAAATTATAACACGGGCCCCGTTCCTTTTTCAGCGCACCACATGACACGCTCAGCTCAACCATATATTAAAGGGACCCACCGGGAAACCCCTCACACCCCATATTAAAGCTCGTGGGCTCTTCCCCAAATAATCCATCCAAATTAATTCAATCAAAGAAATAACATTAATTCAATTGTGTCCGCTTTTGCCGTGTTCAGACATGACGATTTTCTGTGTGCTATATCTCCAACAACAACAAACCGTGGGGTGAAGGAGAAGATCACTCGATCTTTTCGACCATCCCGGGCGCTTCGCGCCCATCTACTCACTCACATTACCAAGGCATTTACGATCACGGAATAAAACTGTTTGCTACGGATCGCATTGTTACACACGATACCACTGTATTGGTATCGTAGTATGTATCATTTTGGTCCCCAAACCGCCATGGGGTTTAGCTGGAATTCCGAATTAACATAGCGCGACCTCTGGTGACGAACAATGGACTGCCCAAATACCACGCAATCGGTCAAACCTCGTGACAGAACAACGCGCATATGTATTCGCCCAATCAGAGTTCGTTGCCATAAGGGGCATATTTCTACCCCAAATATCGTTACTGCGAAAATGTCTGAACAGCTGCAACAAAGCAACGCTATTATGACACGATAGGCTGTGAAATACAAGCATCACTATTAATTAGCCAAATATATCAAAGTCGCTTTCACCTGTCAAGAAACAGATCAATTAACATGCCACGAGCACAATCTCATAAACACACGTGTTCTTATCAGACAAGATAAATCACCAAACCAATATGCTACACTCAAGCCAAAAGGTCAAATTGACCCCAACACTTTCATATCTAAGAGTTCGTTGCTCGGGGAAAAAAACAACAAACTCATGCTAACTAGTGACACGTTGTGTTAACCGCGCGCCCGAGGGCAGTAAACAGGCATCCTAATACGGATGCAATTCTGAATTAAATAATGTTATGATGATAGAAAGCTGAGGACGTTTATTGGCTTGTGACTTCGTCATTAGCCACTCTCTTGTTTTTCTGTGCGTTCGTCATAATTTGATCCATCGCCCGTCAGACTTTATAGAATATACAATATAAGTGTAGGTTGAATGTGGTGTAATGTTGATATTAAACTTATGGGATAAATGATGGGACAAACGACGAACATATATGTGAGTAAATCATATTGGCAAAATTATATAAATAGTCGATAGTCGTTGTCGAAATTTCAATTTTAACTGAATTGTCCAACTTGTCAGAACCATCTACATGTATATCTTGTATGACAATAAGCGTTCACGTAAAGACGCTCTGTCAGATTTTCCAACATGACAATACCATGTGTTCGTTTTCTATACCAGTAACAATGGGGTCGTGCACGTGAGCCCATTGGTAAGTTTTGATGGCCTGATATCGACTTTAAAAACAGGAAGTTTTAACACATTTTGAATGTTTGTCAACATATCAAACATTCCAACAATCGTCTCTTATACGCCCAATAAATTGTGCATAATAATAATATATAATACATCTCAATTAGGTCATGTATGTTGTGCTCGTTTCGACGTATTATACTTGTGGACAATTTTGAGAATTTTCGCGATGTCTGTGTAATACGAATGATAGATTCGCAGTGATATTTTGTTTATTTTGTATCATTCCTTGTAATTTGTGGTACAAGTGATTGGCCTAGGACATTCTGACTTATTTGTTGTTAAATCGGACCGGGCAACTTTAAAATCCACTTTATATGTTGTACATGTACGTCATATGAAATTCAAATAGTTATATACACATACGGGGTCATCATCCCTGTAAATACATGTAGCACAACGCACATGAAACTAAAAATCAAGCTCTTGGCCATGGAGCTGAAATCGTTCGTCCTTGACTCGTGCTTGCATGTTTTCCCGTTTATTATTCACCACTTATATGTTCTGTATGTATCTCCGAATAGGAAATGACACAGCGTCCCGGTAGAATCACGCAACTTCGCGATTCCTAGCAGAATTTCCATACAATATGGATACTTTCGCAGCTCTAGACTGTGTAACTGTGATGGCCTGATACACGAATAGTACATTTAAACGCTTAATTTGTATAATTCTATATCTATTCTCATTGTTGTAAATTCGAAATGGGCGACCTTCAGCCTTTGACTTATTGGGATAATGACATTCTCGTGTGTTTGCGGATAGCGCAACAAATGACTCTCGCATGTTTCTGCGGACTGTTCTTTACTAACTCTTATACATGTGTGGTTATACAGGCGACTAATGATTTCCCATAAGCGACAGTATTGCATACATGTCCGTCCCAAAGTTCGTTTGGAACGCCAACCGATGCAACATTTTGGTAAAAACAAAAGTACCCCTTTCCGAGTTTTTATCTGAGCTAAAATTTAACATTGTCGCAACTACCCACATTCCGCATAAAAATAATCAGCAGCATACAATTAACAAGACCCCCTACAAAACTTCAGGATCCCACCGGACTAAATGATCGCCATATTTTCGTAGAGCATGGTGTTCTTTTCAAGCCCATGTACTTTTCCCTCAGAGGCAATATACAGATCAGCAGGCATATGTGCACACGATTGGATAGCGAAAACTACTTAATCGGGGTTCAAGATTAGATAGCGATTGATATTAAATCGCAACAACACGTGACACGCGAGGTTAGGATTGAGGCTAGGATTATTGACGAAATAACGGAGATGTTTGAAGAAGTGCGTTTAAAGAGCAATCGCTATCTAATCGTGAACACCGAATATTCGTGGACGTGTTACATGTATGTGATTGACAAACAAAAGGAAGATTCTAGTTTCGGGTGCATATTTGAGCATATATATGTATACTACACGTATATGTCCATTGGTTTATATACACGTTCGGCCCCTACCACACTGTATTATCGCCCATACATCCCGCTTCTAGTTTGGGAACATTACAAATGAACAACCGAAATAAAAAATGGCAACAGTAACATCTACATGTATAAACTTAATCATTCCTGGCCACGACTCATCTTATGTGTCTATATGACATATATATATATATATGTAGGGTGATGCATACATCAAGCGAATGCCTAAATTGTGGCCGCCTCGTAAACACTGTTCGGTTGCTTTCCGGTGATATATTCAGAAACAGTTTCGGTGAGAATGTTCAACTTCAAACACGAGGAACCGCCATTTATCTTATAGTAGCGAATGAACTGGCCATACAAACACCAAAATGGAGTCAAATTACAAACGTCAATATCCGGCAACTGTCAAATCTGTTATTTTCCAAATGGTACTACTCATATAGACATGCTAACGTGATCTGGTAAAGTGTGACGTAATCCTTCTCCATCGCGTTAGCATTATTTAAAAAAAACTGTCATTTGCTTCGCCATTTTTTTTCGGTTGAATATTCTCAATATTCTTGTTGCTGGAACTTGCTCCATACAAGCTAGAAGCGACATTTCTTGTATCAGTCAGAAGAAGTGGTATATTGAGGCGCGCCTTTATTGTGACACTGAAGGCGCTAATTTCGAAAAAGGCGCGAGTATATCGCAATGACAAAACTCTGTCGCGCTTATTATTGCGATATTGAGCGCAAAATATTGCGATATTAAGCGCGCAATGTCATACAGACCCGATAGTGTTATATTTATATTGGATAAATACAGTGCATATCATCATAGTAAACATATAGTATGCATATAGCATTTCCAACTAAAATTATATATAGATATAAAACATTGTCTCTATAAATGTTGCAACATTAAGGGTGAAATATTGTGACATTGAGCGTAAATAATATTGCAAGCGGCACGCTTATAAGCGTCTCCACTTGCAATAATATAGCGATATTGGGCGCGAAAATAGCGCGCTTAATATAGCACTTATTTTGACTGGTACTGTAGGGGTGTATATTGATGACATCGTCGTGTGTTGCAGTCTTATGTCTGTATATTTGTGTTATAGGAAGGAATATATCAATCACATGTCTCGTCCGTGTCTAATAGACCGATCATGAAATATATAAATGAACCGACTATCAATCAGTTACGATATACAAAGTGTAAATATTAGATATACGTCATGCGACGGTTCTCCAGAATCGATGGAATGCATGTTGTGTGAACACACCGAGTCACAATTGGAGAGTTTTGGGCTATTTTCATTCTGATGAGTTTTGGGGCTATTTTCATCCTCATGAGTTTTGCAGCTATACAACAGAACATTTTATTTAACATCAATATTGGCTTTGGTTCAATAGCAGTGTGGGGTATGGGATGGTACATATGACCAATGCGACTACATATACATTGATATACACTTCTACGTGTACATACATCAACATAGTGTTATGCAAGTGATACTACTCACTTAACACTTGCCATTGCATACACTGTAATTTATTTAAAAATCAAAACATGTTCCGTAAAATGGCCCAGGTGCCTATTTTGACACGCTGAATCGTTGTTGATGTAATGCATAGTATGACGCATAACAACTTTGTTGCCAAGGGCTATTTCATAATCGAAACAAAGTTCCCACACACAAGTACCGTTTGTTCGATAGTTTTGCTGAATTAATTGCAAGATAAATTAGTTATCACCACACTGTGGGTTCTCGAGATCGGTACTGAAGTCTCCAATAGGTTGCCCAAAGAGGACAGTAGCTCGATAAGAATATACTGATATAGCACAATACGCGGCCCAAAGGGGAAAATAGCTCGATATGAATATACGGACGTCGCCCAATCGACCCAAATTCGCTGCCCAAAGAGGATAGTAGCTCGATAAGAATATACTGATATAGCACAATATACCCTAATACGCGGCCCAAAGAGGAAAATAGCTCGATATGAATATACGGACCTCGCCCAATCGACCCAAATTCACTGCCCAAAGAGGATAGTAGCTCGATATGAATATACGGACCTCGGCAACCTGAATATGTGTATTAACTATATACTGTTTGGAGTCATTCTCAACGACCCGGTCATTTCCATTTCCGATCGCTGGAGAAATAACCTCTTCCATAAATAGAAACTACATTCGCGCAATGCTACAATATACGGCCCAAGTAATAAGGCGATGACCTTGACTCGTTGACGCACATATGTGCATGGAGCAGTAAGTATTCACTGTATATAAGTACCAGACTTGTTCATGCATTAAATATCGATAAATAGTAATAAATATAGCAATAATTAGTTCAAGTTTAACAGACGAGTCTCCCAGCCAACATACACATGGTCAATCACTTGATTTAAATATATCGGCAAATATGGTTTCTATTTATGGAAGAGGTTATTTCCGCAGTGAAGCGAAAATGATCAAGTCCTTGAGAATGTGTATGCAGTCAGTGTTGTTATCTGGAGCGGAAATTGACGACGACAAGCATATACGGATTATGTATGGAAATTAATTTATAATGAATAGAATCCTATCTATTTCATTATATGCCTGTCTAACACGAACTCAGTGTCAGACAGATCACAGCGCCTGCACCATGTCAATGTCATAAACTATGACATAAAGCGGTAAGTCGCGGTCAACCAGCAGCGAAACCCCTAAGAGATGGGCACGAGCGGCGGAAACTCGGTGACGTAGATGTCGGGACGTATTATCATAACTATAGGGTCATAATGATTGATTTATTTGCTAGGGTTTTACTTGCTTTTCAGTCGCTATATCACATCACGACATAGAACAGAACAGAGGGAAATAAACTAGTGTAGCGAACCAACTCTGTATATAAAGCGACATTGGACGAGAATAGAACATTGAGTTATGACCAAATAAAAGCACACACGAAGACATGTTGGAGTTAGTAATATCATTCAAGAACTGAAAAGTTTGCAAATGTATAACATAAAATTAGTATACGCATTATCAAGTACTGTTAAGTGATATGGCTTTTAGCTTCGTCATCGGTAAACATATTCGGCGATGGCGGCAATTTGGGGGTTAATTGCCAGGCTTTCGTGTGCGATTCGCCCCTATTTCTTCGTGATTGTAGTCGAGGGTAGTTCCGCTACATATATGTAAGGAGTTATTAGAAGTACGAGGGCATTTACGGGGGTCCGGCCTGCGAGACTTCTTATTGGGGGCACAATTTTGAAATTCTGGCTGAATATGGCAAGTTTAGGGGGTTAATATCGGTACTTCTGTTTGGTCTTGACCAGCCCGTGCGTATGTGGGCTTCAATCACACCCGTACACAGATATGGACACTAAAATATCCCCTATATGCAACAGGGGCGGTCCGGGCTGTTAGCTTCGTAAATGGTTAAACATATTCGGCGATGGCGGCATTTTGGGGTTAATTGCCATGCTTTCGTGGGCGATTCGCCCTTGTTTCTTCGTGCGTGTAGTCGAGGGTAGGTCCGCAATATATATGTAAGGAGTTATTAGAAGTACGAGGGCATAACGGGGGTCCGGGCTACGAGCTTCTTATTGGGGGCACAATTTTTAAATTCTGGCTGAATCTGGCAAGTTTATGGGTTGATATCGGTACTTCTGTTTGGCCGTGACCACCCTCCGTGCGTATGTGGATTTCATTGACACCTGTGCACAGATATAGGCACTAAAATCACCCCTAGACGCAACAGGGACGGTCCGGGCTGGTCCGGGCTGTTAGCTTCGTTATCGGTAAACATATTCATATTCGGCGCTGGCGGCATTTTGGGGGTTAATTGTCAGGTTTTCGTGGGCGATTCGCCCTTGTTACTTCGTGAACGTAGTCGAGGGTAGTTCCGCAACATATATGTAAGGAGTTATTAGCTGTACGAGGGCGATACGGGGGTCCGGGCTGTGAGTTTTTTTTGTATTGGGGCGCACATTTGTAATTCTGACTGAATCTGGCACGTTTAGGGATTAATGTCGGTACTTCTGTTTGCCCGTGACCACCCTCAGTGCGTATGTGGGTTTCGACGACACCCACACACAGATATGTATGGAATTCTATTAGGGCCACTTCCTAATGGCGCTTTCGGCGCGCGCCGAAAGCGACAAAAAAGTAACGCGTAACGCGTAACGCGCCGAAAGCGCCAAAAGCGCCGAAAGCGACAAAATATGCGCCGTTACGGCGCACTATTTGTCGCCTTCGGCGCACTTTTTGTCGCTTTCGGCGCTTTCTGCGCTTTCTGCGCACTTTTCGTCGCTTTCGGCGCGCGCGCCGAAAGCGACAAAATGTGCGATATTAGCGCATGTTTCGGCGCGTTACTAATGGCTCACTTTTTTTCGCTTTCGGGCGCGCCGAAAGCGCCATTAGACATATACTATTAGGTCCGCTCCCTAATGGCGCGCGCCGGAAGCGACAAAAAGTGCGCCATTAGGGTGTGTTTCGGCGCGCGCCAAAAGCGACAAAAAGCGACAAAAAGTGCGCCGTAACGGCGCACTTTTTGTCGCTTTCGGTGCTTTCGGCGCTTTCGGGGCTTTCGGCGCTTTCGGCGCGTTACTAATGGCGCATTTTTTGTCGCTTTCGGCGCGCGCCGAAAGCGCCATTAGGAAGTGGCCCTAATAGGATTCCATAGATATGGCCTTTAAAATCACCCCTAAAATCACAGGGGCGGTCCGGGCTGTTATCTGTTCGCGGCGAACATATTCGCCGATGCCGGCATTTTGAGGGTTATTAGCGACACTTCTGTGTGATCGCGACCCATGTTTAGTCACACCCGCCCGTAGTATCACGCTCAATTGACGATGCCAGATCGGTGTGGAAGCCAGATCAATATCAAAATATCCCGTAAACAATTGATCAATGAAAAAGTCACCCATTGTCGCATATTGTTTGTTTAAATGTTAGTTAACAAATCCTATCTTATTTTATTTATTTTGGCGTTAGCTAAGGCGACATAAGCAAATCGAGAATGACTATAGAACGAATGCAGATTATATCAGACGGACATGTGGGTAACAGTTTTGATCAGCCCGGTGCATACCGGCGTTTACCATTCTCAACGACTCGGCCATTTCCGCTTCGCTGGGAAATAAACTCTTCCATAAATAGACAGCAGTCTCTTTGAAAAGCCGATATATGTCATATAATATAGCAATGTTAAACTCTGCTTCGTGGGTGGCTATATGTTCATAGCGATATTGGAGGTCAATGATATTTTGACAATATTCCCGCGATAGCGAAACACAACACAATGTTACAATGTACTATACAGGCGACATATTCAAAATGCATTATATTCATCGCAATCTAGTAGACTTCATCTTCGAGTTTTTATCAGTCAATGATATTTATAACGGATTATTATTTCGTATTTTGTTGTTTTTATATTTACTGCTAAATACTACGATTCTCATAAACCATTACTACCCCAGACATGCACTCCATATTTGGAAACTATTTTTTCGTCATCTTGGGAAAGCCAAAAGCCAAAGTTCTAGAAAATGAAAACTGAATTACAGAACACATATCTAGAGACGTAGACATGTAAGGATTAATGTCGGCTTTTCAACGAGACTGGTGATACCAAGCATGATCATGGACTGGTACATATTAATAAATAGCAATAGTTAGTTCAAGTTTAACATACCAGTCTCCCAGTCAATATATATAGGCATCTCCCGGTAGTATGCACATTATCCATTACGCGATTGCAATAGTCTGGAAGATATATGGTGGTGTCTATTATTTCCTAGCGAAGCGGAAATGGTCGACTTAGATGGAACATAGTTCCGTCAGTATAACAGCCTCGTTCTCCTGTCAGAGTAAAATGATGCGGTATCGGAAAACACACTCTGGCTTCTGATCTTCTGGAAAAAAATCACCAAAAAGATGCCATATTTTACAGCTGTATTTTAGCGAGAAAAAGAGTCATATCGTAAAAGTGAAATACATCCTAGCAAATAATAAACTTCAATTTCCAAAGGCATCACATCGAAATGTGTTAAGTAGCTTCTAACCTAGGATTTTGAATCGTGTGCACATGTTTCATGTACATTTGCATCTAACATTCAACTCCGGTGGGCATCGGTACTGGTTGAAGGTCAGACGTACTGAAGATAAACAATTATTGTTTAATAGCACGTGCGATACACGCCCCAATTTGTTTTTATTAATTATACGACATATTACTTGCAACAGTCATCTGTGAATGCGGGTATGTTCTCGAATGTACATGTATATCTAGCGGTATATTTAATTGCCATTCAGTGGAATATTTAATTATGTTCTGCGTCGGCCGAAAGGCTGGTTTTGGATCCCTATAGTAAGTCAACTCCGGTGTTAGGAAGATGCGATGAGAAAATTAAACATTCACAAGCACAATTTTGGTTATGGTATGATATTGCACATGCAATCAGGCAACTTCGAGTGCCATACTGGACAATAATAGACATAATCAATAAAATGGAGCGATCAAGAGGGTCAACCAACTAATATGTAATTTCTTCTCGTTGCAGAGTTTTCTTGGGTTAGCCCTTCTACATGGGTTTATAGATGCGTTTAGTCAGCCGAGCCCCTTCCCTCCACCAGATACACGGTTCGTCGGATGTGCGGTAAGTAGTTAGAGTACATATATGCTTATATGTACATGTATACCCCAATTGAATTAGTCTAAATGAACGGCCGTCTATACAATATAGTATGCATTAGTATATATAAACGGAACTTTGACAATTGTCGTGCTTTTGACTTTCTTGCAAAGTATTGTCGGGTTCAGCATCATAGACGTTTTACTATGTGTGGTCGCTCATTGGGTCATCTCAACTGGTGTTTCATTGTCATTTTCCGGAGCTTCGATCGTAACAATGTACTCGAGTTACCCAGTGACTTGACGTACCGAAGTGCACTTTGCCAGGTTTATGTGGTTGGCACGATACTAATACTACAATGTCGACCGTATATTGATAGCAATAATTACCTACACATCTTCCTTAACAATCCGATACTGGTGTGATTTTCACAATATGTGGGGTTTCCAACCCATCACGCAGTTTAACCTAGAAGGTGGTTATAATGCATATCATTGTTTGCGGTTGCCCATGACATGGCGAATATAATAATCACACCGCTACTGTTGTGGTTGCAAACTAAGGTATGTTCATCTGAGGAAGATCGTCATGCATTCAATTGTCGTCTGTTTTCATTGTAGGCAACGTTATGTCAAGATGGATACAAATGTATTCTAGAACATACGGCATGTGTGGCGGGCCGGATATGCTTCCCAACAGCCAGGTGTGTTCGTAAGTATTATGAAATATATATATAATGTATCCTTTTTGTATATGATATAATTATATTGGTGCATGTAAATACGAATATACGCAGAACTTGGTTTTATCAACAGATGAACCTTTATGTGACCAGACCCAAATATTTTTTAACAACATTAAATGACGCGTGATCATATACATCTATATATAAACAATAAACACAAATATTAAAAGTAGCAATGCTTGTGTGACATTGTGGATTCAGGCATTGTCGTGCTGGTGTATTATCATAGAGAGCGAGACATGGTATAGTGAGTGACAAGGAAGTTACTGGATAAATTTATTTACAGTTATGCATACATTTATCCTAATTTATAAAATTCTTGGAAGTTGAGAAATGCCCACGCACTATATAAATTACTTAAATGGTAGTCTTAACCCTTTCATGACGGGAGCTGCGCTGGTCCAGCATTAACGACCCTATGCCAGTGCATTATCGTATATATGCGAGTCTCCCACAGGGAGCCTCGCATGTATAAGAGAACGCATAGGCTTACAAGGTCAAGGCAAATATTATTAGGCCAATATATTCTCGTATACATGTATATATGCGAGGATCCATATGGGAGACTCGCATATATAAGATAATGCATTGGCACAGGGTTTCCGCAAAATTTCAGGAATCTAGATTCATGAAGGGTTAATGATATAAGCTGCACTAACGCGTATATATTGTCTCCACTTTAATAGTAAAGCCACTCGGTGACAAATCACATATTACAAGTCAATCTCAGTCAGTTCCAGGGTACGTCACGTATAACATGTGATGGTTGGAAGGAAATTGCATCTATATATGTGTGTCGCCCCCTTTGTCATATGTATGTATCAATGTGACCTTGATCTCGTGAAAATAAGATATAGCAGGCTTATTTTAATGAGCGAAATAAGCTCATATTGGCATTATTTAACCTCATAATATATGCACGCCCTTTTAGGACATAAAACGCGGTTTTCTTAAAACAGTCCAATATGGGACTATTTCTATAAGAAATATCCTCATACTGGCATTATTTAATCTACCTTTTTTCACCAATACAACGTACCAGATTCACGCTCTTTATAATGTGTTTCCACAGCGACCCCTGTCAGTCGACGGAATAACCGTGAACTTATTTCAGAATCAAATAGGTCCAATACGAACCAGCATATGTTGCCATGTGATACACAGTAATGCCCTAAGTAATCGACCTCTTAACCAAAGCAGAATTATGGGTAACTTTTCAGGATTTAGTCGGAAATATGGCTTGTTGCCATTCATCGGAAAGCTCTCCCCGAGATCTTTCCGATGAATGGCAACAAGCCATATTTCCGACTAAATCCTGAAAAGTTACCCATAATTCTGCTGTGGTTAAGAGGTCGATCAATTAGAGCATTACTGTATGTTGCCATGTGATATACCAGTCATGTATGTGCGTACACTGGGATATTGTATTGGCAGTTTGCAATATCTTGTCACCTTCAACAAATTGGCCGAACTGTTCCACAAACTTACAGAGTGTAATCTTTCTATTTGCAGCAATGCAACAATACGACCCATGCATGGTGAGTACTATAAACAAACGATAGTGTAGTCCTGATTATATCTTGAAATTCAACCTGGGAGGATCGTTCGTCTATCATCATCCTTGTTTGCTATATCCGTAGTTATGATTACGGTTTCGGATCTTCAACAAAACTCACAAATATATTATTATACATTAATAAGATCGATATAGTTTTGATCCTCAATGCGGGAGTGGAATCTGAGGTGTTTCCTTAACCCTTTCAGTGCCAGGGGCCGATCTGATCGGCCCTAATTTACGGTCTGTAAAATCGGCCCTAAAAAGAAGAAAAAAAAAATTTAAAAAATTTTGTTTGTTTGTTTTTTTAGATATTTTTGGGTTGAATTTTTTTGGGTATGCTTAAGCATGCTATAGCGAATTTAAAAACAAACTGGATAAAACCTGTGGGGCATGTTATAACTCAAAACTATCACCAAGTATTTATAGTAATAATTTTGATGCCCATGAAAAACGTAAGATTCCCTGGCACTAAACCTACAAAATAAGTCTGTTAAAGAATATAAGAAAAAATTATTAAAATTGTAAAAAATTGTAAAAAATGTTAATCGTCAAATGGCCTTAATCTATATATCTTAGTGGCAATAAAAAAACGAGTATCTCGCGAACACGTATACATGTATAAATCTGATACAAAATAATAACGGCAAACAGAACTATAACACCTTACTGCGAATGGCAAGACGTTTGAGATCCACGATTTTTTCTCAAACGGACTCGTAGTCGTCAGTTGTGCGAAAAGGGTTTTTGGACCGTCCGAAATACTACGCTATTAGCTATGCGCAATTCTTAACAATATCACGACAATCAGCATTGAGGTATATGGAACTGGCTACTTGTACATGTTGGTATTGGTGATTATATTTAGCCGTCGCGCTTTCATGTAATGTGGTTTCTGTAACAACGTGCGCGAATGGTAAGCATCGAACAAGATGATTGACAAACTCAATAGCCGTTGTTTGCAAATTGACCAAAAGTTAATTGTTTGGAGACATGAATTTTCACCTCTAGTTGGATTTAAAGTTTCATGGTTATGTCGACAATACAATTTGGATTCCACACTTGGACATTATAATAAGTTTAGTTGTATATAGGTCCATGCGCATTAAGACCGTTATAATAACGTGTGCCAGAGACTGCGATGAATAAGTACCTAAGTTTAAGTGGGATTTGTTCTCATTTATCTGCGTATTTATACCTTCAGAATCATGTGTGTTCACGACGAAATGAGGTGTGTGTCCAAGAAACTGTGATGTGCTTCAGGGCGCCATGTCCAGAAATACCTCGGTGCCTAGGTAAGATTCACACATCACCAAAGTGTTAGTCAGTCAGTAACGCGGCGACATGGGAACGTATCACCACAACTTTGGCCAAAAGTTCCAGCAATTGGACGTTTAATACCTGACAGACCCTTTGTTGGAAATTTCCCATCAACAGTAGGTTGAAATTGTTTTCCTGGTTTGATTGTACAACCAGTAACTAGTGGAGAATATGTTGTTTTTAGATCAGACAGTCAAATATTTTCCTACTGTTAGGCAAGATTCGGGACTTAAGCAGCCATCAATTGGTAGATATCCAACACTTTGAGATCTTATGCGAGTCTATGTGCTATGATTTTGCCAGTACTCGGGTTCAGATGTAAACAAATCGAGGCCTGAATTTGCTGGCGTTAGACCTATCGATGCTAGGATTTTTTGCAGTTTTCAGGTTCAGGTTGCCAAATTTACTGGTCCTGTTCCCTCTCGGTTAAACACTGCATGCTCATCAATTCAAACAAATCAAGGCCTGCTATGAAAACAAAAAATGTTTGAAGGTATTTATTGTGACCCATATATAAACATGGAATATTGTAACATAACAGTTCGGAAAATCCAAACCCATGCAAACGGGTGCAAACGGAATTACACGAACTATGGATCAAGGGGGTGAAGTTACAAGGTGGACATCCAACGGATACACTCTAACCACACATCACTGTTTCAAGCATAAACCTCTGAGTGTAAATCGGAGTAAACCAAAACAAATTGTATGGTATATGGTCTACTACGTGGTCGTTCGGTGACCAGATGGTTGACAATTATATTCAATAAGATGAGAGTATGCACTTAAACTACCCTGTGACCGAGAAAGCACAATTCAGAAGAATATTATTGTTCAGAACACAGTGTAAGCAAACCACTCCAATGTGGACTCCGAGGACAAGTTTGGTAAATGTTTAAATAGAAACAAAAATGGCACACACTTAACAGTAGTTGCCAATATATGCATTATATACAGTAAATAACACTATATGTGACATAATTATATACATGTGATAGTTGAAATTGATATCCGACTGTGTGCGCACTCACTAGATTTGTAGATGAGCAAGTTTGTATGGGAGATCTCTACCAAGAATATTTGTCGAGAAATATCACACCACATAACACGACTTTATTCTCATCTTTGTGAATATCACAACCATTTATCACACAGCTGTGTAATTCGCTATGCAGTTTCTAGAAGCAAGTGGGCATTCATTAAACACTATCGAGATTAATCATGATTGGGATTTGGGGCAGGCTGGCTTTGTTAAACTTTAGAGCACAATCCCATTGTTGCAATCGTTCCGTGAATTTTTGGTAAAGTACACCAATTACCAAGGCTGGCGAAGGAATAGTTCAATGATTATCCCATTGTTACGCACCCACAACTTATAACAAACAAATCGCACGAGTGGGAACAGTCCGTGTTGTTTCGGACATATCTATTCACATTCAGTTCATGTTAATCACGTTTTTGGGCGTGGCTAACCGGCTATTGTGTCCAATCGCGGCCAGCCCACGGCACATTTCCAGTTTATTGCATTATGTGTGATCAGTTGTGCTCTAAGTCGGTCAGAGCACGCGAATTGTTCTTTAGAAAAATCATTGTGCTCTAACCATTACGTATGATTCGGTGGTGAGTGAGCCTGGCCCACTGAGTAAACAAGACTCTACAATCGAACAGTTCGAGAAAGACTAGTTCTTGTTCAAATTTGCCGTGATAGAAAATCGAATTTAGTGAACTCGGTTGATAAATTCCGTATAAAATAGAAGCTCATGTGAGATCCTCTATATATTATATACATGTATCCGGTGCTATGGGAATATCAATAACCTAACATGTTAATATAATAATGTATGCTGTTATCGTGTTTCATTTGGTTCTTGGGTATGAATTTGTCTTGTACGAAAGTGTTAGTACGTCTTCCTGAAACAGGTGACTCCATGTGTCATCGTTTACATCTCGTTTTAATGGTAACTCGGTAAATAGTCGGTACTATAACATTATTAATTTGACAGAATCTTTCTGATGACAGATATATTTACATAGTGTGTTTGTCATAACTAATTAGGAATTAAGGAGTGACAATATTAGAATAATTTGACAAATGTAGAGATTTAGTTGATTGATGAGTTCGGATCAGGACTGGCCCAGTGTGGGTGCTGCATGACATGAATGCATGTGTTGTTTATATGTGGCTGAAACTTTTACCTGTATTCAGGTTAAGTTCTCGATTAGGAGGGGGTCAATACACAAACAATGGACTTGTATAAGTTCGCCCCTAAAAGGGGACAGTCCTCCGTTAAATTACAGTTTAAATGAGCACCTTCGGCAGTATATAATGTGCATATGTATACATGTATAATATACGCATATAACAGTATAGTCTATATTAGTATATATCATAGAGCAATGGATTGGATAATACATATCATGAATATGAATATATTAAATATATTTAAAGAGACAACACATATCTATTATACAAAAGTAGAAGTGGAGTTTTGTCAGAAAGCGTGATCAGGATGTGCTTATATTTGAGAGCTCTGTGTGGACTGTTCGGATCAGCATGCATACTCGGTTTAGAATTATGGGGTCATATCAGTTCAGGATTTCATCCATAATCAAAATATTAACTTTATCACCATATTTTGGGGGGATAATTTTCTTCCTTATGTGCGCAATTTTTTTGCATTCCAATAAATAAAGAAAGTCGTCTGCTATCATGTGATGGTTACATAAGCGACATTTTCTATCCTTGTGGGGTGTTCCATTCTATCTCACAATTTCAATTGGGAGGTTGTGGTTCGCTGTTCTGAATCTGCAAAATTCAATTCGGTTTTTACTTTGTAAGATATCAAGATATTTTTCAAAGGAAAAATGGTGCTTACATATACGATATATTTGGCCTCTACTTGATTTGTTCCTTTCAGAACCCCACTTTATTTTAAAGTCTCTTAGAAGACTGCTTTTCACCCAATCAAGGAATTGATTGGCACACTTTAGTTCACCAAATGTCAGTAAATCCGGCTGTCCACAGCTACGTAAGATCTCTCGAATTTCTCTTGTCCACTTAAAAAGCCTTTTATCGGCAACTCCCATAAGTTTCACAGACAAATCATAAAGCACTTTCCCATGCCATGTGTATGTCATATTTTTTTATTTTCGAACAATACTTTAATAATCTGAACTTGCGGTGAAATATGCAGGTTATCTTCATTAACATATAATCTCTGTCGGTAGAACGTGGCCGTTATCACTGGAATGGACACTGTTTTACTCGACCATTTAGAGTCATTACAGCTAAACATTCAGGTTTATATATGTACCCATTTATTTTATTACAATACAATTCGGCATTGCGATTAGAGTGCTAGCCACATATGCATAACTTCCTATCACAATCGCCTTTATAAACACTGAAAATAATTTGGATTGACAACACAATAGGCATAACATAATGTATATAATTTTAATGTGTGTGTACTGTGTATATAATATCAACACATTTCTTGTTCCAAAATATGTTAAACATTTTCGTCATTATCGTTACAGCGTTATTCTCAGACCCGATGCCTGGTCCGTTTCCTCCAACTGGTCCATTCAATGGCAACATACATTGTCCAAGATATAAGAAGTCAACCCGAATCCGATGCAACCACGAGAATCGCTGCCCAATGGGATTCGCCTGCGTGGGTGCCACGATAGACAATTTCGGTAGATGTTGCTCACGGGACCCAATATGTCCAGGAGGTGGGATGCCAACCCGCATCCAGTGCAACCACGATATGCGCTGCCCCTTTGGGTTCGCCTGCGTGGGTGCCACAATAAACAATTTAGGTAGATGTTGCCTGACACAATATCGTTCCATGGGAGGAACAGAAGGAAACACCGGGCGGACTAAGCAAAGCTCTAAGATTACCGAATGCATGTGCCATCAGAAAGAATATGATTTTTCATCTGTAAAATTACATGCTCGTGAAAAATCATATTTACTGATAATTCAGAAAAATACAATTTGACGTGTTGTGTTATATGGGGTTTATTTTGGCTAAGCCCTGTGTTCGTTCGTCAATATAAGTATTTTAGCAGTATGACCAATAAGAACTACGTGCACTAAAACAGCGTTTCCAAGTCAAGTCAACAACCCCGAGAGTTTTCCCTAAAACGATACAACATCAATTGCATGCTTGTATACATGCAGGTATGTCACCAGAAATCTCCACCCCGGTGAATACCAAAATTTCACATGAAAATTCATTTTAGAAACCCCTTTCTTTGATGTATTCAACAGATACACCAGACTTCCTACTGGTTGGAAAATTATAATAGCATTTATGGTGGAAAATTCCGAGCTGGTGCCCATTTCAGTCTAAATTGTGATTGAAAAAAGGAACACAGTCGACACTTGTTATAATTTAGAGAACAATCTGGCTGGAACATTACACATTGAGAACAATGTTAACCGGTATTCGGTCTGAAAGTTCAAACTGACGAGTTTTGACCAACGTTGGGGGAGTTATACCCCGTCACCACGCCACTGTATATATAATAAAATATACACACGCTAACGTATAACGATAGCGGAAACAAAACATACTTGTCTTCAATCATTGTAATTGACAACATCTAACAAGGAACGAATTTGTAAAAAAAAAAAAAAAAAGTCCACATATATAAGAGATACATGATATATATTATTCAAGCTCCTCACTGACATTGACAAAAAACTAGATATATGGTCCTCTAAAATAATTTAATCTTTCTGAGATCTAACTGAACGAATGTTCGGCTCGAAATACTGCATGGACATGGCAATAGAAGGTTTGCGTTGTGTCTGAACCTCACTACTTTGGTCAAAAGTTTCAACATTTAGAAATGTAATGCCGGACACCCTAGCGGCTAATACTACGCTAAACCCTAACTAAATAAACAATCATGCCTGACTCAATATTAGTTGGGACACAACATACAGGTTGAAATTGTGTTCAGTGTTTGATTTTCCAACCAGTATTTAGTGGGGAATTTGTTGTTTTTAAACCTAAAGTAGCACACTGTTCTAATCACTGGTCAAAACCAAATTGTCCAACATTAAGGGCGGGCTGTCTGGTTGGTAATTTTCAACAGCTGGAAAGTTTGAGGTATCAGCTGGAATGTTTGAGCTACCAGCTGGAAATTTATAACCCAGGGTGCAAGTAGAATTTCATGAGGCTGGTAAATTTGTCTGATTCAAATGGGTGCAGTTTGAAATTTCAAGGTGGTTACCCAGCGGAGACCCTCTTTCCACATCCCTGTATATTGTAGGCCCAAAGAAGTTCCTACAAACTATTAAAAAGACTATTGTCTCTTCTCGGGTTTGAATGATTTGAATGAGTGTCGTCTGTGCGAAAAGACGTTACATCTAAATAAACAGGACAACGATCTTAAATTCAATATATCCATTCATTACTCAAGGAGGACGGGGCCACGGCCATCGTGCCGAGTTTACCTCAAACTTTTATATATTTAACGTATTTTAGCAGATTTTACCAAATATTTAATGGTCGTGACATTGTATTGATATTGATTAAATTTGTATCTAAGATACTTGTGTGTTATGTCCATGTCCATGTAGTTGGCCAAGGTTGTGTGAAACAACCCACTTGGGAATTGGAGTTCAATGAGAGAATATTTATTTCTCAAATTGGTTATTTACACGAATGTTGTGTCGGGAATCAGCACCATGTGACGTAATTCTTCTATGGAAATTATACATAATGCCTCTCATTCATCAGCGAATTCAATCCTGTGTGTATTCTTGATTAGTTCGGTTCTCGTCGACCGCGGTAATCTATTGTGATTTAAATCAGTAAGTATATCATTCACCTCTTACCACCACCCTTCTCCGCTCGATCTACCGTCTCTCAATAAAGTATCAACTTCGCTCAATTTATTTGCAGACAATGGTATCGAACAGGTCAGGCACATCGTGTATTGAAATATTATAGTTATATTCAACTATAATATGTACAGCGATACAAGTGTGTTGACAGGTTAACGTTATTGCACGAGCTTCTTGTGACGCAATGATACAACGTGAACCGTAGGTTCGAGTTTTACCTCGCGGCCAAACCAGTGCAATAACGTTAATATGTTCACAAAGCTGTGTTGTTCTATGATCATTGCACACTCTGACGAGTATGGCATATATTTATGGCAATATTGTCTTATTTAATTGAACAAACGTGTGCTAAAGTGTTAAAGTTGACGTCGCCAATGACGCTGTTGGCGTAATCGGTTTGTATTGTTCAAGAACACTGCTCATTTTTGTATTGAACGTTTTGAATTCTTCGGTATTTTGCTGTATTTCGAACAAATAAGCCATTGGGTGTGCAATATACCTCGCGGTGAGAGTAAATGTAATCGCACGTCCTTTGATCATTTATAGGAATGACCCCTTGTCCTCTTGTTTGTTTCTCGGAACAATTCCTTAATCTCTACCTTGTATTTTCCATGCACCAGCTTGTATGTCTCTATCAATTGCCTCGGAACCTCCGATATTTCATGGACATCCGTTGCAGTTTTAGTAGCCTATCTCTAACTGGAAGTCCCGTATCTTCGGTATTAAATTGGTCGCTCTTCTCTGAATGCTTTCTATTGCCGTTGAGTGTTTAATTAAGTTCACGTTTCTCACTCCATTGCCATAGTCGATAATAGGTCTGATTAGCGCTCTTGTCAGTGGAACCACAACAACGTCTTTCTCTGCACATACGAATGACCTCTTTAGTGTATATGCCACTCGATTTGGTTTAGAGGCGGCTTCATTTACATGTACATCTGAATCAAAACTTAGCTTATTGTCCATTAATATACTCAGGTATTTTTATTGTTATGTATGTAAAATTGCTGGGCGGTCGGGATGGTCTGTCATTTGATATACATTTGATGGATTGTTGTAGCCGAAATGCAGTGAATGGATGTTCTTTGAATTATACGAGAATACACAACTTTGTAAGCCAATTTATTCTCTTATATATGCGAGGCTCCCCATTGGAGACTCGCACATACATGTATAATATAATGCATTGGTGCCGTTGATTATTACTTACATACTCGTTTGTTGATTTGATCAACACATGGCCAGACCAAGTATTTTCAAAATGATATTGCCTAGTAAGATTAAAATTGGATATTGGATATTTTGACGTAAATGGGCGTTATACTAGTTATACACTTGAAAATATGTTTGTACTCACAACAAAAATGGTGGGGGTCAAGGGTTTTTGAACGTGGAATTCGCCACCCCGGGAACGAATATTTTTCTCTGTCCGATATCAGACACCCACCCCTTCCAAATGAATGTATGCTCTGGCAGCAATCTGAATTCCAAATTCGAAGGGGAAGATCTAGGTATTGTATATTTGAGATGCTTACAATTGTTCCTTATATCAATACTCGTAGGGAGAAAACATCAAACTGATACGTGATCAGCGTAATGGGTCCGGTCCAACGGTGGTCCAATCAGTAAGGTGAATAGCAAATTACGTTACCACAGGCTGTCCAGCAATGGCGAAGCTGGTTTTAAATCCGATTCGCAAGGATTTGTGATCCATCCAGGGAGGATAACCTGATTCGTGGACACATATGTTTGTCAGTTTTCACTGGTGTCCACATATTGTGGCATTATTTCATAACAAATTAGCATTTTGATCGGTCTTTCCTCCATCATTATAACTGAATGTCTTGTTATGCTACAGTAGTTGAAAGGATATCAAACCCAAAATAAAACTAAACGAAGCTTTAGGCTGGTTTATTATACGTCCACACAGCTGGCAAAATTTCCAGACAGACTTTCGTGAAATACTCCAACTGGCTATATATTGCACGCATTCATTTGATAACTTCCGGAATGCCAGAACATATATATAGTCCATTGTTGTATTTCTCATTGTGGCAGTGAGGCTAATTTCGAATAAATGTCAGTTGTGTTGGCATCTTTGAATTACATAAACTCGCTGCGAAATTGCGAATATATAGTAAACAGCGAGGAACATGCATTTGAATTTCATAGGTAGTTTGTCCTCCACATCTTGCCACACTACAGCTATTTACGGCGAATTATCTTTGAAATTGTCATGCAAACTTTCCAGTCGGTTAACATAACCGTTTTACCAACAAAGGTTCTTCTCCCATCACATCTTATGTGATGATGTGCCTCTCATTGGTTTTGACATCAGTACCACCACAATTATGCTCAGAAACATGCGTATTCAATTCAAAACAATTATAAGCAAGTTGTGGTTATATGTTTAACTCAACGTTTAGTTGTACCCCGAACAAATTTGGATGGACTATTATAAGCAACATGTCCTTCCCCGTGTCTGGTTTGTACGGATAATAACACTGACAATATCAATTAGATGCACATGGGATTTGGTATGTGGACGGTATTTGAGAACGCGCAAGTCATTTTAGATTTGGTCACGGTAAGATTATTTTTTTATGCAGTTATGCCCCTTATATAAATCGTAGTTTTTTTAATTGTCCGGATGATAACTTGAGCTATATTCAACAAAAGTTCCTGACATTTGGAACGTATATCACATTTTAGAAGACACAGGTCAAGCTCGATTTTGGTCATGGTCCGATGTTTTTTGGCGGAGCCACATGTATGTTCCTTTTTCGACTGAATATATTTGGGTTGTCCGGCTGATAACGAACAATATTCAATAGAATTTCTTGATATTCGTCATTTGGTTCACTTTTGAAAAAAAAAAACACAGGTGAGGTTCAACTTTGGTCATGGTCCGAAGATTTCTGGTGTATTTATGCCCCATTTTCGACTTAGAATTCTTAATTTTAAGAGGTCCCTCGATGATAAGCCGAGCAAATTGTAACTATAAAAAAATCTCTTGATATACATGTATGTTGCGTAGTTCACATTAGAGAACACGAATGTCATCGTTAATTTGGAATCAATTTGCTGCCAGAATTTAACTTCTTGGTTCTTATAAAAAAAAGTCAGCGCCCCGAAATGCCACCTCTTTTTTGGGGATGGTCAGCTACCTTTAAATAAAGGTCCGTCTTTTCTGGAAATAGGTTTACAAGGGCAGAGGTGTACACCATATCGATTGATGGCGTGCCCATAAGGTGAGAGTGGCTGTAGTTCCAATTAGATCACAGCAGAGCATTATTAAAGTGGAATGGGCTCCGTGTTTAATTTGTGTCTTTCCATAGTTGCCCTGTTATGGCCCTACACGATGGCGTGGGTCCGGTTACGGATGAGGAAAACTATTTCATAATCAAATAAGTGCAGTTTGAACCTATTGGCACGAGGATACGTTGCAGCAGATATGTACGCTCTTTATATATGTGTGTCCACTGTGGCCCGCTCCAGCCAATGGAATAACGGGTAAAATTCAAATATGGGCTTATTCCAGAACCAATTATGAACCAATGCCAATATCTAGGTTCAATATGAACTTATTTGCACGAGGATATTTTGAATTTGCATAATCATTGTCAAAAATATACAAAAGAGTGGGATATGTCTGTCATCTGCGTGAAGCTCATACAGGGGCCGCATACAGGCTCCATACGCTAGTACTTCACTATATGCACATGTCGATAGAGCGCTATGAGGCTTACTTGTAATAATTTAAGGTGTTGTTTCATGGTAATGGACTTCGTAGCACCTATTAGTGAAATAATTATGTACAGCTCTGCCCTTGTAAACCTCTTCCAGAAAAAGTCAGGTCTAGCCTCTTTGGTCGGGGTTTAGCTGGACCGTCGAATTATATGGTTTAGTTGCCGGTTTAAGATTATAAAACGCAAAAAAAGATCGCAATTGATAAAAAATACTTTTATTACACTCCTATGTGCGATTTCCAATGAAAACGCCGTTAATTAAACATGGTAATGTCACTAGTGAATTATGTCATTTCTCGTGACGTTATAATACTTCGCTTACTGATCTAGACTGAATTTTCTATGGTTGATATTTCTCCACGTCAAGACTCTCATGCATTAATTCTGGGTGTTTTAATTATATTTGGCGAACCAAATTGATGCAGAATTATAATAAATAGAGTAATCAATTAGTTCCGATAATTATGTTAACTCGAGGCGAGAGACGTTTAGGTAAGAAACTCGTGCGCTAACGTGCACTCGTTTCTTACCGACGTTCCTCGCCTTTCGTGAATTATTTAACGTAATTTTCGAAACAAATTTATTACTCTCAATATCTCCACACACTTTACAGGTATGTGTGCTTCTCACTTATAAATTTCCAATCAATATATGCTCGTTGTACATTTTATCCATTTTATATGTCGATATAACGCGGCGGTCTGAATTAAGCCAGTACGATTACGACGATGCGCAGAAATAGAGGATCTCACATGAGTTCCTATTTTATACGGAATTTATCAACCGAGTCCGCATGATCAAATAAACCCGAAGCAACGCGAAATATTCATCGAAAACAACAATTATAAACTACAGCGATCGCAAGTTATCTGAAGAACGCCGTGACGTCATCGCACGCGCTGATATTAAACGTGTCTATTACCGATAATTATGAAACTGCTTTTATGGCCAAATTATGTGATAAACAATATTGCTACACCATGGGTCTGGCTGGACCAGGATTTAACCGGAGATGACACAATGTCATGCGTCACTTAGACCTGTGGTATCCGGTTGAAACCACGGATTTAGCTGTCAAACGGCGGTTTAGACCTAGATGTTTACGTAGACCAGGTTTAAACCGGAGATGACGAATCCGTCTACTTTGTTTTGAACATTGGTTTCGAAAACAAATTACATGACACTGGAATATGGATCTCTGGACACCCGACTCCTCCCACCCTGATCTTGTATCCTGTGAACTTTTCTCCTCGGGCAACGATTTTTGCACAGAAGTGAAGAAAAAACCTGAACAACTCTCTGGGTGGCATATACAGCGTTCGTATAACATTTCAAGCCACTTGGCGGTTTGAGCTCCAAATTACACCTAATATTCTCATTGCTTATTTCCTGGTATCGAAATATGTCGATAGATACTTTAATTTACTTTCTACGAGCATTGTGTGTTACAGAAGGACGCATATATAGCTATTTCTGCAGGCTGGAGTAACCCGTGTGAAGTCATAAAAATACAACTTTGCACAGCTTTGACACGATGTTTGAATCCCAAACAAAAACATCCATTTGCACTCTATGTAACATAAAAGAGCGTTCCGTATTAATTTAGTCTATTCCTGATATGGTAGAAATAAAGAGCATTTGTGTTACTTCTATGCGAAAAATTGAAAACCGCTGGTAAATGGCTGTGACCATGGCAAGTGTGTTTGAGAACATATGAGGTCGGTATATCAATATTTCGTGTATTTTTCAACCTAGCTTATGCTTCTTTCCAAAACCACGTAGACACAATTTGGAAGCTCGAAAGAGCCTTGGCCTGCACGCGGATGGAAGTGTTACATACGAGACCATTACATGTATAATGTGGGTCCCCAAACCGCCAGTGGGGTTTGACTGGAATTCCGATATAAAATAGGGTGACCTCTGGTGACACACAATGGACTGCCCAAATAACATGCAATCGGTCAAACATCGTGACAGAACAATGCACTTGTGTATTCACTCAATGAGAGTTCGTTGTTCGGAAAATACAACAAACTCCTGCCAATTAGTGGTCCGGATTATGTAAACGGCGAGCCCGAGGGCAGTGTGTATAGGCATCCTATTACGGATGCAATTCTTAACTAAACAATGTTATGAAGATAGTACAAACGCCTTAAGACGTTTATTGGCTTGTGAATCTATCATTGACCACTCATTTAACCCAATTTGGGTGTTTATATCATGGTGGTTTTTGAAGTGATGTGTGTGTCGACAGAATATACATGTAGGTGGAGGATTTGTGTAAATGTTAGCCCAAACTACATTTCCAAGTAACGATGGGTTTGTTGTTTATTTTGAGGAATCATACCGCATCAGATGAATTCAGCCCAAATATATTAACCGTTGTCATGTAAAACATTTGCAGTAGGTTATCGTTATTTGGTATTTGCGGATGTCGTTTAACATGGGGAAAATAGACTACTGCGATTGAACGGGCATGTGCATGTGTCGTTTTTTAATGTATAGAGACATGATAATCAATAACAGAGGCCTTCTCTGTCAAATACAGTCGCTCTATTTACGCTATTAATTGGGGAACTTTCCAAATTAAACTACGCAATTGTTATCGCGAACGGATATCTGCTGCAAATTAAGGAAGTTTACTCACGATTATGGCGCCACCTATAGAAGGTGCCATTATCGGGACACACTATAAAGTGTATGCCTAGGCCGAGGACGGCTCGAAATAAAAGGTGTATACGGGGTGTTATATGGCGTTTGGTCCGTTGTTTCTCAATGAATATTATTGAAATTTGGTGTATATGTCCGGGCTGGGACATGGAATACAATAACATTTGAATTGTTTTTAAATTAACATATTTGTTGATTTTATTCAACTTTTTCATTCTGAAACAGACTATAAAGTGTATGCGGCCGGCTCCAAAATAAAAGGTGTAAGCGGACTTGATGTCGCATTATCTTCTTTGTTTATAAATGGATATGACTGAAATTTAGTACATATGTCCGGGTTATGACATGGAAAACATTAACGTTTGAATTATTTTAAATTAACAAATTTGTTGATTTTATTCAACTTTTCGTTGTTTCGTTCTATAAAGTGTAAGCGGCCGGCTCCAATTAAAAGGTGTAAGCGGCTTATGTGCTTAGTGTTATAGGTAATCGGATTAACTAATTGGCGATTCTAGACTATTGTGTTTTGGGGTATTTGAGGTTTTTTGCGAAATAATAATTTAGAAAGTGAATACATTTATTTTAAATGATAACTTTATTTAATCATAATAAACACATACAATATAATAACAAACATGATACATACATGATTTATAAACTGTTAACAAAAGAGATCAAACTCAATACATGACAAAGATGACTCAATGAAGATTATAAAGTGCACATAAAACTATTAAGGTAAGAATCTTTTTAAGGAAGCCGATAAAATTAAATTTTAATTAAATTTCAATTTAAAAGTGGGAATTATTAATTTACTGTTTTAAATATAACAATATTATTGAAATTATTATGTCAATTTTGTTAATTAATTATTAATTACCTTTTTTTAAATATAAAATTTATTATTAATATATATTGTTGTCACGGATTTAGGTTGTCTTTTGTCTATAAAAATAAAATATTCTGTCGATATATAGTGTCATTATTGTGCGGTCGAAACATCCACAGCAACTGTTCTGGTTTTGCATTTTTTATGTATAGGATGCAGCAAAAAAGGAGATAGCTGGCCAAATGTCATTAAAACATCGAGAAATCTGGTGTATAGATCGAAATTCAGTACCATTTTCGGGATTGAAAAAAGACCGCACAATGATGAAACTATATATCGATCGAATATACATGTCTCAAAGTTATCGGGGCGGAAATGCCCTTAACAACAATTTGTTCAATCCCATCATTTTATAGACAAAAGACAACCTAGATCGGTTGAACAAGGAGAGGTGTTAACAATTAAAGCGCAAGCTAACTAGTGTGACTGGTATGCAAAAATTAGGCATTTCGATTACACCCTTTTAAGGCCGGGTAGCATCATATCGCACGTTCCTAACTTGATTTTCACGTGCCACAAATGTACATTTTTATATTTCCACAGCCAATCTTGCTACTTGTGCTAACAAATATTTATTAAAATGGTAAAATGTCACAGTCAATATACGAGCTGCATGAGATCATCCTACAAATAGTCCTTGAATGTCCAAATGTTTGACATTTCCCCTTGTCTGTTATCTTAACTAGCACTTTAACTATCATAAGTAACCATGAAAAACCCCCACACTATTTTGTCAATGGTAGTGTTTTATATTTTTAAACTATAGATTAACTATAGTTTACAATGTGCTAGAATTTATCCAAAATACGACAAATTGTATCTTGTTTTAGTGGAAATAAGTCACATGATAGCATGTTCCAGAAAATAACACAATATAACACAGTATAAACAGTATACACCTTATACACGATCATACACCTCTGCCAGCCTGAGAACAAAAATCAGAATATCGGACTTGTCCGGTATAAGAGAAGAATGGAACGCATTCTGAGAGGTGCCACCCAGCACCGAACATGAAACTGTAAATTCTATGAATTCGGTAGGCCATATTGCTTAGATTAATCGACTGGCGGATTTCAGCGTCGACTTGTTTAATAATCGAGTCGACGTCGATTAGTCAAATAATTGTTTCAACACTAGTCAGCAACCATATATGCCTTGTGTAACAACAGTGAACTACTTGAAAAAGATACATTGGACCTGAGAACGATTGGTTTTGCAACAAATACGTACCGGCAGTATCATTATTATTATGACACATAGTTGTCAGCAGCTTTTGAGATAAACTACGTGTAGGTCACTGCGGATGGTCAGTTGAGCTCTTGATATGCATGGCAGGTGTTACACATGTGGTAATCAAAGAGTAATTACATGGAGTAATAACTGAATCTCTTTATAATCTTATACAGATACAGATACAGATTTATTCACTCATGTGGTCAAAATATGACATTGGAGCATTGCGATATATACAAGTTTACAAATAGTAATACATAAATTACATAAATTGTACGCATGCGTTGTAAGTATACAATAATCAATAGTGTTGGGGTGGGGTCATGCGGGTGGGGGTCTTTTCGTTATTATTAAGTTAATTGTTGTTCTTCGTTGTCGATGACAGGTGTTATTCATGGGGGGGGGGGGTCTTCGGTACATTTGTTATGGTGGTGGTGAATAAGGGGTATGTAGGTATAGTGTCCATCATGAGCCTCAGGGTGTTCCTTGTCTGATAAGGGCATATTTTATGAAGGCAGCTAGGTTTATCAAGATATTGTTATTCCGTGAGTTGAAAAGAGCATTTAGTTTGAGCGTATTCGGTCTTTTGTAGTGGAATTGTTTGATGTATTTCTTTCGGAGGTCGTCACGATTCGTACATTCAAGAATGAGGTGGTATTCATCACCCAGTTTCTCGTTACAGAGATTGCATTTCCGTTCCTCATATGATGTGCCTATCCATGTTCCAGTTTCCACGGGCAATCTATGGTTGCGTGTACGGAATTTAATCAGGCATGCCACTGTTTCTGTTTTTCAAGTGATATATAATATTCTTTGGCGAAATTTGACATGGTAATACGGTAGAATGGGCACTTACTGTGTGCGTCAATATAACCTCGCCATTTCTGAATGTATTGGTCCATTGAACGGGTCTTGATCAACTTATTAAAGTGCGTCGTTTCCGGTTCCCATTGTATCAACCAAAAAGATTTCTTTGTGATCACCTCCATCTGGGTAGTACCCGGTATATACAGCGTCTGGACAAACTATGGTTCAATTGGTCCAGAAACATGCCTATATCAGCACGGTCGAGGACATGGTCCCACGTGAAATTGGACCCGTCCATATTGCTCCCGTGATCATAGTAGTCCTGCACACAAAATTTTAGTCGGATCGGTCAGGGTCCAGAAACATGCCTATGAGCGAGGTCAAGTTGACACGTTAAATACCAAATCCGAGTCGGATCGGTCGAGCAGTGTTCGAGTCTATAACACACATACATACATACATCCATACACACAGACAGATATTCCAAAATGTATAATAGATAGCTACAAGAATTCTATGATAAATAGTTCATGGGTGACCTGATGCATGCATCTTAGTTTTCTTGTTTGTGTTGTTGTTGTGTTCTTGATAAATTGATGCATCGCCCGTCAGACTTGATATAATATACCACATACGTTTAGTTTGAATTTTGGTCTAATGTAGATAGTAAACTTAGGTTATCTGGGATCAACGATGGGACATACAACCAACATATATGTGAGTAAATAATATCGACAATATTCTATTAATAGTCTATAATCTTTGTCGAAATTTGAATTTAACTGATTTTTTTAACTTGTCAGAACCATCTACATGTATGAAATAATGATTTACCAACATGACAAGTGTGTACTATTTCTATACCAGCAGTAATTATATCATACCCTTGAGCCTGTTGATAAGTTTGATGGTCAGTTATCGACTTTAAACGTAGGAAGTTTTAACACATTTTGAATTTATGTCAACGTAGCAAAAATTGCGGCGTTCCTCTCTCATACGCCCAATATGAACTGTGATAATAATATATAATACATCTTAATTGTGATATTTTGAGCTCGTTTCGACGTATTACCTGTGGACATTCGCGATGTCTGTGTAATACGAATGATTGATTAGCAGGGATTTATTGTTTATTTTTCTTTTGCCTTGTAATTTGTGGTAAAGGAGATTGTGTCCCGTAGTGTCTTGTGGTGAAGGTAGAGTGGCCGCGTACGAGAACAAATGAATAGTCCAGAAGATTTGATAACTTTATATTTTGTATAAGTCTCTGCCGATAAGCACAATAGGTGGATGAACAGAGGTGTTGGTGGTAGCAATGTTCCAGGATAAGTCAAGTCCCCGCTCCCGAGAACGGGTAGTTATTTTCTAGTGTCGGTGGTATCATGTGTCCATATAAGGTATGAGATACAATGATACCCTTGTCAATGACGTGTATCATACTATTGTTTACTATAGAATGATACTAGTTTGATCCTCCCTCACTTATACAATGGTAGCTACCAGTCATAACCAATTAAGAATATGATCTTGTTAATTATGCTTGTGTGCTATTATACTATATCAGCTACATCTCCCATGTATTGTGCTTATATATATATACAAGTAACTCTAGCAGTTACAATCACTGTAGTCGGGGAGCCAATAAGGTCCACCTGCACCCCCGATGATTACAAATAACCTTATTTTTATTGTTCCCTATGGTATCCAGATAAAGAATCCGGATTTCACCGAAAAATAAAGGTGGCCCTACTAGGTGCTAGAGCCATTTGAATCCAAGCAAAAGACACAGAAATGGCAACCAAATTTGTAAAAAGTTAATTTTTTACATATATCCGAACATTATTCTCTGCGTTATCCGACAATGTACTAAATTGTGACTCACTTGGTTATTATACGTGTAAGTTAATTAACTGACAACTACGTTCTATTATGTTTGTCCCAGTTCCGTATGGGGCATGATAAATTTATTTTAAAGTTGCAGTATGGAATTTTGCGGAGAACCTCTTTTGTGATTCTTGCCATATTATTGAAAGGAAATGGCAGGACTTTGAAACGGAACTGAGATGAACCATACTATGTGGCTATTCTGGTCCATTATGATAAAACATATCAACTGGATACAGGGTGGATGCCAAGATGGTAGCCAGGGAGTTACTATATGCTCATAGATGAGGTGAATAGGTATACAGAGAGTTATTGTATGGTCAATGGTGAGATGAGTACATGTATGTATAGAATGAGTGACTGTATGATCATAAATGTAATGAATAGCTATACAGGGAGTGACTAAATGGTCATGTGTCAGGCGTATGAGTATACCCGGTGTTCCTGCTTGGTGACTCGTGGCGGTATGGTCATGTGTAGGTTATACGGGTATACATATGTGTTGCTATATGGTCATGGGCGAGGGGTATGTGTATATAGCGAGCGGCTATATGGCCATGGATGATGTGCATATGCATACATGGAGTGAATATACTGACATGGCTGGGGAGTATTAGTATATCTTGAGTGGCTATTCTGCTATGGTGTGACAAATAGGGATACAGGGAGTGGCATGGCCAAGGGTGAGGTGAATATATATACAATGATTGACCATGATCATGTATGAATGTTTTGAATAGGTACACACGGGGTGACTATATGGCCATAGGTCAGATGAAGGACCATACCAGGTGCCATGGGTGAGGGTATGTGTATGAAGCGAGTGGCGATATGACCATTGGTGAGGTGGATATGTATACCCGGGGTGACTCTATGGTCATTGTTGTTGTGTTGATGTATATATTGAATGTCTATTTGACCATGTGTGTGTGGAGAATATGTATACATGGGATGACCGTATGGCCAATGGTGAGGTGAATGGGTATACAAGGAGTGACTCTATGGTTATGGGTCATGTTTAGGATTATACCCGGTGTGCCTGCATTGTGACTCATGGCTGTATGGCCATCCATGGTCATGGGTCAGGTGTACGTTTATACAGTTGGTCACTATATTGTTATGTCTGTGGTGTTTATGTATATATGGAATGACTGTGTGGTAATGGGTGGCTATCGCTTTTCACGTTTAAAGTTCCCCCATATACACAAACACTATCAAGGTGGATAACTCTTTGACATGACCTCTCTATTGATTAACATATCCTTGAGTTATTGTGGAAATCGATAGCCACCCAAATTACACATGTACAACCCACCCATGACCTCATATGTACATAAACACCACACAAATGACAATATAGTCACCCACTCTATACACGTACACCTGACCGTACAGCCATATTTGGTTATACCATACATGCCACAAATGACGATACAGCCATGAGTCGCCATGCATGAACACCCGGTATACTCCTACACCTGCCCATATAGTCACTCTATGTGTACTTATTCACCACATTCACGATCATACAGTCACTCATTGTATACCTATTCACCTCACCATGGACCATACAGCCACTACATGTATATCTATTCGCCATACCCATGACCATAGAGTCAATCCAGATATACATATACACCTCACAAATTGTGAGCCCTTCCAAATATACCAATACCCGCACACACGACCACTCATAAGTTTCATACTTGCATATACACCTCACAAATGACAGTTCAGCAACTCACTGTATACTCGTACACGCCGTAATCATTCATCTACACCCTATACACCACCGATGATAGTACATCCTCAACATATATAAATATACGACCCACCCGTTACCAAAATGGCACTCCCTATATAGCCACACGCTCGTCAATGACCATCCAGCTTATTCCAGGTATGCACATAACTTCAATCTTGACCGTACAGGCATACCATGTGCACCTATACACATTACCCATAACCATAAAATCACTCCCTATTTATCTACGCACTCCATCCATGATCATACAGACAGCACAAATATACATATACACCCACATGTTACAATACAGCCACACACGGTACACATATACGACCTTACAGTCACTCCATATATACATGTACATAACCAACACACAGATGACCATGGAGCTACTCTTGTTATATATATACACCACAGCAATGCCCATACGGTCACATCGGCCACACACAACAATACACCGTACAGTCACTACATTATACCGATTCACCTCACACATGCCCATACAGCCACTCCTTATATTCCAATGCATCTCACCATGGAAACCCTACTCATAACCATATAGTCACTCCTTGTATACCTATTTGCATCATTCATGACCATACAGTAACTCCCTGTATACCTATTCACATCACCTATGATCATACAGTAACTCCCTGGCTGCCATCTTGGCATCCATCTTTTATCCAGTTGATCACTTTTTATCATAATGGACCAGAATAGCCACATATTATGATTCATCTCAGTTCCGTCTCAAAGTTCTGCCCATTTCCTTTCAATAATATGGCCAGAATCACAAAAGAGGTTATCCGCAAAATTCCATACTGCAACTTTAAAATGAAGTTGTCATGCCACATACGGAACTGGGACAAACAGAATAGAACGTAGTTGTCAGTTAATTAACTAACACGTATAATAACCAAGTGAGTCACAGTTTTCTACCTTGTCGGATAACGTAGATAATAATGTTTGGGATATATGTAAAAAAAATACTTTTTACAAATTTGGTTGCCATTTTGGAAGCCATCTTGAGCAATTTGGTCTATAAACACCGTAGTGTGACACATTTAAGATAGACCAAATCAACAAATACATTTGATACCAATGATAGTTGCATTTTACTTAAAATATTTGTCCAACCATGAAAAGTGATTTTTTGCCGATATTTATGTCAAGTTTGTGAGAGAAAAATCGAATATTTCTGGTGATGTCAGTGGTGACAATAGTAACAATGCTTCATGGTGCATCAGACATGTTAGTGTTCAATGTATATAATACAGATTAGCCAATTTTATATATCAACCACAACTTGTAAGCCATTGCAGAAAACCCTGGGGCAATATTTACCATTTTCGGCGGCCATTTTGGAAATTTTCTACACCAATTTCATTCCCATTGAATTAAAACATCCGTCCAATAAAATAAAGCACATAAGTTGTTGACATTCTATAAAGAGCCTGTGTGGTTTGTCCATAAAATGACTATCAAAATCGTCTTGCAAAAAAAATCGAAAATTTCACCCCTCTTTTTCAAATCATCTTTCTGTATCTATTCCGGAACCCTCGTCAATGGCAAATGTCTTAATATTACGCTATAATATCACGCTTGATGACTGTCTCAAAAACATTGCCATTTACTAATGATTAATGTGAAGAAAAATGGAAGATATGGTGAAATATTAATTAAATTTCCTATTTTCGCGCATATGACGTCATTTTTCGGCGGCCATTTTGAATTTCTTTCTAAATTATTTGCCGTAATTTTGAAGAAGGACATCATACCAACAGAATGGCATACATTTTGTCTGTGTCTTTTGCTAACAACCGATCTATTACAACGATTAAATACAACTGGTCGGAATTAGAGGAAATGGCGGCCATCTTGGATTCAAATGGCTCTAGCACCTAGTAGGGCCACCTTTATTTTTCGGTGAAATCCGGATTCTTTATCTGGATACCATAGGGAACAATAAAAATAAGGTTATTTGTAATCATCGGGGGGGGGGGGGTGCAGGTGAACCTTATTGGCTCCCCGACTACTGGGGAAAAGAAGTTTATCCCAGATCCGGGAACACATATAACGATAAAAATACTATCTTATGTACTATCGGACAATTGGCCTAGGACAGTCTGACTTATTTGGTGTTCAATCTGACCGGGCATCTTTAAAATCCACTTTATATGTTGTAAATCGTGTGGAATATTTACATACACATACATGTGCGGGGTCCTCATCGCTGTAAATAGCACAACGTCCATGAAACTAAAAATCAAGCTCGTGGCCATTGAGCTGAAATAGCTCGTCCTTGACCCGTGATTGCATGATTGCCCGTTTATTTATTCATCCTTTATATATTCCGTATGTATCTCTGAATGGTAAACACAAAGCGTCCCGGGAGAAATCACACTACGCCCCGATTCCTAGCGGAATTTCCATATAATACGGATGTTTGCACAGCTCCAGACTGAGTAAATGTGATGGACTGATACATTCGAAATGGGCGACCTTGGATCTTTGGCTTATTGAGGATAATGACATTCGTGCGTGTTCGCGGATAGCCCAACAAATGACTCTCGCGTGTTTCCGCGGCTAGTTCCTTACTAACTCTGTATGGTTACATTCAACTAATTATTAGAAGTTCGACCCAACATTCGCTTGGAACGTCACCCGATACACCATTTTGGTAAAAACAAAAGTACCCCTTTCATAGTTTTGTTCTGAACTAAAATTTTACATTTTCACAACTACCCCAGTTTCTGCATAAAATAAAAATCAGCTAAAAACTGCCGAGATCCCCTCCACAACGTCTGGACCGGCCATGCTTGTCGTCCATTTATACAGAAATGATCGCCATAGTTGCTTAGAGCATGGTGATCATTTCCAGCTCATGTACTTTCCCCTCAGAGGCAATACATTAGCCAATCAGCAGACATATCTAAGGCCACTGTTTTTTTTATTAGTTGGTTTATAGCGGAATTTCTTGTGGAAAAGTTGGGTCGGTCGGTCGGAAAAAAAGAAAGGAAAACACTCAAATTTTCAAATAAAAGGAAAATGGTCTGAAAATAACTTTGTATCATATATATTATCTCACATCTATTATTGGCATCTCAATATACAGCAAGATACTTGATCTGACTAGAAAAACAAGGTTGATATATGTTTGTAATCACTTTTAATACTCTTTAAACATAACATAGCGAAAACAAAAACACAAAACTAGATGTTGATTTTAAATGACATTATACAGTATATACATTTTACATACTATATGAATTTAATATAATATAGTGCCATAGAGGTGTAACATACATGTGAATTTATATTACATCTATGTGGCACTATATTATATCAAATGTGTATAATATGTAAAATGTACTTTGCTATAAATGTAAAATAAAATCGTCAACTAGACAACCGTGAGCATAATACAAACTTACCATGTAAGGACAAACTATTCAAACAGTTCTTATATATATTATATATGTGTTTAAAGTATAGAAGAGAGGTGATATGATTGAAGTCAACAAGATCATATGGGACTTATACATTGTATGAACAATTTTTCACAGACCAAACTAAATTCTTCAATTGAGCTACATACATTGGAACTAGAAGACATGCATTTAAATTTAAGCAAGCAATTCACTCAAATGAGAGTGTAAGGCAGCAATGTACTTGTATCCAAATGAACTGAGGGCCGATACCGGAACGTCGGGTTCCTCGATTTCGGTGACCCCCTCAGTAAATTGTTCGGTTAGACCACCAAAGTAGTCACGACGAATCAATGCATCGTCCTCGACAAACGAGAACAGCTCTCGAACTGTTATTTCGGGATAAACACATTTCAGCAGTTTTCTTATGGTCTTGTTTTCCGAAATGACAACTGCACACATATATACTTTCGCCATATCGAAAAAACGAAAGTAGCCTAGCGTTGTTACTGAGTGACTTCGAGATCGGCTGCAGCTTCGGTCACAGCCGATAACGGAAATAAGTCTGCGCATGTCCATATCCGAGGAATCTCGAAAGACTATATGACCGCGGCTGCAGCCGCAACGAATGTCACTTTCAATATCCACTACAAACAACATGAATTCTCCGTAATTTAATCATCGAATTTGAGGGTCTGGTATCATAAACAATATAGGGTTATCTGTTGATCAGACCCAATGCTGTATATTTTATATATTAAGAGCATTAATTATATATAAATACACATTATTAGTTTATTTAGGCCTAGACGTGTATATACGATCGGTTATATGGCCTAGGCATATAAAAGAAAAAAGCATCGACATTCGGAATTAACTATAAACTCCAACTTTTCAAGAATATTTTTTTCCTCAAATTGGTTATTTACACGAATGGTGTGTCGGGAATAAGCTCCATGTGACGTCATTCTTCTACGGAAATTATACGTCGTAATGTCTCATTCGTCGGCTGATACATTCCTGTGTGTATTCTTGATTAATTCGGTTCTCATCGAGCACGGTAATCTATTGTTATTTAAATCAGGAAGCAAGTATATCATTCATCTCTAACCACCACATTTAACCCTTCTCCGTTCGATCTACCGTCTCTCAATAAAGTATTGAGTGTAGAGAGATTGTATTTCCCGAATTAATTTTGAACTAATTCCATTAGTTGCCAATTTCTGCCGAAGCAAATTCCTGTTTATACTGTCAAACGCCTTCGTGTAGTCAATAAATGCACAGTAAACTTTCTCATGTCTTGGTAATTGCTTTCCTATTATTGCATTAAAAATAAAAATGCAGTGGGGCGTCGATTTTCCATTCCGAAAACCTTATTGGTACTGACCAAATACATTATTTTCCGTCAATTCAACAGGTCTATTATTTAGTACTGGCGAGTACAGCTTTTTGATCACATTAACCAAGACTATTACTGGTGTGTGGTAGTGTGGAGGTGCAAGTTCACTATATAGGTCACGTGGTTCGTTAAGGGGTGATAATGGGGGGTACATTTGTTAGTGTTGGCCTATATAGCCGATAGGGGTGTGTGCGTGAACGTTGTAATTAATGGTTGATATAATGACAGTATATTCAATCAGTACATATATATACATACCAGGCGATGAGCCCGACGTTGTCCGGGCTATTCAAAAACCAAATTTCAAGTCGATAGCTCCACCCGTTTCCGATATCTGGTCTGCGCATGCGCGAAGCTGGCGCCGCATGGACTCGGCGACCCGATAAAATTCGTATCCGGGGCAAGATACATTCACATAGCAAATTTCAAGTCGATAGCTCCACCCGTTTCCGAGATCTCGTCTGCGTATTCGCGAAGCTGGCGTCGCACGGGCTCGGCGACCCGATAAAATTCGTCGGGCTACGTTGTCCGGGCTATTCAAAAACCAAATTTCAAGTCGATAGCTCTACCCGTTTCAGAGATCTGGTTTGCGCATGCGCGAAGCTGGCGTCGCACGGGCTCTGTGACCCGATAAAATTCGTATCCGGGGCAAGATACATTCACATAGCAAATTTCAAGTCGATAGCTCCACCAGTTTCCGAGATCTCGTCTGCGCATGCGCGAAGCGGGCGCCGCACGGGCTCGCCAATACGACAACGTCCACCGCCTGGTCAAACTACACGCACGTACCAAGTTTCGTCCCGATCGGTCGAGAATCGTAGATTTGTATTAATGACAAACATACATACAAACATACAAACAGAGGTCTTCAAAAATATATATGAGACTAGCCGATGAGCCCGACGTTGTCCGGGCTATTCAAAAACCAAATTTCAAGTCGATAGCTCCACCCGTTTCCGATATCTGGTCTGCGCATGCGCGAAGCTGGCGTCGCACGGGCTCGGCGACCCGATAAAATTCGTATCCGGGGCAAGATACATTCACATAGCAAATTTCAAGTCGATAGCTCCACCCGTTTCCGAGATATCGTCTGCGCATGCGCGAAGCTGGCGTTGCACTGGCTCGGCGACCCGATAAAATTCGTATCCGGGGCAAGATACATTCACATACCAAATTTCAAGTCGATAGCTCCACCCGTTTCCGAGATCTCGTCTGCGCATGTGCGAAGCTGGCGTCGCACGGGCTCTGTGACCCGATAAAATTCGTATCCGGGGCAAGATACATTCACATAGCAAATTTCAAGTCGATAGCTCCACCTGTTTCCGATATCTCGTCTGCGCATGCGCTGCACGGGCGCCGCACGGGCTCGCCAATACGACAACGTCGACCGCCTGGTCAAACTACACACACGTACCAAGTTTCGTCCCGATCGGTCGAGAATCGTAGATTTGTATAAATGACAGACATACAGACAGACATACAGACAAACAGAGGTCTTCAAAAATATATATGAGACTAGCCGATGAGCCCGACGTTGTCCGCGTTATTCAAAAACCAAATTTCAAGTCGATAGCTCCACCCGTTTCCGAGATCTGGTCTGCGCATGCGCGAAGTTGTCGTCGCACGGGCTCGGCGACCCGATAAAATTCGTATCCGGGGCAATATACATTCACATAGCAAATTTCAAGTCGATAGCTCCACCCGTTTTCGAGATCTCGTCTGCGCATGCGCGAAGCTACCAAATTTCAAGTCGATAGCTCCACCAGTTTTCGAGCTCTGGTCTGCGCATGCGCGAAGCTGGCGTCGCACGGGCTCGGCGACCCGATAAAATTCGTACTCGGGGCAAGATACATTCACATACCAAATTTCAAGTCGATAGCTCCACCCGTTTCCGAAATCTCGTCTGCGCATGCGCTGCACGGGCGTCGCACGGGCTCGCCAACACGACAACGACCACCGCCTGGTCAAACTACACACACGTACCAAGTTTCGTCCCGATCGGTCGAGAATCGTAGATTTGTATTAATGACAAACAGACAAACAGACAGACAGACAGAGGTCTTCAAAATATATATGAGATAATACATTTAGTTTATTGATTAATCACGAGAATCTTCCGGACGATTTAATAAATTGTAAGGTTGCATCAAGGAGACCGAAATGATCGTTGTAACTGAGCGTGATGTCACCAATCAAGAGAGCTTGTTGTGAATATATTTGACATTATTTCATATCAATCCGTTCAGTTCTTTCGGTTGAGCACACAGGAATTTGGGAATCCACAGGATCAGTCGCCAGCAATGAAGTTGCTCACTTTATCGTTATTTAAATCGCTACCACCATTTATCAGCCGGCAATGCCAAATGTTTGTTGATCGATCACCTATGAGAATGTAAGCCGGGATCTTCTGTTTAGGAAGAACAGATGACTTGAAAGAATCGTATGATTTATTTTGTATATCCTTTGCCAAAGTATTCCAAACTTGTATAGTACTATATAGGTATGAATGATTGTTTGAATGTCTCGGTTAGGCACAAGTAGTTTACGAAATCACTCGCTCAGAAATTATTAAATTTTGTGCATCGCGTTGACGTTGTAGAGGTTGCCAACCTAACTCTGATAGTAAGTTGGAGTTCGAAGTAGATCCAGTAAGTACGGAAACGACTCGAGTTCAATCGTAATATACCTTATCTGAGTAGGGATTTTTCGGTATTAGGCGCGTCATCCCAGACGCAGCTTCCATACTCTAGAACTGGTAAGACATGGGCTTTGAACATTGTGTCAATGGATATTCTTGGTAGCATATATTTTAATCTACGAATTAAAGAGAGTTTTGCACATGCGTTCTTGTAATTGTGGTCTATAGAGAGACCCCAGTCAAGCTTGGGATAGAGATGACTCCCAGATGTCGTTGAGATTCAACAATTTCGAGTTTATCAGGACCAAATGTATGGTTCGTGGTGTGGTTGCCTGATGATTGTGTGCCGTGAACTGTCAACGATTTAGTTTTAGACGTATTAAGATACACTAGCACCTGTTGGTCCAATCATAGAATAGTTCTGTATCGTCGTTCATGTGGGATATTAGGCTGTCAAGAAACGGTAGAGAGTGAAAATGCACGTATCGTCGGCAAATAGACGAACGTTCGGTTTCAGGTTGTCAGCTATGTCATTGATGAATCTGGAGAATAAACAGGGACCTAATACTGACGCCTGGGGAACACCAGCTAACTGATGCAACGGGCCAGATAATTATTATTCAACACACAAGGCGCCTTTTTTTAGAAGCACGTGTAATTTTGAGACAGTGCGGTTAGTTTTAGTTTTATAATATTTGTTTCCGTTCTGACGAATTTGGAAATAGTCCCGTTCTTGCGTAGTTGGGAAGAATGCAATACTGCCATATTTTGTGAATTCTAGATATTTCTTCCAGAAAACCGGTCGCTGGGGGATTATAGATTAGGAGGTCGTGTCGGCTGAACAAAACTATTTTCCAAAGCTGTTCTATGCATGGTTGCTCTGTAAGTATTTTATTGAGCCAAGAAAGAGCAACTTCCTCTTATCTACTTCGTACTCAATGTGTAACGTCCCGAGCGAGGAGAGTGAGATGATCGTTTTACCTCATGCCCATGGTTATAGTTGTTAGTACGATTTTCTAATACATAATTTAATCATTTGCATTCAACTGTACGACCATGACTCGAAACGAATGATTATTTGGATACACGTACACTAGTACCACACTAATATTATCTCAGACTGAAAGAGATTTATATACGTTAAAGACCCACTTAAGTTTCGAACCCCAGATCACATTTTATAAACTATATGCATTATTATATACCATTTGTAAGAGGAAGCTCCAAAACATTGTGTTATCAACTTATTGTGTGTACTAAACTGTGCACGTGTTGTTTTTGTTGAGATATTATCGACGTGTTTTCTGTGCTCAAAGTATAATATTTTCAATGGACGTGGAATAACTCTATATCTGGGAGCTGCACAGGGGATAATGTTTCTATGATTTCAGCTAGTTTCTATTACTTATGAGACCCAGATGTTCAAAATGGTGATGCATTAAATAATTAAAATCATATTTTATGCCATATATTGTTATTAAAACCGTATATCAAGGTACTATACACAAATAATCGGTGATTCGAAAATTCAATGGGCCTTTAAAGTAAACATATTAGATCGCGATTGGAATATCGTATTACAAAGGTTAATTAATGTACGAAATAACAAATCGTATTTAAAAATAAACGCACCTGGTGAAATGAGTTTGAGGCTTATGAGTACGGAGACATTCAAAAGTAATCTTGATAGTGCAAAAGAAAAACATTTAGTGTTAGATTGTATTACCATGTTTTGTATTAATATGTGTTTTTAATTGTTCGCAAAGGTAATAAATGGCTGCGGACACCCATATCACAGTGGCGGTGACAAAGTAGGTGTGACAAGGTATTATGGTGGAGTTTGGTGACAATTGGTTGTCATAATTAGTATGCCATAGCTAGCCATGTCGCCCGCTGCATATTCGCACAATGAGTGTTCCAAGGTTCGTTATAATCAGCCTTTTATATATATTGAGATCATATCAATATAACGTACTACGTGCATGATATGTGAGTGAATGAGGGATTGCCACGGTCTGGACGACCGATCGAGCAATTGTATTTATCGTAGAGAATATAATGTAGCAAAAGGTAATGAGTAGAGAACAACAGATGGGTTAATTGGTCTAGTCGACTGATTGTTCGGAAACTCAGCGGGCAACATTGCCAGCTATGGTACAGAATTATGACGACCAATTATCTCCAAAGTCCACCACAACAAATTGTCCCACCTGTGGTACGTGTGTCCGCAGTCAATATACCGTGGAGCCATAGTAGAGACCTTTCGCAAAACTCACGTTTACGATTACGGATACGGATAGGGTACTACGTCACCAACATGTGTGTACTTTCTAATCGTTGTTGTATTTCACTATCCGTAATAACGGTTATGATTTCATGGTTTCCAATAAGCTCAAATAACACCTGAAATTTATTTTCTGCAATATATCACTTTACTCCGTTCGAGACTGTATATGTATATCATGTAAACCATCCAGTTATATTGAGCTACGACCTCGGCGTGCTGTTAAGATTGGCAATCACTCTACTCGTCGTCGTGAATCTCAAGCTTCCCGCGAAATAAGATCGCTATTCACAACGGATAGTCATCACTGGCTGAGACACAAAACTGTGCATTAATAGAAGTGCACCAGTCGCCAAAAATTACACGGCTGACATGGATTTGGTGTTACTAAAGGAATATTTGGAACAACACCGACATCACCAGAGCTCACCATGCAGTCTCTGTTACGTTTGTTCTTTGCATTTATTTTAAATTTAAAAAAACAAACTCGCACAAATGCGGCATTTAAAGGTACTCAATCGGATTGGATGTCCCCATATCATCAGATTCCAACAACAGCATTGTTTTTTAAATGCCGCTTCTGTAATCAGAATCGAGTAATTGCCCAAAATTAATGCTAACCACAGTCAACTATAGTATAAAATTGCCCAAAACCTGTTATTTATCAACATTTTGTTCAACGAAATTTTGCCGGTTTGTCAAATATCTGACACAGTAAAGCCACCTGATGCACATCGCTTCAACCGTGTCGACTGTTTCGATTTGGTATTACCAAATCAGAAGTGATGCACATCAGCGAGCACATCGACCTTATGTCAGATTTCCTAAACCCAAAGAGGTGATAGGCATGTGAAGCCGAAATCGCATTGAAATCAAAATGCGGACTGGAAGGGTTTTGAAGTGGTGGCGTCGTGGTTGATGTGAGGTCCAAATTCAGGAACCCCTCATCCTCCATCAGCATAACGTCTATATCAGGTCATCCATGATAACAACGAACTGAATTTCTATCACATATGACCTGTCATTTATACCTGTATTGCCACAATCAATGTATGACGAGAATCAATGTATGACTTGAATCCCGGGTCGTACGTTGTGACTGGTCGAATTATTGACAATAAACAGGTCATGATTATCACATTGTTGCAAATGAGACGATAAGTGAAGTATTAAGGGACTGTATACCGAACACACGCTTTGAGTTGTAAAAGTTGTACGAAATAATGATGGTACATGTTCGTCAAAACTCTTACGCGTAATCGTTTTGCGAAAGGACTTTTTGGCCATACGGATAGACTTACGACTACGAATAGCTATCCGTATTCGTAATCGTAAACGTGAGGATGCGAAAGGTCTCTATTATCTTGATAAAGATCACGACGATTAGTGCACGACTGTTACAAACACCTAAACAAATAAACGATCGTTGCCCTACAACTAAATATCTGATCCCACCTGGCGTCGCGGCAACGACACGTTGGGGCGATTTTAAGGCGCTACAACCACTACTGAATGAAATTGCTTCTTTCTCATCATATATTTCTTCGATGGTGGTTGACCAACTATCAATGCTTAGAGCACAATCCATTGTTGCAATCGTTCCCTGATTTTTGGTAAAGCACACCAATTCCCAAGGCTGGCGAAGGAATAGTCCAATGATTATCCCATTGTTAGGCACCCGCAACTCATTACAAACAAATCGCACGGGAGCTTCAAAGTGGGAACAGTCCGTGTTGTTTCGGACATATCAATTCACATTCAGTTCATGTTAATCACGTTTTTGGGCGTGGCTAACCGGCCATTGTGTCCAATCGCGGCCAGCGCACGGCACATTTCCAGTTTAATGCATTATGTGTGATCAATTGTGCTCTAAGTCGGTCAGAGCACGCGAATTGTTCTTTACCAGAATAATTCTCGTCTCCGACTCGATTGATTCTTGTAAAGAACAATTCGCGTGCTCTAACCATTACTTACTATTATATAATCACTTGCACACATAATGCTTGTCAACGTGTTCAATAATGTGTGGAATTACACTAGCAATATGACTATGAATAAGAAACGTGACCCGTTTAGGGTTTGTTGGGTGCGCCTGTTGTCGCCAGTCCAATCACAATACGATGTTGTCGCGGGGATATTTTTGACACAATCAATTGATTGTAATTCGGGTATTTGTAGCTTATCCCGAGATATCGCTCGTGACAATCAGTGCGGGTGTCTTAATCATGAACCGAGCAGTATTTATTTTTCATGTATCAGGTGATTCGCAAACACCATGCCGGTTGGCCGATATTCTATGCGATACAAAACAAAACCACGAAAACAACAACTATTTTCTCTCTGTTTACAGGGTACGAACAATAAACGCGACCGAAGCCAAAGAAGATTATGCACCCCGCCTTTTTTAAACTGGCATCGGCTTTAGAACTTTATAACTAACTAAAGTACTTCAAGCAGACTGGTGCGTAGCTAGATGATCTCCGTTGGAATTCCCTACTGCTCCTCCTTGGGCCCAAACCAAATTCCCAATTCCATGAAACCCGTCGTGGTTTCAAATATCACAAACCGGCACCTCGAACTTTTCAAATATTTGAACATGTCACCTCCTATGGTTAGGGTATTTCCAACTGATAGCAATTAGAATCCAAATATTTAACCGAATGTGGAATTATATACAGTATAAAACAAAATCACCCAAAACATTGGTTGCTGATAAACAACAGATCTAAATTATGTAACTAATTTTATGTCAGGTATTAACTTTTAAAGGCCCACTTAATTTTCGAATCTCCATATCACATTATACACAATATATTCTATGTCATATACCATTTGAAAGAGGAAGCTCCAAAACATTGTATCATCAACTGACCCGGTCGAATAAACTGGGAACATATTGTTTTTGTCGAGGTACTGAGGTGTGTTCTGAGATTAATTTTGAGCCATACTATACTATAAAGTCTTCTATTCTCAATGGAAGGGGAATAACTCTATCTCTTAGTTTTAATTCTGATGCTTTCTGGGTTGACAAGGGGGGGGGGGGGGTTGGAATGAATCTGAGAATCTCTATCACTTGGTGGACACTCCAAGGCCACAGTTGTTCCGTTTTTTATATATATTTTTGGTTCCTCTTCCAAATGGTATATAATATGGGATATGTTGTGTATAATGTAATCTGGTCATTCGAAAATTAAGTGGGCCTTTAACTATAAAGGTTGGGCTAAAGTTGGGGTTGAGTGTTGGATCCCGCATATTCTCAACCGTTTTCAACCTGGCATACATGTGGCTGGACATTTCCAACTAGGTAAATGCCATTTCAGTTCAACAAAAACAATTATCTGAAAGTAGTAGAATATTATATTATACGCTCAACAATAGATTATAGAAGAAATAGCTAACAGTGAAGATATATACAATTTGACTTTCAATGTAGCTTTGAAGTTACGAACGTCTACGACGTATCCGTATTTCTCGAATAACTATCATCGAATTGTAAAATGTTAACCACATATAGTAGCGTTAGTGTAATTCTATTATGAAGTATTATATTTGAATGTGACCCGATTATAATGGGTATTATTTAATGGATGGCCATGCATGGGAATATAATTTAATTGAGGTGCATTTTGAAATACAACAGTGATAAATGACAGCAATCAACTCTTTCGTGGCTCGAATCAAGATTAAAGTGATGTGGAACGTAAATTGAACCTCACAATTGAGTTCCCTGCGTTATTCCGTGGGAAGAGTGAATAAAATAACCCACATACACGAAATACCCAACCAGATAGCAGTTTGTACTAATTATACGGCCACGTAACTAACTATTTACTTTCCCTCAATCGGGACGAATAATTCCACTGTAATCGCGAAATAAATAAACTCATTGGTTGTCTTGTGCAGTCGCGGAAACACCCGAACACTTCCGACTTGGTCGGGATTGAGTCGGCTTTCGTTCTCAGAAAATGGCTTCCGCGGGGGGGAGGCCGTTTGCTGGAATAGCGTCACATCAGCTTTATAAAACGAAAAACAAGGTGTAGTCAATTCGAATGGGAGGGATAGAAAAGGAATTATTGCCTGAAGTCACCAACGGAAGAACATTGACTGAGTTATGGAAAAGGATTATAATCAAAGTGGTCAGGATCGAGCAATGAACAACGGTAACAGTTGAAAATGTTACTATTTATAGAAATGTTTAATCGTTCACCGATTTTATGATCGATCTGCCGCAGGTACAGTATCGTGCAGAAAGAGTTGTCTTACATGTGTATTTCAAACTGTTTAATTATATGTACAATACTACATGTGTGCCATATTGCTATTCACTATTCTAGTACAGACCATATCTGTTTGGGACAGGGATGCTGATATTGATATCCATATGGATTTATGTTTTCTTCAATTTTTGAGTTTATATAGGCCCAAATAAATATACCATAAGATGGACTCAATCATTGACAGTTAAAATTGGATGGAAGTAAAGAAGTGTTGGGTATTTGCACTAAGTAAGCGCAATTGCCTTACGTTTAAGAGAAAATATTTGTATGCAAATAAATAATAAATGTAAAAAAGACTACCATGCGATTTGCTCTAAACTCAAATTAACTCCGGCCATAAAACATCACTCAAACATTGGTGAGGACTCCACCCAGATCCCATACTAAGATGGATATACAGACTGAGGAAACCTGTTGGAGTTAGGTACATGTATTTGCTTAAGCATAATTCATTTTAATTACGCTTAAGTGTAAATGAAATCCGCTTAAGCGTAAATGATTTACGCTTAAGTGCAATTAGCTAATATAAAATGTGAAAATGGCTTCCCATAAGTTAATGCAATTCAAAATGTTACCATGGGCGCATGATAATATACGGGGAGTAAGGGACTGACTTGTGTAAAAGTGCAATGTGCCTGTGCATGGAGTTGCGGTGCAGTTACACATATATAAGTTTTATTTGAATGCCGGTGAGCTACATATGATTACAAGATATGTCCCCAAAAGAAGTCAATAATTATGAAACTTATCTCCATATGATAATGACTTCCTGTATATGGGAGGTCCTTTTCACATTTTTTATTTATTTCACTTAAGCTAAAATATTTGTGCTTAAGCATAAATCATTTGCGCTTAAGCGCAAGTATATGTCTATCAATATATTTGCGCTCAAGCGCAAATACCTAACACTCCCTTACTTCCCCTAATTGTGAATGATAAGAGTCCATCTCATAGTATATTATCATGGACCCATAGTAGTAGCCCTATATAATACTGAAACATTGAAGAAAAAACATTTCCATATGCATATATCAGCATATCTGTCCCTGGTGTCCCATGAATTGGTGCCTCACTCCCAGAGCTCTAGTATATGTTATTAAAGGGACATCTCCTACACAGATATAGACCATTTCCATGGCCATAAATATGGAATTCGGGGTTACTGGGGACTCGCTTCCCTCATATGGTGTACTTATTGACTTGAAATTGGGGAAAAACCCCCAATTTTCATACTATCAGCATCCCTGTCCCCAAGAATTTGTGTCTCCATCTCAGAGATCTAGTATATTTTATAAAAGAGATATATCCTGCACATATCTCTACCATTTCCATGGTCATAAAAGAGATATTGGGGTTACTGGGGGTAGCTTCCCTCATATGGTGGGTCTGTGCCATTTAAAATTCAGGGGGTGATATCAATGCATATTAATTTTTATTTGCGCAAATGATTTACACTGAAGCGCAAATGATAGATGTTATTTTGCGAAATATTTACGCTTGACCATAAATAAATAATAAATGTGAAATGGGCCTCCCATACATGAAACGCCTTATCTATATGCTATAGCGCGCATATCCTACAGGCCTGGGTGAACCACCGATCAATCAATAATAGCCCGATCGGGCTAAAATAGACCGATCGGGCTAAAATAGACCGATCGTTCTTTCACAGCCAGCATGAATCTTGTTCTTTCAAGTGAAATGGGCCTCCCATACACGAAACGCCTTATCTATATGCTATAGCGCGCATATCCCACAGGTCTGTGTGAACCACCGATCAAAATAGATCGATCGGGCTAAAATAGATCGATCGGGCTAAAATATACCGATCGGGCTAAAATAGACCGATCGGTTTTTCACAGCAGCATGAATCTTGGATAAAGGGAGTAGGCCTACTCTAAATTGTTCTTTCAAGTTACAACCATTTTTTTGTAAAAAAATTATTCTGATTTATTTTGAAACTAATGAAAGACAAGGTATTTTTTTTTGCTGGTAATATTCATTATAAATTTGAACAAATCTTCAAGCAAACAAAATTTCAATATTCAAGAAATCTCTTACAACAGTGACCACTGTGTCAGGAAGACCAATCGATCTAGTTCAGCACGATTGGTCTTTTGTGATTTATAGATCGATCGATGGTTCACTCTATAACTTCACCTTGAATTCAGCCAAATATGTTGACGTTAGATTAGAAGGCAGAATTCCCAGATTTTTTTTATTATTGGTGAACCTGGATAATTTCGGAGCTGTGCCAATCGTCTTTTGCACACTGTGAATACGCACTCATTCTCTCCTAAATTTGCAAACATTCCATATAGAATATATATAGAGAGTGTGAAAACTTTGTTAGTTGCCAATTGCCAATTAATTGTCGAAATTTTACTTAGAAAACTTGGAGATAGGCCCCCTATTATTTTGTTGTTTTTTTTCTTTTTGTTGAATCTACATTCGGTTATCGACATGCCGGATATTATTTTTGGCTGTTCTCTCAGCCGTGCGTGCCAGCCGATCGTCATTATTCGGGCGGTTCCGATTTCCTCCGAATATCATTCCATGACACTCCGCGCGCTGATTCGCTCCGAAAATGTGTTTGTATCTGAGAAGATTTCTTACTCTGATCGCAGTTTTCAACAATTTAATACAGGGCGAGTACCGAACTAATAATATGCCACATTGGGGTTTTCTTTCTAGTTTTTTATGACCTTTCTTGTGATATACCGGGCACATTTCTGTCTGACATCAAATATATACCCACCGGGAGTGAAGCTAATGACTTTAAATGAAGTGGGGTTGTCTTTACAGATGAACAATTTATATGCACAGCACGCGTATAATAAAAAGCAAAATCTAGTCTTTTCGAGTGGATATGGAAAATTATCTCATTCGTGACCGCGACAAATGTGTATTCTTTTCGCCCGTGACATTTGACTCGGTCATTCATGAGATACTTTTCCGCATTCACGCAAAAACACTAGGTATCCTCTATGTATTTTAGTTTTTACAAATAAAGTCGAATACTTTCCAAATTTCTGTCAAGTATTTTCAAACCATAGAATTGAAGCGTTAGATTATAATTCCCGATATATGGAATGTTTCTGTTACCAGTCGTGTGCGTATGGAACCTCTCTGGCTTGAACATTTCGGTCTGGTTCAAGGGGGTTGCAGTTGAGAAAAAAATGTCACCATTACCACCCCAGATACGTCCATGTTAGGCGTTCTTCTTTCAATTCGTTCACGAAATAGCCGAACTTCATTAATTAGCTTCTCTGGCATGTTGTTAAGAGAACAAATGTTATACCTGGGCGAGACGTCGACCAGGTGCAATTGGACGACACCCACCTTAATATCGCCGCGACATGTCGTTGCCGCGACGCCATGTGGGATCAGACCTTAAGCTATACAAATCACGAACACCGTACGGTGCTGTAGGGTTGTTACAAATCGGGACACATGTCAAAAGCAATACTGGACATTCGTATGTCCTATGCAATCACTTTAGTGCCATGCATGTATCTATCTTTTCGTTTTTATTTTCACTACTTCACTCGTATCTTGTACTTTTTTGGTGAACAAGTATGTTATCGTCGCATTTTTTAAAAGAGTATTCCTTTTTGTAACATAGTTCTTTTTAAGGGCCACTTATTTTCGAGTCACCGATTATTCACCCACTGACCGACGCGCGAAGCGCGTCCAGTGGGTGTACTATAATCGTAGGACTCATGCTTTTCTGCTGAACTGAACTAGTGTCTATGCGTTTCTGCTGAGCTGCACTGACGTTTGATCGCAAAATAAAATTATAATCATTATCAAAGCACACGTTTGGATAACACCGCCATAAACTGTTTCATATTATGCTGTTGAGCTCATATCGTCAATAAAATTAGAGTTATAACTCATTAAACTAAGAATTACTGTTAAAGATACGGTTGGCCTTGGTGGTGGGTATCCTGTGAAAATATTTCCACCCATCAAAAACCGCCACAAACAGAAAGAACATAAAATGTAGACAGACTTTGTCCGTATACAAATAAGAAATATCGCATAAACAGTATGTTATTGTCATATATTTGACCATTGTTATGTAAACAAAAGCTTAAAAAGTTACTTTTCTGGTGTTTGTTTATATTATGATGGTAAACATAAAGAGCGTTCTTTGTTGGTGAATTCCTAATATGGAACTAATAAAGAGCGTTTATGCCATTTGTGTGTGATCAACCAGTAGCATTGTGCTATCTTATGTAACACAATCAGGTCCTTTTTTAGGTAAACTATAGTAGGTCTTTATGATAACATGCTGTTTACGCAATGTCATGGTATATATGGACGAAACTGTATGCGTTTTAATGTTTTTCTGTTTACGGTGATTGGAACAAATATGAATATTTTCGACAATTAAGGCCGCACGTGCCTTTAACGTATTTCTACCAATTGGGTAACTAGATTCAGGTTGAGCTGGAACTTGAGAAATTTTTAATTTCAACCAATTGAAATGCCGCTGGAATTGGAAAGGGTTAAGGTTGTGGGGCAACGCAAATGACGTCATCGAAAACAAGGCGTACACAAACACAGTACATGTCGCTTCGTCTCGGAATCGTGATTTAAATTCATTCATTTTGACTGTTACTGTGTCCTAAGATATTAAAAACTTGTGGAATGTGCTTAGGAAGGATTGTTTTTATATCTAATAAGTGGGATTTACCTCCCAAAAAGGTGAGTTTCAGGCCTGCATTTGTTGTCAATCTGTATTATCTGATTATGACAGCGCTCGTCTGCAACTGTAATTGGCAGAATTCGCGTGTTTGACTAAACGTTTTCTCCACTCGATTCTCTCAAACTGCACAATAATCGGTCAAATTCTTTCAATAATTCTATCTAAATACATCTTAGCTATTATTCGGATCAGATCTCCCCGTCGAGAAAGCGATATGTTGACCAAAACGACACTTGAGAAAGTTGTTTACATTTTGAGAGCACACTGCCTGCGGCACAGTACACGCTCGATTTTTATCATGGAAACAAATCAATTTCTTCCATCTAAAAGATAATTACGTGCTGGACCCTGTAATTTTAGGAATATATAAGTATTCCACGCAGACATACCTCAGTCTCAGCTTCAAATTTTGAAAACAAAACAGTTTTATCGACATAAATCGATTTGAATGGGAAAATCCCGTGTTAAATTAAAATTTATCATCGAAAAAAATAATTTCTTCCATCTAAAAAATAATTACGTGCTGTACCCTGTCATTTTAGGAATATATAAGTATTCCACCCAGACACATCAAGTCTCAGCTTAAAATTTTGAAAAATAAGAGTTTTATCGACATAAATCAATTTGAATAGCAAATCCCATGTTAAAATTTATCATCGAAAAAAATTAATTTCTTCCATCTAAAAAATAATTACGTGCTGTACCCTGTCATTTTAGGAATATATAAGTATTCCACACAGACACACCAAGTTTCAGCTTAAAATTTTGAAAAATAAGAATTTTATCGACATAAATCAATTTTAATGGCAGATCCCATGTTAAAACTTAAATAAATTTTAGGGCCCTGCGAATGTTTTCTGAGCTGTTCCATATTGGCCACCAGAGTCCATATTTGACAGGTTCTACCTGATAATTGTGCGACAGTACAGTCGCGTTACTTTATACGTCAACATTGGTCATTATCAGTTTATCACCCGACAAATTTATTTCGGTCTATCGTATCAACCGCCTGACTAAGTGTCAACATTTGTCTTTATCGCTCCACTAATTTTTATCGTCTCATCGGTATGAATTCCATATCCAATTATCCACATATAACAAACCAAACCTCTAATCCCGGTCCAATTTTTATTTTTTCATCGGTATAGTCAAGTTACGTAATATTTTATCATGTGATACTTGTACTTATATGTCTATGGTAATACTATAGTATACGGTATACGTATATCAATTGCTATTCCTTTCTATATAATCCTGGTGCCATCTATAGAGATAGAGATAATTTCAGACCCCCCCCCCCCCCCAATTTTATATCATTGCCGCTACAGTACAGTCGCGATGCATCACATGGCAACATTGATCGCTATCGCTCTACTAATTTATGTCAGTTCATCGTTCCCCTTTTTCTCCGAGTCTATTTAACCAACCCAACATCTAATCCCGGCCTAAATTATTATTTTTATTTTCATCCGTATACCGTAGTTGTGTTACATACATATTTTTATCATTTGATTCCAATTTGCATTGTACCACTATAGAAGTCCATAAATGACTATTCTGGCACTATATAGAGATAACTAAGATTATGAACCCCCCCCCCATTGTATAGCCTTGTTGCAACAGTAGAGTTGAGATGCATGATATGTCAACATTGGTCGTTATCGCTCTACAAATTTATATCGGTTCAACCCTTAGTTCCCTGTATCACCCACTCCTCCCTCAATTTATTTTTTCATTTGTATTATAGTCTCGTTCCGTACATATTTTATCTCTTGTAACTTTTGCTTCAACATGCCGAGTTCTGCTGCAGACGATACAAAACTGACAACATTTCGAAATGTAAGCAGGCTTCAAACTCATCTTATCCAAGAAACTTGTGTATAAGGTGTACTCGCATTTGTTGCGTTAAAAACCAAAGGTCCCAAGTCAAGGTCCAAAATCCCCAACACACTGATGTGAGGTTTAATGATAACTCACATCTACATAACCTAACCAATATAAGGATGTGAGGTGTAATGATAACTCCATCCACATACAGTAATGTCCAAAGTAATTGACCACTTAACCACAGCAGAATTATGGGTAATTTTTCAGGATTTTAAATCCTGAAAAATTACCAATAATTCTGCTGTGGTTAAGTGGTCAATTACTTTGGGCATTACTGTAACCAATATAAGGATGTGAGGTTTAATGATAACTCTATCCACATAATCAATTATACGGGTGTGATGTTTAAAGGTACGGTTGGCCTTGGCGGTGGGTATCCTGTGAAAATATTTCCACCCCTCAAAAACCGCCACAAACAGAAAGAACAACAAAATGTAGATAGACTTTGTCCATATACAAATAACAAATATCGCATAAACAGTATGTTATTGTCATATTTTTGACCATTGTTATGTAAACAACAGCACAAAAAGTTACTTTTCTGGTGTGTGTTTATATTATGATGGTAAACATAAAGAGCGTTCTTTTTGGGTGAATTCCTGATATGGAACGAATAAAGAGCGTTTATGCCATTTGTGTGTGATTAGCCAGCAGCATTGTGTTGTCTGCTGTAACACAATCAGGCTCTTGCTTAGGTAAAATATAGTAAATCTTTATGATAACATGCTGTTTACGCGATGGTCAGGGTATATTTGAACGAAACTGTATGCGTTTTAATGTTTTTTCTGTTTACGGTGATTGGAACAAATATGAATATTTTCGACAACTAAGGCCTCACGTGCCTTTAATGATAACGCCATCCACATAACTAATAACTATGTGTGAAAATTAAATAAAAAAATTAAATTCCATGATGGCGTCCAATATGGACTATCTAATTCTGCTCCAAAAACATGCATATTCAATATATGGATGTTTATTGGATGGGTGGGGGGGAACCGATTATTTCAATGATATTTTAATTCACTGGGATCCAAAACCCGACCTACGGGAGCGCGCTTCGCGCACGACTGTATCTTAAGCATATGTGCATATTTAATAAGCCAACAATTGGAATCCCAACAGAGAAGACTGGCGTAGGTCCCTTGCGCATAGACATCGTTGGTGATCTCTATGGGAAACCAACTTGACATTTAATAGACAATTTCGATGAACTGCAATAACTTAAGGAATCTCTAATTGAGCTCAAGCCCAATAAGAATATTCCTTCAGTTATTGTGCTTAAGCGCAGTTAGAGATACCTTATTGCGCTTAAGCACAATGTGATATTCCTGTGCAATAAGGAATATTCTTATTTCGCTTAAGTGTAATAAGACATTCCTTATTACACGTAAGCGAAATTACATCAATATTGCACTTAAGCGCAATTAATATCTCTCTCATTAGTTCACCCTTGTGCAAATAGTAGAATAATCCTATATTTGTTCCACCCATTGTACCATGGAGATGGACTACACCACCTGGATTATAGGGATTTTATGTTCTATATATAATATATTCCTTATTAAGAGATTCCTTATTGGGTTTTATTATATAAGCGCAATTTGTAAATTCCATTATTGCGCTTAAGCACAGTTAAATATATCCTTATTGCGCTTAATCACAATAGAGATTCCCTTATTGTGCTTAAGCGCAATTAGCTCTTCTTGCGATTAATTAAAAAAAAAGTTCTAATTGTATTGTAACTATTGTTTTGTCATTTAATATTTCCCATACATCATGTACACATATATTATGCTAGAATGGTACTATTATTACTAATACCACTCGTAGTAGATAATACCACCTTACTGTCAATATCCTATCATGGTTAGTTTCAAATCATAACGTTAATTGTTATTACTATGTGTGTACTGTACATGTATACATCAGTCATCAATTAATAATATTTTGCTATTTTGCATGCGAAGTGGAAGACCCTCCAATAGCTTATCAATACCACTCGGGACAGTGGGTGTTTTTCCTCAATTAATTGAATTTCTTGTTTTTGTATAGTGCCTTGATATACGGTTTTAATGACAAATAAAATATGAATAAAATACAATAAGTCATCACCATTATTTTGAACATATGTGTCTCAGAAGGTGCCCATAGAATAATAGAAAGTAGCTGAAATCATAGGAACTAATTGTTTATAGTACGCAATAATATACGTTGGAATGTCGTTTTGAGTTTTCACGCGGTTGATGTGACGTCAGTTTATTCATGATTTTGAACCAGTCAACGACGTCACGAGCTCCTTGTAACGCAACTGCAGTAACGAAACAGGTGTTTTTATCGCCAATTCGCTATCGCCAGTTTTATCAGGGAATTTCATAGGAAATGGTTGATAAAAATTTGGAAAAACCAATGTCTCAACAAATTTGAAATTTCACGGCAAATGTATGTTAAATTCGTTCTGATAGTTGGATTTTCAAATCGGAATTTAGTTGAAATTTGTTGTTTTATGCCAAAATTCGACTTACATACTTTAACCCTTTCCTGACTGGAGCTTCCTGAAATTTTGCGAAAACCCTGTGCAATCCATACGCGAGTCTACCATAATATAATGAATCGGTCAAACAATATTTACGTTAAGCCAATGCATTCTCTTATACATTCGAGACTCGCAAGTACAAGAGAATGCACTGGCACAATATCATTAAAGCTACACCAGCGCAACTCCCATAATTAAAGGGCTAATGAGTGAAACAAGTTTAGTTAGATTTCGTAATTTTCGGAGAGGTAATTGCTGTCATAGACTTCAAACTTTTTGGCCCTAAAAAAGTTTGGCCTTATTTAAATTTTAAAACAATCTGGCCATGGTGATTAGACTTTATGAGGACATATCTGATCACTTTAGCTTTGATGCCGTGTTCATGCTTCATATATACTAATCAGCACAATTAACCCTTTACCCAACAAAAGGGCCCTGTGCCAATGCATTCTCTTATATATGCGAGTCGACCATAGGTCGCCTCGCATATATAAGAGAATGCATTGGCTTAACACATTAAAAATTATAAAATTGTTAAAGAATGTAAGAAAAAATGGTAAAAAGTGTTAAACCAAATTTCTTTTTAGGCCAATGCATTCTCTTATATATGCGGGGCGACCTATGGTCGACTCGCATATATAAGAGAATGCATTGGCACAGGGCATAACTGTAACTATCACAATGTGGTCAAGGAGCCGGTTCCAATGATATCCATATTTGTATGGTTCTATTGAGACAGACCGAAGATATTTTAGGCTGTTGAAGCTTTATTTGGCCGGTTTTGGCCGGTTTGTTGGGTAAAGGGTTAATGAAATATTCTAAATTCTACTATGTCATATCTCAAACTTTGAAAGAACTGTGCAACTCCCGCCACGAAAGGGTTACAAATACATGTAACTTGGACAGTTGGTCTGCTTCAAAGGGAGGGGCGTGAAGTTGCAATTCCTTTTCGGTTCACCTTGATCATGTCCTCGTTCATGCAGGCTGTACATTGATTTGATATTGTACTGCATGTATGGCCGATACGGCATGTGTGGCCGATACGGCAGGTGTGGCTAATGGAGTCCTTGTCTTCTGACCACGGAGTAGAAGACCGAGAATTATAAATTCAGCACCGAAGATTAAACAGGCGACAATTGCTAATCCAAAGGCAGCATGGAGATTCCCCTTCGTAACCGCTCCATAGACAACTACTCCAATGAAGATACACAAAGCTGTGGAGAAAACAGAAAAAACTTCAATCCACCCGGTTAAAGATAGCGTCTCATCCGGGCCACAATTTTTTTTTTTTTGTTATAAAACCCGATTTCAAGGCTACATATAGTTTTTTTTGTGAATAAATCCGACAAAGCGGGGGATTGGTTACATTATTTGTCCACAAAGGCGTACTATTAAATGTGGTTTATTTCTAATACAGCGGCCGATCGTTGCGGAGACATGACATGTGTTCAAGGGGGTAGACTGCATAACTTAAATAAACTACATGTAATCTTGAGATACAGTCAGTCCGAAAGAAATATCAACATTAAAGGCCCACTTAATTTTCGAAACCCCAGATCACATATATAAAATATATGCCATATTATACACCATTTGAAATAGGAAGCGCTCATTGTCTGAGACACAGACGTTTTAAATGGTGATGAATTATAGTATTTTAATCATAGTTTATGGCATAGATTGTTATTAAAACCGTATATCAAGGCACTATAAAAAATAATCTGTGACTCGAATATTAATTGGGCATTTAAAGTCAATACAAAGTCACAATTGCAGTTAGGTTCATCTCATATCCGTCTATTCAGCGATATTCTGCTACGCGGTATGTTATGACGCTCCAGTATTCATTAAGCGTTATAGCCCCACTGTTGTAATCCGCCTTTTGTTGGCGTATTCTTGCCTCTAAGATTATTGAGATATAACGGCATACGTAATAACATTAAATCGTATGGAAACATAGCAATTGTGTGGGCTGCGTGATGAGAATATGTACTGAGAAATAACGTCATATATAGGTAATGACATTAAATCTCAAGGAAACCCGCAAAAAAATAATCGCATTGTTTTAATGTTTTAAGTTGTTTCCTTCACAAAAAGAGTCTTCGTGCATGACAAAGAACCATCTCAATACTTTAGAATATAGAATTAACCTTTAAAATAACAATAACCTTCGGAATAGCGAACCTTCGGAATAGAGAACCTTCGGAATAGCGAACCTTCGGAATAGTGAACCTTCGGAATAGTGAACCTTCGGAATAACGAACCTTCGGAATAGAGACATGTCCCCGTTCAAGGTGGCATTGGTGGAAATGAAATTGTACTTGGTTTGGTGGATGGTGCACGGGATACGCATAGTCGGAGGGGAAACACAGTTCGGAGGCAATCGGAGCAGGAAAAAGAGTGGACACAACACAAATAATCCAATTTTTAACACAAACAACTGCGTTTGACGACATTGGTTGATTCTATTATTATTAAAGATGCAATATCAGAATTAACGCTCCCAAATTACTATTTATTTTGCTTGGGGGATATTTGATTCGAGTCGATCAAACCTCAGAGCGATCAGATATAAATTTCTGAAATTTGTTTATTCTCGAGATATGTAGTTTTTGACTAAAGGAATCCGGAAACATTTGTTTTATTATGTTATTTTTAGAAGTGTCACATCTCCCATTTTGAGGAAATCATACCAAGCTTGGAGAAAATGGCTTCAAAACACTGTTTTCAAATGATCAGTGTTGTTGTTAGCTCTAGGCCTTCCTTATACATTACTCTTCAAAACCAACATCCAAAACATATAATACGGCGAAAACAAGTTCGACAAAATCCAATCCCAAATTCAAAATCTGAGCAAATGACACATATGTCCCCAAAGAATATGGCTACCAAATCTAGAATGGCAATAATGATGATTTAAAAGAACACACGTTGGGCCTATATTGTGTATGTTTGTTGCAATAAGTTCCGAAGAATACAATTTATTGTTTTCGCTTCACCTGTTGTTAGTTTCGCCGATAAAGAGATGATGGCAAGCGATGAGAATATGAGAACGTACGATTGGCTGCGAAACCGAAAGTAACTTTTCTGCACCAATCATATTACATATTACATAGTACGAAGAAAAAAAGCGGTATAGCGTTCTACTACCGTTCGAAGTATAACAAGTTTCTTCGAGCAAGTCACAAAGTAAATGACTACTCAATGTGCGCTGAATTTTCGGGGAAAATTCTCAATTTGTCTTCTGATATTGTTTTTGTATCTGCTTATATACCGCCTAGCAATTCTTCATTTTGGAAATCGAATCACAAAGATGAAAATGCGTTCTCAATTATAGGAAACGCCCTTTCCAAATATAATTCGAATGAACTAATTATTCTCGGAGGGGATTTGAACGCACGTACAGGAGAACTACCGGACTACGTTGCAATGGACAGTGGTAATCATATCAACGGTTATAATCAACCTAATTGTTGATTATTTATTAGATACAGACACACCAAGACTCAATGTGGACAGTGCCGTCAACGCATTCGACAGCAACTTTTACAATTATGCCAGAGTACAGGCATTAGAATAGCTAATGGCAGAAGAGCTGGTGATAGGATAGGCCACTTCACGAGTTAACAGTATAATGGTACAAGCGTGGTCGATTACATAATATTAACGGATAGATTTCTGCACACAGTAGATTATTTCTGTGTTTAACTACCTTCGGAGTATTCAGGCCATTGCCAACTAGCTCTTCACTTTGTATATCCCTGTTCAACTCCATGTTGCAAAGCTGTAACTACAAAATTTACTTATGAAAAACAAAAAAAATCAAACTAAAGTGGAAAAGCTTAAGTAAACACAAATCGTGCCATTTAATTAATTCACCTGCCGTGAATCACGAATTGACTCAGTATCGATTACGCACATACTCTAAGGACAAACAGGGAATAACCGAAGCGTTCGATGATTTACTGTGTATTATAAACAAAATAAACAGGCACGCCTGCTCCAAGGTTACCATGAAGAACAAACATGTACGTACAAGAAATGGTTTGATGACAGGTGTAAAGACTTGAAAAGGAGGTCCGACAGTATCGCGAGAGAAATAGAAATAACCCCTTTGATACAAACCTAAGAACCCAATTTTTCATAAACAAAAAATCATATAAGAAGGAATTTTTTTTATTTTTTTTTAAATGTTTATTGATTGAGGAATGTCAAATACAGAATGTTCAATAGCATTGATAAGTGCATACAGATATGGCATTCCTCGCGTTCACACATATCTCTTTCTTACTGCACGCACTCGCCTGGCTCACAGCATTCGCACACCAGTGGTATAAAGTTATACAATACATAAATATATGCATATGCTTAGTATATATATAGTAAATGTATTATAAATATGTCGGATGTTTCGGATGGACTCAACTCTCAACATAGAGGCTATCGTGGAGATGGTGGTAGATAGTATATGTTTTAACTGACTGCGTGATAATCGATAGGAGTCTCAAATATTAAAGTAACTTTGTCGAAATTTTTATTAAGTCGCCTGTTTGTTTAAAGCTTTTTCTATAAAGAACCAGTTTTTCAAGAATTCTGAAAGTTTCGATTGACATCGTGCTGTATATTTTTCGCAATCGTATCTATATGCCAACTCTTTGAGGAAAACATTAACAGACAAAGTGATTGGTTTAAATTTAGACCGATATATATATTGTTTAATTAGGAGCCAGAGCAAGTTTGTAGTATAGTTTTTACTAATGGGTGGTGTGCCAAGAATCATCGTCATATTTGTGGGATAAAGATTTATATCATTATTTTTACCCCAATTACAGATATCTCTAATAAATGCCTGCACATGACAACAATCCCAAAAAATGTGGTTGATATCTTCCTTTTCACTTTTACACCTATCACATTTGCCATCTTGTCTTATATTAGAAATGTGTAGAAAGTTATTAGTTGATAATATTCTAGAATTTATTCGGAATTGTAGCCATTGTAGCTTGGTGTCAGGCGTCGTGAGAAAGGGTAGTTTATCATATGTAAATAATGTACTTCCCATATCAGGAAACTGTGATTGCCATTTTGTGCGCGCTTTAGTCATAATTTGAGAATCGTTCAAAGTTTTGTAAAAATCTTGTCCTCCCCGCGAATTTTTAAGCAAAGTGATGAAGTTAGTGGGTAGAATGGGGTAAGAAACTCGAGTTATCTGTTGGCCAAGCTTTTTTGCTGTTGATTTTATTTGGTGCTGTATAGTGTTTACAGTGATGAAGTCTGTGCGTATATTAAATGTCTTATGTATGGCTTCTTGTGAAAGAAAAGAACCTTTACTATCTAGCATATCATTTATATACATAATCCCTTTTTCGCGCCAAGAAGTGAAGTTTATTACCTTTCCATATTGTTTTATATTTGAATTATTCCACAGCGTACATGTGGATATATTGCAATTGTTCACATTTTGTTGTAAAAATTTGACAAATGATAACAAAACGTCATGCCAGAATGGATTTGTGAATTTCTTTGCCTGTTTCTCTAAATAGCCATGCTCATATGTAAGGAACATGGGGTCTTCGCATAATGGAATATCTGTGAGGGGCATCCACTTGGCGCTCTTTGTTATGAGGCGTCTCACCCAAGTTATTTTCATTGACAGCATAAAATTATTGACATTAACCATTTTCAAGCCACCGTTTTTGTAATCTTGGCATACAACTTTGCGTTTCACTCGATCACGTTTTGAATTCCATAGATAATTATAGAGCATAGTGTCCAATTTTTTCATAAATGTTTTATCGGGATTTGGAAGTGACTCGAAAAGGTGTGTTAATTTTGGGAGTATAAGTGATTTTATTACAGTTATTCGACCAATAGGTGTCAGTAATCGGTGTTTCCATGTCTCAATCAGTCGTTTCACATCAGCAAATTTTGTATCGTAGTTGATTTTCATTTTGTCAAGATGTGTATCAAAATGAATACCTAGAAGATCAAATGAGCTATCAAATCTGATACCAAGATCCGAGCATATACCATCTCTACGCCCAGTATAACTACCTATCCACGATGCCTGACACTTGCTAGGGTTAATTTTTAAACCGGAAAGATTTGCGAACAGTGTTAGTACATTGTATACTTCCCTTAGGCTTTCTTCTCTGCCGTCTAAAATGAGAGTTGTGTCGTCTGCATACTGTGTGATTTTGTATTCAAAATTGCCGAGGTTTATACCTTTGATGCGTTTATTAGATTTAATCATGATAGCTAAGATTTCTGCGCATATCAGAAAAATATAAGGCGAAATTGGGTCACCCTGCCGACAGCCACGGTTTAGTTGGAAACTCTGAGATATATGTCCATTTATCAGAATAGATGAGTTGATATTTGTGTAGAAAGTATAAATCCATTTTTTTATGTCATCACCAAAGTTAAAAAGGTCAATGCATTTATTTATAAATTTCCATGATACTGAGTCAAATGCCTTTTCAAAATCTAGCAGGAGCAGAAGACCAGGTTTATCAGCTAATTTTGTCTTATGGATAATATCATAAATTAATCTAGTGTTGTCTCCAATATACCGATTTTTTAAGAAGCCAGTTTGATCATCGCTGATTATATCGGGTAGAACATTTTTCATTCGTTCAGCTATACAAGAGGAAGCTAGTTTATATGTTATATTTAACAGAGTTATCGGACGCCAGTTCATTAAAAGATGTCTCTCTTTATCTTTTTTCGGAAGAAGGGTAATAAGTCCTTGTTTTTGGGTTATGGATAATTCACCAGTATCAAATGCTTCACGAAGGGACTCACAAAGAATTAGACCTAAGTTTTGCCAAAAAAATTTCCAGAACTCATACGGAAATCCATCCAGACCGCTGCTCTTATCATTTTGTGATCTTTTCAATGCGTTTGTTAGTTCGTTTAGAGTTATTGGCCCTTCTATGCTATTTGCAGTATCGTTTGTTAATACTGGATAAGTTTCTTCACTGAGGATAGTGCTAATATCAAAATCGTTTAATTTTTTAGATGCATATAAAGTACTGTAAAATGTTCTTGCTTCGTTCATTATGTCGGACTGATTATCAATGTTTTTACCAGTGGAATCGGTGAGCATCGATAGAGTTTTAGAAATGAAATTGCGCTTTTCGAGATTCAAGAAATATTTTGTGGGTTTTTCTCCGTTTTCAATCCACCTGGCTCTAGATCTTATCATTGCCCCCCCTCGTGTCTTCTTTTCTAATTTCATAGAGCTCCGAGTCTATTTTTTGTAATTTTTCCAATAATTCATCTCTTTCTGTTAAACATTGGTCCATGTTATCGACCGTTGTTTCCAATTTTACTTTAGTTTTGTTTAATTCGTCCTCTTTCTTTTTGCGTTCTCTTTTTCGTTTTGCTGCGAAATTTATTGTTTCACCTCTTATATCCAATAAGAGGGTGTCTAAAAATAGGCGTTTACTAATTTTACAAGTAACATTACTTGTATTTTCTTCACGTATATTCAGTTTATAATCGTATCTTAGTTTATTTCTTTCTATAATAGAATGTACTAATACTGCATATTCATTGTCACGAAGTAAGGAGGTGTTAAATTTCCAATAACCTCGACCTCTCACAATTGTATTTAGTTTCAATGTGAGTGATATTATGGAATGATCAGAGCGGTATCCTGGTATTATATCGGTCCCTGTGCCAACTAAGCTTAGAAGATCTTCAGATATCATAAAGTAATCTAGTCTAGCCATTTTTATTGGAGATTTTTTTCTCCATGTATATCGTTTTTTGTCTTTGTTGTTAACTCTCCAAGCATCCACCAGTTCGAGTCTGTCGACAAGGTCGCCCACCGCTTCTTTAGCCCGGGGATTGTTAATATGTTTATAATTTAAAGTATCAGCGGACTGATTTTGTACCATATTCCAGTCACCACATATTATTATTTGGGTGTTACCCATGTTAATAATCTTAGTTTTCAGCTGTTTGTAAAATTCAGGGTTATCTTCGTTTGGGCCATATATGTTAACTAAAGTCATTCTCAATTTGTCTACGGTTACATCGATTATTATAAAGTTTCCAGATTCATCTTTGATAGAATTGTGTATTTGAAAGTCGAGGTTCTGGCTAAATAGAATTGCCACACCACGCGATTGCGATGAGAAGGGTGCCAATATTGTTTTGAAACCCCATTCTGAAGAAATGTATCTTTCCATATCTTTTGTGAAATGTGTGTCTTGTAGACAGTATATTGAGGCATTTTGTGCTCGTAAATATCGGAACACGTCGCGTCGTTTCTCTGACTGATTGAGACCTGGGCAATTTTAAGACAGTATCTTTATAGACATAATCGACAACTAGCATGCAGACTACCGAAACATCGACATAGAAGTACATATGAGATCATGATTATATATTTAGAAAATACAGCACAATAATATATTACGCCACTGGAATAAGAATCAACCATACAGATCATGCATACTGACATACAAACATACTGAATATATAACAAAAACAAAACAAAATTAAGTGAAATCCGATACGAAACCTCCATGGTTGAGGTTATGAGTTATGAGGTTATGAAGGAATTGAAACGTAAAAGAAGAAAATACTACGCGGAACCCTCAACAATGTTGGCGAATAATAGAATAAAAACAATAAACCGTCGGATGATCTGGATGCTGACACAGCTACTGACGTTTTCAAAATCTGTACTGCCCTACTCAGCCTAATTCTTAAGGGAGTGGTCCACCAATATGTCCATCTAAAACACCAGACATATTTCTCAATAATGATCCAATCACTGCGGATGAAATTATGTCCGCCACGAGTGAGCTTAAACAAGAAAGGCGATTGGTCCGGATCAGATTTCGAATGAATTTCTCCAATGTTCAGTACATCTAATGACTGCCGAATTTGTTCAAACGTTTTTTACAATCCGGATATTACCCACCTGAATTGAGTCAGTCTGTTCTCAGTTTAATACATACAAAAGGGGCAAAAGACAATCCGAATAAATATCGCGCAATAGCATTGAGCTCGTCAGTAGGGAAACTATTCAATAAAATTATTAATCACAGATTAGCTACATTTATCGATGCTAACAACGTAATCAGCGAACACCAATTCGGCCTTTGTACTGGCAAAAGTACAGTCTACAGCGACTTTGTCCTACGTGCGTCAATACAGAAATATAAATCCTCTAAGAAACCTGTTTATGCAACATTTGTCGATTTTAGGAAAGCTTTTGATACTGTCACTCGACAAATTCTTTTTAGAAAAATAGAAACAGCTGGCATTTCAGGATTTCAATGGAAATATTAAAATCACTATATAAGTCTTTGTAACACAAGTACAAGTAAAGGTATCGGTCCTTCACATCTCTCCACAATTGGAGTCCGCCAAGGATATGTATTATCACCCTTACTATTTAAAATATTCATTTATGACATTAAGGACATTGTCGATGACAAATGTGAACCGTTACGTATTGGCTCTAGCTTTTTCAAACATTTCCTCTTCGCAGACGACTTAGTTTTGGTCTCTGAGAGTCCAGAAGGACTTCAGCGATGTTTAGCCAAGCTCTAGTCCTTCACGCTACAAAGTGCCCTTTCGATAAACACGGAGAAGACGAAATGCTTGATTTTCAGAACGAGGAAGCCAAAGTTTACCCAATTTTTTCCTCGAAGATAATCCCTTGGGTCTGGTTAACGATTATACCTATCTCGGAATGACGTTTTCCAGCACAGGAAAATTCATGCAGGCCGTAAATAATTTGAGTGGCAAAGGACGAAAAGCTCTTTATTCAATATCTCGTGCGTGTGCAAATAAAGCGCCTCTCCTTCTGAAAACTTCCCTTAAACTGTTTGATACGTTAATCAAGTCTATACTTCTATATGGCAGTGAAATGTGGGAAAGTGAATTAACCAACAAAAATCACGAACGTTATCCTTGTTAGAAACTTCATATCACACATTGCAGACAAATACTTGGAGTCGGTAAATACGCTTCAAACAATGCAGTCATAACCGAATTAGGGAGCTACCCGTTATATATTGACGCTTTATGTAGAATGGCTTCATATGCTGTTAAAATCTCATCCAGCTGTACGAGTGGCATATTAAGTGATGAAATGTGCGAACAGCGCAGCGGAGTAGCTGGAAATTCGATATTCAAAAGTCTGGAGTCATTTGGCTTGACTGTACGCTCCGACATTACTAACAACAAGCCTCTTATTAACAAGCTTCTAAAGTCATTTAAACGCCAGCTTCGAGAAAATCACACTGAAGACTTCAGAACAAGTATGCGCGATGATGTTTCAAAAATTGGTAATAATACATTAAGAACATATCGACTTTTTAAAAGAGATATTGTCCTAGAACCCTATCTTTTAAATGCAGCTTCGCAAGCTGACCGCGTCTAAGAATAAGTAATCATTCACTTGCCATTGAAAAGGGTCGTCATGCCCAACCACCGATTCTTTTAGCCAGAAGATTGTTTGTTATGTGTAATGACGAAGCCATCGAAGACGAGAGGCATTTCCTAATTGATTGGTCAACATATCTTCCTATTCGGAATTAACTCATTAAAATTATGCGTGACAATTTTATCAATTTTCGATTGATGAGTAGATTGGACCAACTCGCATATATTAGCCAATGACACAGCTCAGATATGCTCCCAAATCTGCAATGTAGTCAATCGGTTATTAGAGGCCAGATCTCAGCTAATCTAGACAAATTACGGTGTGTTGAATCATGTATGATAATTCACTCTACAGATAAAAATATACGCTGGGGCGTCTTTTGCTGAATAAATATATCTATCTATCTATCTATTCCAGCTATTGTGGTGTTTAAAAATGGAAGATCCGGATATTTTGTCAGTGATATCGGTTTCGTCAAATGAATAATAGATAATTTCTTTCATTAAAGTGACCCGAACATATATTTGTTCTTGCAATTGTAAGTTGCGCTCGGTATATGTGAAAAATTCATGCAAATCGTTCGAGTATACTAGCACGTCGTCGCGTTAAATTACGAGAAATGACGCGTCTTTTAGATAAAAAAAATAGCTAGATTAAGGACGAGCAGACAGACAGTTTAAAAAAGGTTTTGAATTTGGAATTAGATTTTCTCGAACTTGTTTTGCTTTATCATATTTTATGGATGGGTAGTGCTGTCAATATATTTGATATTTTCAAAGCGGTTGAAGATGGATAACTGTAATCAAGTGGCTTTGGGTGTTAGATATATGTGAATCCGGCCATATTTCGTTGAACAAAATGTTGATAAATAACACGTGTTGGGCTATTTTATACTATAGTTGACTGTGGTTAGCATTATTTGTGGGCATTTACTCGATTATGATAACTGAGGCGGTATTGTTGGAATGTGATGATATGGGGACCATCGGATCGGATTGAGTACCTTTAATATACATGTAGTACTTATAGTCTGTGAAATTCCAACCACACTTCGCTTAGAAATTTCCAAACTGATATATAGCATCCCTATATACATGTATATCGTTGCAAATTTTCCAAATGATATCCAAAAGTCGGCGAATTTAGGAATTTTTTTCGACTGTTGCCTAAAACTACGATTTTCACTCTAAATATATTGCCTGGGAGATCAAACTATATATCTTGTCAAATTCAACACAATGTTTTTTTATTATTCCTAGGTAATATTGTACTAGGAATGACATATCCAACTATTGAAAATATTGGTCAAAGTGTGGTTGGTGTGAGACATACCCAAATGCCGACACGTCCCTTTGTGTATAGAATAAACCGATTATAGACGACTGTGCACACCGTTATAGTGATTTTGTGCTGCATGATTTTACAACACGCAGTGACACAGATCAATCGACGTTTTTTTACGGATGAATTGCCAAATGACACGTTTGGTGGTATTGGTATCACGCGAAATATCGACGTTTCTCATGATATCTCAATATTAATATCACACTTTTTGGTGATATGTGACAGATTTGAACTCTTTATTAACACGCGATCTTACATTTGCCAGATACTTTGAATATTCGCATCATAACAAATGGTATCTCTACTCCGAAATGACAGTTTGGCTTGGAAAAAAACATTGCTCCGTATTATCTTTGTCATATCTTTGTTATAGATACAACCGGTATGAAGATCAGCAGTACGCCAGTCATATAGCAGCGACAAAACCCAAAAACTGGCCTTAGTTTTCGAGACACTCCTATCGTTGCGGCTCCCATAATTCAACTTAATTCAGACTATTGTTTATTTTCAATGGAAGGGGAATAACTCGATATTCTCCTCTCATTGAAAATAATAGACTATATGCAGAAACTTGAGCACAGAACACACGTTGGTATCTCAAAAAAAACGACATGTTCACAGTTTAGTACACCGGATAAAATGATTACAATGTTTTTGGAGCTTCCTCTTTCTAATGGTATTTAGTATGGCATATATTTATACAATGTGGTCTGGGGTTATAAAATTAAATGGGCCTTTAATCATTCAATCGAGTGTAAATATATACTATCAAGTAATATTGTTCAAAATGTGCGCGAACCGCGGAAATGGGTCGCAGTGAAGAGGTATGTGACCCTATGCTGTTGTATAAAGGTGTTTGAGATATAAATAAAATTCGCGACACGCACCATATTGCCCCTATAAAAGTAGCGAACTAAAGGAGCCGCGTGCCCCGCCGCCGCTGCACGAATAAAGGCTCCCAAGTAATAGATGGAGCCTGTTGCAGTTATTATAGTTATAAAGTATTATATGTTGATTTTGCTGCGTTCCATATGTGTACATATATATATATATATATATGTGATCTTTGGGGTGGCCTCTATATGGAAGCTATACCTTTTTTTTCGAAATTCGTAAAAAAAATATGGCCGCCCGTAGCCATCTTGGATTTCAAATTTAAATCCATCGCCGAACCATGCAACCCGCATTTATTGGAGAATTCTTTTGAAAATGTATAGGCATGTTTTGGATCACCTCTAGATAGGAGCTATCGAAATTCGATGAAAAGCATGGCCCTCGGCAGCCATCTTGCGTCTTACTCTTTGTATGACAAAATTCTTCGGCACACCATACAGGCCACCTGTCTCATCCGATCATCACCAATCTTCATAGGGATCTTCGGTGTGACCTCTAGATGGAAGCAATCAATTTTCTTTTCCGAAATTTGTTAAAAAAAATATGGCCGCCAGCAACCATATTGGATTTCAACTTTGAATCCATCGCTGCACCTTGCAGCCCGCATTTATTGGAGAATTGTTTTGAAAATTTACAGTCATGTTTTTGGATCACCTGTATAACAGTCCTTTGCGTTTCTCTAGAAAACCTGGATGTGTCATGTTCAATTGCTCAATTGCTGTAAATGCACAGTCGGTGCAAATGGGGCAGTTAAGTCCGACACGCTAACCTTTCAGCTACTTATCTCCAAAATAATTTGCATACATCTCACTGCGCATGATTGTGTATTTGATATAGGTGATTTGTAGCTCACATCATAGCGTGTTACGTGCAGCCCGGCTCTCCACGACGAATTGTTGCCTGCGATGGTTGCAAAACTGTCGGGAAAATTTACCAGGGTTTAGATTGCTTACCCTTGATTTTGCCTACATGTATATATAGACTTACCGGCACCAGATGCAAAGAACATGGCGAGTATTCGGAAGAAGGTGTTCTTCTTCATGTTTTCTTTGAATGAAGTCACAATAACCAACAGGAAACAACACAAACCAGCTAACGTCCCGAGCACTTCCATGGCCCTCACAGCATTAAACCATGGGGTTGTCACTATAAGAAGATGGGAAACAATATAGTTGTCGCCCGCGTGAGACTGGAATGGGGTGACATTCCAGGTCGAGAGCGGCGACAAATCCCCGTGTCTCACGAAAACAAGGGTGACAACAGTTACCGTTTTGTTATCTGACAGAGGAGTACACACGAACCTCCTTAATGTCAGGCCTAAGTGTGCGCGTATATTATTTAATCCAGTTCGAAGAGTTAATTTTATGTTGGAATCCTCGCTTTTTAGAAAATGAATCGTTCATATTGTGGATCAATTAATACACCCATCATTTGCGTAGCTATTGTCCGGTCAGTTTGCTGATTGCATGGTGGGAATCGGTTCACGGAAAGAGGAGTAAAGCAATTTCTAAGCAGAGTAGCCAAATGTTCGGTTTCGTTTTAAATGAGCGTAAAGACGCAGGTAGACGTGTTAATTTCGAGGACGCTAATATGTGAAACAAACACGTTTGTGTGGTGCAAAAAGAAATTGAGAACTGTTAGTGTAAACAATATTTATATCTCAAGTAGGCACATAAATACAAATACAACATACACAAACAGACATAAGAGATGACGGGATCTGGAGTAAGCTTAGGCTTATTCGTGGCCATTTCCACCATATAAAATTGCTTCACAATTTTTTGTTCTCGAGTGATGAATTGCCCGGTCCACAAACACCCGCGAGCATATCCGCGGCTGATCGCTGCAGGTCCGACCCCCCCCCGCATTACATAATTTTGCTGTGAGAGCGCTCGTATTTATTTTCACTACTCTATATATGAGATATGTATATCAGTTAGAGATGGTACTCAGTTAAATCATTTGGTTCTATCTGTGAACTTGTTTAGTGACATGAAAATGACTGTATTTCCACTGTACGTTAAATTAACCGACCCATTAAGTAAAGTGTTCACATTTAATGTCATAATAGGACCCACAAAACAGTTATCTCTCTATCTCTCTCTCTCTCTCTCTTTTGTAAATCGGACAGTGAAGTAAAAAATGTTCGGCGGTCTCCAGTTCCCCACAATCGCAGAATGGATTATTATTTAGGTGATTACAAAACAGGTCATATTTCAAGTTACTGCAGTAGGTTCTCATACGACAGTGGTATATTTGACTTGGTCGTGTACACGTTGTATAACGATATGATGGTATGATATTGCGATTTTCGGAGATATATCTCTGGAATTCTGATACTGAGTCACAACATTTCGCTTCTGGTGGAAGGCTATCCTATAGTTTTACGGTGGCTGGCAGGATTTTTCATATCTTGTCGCAAGAAAACGGGGGCACATGAGGCCTTTTTGTCTGAAGTCGTAATTGGTTTGGCTTCCAGATACGGATGGACAAGTGTATATAAGTAAGGAGGTGTGTCTCGCTTACGCATTTTGAAAAAAAATGAATTAGTTTTGCTTTTTCTCTTCTGCTCGAAAGTGTGTCCCAGCCGGTTTCTCGTAATACAGATTCCTTACTACATCTTCTAGATGTCCCTGTGACCAGTCGCGCTGCTTCGTATTGGGTGTCTTCGAGATGGTTTGAATCCTCATCTGTACAATTATCCCATACTGAGGAAGCATATTCCATTACTGCACGGATGTAAGATAAATATATGCGTTCCAGGGTTCTCCTGTCCAAAATTAATTTATACTTCCTCAGTATATAAAGTCGACTTGCAGCTCGATTTTCAATATCAGATATATGATCATGCCAGGTACTATCCCCATTAAAAGTTAGACCAATGTGCTTATGTGATTCAATTTCTTCAATATTCTGCCCAGACATCTGAAATGGTGGGTGGTCGATAGAGTTGGTTTTCCATGATATCAGAAGTTACTCTGTTTTGATGGGATTGAATTTAACTTGCCATTTTTGCGACCACTCGAATATTAACCCGATGTCGTTGTTAAAAAACTTCTGCGTCCAATATGGGGTCTTCAATCGAAAGATATAGAGACGTATCGTCAGCAAAAAGCTTTATTTTGCTCGTCACATTTTCTACAATGTCGTTAATGTAGACTAAAATAGAAGAGGACCACGTATTGGTCCCTGGGGCACACCAGCGGAGACACACTTCCAGCTTGAATTGGAATTTGAAACCATTACTCGCTGCTGTCTATTATCTAAGTACTTTTCCAAAAGATCGTATGTCGCGCCGATAATTCCCATACTTTTGAGTTTAAACATACATTTAAGACCGCGGTGCCATACCTGATCAAAAGCCTTGCTAACGTCGCAGAACAGACATCTAACTTCTTTACCGCTATCAAGTGAAGATATTATGTAATGATAGACGTCTGTTAACTGAAAGATTGTGCTGCCATTAGGGGTGAATCCTGACTGAAGATTTGTTAGGAGGTTGTTGGTCCTGAAGTATTTATTCATGTGAGAGTAGAAACACTTTTCGAATTTTTTTGACAAGCAACAGAGTGAAGAAACTGGGCGATAATTAGAGGGTTCACTAGGGTCGTCTTTCTCATAACTAGGACAGACATTTGCAATTTTCCATTCAGATGGGAAGAATAATATTTCAATTAGTTTATTGAAAACAAATTCCAGTGGGCCAGCCAGCGAGGATGCACAGCGTTTCAATATTCGTGAGCTCATTTCATCGGGACCACTAGATTTCGCCGATTCTACACTTATCAGTGATTTGTATATTTCTCCACGCGTAACAACTGTTATAGACTGTTACGCAACATAAGGGTATTCTTGTGAAGTCAGAGGAATGTATAGCCGAAAGGAAATTGTCAATGATAAACACTACAGAGTGGCTATTAGATCTTTAGAGCTTAGTACAGAAACGTATTTGTAACATTTTGTGCAATTGTCTGCAGTAACTACTAACTACATGTATACATAATAAGGTTTATCTATTTGTTCCACGGTATTCATTATTGAATGAATGAATGAATGTTTATTGGATAATGTATATACACTGGACGAACATAAAAATATAGTGCGATGTACATACAAAATCCGGACGATGACGTGACCTAACTGGCCGTCTTCCCGTCACCGCCCAGGTATCAATAGTAAGGCAAGTTGACTACACTTCTACTCCTAACAGACTTAAAGATACATCTTCACTGCTCTTAACATGTGTGGGTGATTTCAGACAATTATTTAATACAGAATATAGAATTGTATGAGTTGAGGAGTCGACATGGTAACATAATTCTTAGTTGAACAGAGCCCACGGTTTAGTCCCCGGAAGCTCATGGCACGACAATAACCCAGAGCGGCCGTCCCAGGGAGACATCGTGGCGTGAACCTACAGGAGTCCACCTGAGTGTCATGCAAACACATATACATATATATATATATATATATACTTGTACAAATACACATACATGTACACACATATACACATATACAGACATACATATACATCCATATATAAGATTAATTAAGATTAATAATTACATTAATAATTAAAATTACCATCGGTCAATGTGCAATTAAACAGTACATTAACAATGTTCGTTGCACGTTAATAAAGACTAAGATTGTTTACAGTCTGGACAAAACAGGTTGCAACAGCGAACAGATGCAGCATATTCATCTAATAGGGTATATTTTATGAGCTTCTTAAATGTTAATCTCGGGGTGCAAGCCTTAATATGTGTAGATAGTTTATTCCACAGTGTAGGAAATTGGTGAAGTGGTAACTTGGCACGGACGTTTGTTCTAGGAGTATGATGTTCGATATCACGAGTTTGTCTCGTTAGGGCATGTTTTTTTCCGTCTGGGTTTTCGTAAACATTATGATAGTGACTTCTGTAAGAGTTCATATTTCCAATCATTGACAAAAAATAAGGATGTAATAGTATATAAATCTTGAAATGTTAGGATATCTGATCGTTTGAAAAGGGGGTCAGTATGTGAGTTATACTTAATTGGCATTACAAATCATGCGAATAGCTTTCTTTTGTAGTTTAAAGATCCTTCCTATGTGGGACGATTGCCCCATATTTCTATTCCATAAGAAATGTGACTGTGAACCAAAGCATAATATAGTGTTTTTAATATTTGGATTGGTAGGAACGTTTTGGCTCTACATAAGGCATGTATAATTTTGTTGATTTTTTTTACAAATGTAATTAATGTGATAATCAAAGTTTAAATTTTCATCTACGTATATTCCTAAAAAAATAATGGCTGGTTCGTTATTTAGTGAGGGTGTTGGAAAAATAATTTCATTGTTTATGGATAATCGTTTATTACCGAAAGCGTGTCTGTTAGTGGGTTTAAAAAGCATATATTTAGTTTTAGAGGCATTAATAACGAGTTTATTTGCCGTGCACCAGTTGAAGACTTTATCGAGCTCAATATTTGCATCATCAAACAGTTTATCTACCCTATTGTTAGAGGAGTATAACGTTGTGTCATCAGCAAATGATAGTAAATTAAAGTTTGTTGATTTCTGAATGTCATTTACATATAGCAAAAAAAGGACAGGGCCGAGTTTAATCCTTGGGGGACACCGGTTTAATACATTTGCAAAATCTGATCTAACACCAGAGTGTTCAACAAACTGTTTCCGATTTGTTAAGTAGTTTTTGAAGAAATCATTGACCAGGCCCCTAATTCCATAGTGGTTTAACTTTTTCAGAAGTATGTCGTGATCTAGAGTGGCAAGGGCTTTGGATAAATCTATGAATATAGCCAGTGTTGTGTCTTTTGTTTTTTTGTCGTTCATTTCCCCTATATAATTAAGGAGCTTTCACACAGGGTGGGATGTAGAATGATTTTTCCTAAAGCCAAACTAATGTCTGTTCAGTATCTCCTTTTTATCTAAGTAATCAGATTATCTTCTACATGTGACTTGTTCAAGTAGTTTAGAAAACGGTAGAAGGGAGATTGGTCTGTAATTTTCCACAAATTTTTTGTCTCCTGATTTATGAATAGGAGATATTCTTGCAATTTTCATCAAGTCAGGCACTTGACCTTTACTAAATGACAAATTTATAATATGTGACATTGGTTCAGATATAATAGGGCATATTATTTTAAGTAATTTCAAAGAATACCCTTCGTGGTCCAAACTAGTTTTATTTTTGAATCCATGGGATATTGCAATAAGTTCAATTGGATTTGTGGGGAATAAGAACATACTACTTGAGACTGGATTTGTAAGGTATTCATTGAATTTCTGTCTTGCTTTATATTAGTTAGTTTGTTGAGAGTTATTGATGGCACGTCTGTAAAGTAGGTGTTCAGCCTATTTGCAATTTGTTCTGGGTCCCTACATTCAATTCCGTCAATTAAAATTACTGGAGGCATGCCATCTTTTGTTTTTCTCCTGAAAATTGCAGTATTCATGATTTCCCATGTCCGTTTCAAATCATTTTTGCTTTCTGAAAAAGATTGGTCATAGTACAATTTTTCACTAGTTCGAATGGCTTTATTATAGATTTTGCTAAATGTTTTGTATTTGTCCTTGTTTTGTGGGGATGGATGTTTAATTTTTTTAATGCAGTAATTTATGTTTATTGATAGATACTTAACCAGAACAATTCAACAGACATACGGAAATTGTGCGATTTTATTAAAATAATCAATCGCGAACTTATAAATTCGGATAAGCTTGGGTAGATACTGAAAATGATAGTAAATGGCACTGCATTCATATGAAGCTAACAAGAAATAACGTGCGCAAGCGACTAAACCAGAGTGGATACATACTCTTAATTATATTACCTCGCTGGTCTATGCACTTTGGATTGATCAATCATATGACACCATAGTATTAATCGTTAGCGGAATACTCCTACGGCAAACAGGTATATTATTTATATTGTAAATACTGTTCATATATTATAATGTATATCATTTGAATATTGATTATGTAAGCCATGTACATAAATGTATTATATGTTATCTTAATACCTATGTATTGTGTATGGGTCGACAAGATTAAACGAATTGAATTGAATTGGATGTTACAACTCCTTTGGTCGTCCACGGATTTATTTTAATGAATTTACTTCTAACTTCCTCGCGTCGCGGCGGAAATGATTTTTCATATGCAGATTTTAAAATATTCGCAAATTTGTTGTAAGCATCATCTGGGCATGTAGATTCGGTTACTGATGAAAAACTGCACGATGAAAGTAAATATTTGAATCGCTCGGTGTTATTTTCGTTAAAATTTCGCCGTATTACGAAATCTGATCCGGTTTTAGATTTACACTTCTTATGGCTATGTTCACAATAGAAGACACCAAAATGATCACTCACATCGGTGACTATCACTCCCGATAAATATTTTGTCATGCTATTCAAAAGGATATGATCGATCAACGTAGACGAAAAGTCAGTTATCCGAGTTGCGATAGTAATAGCAGGCAGGAAACCTTGGGTGGACATGTTATCAAGAAATGTTTCAGTTTTAGTATGCATATGGTACTTTAAAGGGTCAATATTTAAATCGCCTAATATATAGGCTTGTTGATATGAAAAGGTCAAATAGGAACATTACAACTTATAACGGAATTATGTCGGTGATAACACCATTTATACATAGCGTGATTTGCTGTCACCTTTATGGTGATGGCCACTGTTCTTTTATGGCGTGTAAACGTCTATATGGTGGTGAGCACTGTTCTCGGGATTTCTCGGCTTCACCGAAACAGATTTACGCTACGAAAATCGCCGAGGATTGCCATATGCGTTTTGCGCGTTTTTTTTTGTGAGCAAAAAATGGCCGTCAACCCTCGAGATAACCGATAAAATGCGCTATGCTGTGGCAAATTACTTATTAGTAATCAGAAACTAACTTATACTTACAAGACAAAACAATTCCCAAAGAAATGCGGACAGCAGGGTATGCCGATCGAGTATTATGTGGGGCAATTATAGACCGCGGATGTTTACAATGATAATCCGCGTGCCGGTTGGAGAGTGTGCACACGTCATACCAACTTCACATCTAATACAATTGGTCTATTTCTGATCTGGGATGATTCCAAACAGTTAAAAAGAATGTCATGTTTATGTATCGCACTATCGTGCAATCTGTCGAAACAATTACCACACACATTGAAACTGGGAAAATGAGCCAATGTGATGATAGATCAGGATAGATGTGTAATAAATGTACATATTTTGTACTCCATAATTATGTGTACTACATAATGACTTAAACAAATATGAAAATAATCTTTGTGGACCGTGGTATACCGTGGTACACTGTTTTTTTTTTCTCCAAAAGGTAATATCTGTCAAAGTAGACTCAAAGAAATTTACAAGTCTGATGACCCCTTTAAGTGTTTCAAGGAACAAAATTACCATATAGTATATACTAATATGGTACAGCATGGTATTACTCAGGTCACCTCATTCGAAATCACAGGATGTGTTACTAGCTGCCACATACTATTAATACTAGGGATGTAGAACTCAATTATTCATAAAATCCTACCACGGTAATACCAGCGTAATAACATTGTACTACCATGAGCGGTAACTCTATATCACAATAGGATACATTACGCAGCTGGGGTGTTTGCTGTCTCTTTTTGTGGGAAGAAACTCATATTTCGCTAGTTAATCAGTGCAATACATTTGTATCTGGAGTCACACTCAAAAGTGAAAAGAATGGACAAGAATATTGTTATAGCTGTGTATAGGCTAAGTCAAAAACAGATTAACACTTCCGGTAATCACAGTTGTGCCATTCATGACCTCCAATGTGTTATCTCAACTGTTAAGGCTTCTAAGAGCTATCAAGATAGGTGTATTATTATAATAAAGTACCATGGTACTACAACGATAAAGTACCATAGCCGGTATTACCATGATACAAGTATCATTATTTATCAGGGTTCATGTACCAGCGGATATTGGCCAATTAAGTACCAGGGTACTATGCTATGTATGCAGGTATACCAGGTTACAAATACCATTGTCCAAATGGCAAGGTATACAATTTAGAACGGTATCCCGGTGTACTTGCAACCAGGTATATCAGTGTAAAAGTATTATGCTTTACCTGGGTGCAAGTACTGTGATATATACCGGCATAAATTGTACCCTTGGATTTGGTCAATATCCGCTGGTATATGTACATGTATGTTGGTACGTGTACCATGGTATACTTTAAGCTGGGAGATTATGGCTGTTAGACTGAAGAATAATATCCAAGGAATGGGAATTGTTGTCAACACAAGTTGTATTTTGAAATAAAAGTGCTGTTGAAGGAATTTTCTGCAGACGTGGCGTGATCTGCTCGAAAATCGGCCTGGGACCATTATAATATGAAATAAAACATAAATATTAAAAACAAGTTCCCGGACCCCGGCCTGTGATTCTATCATCGATATGTGCGTCGGCATTCTATTGTATTGAGTTCTTTAATGTATATAAATGTGTCTTGTTTCTCTTAGGCTAAATTGTTTTTATTCAAAATCCTTCAATTGATTTTAAACTTTTCTTGTTATGGCTTCCTCCTTTGTTTGTGCGCGTCCCTTTTCTAATTCATATGTCTCTTCATATATTTCTGTTCGTTTCAGTGTTCGTTTTTCAATTTTATTCATTTTTATTTATATCTAGTGTAATCATATGTTTCTTCGAGTGTCTGTTTACCTATACGGTTTATGTAGACCAAGTCTTCCAGGTATAATGGTTGGGTCCCATGATGCTGTTTTGGACCGATTCCGGTCCCGTTGCCCTTCTATAATGAACTTTCATTTGAAATATGTACTGCATTCACATGACATTGAGCCTGGCCATTCACATAAACTCCCGAATGTGATTAATCACCAGACATGTCCGTGATTAATCTGTCTTCAAAGTGATATATAATTTACCGTGATGAGAAAGGAATAGTGATGACACGATCGGTTAATATATTGTTTACATGCATTTTATTCTGAGAGCGCTACAAATCGAAATTCTCTGGAAAATAAGGCTTGGTTTACTTATAAATTATGTTGCGCGCTTTGACATTTAACGGACCTCTGATACATGTATATTATGCATGATTACTATCATCATGCGTAGGAAAGGCTGCCCTCTATGTTCGTATACTCACAGTTTCCATTTGACCTAATCCGAAGACGTACAAGCAAGATAACTCACACACACAATTGTGGGCGTAAAGTCCGTTATAGAAGACTAACGGAATGTGACTCGGTCCAAACCAGCATCATCTCAACGAATGTCCCAAGATGTTGTGGTAACTTGTGGACAGAGAATACTTGGTCTACGGTTTCTGTTACCTTCTTTTCGGTTGAATTTGAAAGGCATTCTAATTTTGTACAGATATGTTTTCATTTAAATTTTCACATAATCTTTGATATCCACACTATAACGTCGTTTCTTTTCCAGATTTCCCATTCTCAGTAAACACTGTCCTCATCTCCCACTATAAAGAGACCGTTCCGGCTATTTATGAGATGGCATGAATAACGAGCGTTTGTCTCACGTGTGAGAAACATTGAGTTAAGCAAATGGGAGAAATTGTTATTACTATAGTGAGATTTTTCAGAGCAACTGAAACCAGGTAAATTGTATACATATGGGCGGACGGACACTGCTCATGTTCACTCTCCCGATTTATTTTTCGAGGGACAAAAGTCACATGCATGCATATATGGCTACACATGTATACAATATAGTAATTATATATAGCATTATACCTTCAGCACCAAGAAATATACATCCATAGTCGCTGCAGAGTTGCCAGAGTCCATTATTGTCGTCAACATTTCGGTATTTCGAACCGTAACTCACAACATTTATAGCATGTGTATGATGCGTCCAGTACGGCAAAGCAACTGCAAGTATCTGCACCAGCAGCCCGAATCCTGCAATTCCAGTCACACACATTTCTTGAATTCCCATTCTCAGTAAAACACAACACCCCGATTCGCAATATCCGCCTTGTTTGTATACTAAAACACTATCCTTGGGTCTCCACACACACATGCTCATCATCTAGGGCAGCACGACAAAGAGTAAATAGTTTAAACACACAGACCTGGATGAATAATACACTATATTAATTTCTTTAAAACAAACTGTCTGTATAGTACAAATACCCCATGGAAGTTAATCCGCTGTTTTTCACGTAAATATGAAATCAACGGATTCATTTTTATACTGTAGTAGGGAAGTTTAGACTTCTAAGTTCTAGCTTAGTCCACCAAGACATATACCATCCTATATTATTCGTCACTGTGTGGTGGGTGCCATGTACAATTTCGTACATTATGATATCCTCCTCATAACAGTGTAAATTTCATGCAAGAGTAGTCTGTAATAAGCCTGACAGACGAAGTTAGAAGTTTTGCATGCTAATCATCCCTAATATGTTTTATCTGATGTGTGTACACACTTGTGTGGGCAATTCATGTATTGATCGATCAGATGTCGTTTTTTAAAACCTATTATCTGAACATTTCTCACAAATGAATATGAATCATTCTGCTCTTGTATATTATTTATTGTTCTGTCTGGCGTCTGCTTTGTTACCGGAACACTCTTTCAAAGGAATAATAGACCGTTCCAATGTATACTTCTATAACTGAATGGGAGAATCCATTCAGCATGGAAAGTGTTAATTCACTACATTCGGAGTAAGTTGAATGTTATAATAGTATTACTAAAGGTACTCAATCCTATTCGATGGTCCCCATATAATCAGATTCCAACAACAAAAACATTTTTAGAAATGCCGCTTAAGTTATCAGAATCGACAAACTGCCAAAACATAATGCTAACCACTGTCAACCATAGTATAACATTGCTCGAAACGTGTTATTTATCAACGTGTTGTTGGACCAAATTTGTCCTTATTATTAACAGAAAGCCTCTTGATTTTAGAGTTATCCATCTTCATCCACAATTAGGTACGAGACAGTCGGTCTGTCGACTTTTTGTTGGGCCAATAATAATTCTTGATGGTGAAACATACTAGATTTAAAAAATCGATATCTAATAACTCTGAGCTTTGATAGGTGGGTTCAACGACTCGAATCAAACATTTTTTACCCCCGAATCCAAATAAATAATAATGGAGGGCGTTTAATAGGATTATGCATCTTTTGGGACGTTTCGAAACTCACGGATATAGTTATGACTACTCTTCTTGATCGTAAAATGCATGCCGCTGGCCAAACTATACGTTCCATAAAGATAACGACGACGATTAGGATTACTGAATACAATACAATGGTAATCATGTATAGTGTGACAGTTTCGCTCTGCACGATCTATCTGATTAAGCACGATGCGCACAATGATCTCCTATATTACATGATCCTACCCTTGATCCATTCAATAAACCCATTCTATAAATTGTGATATTAAACGTTCGTTTAATAACAGGAAATAGCGCCAGGTGACCTTCGACTTCCGGTATGTCGTCTGTTTACATTCCAATAGTACGTCTCAAAATACAATGGCTTTCAATATTTTTTCCAAAACTATAATGAATGAAGAGTTTGAAAAGTTATTTCATTAAATATAGGTCATTAAATACGCCAAAGAGTCTTTATTTATCTGGGACTATTTCTTTACGCGGGCAAACTACGCATGGTTATGTGAAATGTCATCGCATGCCTTATAGAAGCTGATGTTAGTTTCGCGTCCCATTTGTTGATTTAAGTATGTTTTGCCGATGTTTTGGATCATGTAATAAATAGAATCTACAACTCGTCCCCAGTTTATATCGGAATTTACGAAACTCGTCCAGTAAATTAGGTCTGGACCTCGCCAAAGGCTCGGTCCAAACCTAATTTACTGGACTCATTTTGAAACTGTGGACTCGTTGTAGATTCTCTATATATTCAATAGGCCAATTGAGGATAGTTGCCCGAGGCTTGATACTTTCTGGATGTATCTAAATAGTATGTTACAACATAAATACACATGTCGTCATACATGAGTGTTTGCATCATACATGACGTTTTGATACACACCGAAGGAATTATTACCATACTCGTTGTTAGGGTTAGGAGATCACGGCTAAGTTAGAACGAGCGCATACTGAACTCATAGTCTTGGACCACAGCATAGAATGAATACATCGATCACACGCCGCGGAAGTTAGTGTCGGATAATATAATATCCAAGCCATATAACATAGAATGAATACATATATCACATGCTCCGGAAGTTAGTATCAGATAATATAATATCCAAGCCATATAACATAGAATGAATACATATATCACATGCTCCGGAAGTTAGTATCAGATAATACAATCTCCAAGCCATATAACATAGAATGAATAAATAGAGCACATGTCCCGGAAGTTAGTATCAGATAATATAATCTCCAATCCATATAACATAGAATGATTACATATATCACATGCTCCGGAAGTTAGTGTCAGATAATACAATCTCCAAGCCATATAACATAGAATGAATACATATATCACATGCTACGGAAGTTAGTGTCATATAATACAATCTCCAAGCCATATAACATAGAATGATTACATATATCACATGCTCCGGAAGTTAGTGTCAGATAATATAATATCCAAGCCATATAACATAGAATGCATACATATATCACATGCTCCGGAAGTTAGTGTCAGATAATATAATATCCAAGCCATATAACATAGAATGCATACATATATCACATGCCCCGGAAGTTAGTGTCAGATAATATAATATCCAAGCCATATAACATAGAATGATTACATATATCACATGCTCCGGAAGTTAGTGTCAGATAATATAATATCCAAGCCATATAACATAGAATGCATACATATATCACATGCCCCGGAAGTTAGTATCAGATAATATAATCTCCAAGCCATATACCATAGAATGAATAAATAGAGCACATGCCCCGGAAGTTAGTGTCAGATAATATAATCTCCAAGCCATATAACATAGAATGAATACATATATCACATGCTCCGGAAGTTAGTGTCGGATAATATAATCTCCAAGCCATATACCATAGAATGAATACATATATCACATGCTACGGAAGTTAGTATCATATAATATAATCTCCAAGCCATATAACATAGAATGAATACATCGATCACATGCTACGGAAGTTAGTGTCAGATAATATAATCTCCAAGCCATATACCATAGAATGAATACATATATCACATGCGCCGGAAGTTAGTGTCGGATAATATAATCTCCAAGCCATATAACATAGAATGAATACATAGAGCCCATGCCCCGGAAGTTAGTGTCAGATAATATAATATCCAAGCCATATAACATAGAATGAATAAATAGAGCCCATGCCCCGGAAGTTAGTGTCAGATAATATAATATCCAAGCCATATAACATAGAATGAATACATATATCACATGCTCCGGAAGTTAGTGTTGGATAATATAATCTCCAAGCCATATAACATAGAATGAATACATATATCACATGCCGCGGAAGTTAGTGTCGGATAATATAATCTCCAAGCCATATAACATAGAATGAATACATATATCACATGCTCCGGAAGTTAGTATCAGATAATATAATCTCCAATATATATAACATAGAATGAATACATAGAGCACATGCTCCGGAAGTTAGTTTCAGATAATATAATCTCCAAGCCATATACCATAGAATGAATACATATATCACATGCCCCGGAAGTTAGTATCAGATAATATAATCTCCAATATATATAACATAGAATGAATACATATATCACATGCTCCGGAAGTTAGTGTCGGATAATATAATCTCCAAGCCATATACCATAGAATGAATACATATATCACATGCTCCGGAAGTTAGTGTCGGATAATACAATCTCCAAGCCATATAACATAGAATGAATACATAGAGCACATGCTCCGGAAGTTAGTGTCGGATAATACAATCTCCAAGCCATATAACATAGAATGAATACATAGAGCACATGCCGCGGAAGTTAGTGTCAGATAATATAATATCCAAGCCATATAACATAGAATGAATACATAGAGCACATGCCGCGGAAGTTAGTGTCAGATAATATAATCTCCAAGCCATATAACATAGAATGAATACATATATCACATGCTCCGGAAGTTAGTGTCGGATAATATAATCTCCAAGCCATATAACATAGAATGAATACATAGATCACATGCTACGGAAGTTAGTGTCAGATAATATAATATCCAAGCCATATAACATAGAATGAATACATATATCACATGCTCCGGCACTTAGTATCAGATAATATAATCTCCAAGCCATATAACATAGAATGAATACATAGAGCACATGCTCCGGAAGTTAGTGTCAGATAATATAATATCCAAGCCATATAACATAGAATGAATACATATATCACATGCTCCGGAAGTTAGTGTCAGATAATATAATCTCCAAGCCATATAACATAGAATGAATACATAGAGCACATGCTCCGGAAGTTAGTGTCAGATAATATAATCTCCAAGCCATATAACATAGAATGAATACATATATCACATGCTCCGGAAGTTATTGTCAGATTATATAATCTCCAAGCCATATAACATAGAATGAATACATATATCACATGCTACGGAAGTTATTGTCAGATAATATAATCTCCAAGCCATATAACATAGAATGAATACATATATCACATGCTACGGAAGTTATTGTCAGATAATATAATATCCAAGCCATATAACATAGAATGAATACATATATCACATGCTACGGAAGTTAGTATCAGATAATATAATATCCAAGCCATATAACATAGAATGAATACATATATCACATGCTACGGAAGTTATTGTCAGATTATATAATTTCCAAGCCATATAACATAGAATGAATACATATATCACATGCTACGGAAGTTAGTATCAGATAATATAATATCCAAGCCATATAACATAGAATGAATACATATATCACATGCTACGGAAGTTAGTGTCAGATAATATAATATCCAAGCCATATAACATAGAATGAATACATATATCACATGCTACGGAAGTTAGTATCAGATAATATAATCTCCAAGCCATATAACATAGAATGAATACATAGATCACATGCTCCGGAAGTTATTTTCAGATAATATAATCTCCAAGCCATATAACATAGAATGAATACATATATCACATGCTCCGGAAGTTAGTGTCAGATAATATAATCTCCAAGCCATATAACACAGACTGAATACATAGATCACATGCTCCGGAAGTTAGTTTCAGATAATATAATCTCCAAGCCATATAACATAGAATGAATACATAGATCACATGCTCCGGAAGTTAGTGTCATATAATATAATCTCCAAGCCATATACCATAGAATGAATATATAGATCACATGCTACGGAAGTTAGTGTCAGATAATATAATCTCCAAGCCATATAACATACAATGAATACATAGATCACATGTCCCGGAAGTTAGTGTCAGATATTATAATCTCCAAGCCAGATAACATAGAATGAATACATAGAGCACATGCTACGGAAGTTAGTGTCGGATAATATAATCTCCAAGCCATAGAACATAGAATGAATAAATAGAGCACATGTCCCGGAAATTAGTGTCATATAATATAATCTCCAAGCCATACCATAGAATGAATACATATATCACATGCTCCGGAAGTTAGTGTCAGATAATATAATCTCCAAGCCATATAACATATAATAAATACATAGAGCACATGCCCCGGAAGTTAGTGTCAGATAATATAATCTCCAAGCCATATAACATAGAATGAATACATAGATCACATGCCCTGTAAGTTAGTGTCAGATAATATAATCTCCCAAGCAATATAACATACAATGAATAAATAGAGCACATGCCCAGGAAGTTAGTGTCAGATAATATAATCTCCAAGCCATATAACATAGAATGAATACATAGAGTACATGCTACGGAAGTTAGTGTCAGTTAATATAATATCCAAGCCATATAACATATAATGAATACATATATCACATGCTACGGAAGTTAGTGTCAGTTAATATAATCTCCAAGCCATATAACATATAATGAATACATATATCACATGCTACGGAAGTTAGTGTCAGTTAATATAATCTCCAAGCCATATAACATAGAATGAATACATATATCACATGCTCCGGAAGTTAGTTTCAGATAATATAATCTCCAAGCCATATACCATATAATGAATACATAGAGCACATGCTCCGGAAGTTAGTGTCGGATAATATAATCTCCAAGCCATATAACACAGACTGAATACATAGATCACATGCTACGGAAGTTAGTGTAATATAATATAATCTCCAAGCCATATAACATATAATGAATACATAGAGAACATGTTCCGGAAGTTAGTGTCTGATAATATAATATCCAAGCCATATAACATAGAATGAATACATAGAGCACATGTTCCGGAAGTTAGTCTCATATAATATAATCTCCAAGCCATATAACATACAATGAATAAATAGAGCACATGCTACGGAAGTTAGTGTCAGATAATATAATCTCCAAGCCATATAACATAGAATGAATACATAGAGCACATGTTCCGGAAGTTAGTGTCGGATAATATAATCTCCAAGCCATATAACACAGACTGAATACATATATCACATGCTACGGAAGTTAGTGTCGGATAATATAATATCCAAGCCATATAACATAGAATGAATACATAGAGCACATGCTCCGGAAGTTAATGTCGGATAATATAATCTCCAAGCCATATAACATAGAATGAATACATATATCACATGCTACGGAAGTTAGTGTCGGATAATATAATATCCAAGCCATATAACATAGAATGAATACATAGAGCACATGCTCCGGAAGTTAATGTCGGATAATATAATCTCCAAGCCATATAACATAGAATGAATACATATATCACATGCTACGGAAGTTAGTGTCGGATAATATAATATCCAAGCCATATAACATAGAATGAATACATAGAGCACATGCTCCGGAAGTTAATGTCGGATAATATAATCTCCAAGCCATATAACATAGAATGAATACATATATCACATGCTACGGAACTTAGTGTCATATTATATAATATCCAAGCCATATAAAATATAATGAATACATAGAGCACATGCTCCGGAAGATAGTGTAATATAATATAATCTCCAAGCCATATAACATATAATGAATACATAGAGAACATGCTACGGAAGTTAGTGTCGGATAATATAATATCCAAGCCATATAACATAGAATGAATACATAGAGCACATACCCCGGAAGTTAGTGTCAGATAATATAATCTCCAAGCCATATAACATAGAATGAATACATAGATCACATGCTACGGAACTTAGTGTAATATAATATAATCTCCAAGCCATATAACATATAATGAATACATAGAGAACATGCTCCGGAAGTTAGTGTCATATAATATAATATCCAAGCCATATAACATATAATGAATACATATATCACATGCCCCGGAAGTTAGTGTCGGATAATATAATCTCCAAGCCATATAACATAGAATGAATACATATATCACATGCTACGGAACTTAGTGTCATATTATATAATATCCAAGCCATATAACATAGAATGAATACATAGATCACATGTTCCGGAAGTTAGTCTCATATAATATAATCTCCAAGCCATATAACATACAATGAATACATAGATCACATGTTCCGGAAGTTAGTCTCATATAATATAATCTCCAAGCCATATAACATACAATGAATAAATAGAGCACATGCTACGGAAGTTAGTGTCAGATAATATAATCTCCAAGCCATATAACATAGAATGACTACATAGATCACATGCTACGGAACTTAGTGTAATATAATATAATCTCCAAGCCATATAACATAGAATGAATACATAGATCACATGCTACGGAACTTAGTGTAATATAATATAATCTCCAAGCCATATAACATATAATGAATACATAGAGAACATGCTCCGGAAGTTAGTCTCATATAATATAATCTCCAAGCCATATAACATACAATGAATACATAGATCACATGTTCCGGAAATTAGTCTCATATAATATAATCTCCAAGCCATATAACATACAATGAATAAATAGAGCACATGCTACGGAAGTTAGTGTCAGATAATATAATCTCCAAGCCATATAACATAGAATGAATACATAGATCACATGCTACGGAACTTAGTGTAATATAATATAATCTCCAAGCCATATAACATAGAATGAATACATAGATCACATGCTACGGAACTTAGTGTAATATAATATAATCTCCAAGCCATATAACATATAATGAATACATAGAGAACATGCTCCGGAAGTTAGTCTCATATAATATAATCTCCAAGCCATATAACATACAATGAATACATAGATCACATGTTCCGGAAGTTAGTCTCATATAATATAATCTCCAAGCCATATAACATACAATGAATAAATAGAGCACATGCTACGGAAGTTAGTGTCAGATAATATAATCTCCAAGCCATATAACATAGAATGCATACATAGATCACATGCTACGGAACTTAGTGTAATATAATATAATCTCCAAGCCATATAACATAGAATGAATACATAGATCACATGCTACGGAACTTAGTGTAATATAATATAATCTCCAAGCCATATAACATATAATGAATACATAGATCACATGTTCCGGAAGTTAGTCTCATATAATATAATCTCCAAGCCATATACCATAGAATGAATACATAGATCACATGCTACGGAACTTAGTGTAATATAATATAATCTCCAAGCCATATAACATATAATGAATACATAGATCACATGTTCCGGAAGTTAGTCTCATATAATATAATCTCCAAGCCATATAACATATAATGAATACATAGAGCACATGCTACGGAAGTTAGTGTCGGATAATATAATCTCCAAGCCATATAACATACAATGAATAAATAGAGCACATGCTACGGAAGTTAGTGTCAGATAATATAATCTCCAAGCCATATAACATAGAATGAATACATAGATCACATGCTACGGAACTTAGTGTAATATAATATAATCTTCAAACCATATAACATAGAATGAATACATAGATCACATGCTACGGAACTTAGTGTAATATAATATAATCTCCAAGCCATATAACATAGAATGAATACATAGATCACATGCTACGGAACTTAGTGTAATATAATATAATCTCCAAGCCATATAACATATAATGAATACATAGATCACATGTTCCGGAAGTTAGTCTCATATAATATAATCTCCAAGCCATATAACATACAATGAATAAATAGAGCGCATGCTACGGAAGTTAGTGTCGGATAATATAATATCCAAGCCATATAACATAGAATGAATACATAGAGCACATACCCCGGAAGTTAGTGTCAGATAATATAATCTCCAAGCCATATAACATAGAATGAATACATATATCACATGCTACGGAACTTAGTGTCATAAAATATAATATCCAAGCCAAATAACATATAATGAATACATAGAGAACATGCTCCGGAAGTTAGTGTCATATAATATAATCTCCAAGCCATATAACATATAATGAATACATAGAGCACATGCTACGGAAGTTAGTGTCAGATAATATAATCTCCCAAGCCATATAACATAGAATGAATACATAGAGCACATGCTCCGGAAGTTAATGTCGGATAATATAATCTCCAAGCCATATAACATAGAATGAATACATATATCACATGCTACGGAACTTAGTGTCATATTATATAATATCCAAGCCATATAACATAGAATGAATACATAGATCACATGTTCCGGAAGTTAGTCTCATATAATATAATCTCCAAGCCATATAACATACAATGAATACATAGATCACATGTTCCGGAAGTTAGTCTCATATAATATAATCTCCAAGCCATATAACATACAATGAATAAATAGAGCACATGCTACGGAAGTTAGTGTCAGATAATATAATCTCCAAGCCATATAACATAGAATGAATACATAGATCACATGCTACGGAACTTAGTGTAATATAATATAATCTCCAAGCCATATAACATAGAATGAATACATAGATCACATGCTACGGAACTTAGTGTAATATAATATAATCTCCAAGCCATATAACATAGAATGAATACATAGATCACATGCTACGGAACTTAGTGTAATATAATATAATCTCCAAGCCATATAACATATAATGAATACATAGAGAACATGCTCCGGAAGTTAGTCTCATATAATATAATCTCCAAGCCATATAACATACAATGAATACATAGATCACATGTTCCGGAAGTTAGTCTCATATAATATAATCTCCAAGCCATATAACATACAATGAATAAATAGAGCACATGCTACGGAAGTTAGTGTCAGATAATAAAATCTGCAAGCCATATAACATAGAATGAATACATAGATCACATGCTACGGAACTTAGTGTAATATAATATAATCTCCAAGCCATATAACATAGAATGAATACATAGATCACATGCTACGGAACTTAGTGTAATATAATATAATCTCCAAGCCATATAACATATAATGAATACATAGATCACATGTTCCGGAAGTTAGTCTCATATAATATAATCTCCAAGCCATATACCATAGAATGAATACATAGAGCACATGCTACGGAAGTTAGTATCAGATAATATAATCTCCAAGCCATATAACATATAATGAATACATAGAGCACATGCTACGGAAGTTAGTGTCGGATAATATAATCTCCAAGCCATATAACATACAATGAATAAATAGAGTACATGCTACGGAAGTTAGTGTCAGATAATATAATCTCCAAGCCATATAACATAGAATGAATACATAGATCACATGCTACGGAACTTAGTGTAATATAATATAATCTCCAAGCCATATAACATAGAATGAATACATAGATCACATGCTACGGAACTTAGTGTAATATAATATAATCTCCAAGCCATATAACATAGAATGAATACATAGATCACATGCTGCGGAACTTAGTGTAATATAATATAATCTCCAAGCCATATAACATATAATGAATACATAGATCACATGTTCCGGAAGTTAGTCTCATATAATATAATCTCCAAGCCATATAACATACAATGAATACATAGATCACATGTTCCGGAAGTTAGTCTCATATAATATAATCTCCAAGCCATATAACATACAATGAATAAATAGAGCACATGCTACGGAAGTTAGTGTCAGATAATATAATCTCCAAGCCATATAACATAGAATGAATACATAGATCACATGCTACGGAACTTAGTGTAATATAATATAATCTCCAAGCCATATGCCATAGAATGAATACATAGATCACATGCTACGGAACTTAGTGTAATATAATATAATCTCCAAGCCATATAACATATAATGAATACATAGAGAACATGCTCCGAAAGTTAGTGTCATATAATATAATCTCCAAGCCATATAACATATAATGAATACATAGAGCACATGCTACGGAATTTAGTGTCAGATAATATAATCTCCAAGCCATATAACATAGAATGAATACATAAATCACATGCTACGGAAGTTAGTGTCAGATAATATAATTTCCAAGCCATTTACCACAGTATGAATACAAAAATCACATGCTACGGAAGTTAGTGTCAGATAATATAATCTCCAAGCCATATACCATAGAATGAATACATAGATCACATGCTACGGAAGATAGACTCAGATAATATAATCTCCAAGCCATATAACATAGAATGAATATATAGAGCACATGTCCCGGAAGTTAGTGTCAGATAATATAATCTCCAAGCCATATACCATAGAATGAATACATAGAGCACATGCTCCGGAAGTTAGTGTCGGATAATATAATCTCCAAGCCATATAACACAGACTGAATACATAGATCACATGCTACGGAAGTTAGTGTCAGATAATATAATCTCCAAGCCATATAACATAGAATGAATACATAGATAACATGCTCCGGAACTTAGTGTAATATAATATAATCTCCAAGCCATATAACATATAATGAATACATAGAGAACATGCTACGGAAGTTAGTGTCGGATAATATAATATCCAAGCCATATAACATAGAATGAATACATAGAGCACATACCCCGGAAGTTAGTGTCAGATAATATAATCTCCAAGCCATATAACATAGAATGAATACATATATCACATGCTACGGAACTTAGTGTCATAAAATATAATATCCAAGCCAAATAACATATAATGAATACATAGAGAACATGCTCCGGAAGTTAGTGTCATATAATATAATCTCCAAGCCATATAACATATAATGAATACATAGAGCACATGCTACGGAAGTTAGTGTCAGATAATATAATCTCCCAAGCCATATAACATAGAATGAATACATAGAGCACATGCTCCGGAAGTTAATGTCGGATAATATAATCTCCAAGCCATATAACATAGAATGAATACATATATCACATGCTACGGAACATAGTGTCATATTATATAATATCCAAGCCATATAAAATATAATGAATACATAGAGCACATGCTCCGGAAGTTAGTGTCATATAATATAATCTCCAAGCCATATAACATATCATGAATACATAGAGCACATGCTACGGAAGTTAGTGTCGGATAATATAATATCCAAGCCATATAGCATAGAATGAATACATAGATCACATGTTCCGGAAGTTATTCTCATATAATATAATCTCCAAGCCATATAACATACAATGAATAAATAGAGCACATGCTACGGAAGTTAGTGTCATATAATATAATCTCCAAGCCATATAACATAGAATGAATACATAGATCACATGCTACGGAACTTAGTGTAATATAATATAATCTCCAAGCCATATAACATATAATGAATACATAGAGAACATGCTCCGGAAGTTAGTGTCATATAATATAATCTCCAAGCAATATAACATATAATGAATACATAGAGCACATGCTACGGAAGTTAGTGTCGGATAATATAATCTCCAAGCCATATAACATAGAATGAATACATATATCACATGCTACGGAACTTAGTGTCATATAATATAATATCCAAGCCAAATATCATATAATGAATACATAGAGAACATGCTCCGGAAGTTAGTGTCATATAATATAATCTCCGAGCCATATAACATATAATGAATACATAGAGCACATGCTACGGAAGTTAGTGTCAGATAATATAATCTCCCAAGCCATATAACATAGAATGAATACATAGAGCACATGCTCCGGAAGTTAATGTCGGATAATATAATCTCCAAGCCATATAACATAGAATGAATACATATATCACATGCTACGAAACTTAGTGTCATATAATATAATATCCAAGCCATATAACATATAATGAATACATAGAGCACATGCTCCGGAAGTTAGTGTCGGATAATATAATATCCAAGCCATATAACATAGAATGAATACATAGATCACATGTTCCGGAAGTTAGTCTCATATAATATAATCTCCAAGCCATATAACATACAATGAATAAATAGAGCACATGCTACGGAAGTTAGTGTCAGATAATATAATCTCCAAGCCATATAACATACAATGAATAAATAGAGCACATGCTACGGAAGTTAGTTTCAGATAATATAATCTCCCAAGCCATATAACATACAATGAATAAATAGAGCACATGCCCCGGAAGTTAGTGTCAGATAATATAATCTCCAAGCAATACAAGATATAATGAATACATAGAGCACATGCCCCGGAAGTTAGTGTCAGATAATATAATCTCCAAGCCATATAACATATAATGAATACATATATCACATGCTCCGGAAGTTAGTGTCAGATAATATAATATCCAAGCCATATAACATAGAATGAATACATAGATAACATGCCCCGGAAGTTAGTGTCAGATAATATAATATCCAAGCCATATAACATAGAATGAATACATAGAGCACATGCTACGGAAGTTAGTGTCAGATAATATAATATCCAAGCCATATAACATAGAATGAATACATAGATCACATGCTCCGGAAGTTAGTGTCAGACAATATAATCTCCAAGCCATATACCATAGAATGAATACATAGAGCACATGCCCCGGAAATTAGTGTCATATAATATAATCTCCAAGCCATATAACATAGAATGAATACATAGAGAACATGCTCCGAAAGTTAGTGTCATATAATATAATCTCCAAGCCATATAACATATAATGAATACATAGAGCACATGCTACGGAATTTAGTGTCAGATAATATAATCTCCAAGCCATATAACATAGAATGAATACATAAATCACATGCTACGGAAGTTAGTGTCAGATAATATAATTTCCAAGCCATTTACCACAGTATGAATACAAAAATCACATGCTACGGAAGTTAGTGTCAGATAATATAATCTCCAAGCCATATACCATAGAATGAATACATAGATCACATGCTACGGAAGATAGACTCAGATAATATAATCTCCAAGCCATATAACATAGAATGAATATATAGAGCACATGTCCCGGAAGTTAGTGTCAGATAATATAATCTCCAAGCCATATACCATAGAATGAATACATAGAGCACATGCTCCGGAAGTTAGTGTCGGATAATATAATCTCCAAGCCATATAACACAGACTGAATACATAGATCACATGCTACGGAAGTTAGTGTCAGATAATATAATCTCCAAGCCATATAACATAGAATGAATACATAGATAACATGCTCCGGAACTTAGTGTAATATAATATAATCTCCAAGCCATATAACATATAATGAATACATAGAGAACATGCTACGGAAGTTAGTGTCGGATAATATAATATCCAAGCCATATAACATAGAATGAATACATAGAGCACATACCCCGGAAGTTAGTGTCAGATAATATAATCTCCAAGCCATATAACATAGAATGAATACATATATCACATGCTACGGAACTTAGTGTCATAAAATATAATATCCAAGCCAAATAACATATAATGAATACATAGAGAACATGCTCCGGAAGTTAGTGTCATATAATATAATCTCCAAGCCATATAACATATAATGAATACATAGAGCACATGCTACGGAAGTTAGTGTCAGATAATATAATCTCCCAAGCCATATAACATAGAATGAATACATAGAGCACATGCTCCGGAAGTTAATGTCGGATAATATAATCTCCAAGCCATATAACATAGAATGAATACATATATCACATGCTACGGAACATAGTGTCATATTATATAATATCCAAGCCATATAAAATATAATGAATACATAGAGCACATGCTCCGGAAGTTAGTGTCATATAATATAATCTCCAAGCCATATAACATATCATGAATACATAGAGCACATGCTACGGAAGTTAGTGTCGGATAATATAATATCCAAGCCATATAGCATAGAATGAATACATAGATCACATGTTCCGGAAGTTATTCTCATATAATATAATCTCCAAGCCATATAACATACAATGAATAAATAGAGCACATGCTACGGAAGTTAGTGTCATATAATATAATCTCCAAGCCATATAACATAGAATGAATACATAGATCACATGCTACGGAACTTAGTGTAATATAATATAATCTCCAAGCCATATAACATATAATGAATACATAGAGAACATGCTCCGGAAGTTAGTGTCATATAATATAATCTCCAAGCAATATAACATATAATGAATACATAGAGCACATGCTACGGAAGTTAGTGTCGGATAATATAATCTCCAAGCCATATAACATAGAATGAATACATATATCACATGCTACGGAACTTAGTGTCATATAATATAATATCCAAGCCAAATATCATATAATGAATACATAGAGAACATGCTCCGGAAGTTAGTGTCATATAATATAATCTCCGAGCCATATAACATATAATGAATACATAGAGCACATGCTACGGAAGTTAGTGTCAGATAATATAATCTCCCAAGCCATATAACATAGAATGAATACATAGAGCACATGCTCCGGAAGTCAATGTCGGATAATATAATCTCCAAGCCATATAACATAGAATGAATACATATATCACATGCTACGAAACTTAGTGTCATATAATATAATATCCAAGCCATATAACATATAATGAATACATAGAGCACATGCTCCGGAAGTTAGTGTCGGATAATATAATATCCAAGCCATATAACATAGAATGAATACATAGATCACATGTTCCGGAAGTTAGTCTCATATAATATAATCTCCAAGCCATATAACATACAATGAATAAATAGAGCACATGCTACGGAAGTTAGTGTCAGATAATATAATCTCCAAGCCATATAACATACAATGAATAAATAGAGCACATGCTACGGAAGTTAGTTTCAGATAATATAATCTCCCAAGCCATATAACATACAATGAATAAATAGAGCACATGCCCCGGAAGTTAGTGTCAGATAATATAATCTCCAAGCAATACAAGATATAATGAATACATAGAGCACATGCCCCGGAAGTTAGTGTCAGATAATATAATCTCCAAGCCATATAACATATAATGAATACATATATCACATGCTCCGGAAGTTAGTGTCAGATAATATAATATCCAAGCCATATAACATAGAATGAATACATAGATAACATGCCCCGGAAGTTAGTGTCAGATAATATAATATCCAAGCCATATAACATAGAATGAATACATAGAGCACATGCTACGGAAGTTAGTGTCAGATAATATAATATCCAAGCCATATAACATAGAATGAATACATAGATCACATGCTCCGGAAGTTAGTGTCAGACAATATAATCTCCAAGCCATATACCATAGAATGAATACATAGAGCACATGCCCCGGAAATTAGTGTCATATAATATAATCTCCAAGCCATATAACATAGAATGAATACATAGAGCACATGCTCCGGAAGTTAGTGTCAGATAATATAATCTCCAAGCCATATAACATAGAATGAATGCATAGATCACATGCTCCGGAAGTTAGTGTCAGATAATATAATATCCAAGTCATATATATAGAATTAATAAATAGAGCACATGCCCCGGAGGTTAGTGTCAGATAATATAATCTCCAAGCCATATAACATAGAATGAATACATATATCACATGCTACGGAACTTAGTGTCATATAATATAATATCCAAGCCAAATATCATATAATGAATACATAGAGAACATGCTCCGGAAGTTAGTGTCATATAATATAATCTCCGAGCCATATAACATATAATGAATACATAGAGCACATGCTACGGAAGTTAGTGTCAGATAATATAATCTCCCAAGCCATATAACATAGAATGAATACATAGAGCACATGCTCCGGAAGTTAATGTCGGATAATATAATCTCCAAGCCATATAACATAGAATGAATACATATATCACATGCTACGAAACTTAGTGTCATATAATATAATATCCAAGCCATATAACATATAATGAATACATAGAGCACATGCTCCGGAAGTTAGTGTCATATAATATAATATCCAAGCCATATAACATATAATGAATACATAGAGCGCATGCTACGGAAGTTAGTGTCGGATAATATAATATCCAAGCCATATAACATAGAATGAATACATAGATCACATGTTCCGGAAGTTAGTCTCATATAATATAATCTCCAAGCCATATAACATACAATGAATAAATAGAGCACATGCTACGGAAGTTAGTGTCAGATAATATAATCTCCAAGCCATATAACATACAATGAATAAATAGAGCACATGCTACGGAAGTTAGTTTCAGATAATATAATCTCCCAAGCCATATAACATACAATGAATAAATAGAGCACATGCCCCGGAAGTTAGTGTCAGATAATATAATCTCCAAGCAATACAAGATATAATGAATACATAGAGCACATGCCCCGGAAGTTAGTGTCAGATAATATAATCTCCAAGCCATATAACATATAATGAATACATATATCACATGCTCCGGAAGTTAGTGTCAGATAATATAATATCCAAGCCATATAACATAGAATGAATACATAGATAACATGCCCCGGAAGTTAGTGTCAGATAATATAATATCCAAGCCATATAACATAGAATGAATACATAGAGCACATGCTACGGAAGTTAGTGTCAGATAATATAATATCCAAGCCATATAACATAGAATGAATACATAGATTACATGCTCCGGAAGTTAGTGTCAGACAATATAATCTCCAAGCCATATACCATAGAATGAATACATAGAGCACATGCCCCGGAAATTAGTGTCATATAATATAATCTCCAAGCCATATAACATAGAATGAATACATAGAGCACATGCTCCGGAAGTTAGTGTCAGATAATATAATCTCCAAGCCATATAACATAGAATGAATGCATAGATCACATGCTCCGGAAGTTAGTGTCAGATAATATAATATCCAAGTCATATATATAGAATTAATAAATAGAGCACATGCCCCGGAGGTTAGTGTCAGATAATATAATCTCCAAGCCATACAAGATAGAATTAATGCATAGAGCACATGCCCCGGAAGTAAGTGTCAGATAATATAATCTCCAAGCCATATAACATAGAATGAATACATAGATCACATGCTACGAAAGTTAGTGTCATATAATATAATCTCCAAGCCATATAACATAGAATGAATACATATATCACATGCTCCGGAAGTTAGTGTCAGATAATATAATCTCCAAGCCATATAACATAGAATGAATACATATATCACATGCTCCGGAAGTTAGTGTCAGATAATATAATCTCCAAGCCATATATATAGAATGAATAAATAGAGCACATGCCCCGGAGGTTAGTGTCAGACAATATAATATCCAAGCCATATATATAGAATGAATAAATAGAGCACATGCCCTGGAGGTTAGTGTCAGATAATATAATCTCCAAGCCATACAAGATAGAATGAATGCATAGAGCACATGCCCCGGAAGTAAGTGTCAGATAATATAATCTCCAAGCCATATAACATAGAATGAATACATAGATCACATGCTACGAAAGTTAGTGTCATATAATATAATCTCCAAGCCATATAACATAGAATGAATACATATATCACATGCTCCGGAAGTTAGTGTCAGATAATATAATCTCCAAGCCATATAACATAGAATGAATACATATATCACATGCTCCGGAAGTTAGTGTCAGATAATATAATCTCTAAGCCATATAACATACAATGAATACATAGAGCACATGCTACGGAAGTTAGTGTCGGATAATATAATCTCTAAGCCATATAACATAGAATGAATACATATATCACATGCTCCGGAAGTTAGCGTCATATAATATAATCTCCAAGCCATATAACATAGAATGAATACATAGAGCACATGCCCCGGAAGTTAGTGTCAGATAATATAATCTCCAAGCCATATAACATAGAATGAATACATAGAGCACATGCCCCGGAAGTTAGTGTCAGATAATATAATATCCAAGCCATATAACATAGAATGAATACATATATCACATGCTACGGAAGTTAGTGTCAGATAATATAATCTCCAAGCCATACAAGATATAATGAATGCATAGAGCACATGCCCCGGAAGTAAGTATCAGATAATATAATCTCCAAGCCATATAACATAGAATGAATACATAGAGCACATGCTCCGGAAGTTAGTGTCAGATAATATAATCTCCAAGCCATATAACATAGAATGAATACATATATCACATAACCCGGAAGTTAGTGTCAGATAATATAATCTCCAAGCCATACAAGATAGAATGAATACATAGAGCACATGCCCCGGAAGTTAGTGTCAGATAATATAATCTCCAAGCCATATAACATATAATGAATACATAGAGCACATGCTACGGAAGTTAGTGTCAGATAATATAATCTCCAAGCCATATAACATAGAATGAATACATATATCACATGCTACGGAAGTTAGTGTCATATAATATAATCTCCAAGCCATATAACATATAATGAATACATAGAGCACATGCCCCGGACGTTAGTGTCAGATAATATAATCTCCAAGCCATATAACATAGAATGAATACATAGATCACATGTTCCGGAAATTAGTGTCATATAATATAATCTCCAAGCCATATAACATACAATGAATAAATAGAGCACATGTTCCGGAAGTTAGTGTCATATAATATAATCTCCAAGCCATATAACATACAATGAATAAATAGAGCACATGCCCCGGAAGTTAGTGTCAGATAATATAATCTCCAAGCCATACAAGATATAATGAATGCATAGAGCACATGCCCCGGAAGTAAGTGTCAGATAATATAATATCCAAGCCATATAACATAGTATGAATACATATATCACATGTCCCGGAAGTTAGTGTCAGATAATATAATCTCCAAGCCATATAACATAGAATGAATACATAGATCACATGTTCCGGAAGTTAGTGTCATATAATATAATCTCCAAGCCATATAACATACAATGAATAAATAGAGCACATGCCCCGGAAGTTAGTGTCAGATAATATAATCTCCAAGCCATATAACATAGAATGAATACACAGAGCACATGTCCCGGAGGTTAGTGTCAGATAATATAATCTCCAAGCCATATAACATAGAATGAACACATATATCACATGCCCCGGATGTTAGTGTCAGATAATATAATCTCCAAGCCATACAAGATAGAATGAATGCATAGAGCACATGCCCCGGAAGTAAGTGTCAGATAATATAATATCCAAGCCATATAACATAGAATGAATACATATATCACATGTCCCGGAAGTTAGTGTCAGATAATATAATCTCCAAGCCATATAACATAGAATGAATACATAGAGCACATGCCCCGGAAGTTAGTGTCATATAATATAATCTCCAAGCCATATAACATAGAATGAATACATATATCACATGCTCCGGAAGTTAGTGTCAGATTATATAATATCCAAGCCATATAACATAGAATGAATAAATAGAGCACATGCCCCGGAAGCTAGTGTCAGATAATATAATCTCCAAGCCATATAACATAGCATAAATAAATAGAACACATGCTCCGGAAGTTAGTGTCAGATAATATAATCTCCAAGCCATATAACATAGAATGAATACATATAGCACATGCTACGGAAGTTAGTGTCAGATAATATAATCTCCAAGCCATATAACATAGAATGAATACATAGAGCACATGCTCCGGAAGTTAGTGTCAGATAATATAATCTCCAAGCCATATAACATAGAATGAATACATAGAGCACATGTCCCGGAAGTTATTGTCAGATAATATAATCTCCAAGCCATATAACATACCGTTGCATTTCGTCCATATTTAAGACATCAGAATGATGAGGCCGAGAAGACATACTTGCCAATAAACATCCGAATAAATTTGTACTCGCCGACAGTGGTTCATTAATTAAACAGACATCAAAAGTATCTACACGCCTTATATGTACGCTGGTGGCACTTCCCTAAGTGCAGTTGGATTAGTTCAGCTGACTCACAAAAGCAAGACACACATTCTATATTTTTTACCACACCAGGTTCAACTTATACAGAACGCTCTTTTTTGTTCCATTAAGATTCTGTTTTTCTAAGTTATATGCATTGGATAAGTGATTCGTGTTACAGTGTATGTAACAAGATATAAACGTACTGTAATTATCGACCCTTGTATGAATTCATATACGAACTGACTGTATGATTGATTGGTGTCATTGGATTTTGACCAGCAGAATAATTAAACAAAGTTTTCAGGATTCACAAGAACTGTGTTTAACAACTCTGCCGATCAAAATCAATGACACCCCAATCGATATGCCAGTCATTACTTATAACAATATACCAGTACATTAATAACATGAACAACTTTTCAAAACTCTCAAAACATTTGTAAGTAAAATATTTTTCAATTTCCACCAGTCTCCAAAAATAACACGCAGCGAGCACGTGTACACGTGCATAGGTGACGTATGTGGTTTATATCTTTGTATGCAGTTATTGCTTGATAAACCTCGGAAACGTTCGTGTAAACCGTATGGTGATGTGTACTGATGTTTGCGGGCGCTTGTGTGATTATATACATGTACGTGTGGTGGTATTAATTGTCAATTTGTTTATTTCACTTGACTATCTCATAGGAAACTAAAAAAGAATCACAAGTTGACTTGCCACGTATCGCACTCTTATAACTAATGTGTAGAAACGATTACACATCAAATGTGTAAACCTGGTTAATACACATAGCAATGTGTAGTTTTACATACAAATACATTGACCAAGTGCCGTTCTACACATAATGTGTATATTTTGTTACACACAATTGTGTAAGAACGTAGAGCATGCGCATTGCGGTGCCTTCAGTTTCATAGTCTGCCACATGACGCCATATTGTTTGAGTATATTTTTTGGAATACAATCTACAGCGATCGTAGACAAGGAATGTAAGTTCAGAATTCCGACTTGCGGGTATAGTATTAATGATATATGAGGATTTATTTGTGAAAACTTTCATGGCGAATACTGCTCTTACATTTGTTGTTTATATGATTGTTGTAATACGTAAATACTAATATTGGGCAACCACGCCACGAGCCTGGTTTGTTCATTTAAAACGAAAACTCACACACGACAGAGCAAAATTATATGTACCATTGGACGCCATGAAAGTTTTATTATATAAATCGCCATATGTCATCAATACTATATACCCACAGTTCGGAATAATGAACTTACATTCTTGTCTACGATCTATATGTGTAAGAATATACACAAAATGTGTAAGGGATATGTGTTGATTTTATGCACACCAGTGTGTATAAATGTGTAGAAATTGACCCATTTATTGTGTAAAAATTGTTACACAATTTGTGTACGTACATAAAACTACACATATACTACACAAATATGTTTAAGATCAAAACTGAATAATGATTGTGTAGCAGGGCTACACATTTTGTGTAGAAAACCTACACATTAGTCATAAGAGTGCGGCTATATACGTTTATCATACTGTAACAATGAACCATCAATTCCCGGTGGAAACATCTTTTACATGGGCAGTGCGGAGAAATCGCATAGGTGCACTGACAAGGCAACGCTGACAGCGGATAGAGATTTGAAACATCCCAATGCAATACCTCAACAACAGTTAAGTGGATATAATTACAAGTGTCAACGAGGCACGTGTACACCTATACGAGTTATCGTATTAGCGCACGTTCGGTTTTAGTGTGAACAAAGCCTGAGAACGAAGTCGTCATTACGTGTGTTTATCGATATATTCGGCGTTCCTAATTCGAATTTACATCCTCTTACCTATATACGACAAATCAAATTATAGTATTTTACGACATTCCCAAAGCGATTAGAAGAAGTTTCTTCGAGTCCGTTAAATAGCTATTAGCGTCAACATATAGTCAGTAGAACACATTCATAATACCGTATCTGGATGCTGATCCGCATGACGGAGTAGTTAATTAGAATCTACTTGTGGTCCGGCGTCCCAGTGTTGCCATGGGGACCCAATCAAGGCACCAATTCCATTAGCTTATCGATTTCTGGGCGTGATTTCGGAATGAGATTTTGTTGCTTATAGGTGCCAGTCACCGCCGCTGTCTCCAAATATACAACTCCACGTGATAATATCGCACGTGGGTCCTGTTTTTGACAAACACGTGGGTTGGATAAAATATTAACCGTGGTGTTGCTGGTGTGTTCTCGTAAACTGGGATTCTCACCTTGTTTCGAATAAAAGCGGTGTTCGTCATTCAGCCAGCCTTGGTTATATTCCGAGTTGCAATTGTTTGCATACAAAACGAAGTGTTTCATTTACTTTCCATTCGATTGACAAAGTCGGTCGGAAAAGTGAGTTCGAAAGTTTTTGCAACTAGTTCTGTGTAAAGGGTTTATCAGGGATATGTACGCGAGGAGGGTACTGACGCAAGAATACAGGAGTTCAAGCTTAGAAGGCGACGGGAAACCTGTAAAGCCATGGACAAGGTAAGGCTAATACAAGAAACACAAATCTTTACTTCCAGGGGTGATCAGGTTTAATCTTCTATCCAACTGTGAGGCATCTACGTATATTTCAATATGAGCCACAAATTACTGTCATTTCAACCAAATAGCATACATTTAGTTGCCTTATTTTGTCATCATGTTAAAATGCGTGTATATGTTCATGTCAGGGAGGGTATGAACAAAATATTGTTTAAATAAAGAGTAAACAAAATAGCACTAACCGCTTCACATTTTATGAGCACCATACTCATGGTGCATGTAGATAGCTCGTTGTCCATAATGTACGAGTAACAATTATTGGCAAACAAAAAACGCCCGATGCAGAAAGTAAACCGGTCACAAAAGTGTCAAGAATATCCAATACCAGGATCATGGGACACTCTGTGGATTGATCATGCGAAACGCTATGGAAGTTCATACTTTTATGTGAAATGATGGTTTCTGTGATTTTCTAATTCGCTCAAAGTGCCATTCCAACGACATGTGTATTAATGTTGTCTGCCTAAATCTAAAACCAGTTATGCCACTTTTACCGACACTTTCGTGTAAAGATTCACTCAACTGGGACTGTAGCACCATACACTAGTATTTAAAATTATCGTGCCGCCTGCGATCATTTGTACAATGGCCTTCAGTCATGATTATCTTACTCGACTCGACGGTCGGTGTTGTTGGATATTGGGGTGCGTTAATCTACACGTAAGAGCGCGCACCTGTTATGGTGTTGATTAGGTTCCGACTGCTTCAACATCATTAGCGGAATGACGAAAAATTGAAGAGTTTGTCATATTGTTCAATGACCATTGAAGTGCACGCTGTTGATTAAGTGCTATATATACTTGTACAGATAACTTTTTTTCTTATTAAATATCCCCATAAATACCTATCTCTAATAAACATATTTATTGCACCCCCACTGCGAAATACGGCAAACTACATCAGATTTCAAAACGTTCAATACACACATTGTCTTGTCCTTGGAAATACACTCTGCTTACCTTGAGAACGCCATATTCTCATAACGACACCAAACATATCACCGTTCTCCTGGTAACCCTTTGAATAGCTTGTTATTCCCGAATAGTGCCGATCACGCCATGGTTGTCCAGTACAGTACATACATGTGAGTCAAACCCAGACGATGGACGCACCTATACTTCGCAGAATAAACAAGGCCAAAATTAACGCTCTCCGTCGAACAGTGTAATCACCATTATCGACGTCGGCCGATATTAACTCACACACCTGTACATGTTAAGGTCGAATTCGGATGAGTCATATTGCTTACTGTAATTCGAACCGATATCGAGACATGTTTGATGCAAATTCATGCAATATTGTCATTGCATGGCTAATGAATAATACTAGTAAACGGTCGCTAGTGGACCATCCACCAACGAGAACGAAATGGCTACCACCTGATAGAGAAGCGATTGAAATGAGTCATATGTATGGAACAGTATGACCTTGGAAGTCGGCGCGTCCAGTCGCAACGCGTCCGGGAATGGGAGTATACCCTAACAAAGGACCAGCCGCACGCGCGTCCGGGAATGGGAGTATACCATAACAAACTACCAGCCACACGCGCGTCCGGGAAAGGGCAAATAATACACTAACAAACTACCAGGAAAGTATGGATTAGGATTTTAGCGCAATTGTCGTCAGTTTGCCCATCCCTACGCTGGTGACATTCCAGATATATTCTCGGAGACATCTTTTATATTTTACCGGATCACATACTGCCATCCCAGAAGCAGAAACACTGCTGTGCTGCTATACAAAACGTTCGCATCGATTGGCAACGCGTGTTTATGTTCTCAGCGATAAGATTGGGGTATTTTTGATAAAGAGAGCCTGCATTTGACGTGCATTTGACGAGTTATATGATTAGGCAAACCACAAGAGGCGCTGAAGAAGAATTATATTTCTTCCCATAAATGTCAGTCCAGAAATAATCTGCTTCTTGAGATATCGGTAACACATATCCCATGCCGTGCACGTAATTGACTCAGCTAGTCCCAAAGGAACAACTCACAATTGTCATTACAGCAACATTTAAGATCCCGAATTACACGCACCAAGTGATTATACATGACACACAAAACTAAATCGTCTACGTGCGGTCACTATATGAAAATCAATGTATATCATACAACATGTCGCGTGTTTGTTATATCAAAATTCTTTCTCTCATACATAACATGTGAAACAATCCATCATGTCTTTCTACTGTTATATAGTTGTCATTACTTGTACATAGCTATATTGTTATAACATATTTCCTTGCTCCTGTCAGCGTTTAATTTGTATATATTCAAGTGTTTTGACAATGGGGAGAAGGATGTTACTGTAAGTGACAGCACTTGTCATCCCATCCCTTTTGCCTGTGTGTATGTTAATACTATATGCACTGAGGAAATAAAATATGTTTAAACTATACAACATGTCGTGGGGAAACATATACAACTGAATGCGCAATTGTACACTGCTATTACACGATGAGTGCAGTGACGTTGCTAGATGGACTCAGTTGGCAGCGGGTAGGTCCACATTACCATTCCCAACTCCACCGCCATATAAGACCGAAAGTTCAATATCCGAGAAATTACCATTACGTGTCGTGCACATGCGAACGTATAAACAATAGAAGCCATCTTTATTACATATTAAAATACTAAATATAAAATATATCCATTACGCCATTGAGGAACTAATTGTGAAAGGTATAAGGGGGTCACTAGATCATGCCATGAATATCTACTACGGCTAACGCACGTAGAGATCATATTCCACCAGTATAAAACCTGGGAACTTTTTGACGTTTTGACAGAGAACCTTATACAATCGAAAAAATAACACAAGGAATATATTTCTTTGTTATTATATGTTTCTTAATAATGTACTTCACTGTAGGTGACTTTGTGAACGATTTTTCTTTGCGTTTTTTACAATTATGGAAATTTTTCCTGGGTAATGAATTGAATGTTTATTGCGATATCGGCTCTCAAAAGTCACACAAAAGCATGAAATATCAAGTTGGGACCTTCACATGTAATGAAGTACACTATTAAGGAACATATAATCATTAAAAAATATATTCCCCGTGTTTTTTTCGACTTTATAAGGTTCCCTGTCAATTCTTAAAAAAGTTCCCAGGTTTTGTACTGGTGGAATATGACATCTACGGGCGTTAGCTAGAGTAGAGATTCATGGCATAAACTAAGGGTCGCATGAAGACAGCCTGGCTATGTCACTCCCGCACAATAAATATGACTGACTATTGAATTGTTTTGTGAGCATTATTATATTATAGTATTTATTGTGTAAATAAAACATCTACATTTAAACACTACTGGGTGTTACAGGATGTTACCTCAAATTTTACGACAGTGGAATTTCTAACCTAACATGACATGTACTGTGGGGAATTTCTAACTTTTTGCTATTCAGTCAAAATTTGACAAAATGTAGAACTTTTGTCACTTTGGTCAAAAAACAGCCATTTTCACAATGCCCGAAATGCTGGGTGGACTATCAAACTACCAGGACACGTTTACCACACGTTCGGTCCGAAAGTCGCACTAATGTTGTATAAAGCTAGATCACGCCATGAATATTAACTCCAGCCACGCCCGTAAATATCATACTCCACCAGTACACAACTTTCTGACAGGGAAATTATAACATTAAAGAAACAAGGCAGGGAATATATTTATTTCTTAATACTTATTCCTCAACAATCTACTTCACAGTAGGGGATGGTCACAGCTCGATATTGCATGTTTGTGTGACTTTTGTGAGCCGATATCGCAATACACATTGAAATAATTACCTCCGAGAAATTCCATGATTGTAAGCGACGCAAAGCAAAATAGCTCACAGAGTCACTTAAATCGTGAAATTTCCAATTGGCACCTTCACCTACAATGAAATATATTATTAAGAAACATGTATTAACTAAGAAATATGTTACCTGTGTTTCAATGTTATAAACCTCCCTGTCACACAACATTGGTTTGTACTGTGACATATGTTCTCTACGGGCGTGGCTTGAGTAGAGATTCGTGGCATGAACCAGTTTCAGGCATGACACGTATTAACTAGTATAAGGCGTGACACGTATTCCCACTGTTGAACATATGGCGAAAGTATTTGGTGACACATAAAAGCCTCCCGACACGCCAATTGATGAACGACGTACGCGCAACCAAGCAGACGATACGCATAACCTTGCGTTAACCCTTTATTTACTAAATACTCATTGACGAGTAGTTCCCTTGGGAAATGTTCAGACAATAAGTTCAACAGAATTAATTTAGGCCGCTTGTTGAACTCGTTAACCGCACATTTCTCACCAGTGAAATAAATCCGCTAATACTTGTGTTATATACTTGTCGCCTATCTGTCGTCCGCTTATGCACATCCCTTCCAAATTTAATCAACAACCAACCAACCATCAAATATATATTTTTATAACTGGATGAGATAATACATTTAGTTAAACAAGGGTTAATTCCACACAGTGCCTCTGGCCACCTATGTCTGCGTATGACGGTAACACAATTGCCGATTGATTCGCAAACCCCGATGATCGTAGGAGATAATAGGCTGTTCTGTCTAATTATAAATGATAATCGAGAGACACACAGTGTGACTGATAGCGTGCCCTGAATAACAACTATATATATGGCAGTTGAGCGTCAAACCTTTGTAACTCACATACTGTCTCACAGAAATATAAACTACCAGCAGGGTGACTCGGCATGTCCAATAAAACCCGCTCTATACTAAATAGATTCTCCCATTGAGTAATAATTGTATGCATTAGAACGGTATACTATTAATTTATAGAGGGGTGCGCATAATACCAAAGCAGACGACAGACGGAACTATATATAATAAATGTGCACAATATTCACATATATTCGTGGAAAATGTTCAGAAAATAAGTTCAACAAACGACGTTCGGGGCTACATGCGGGGACCACTGGATCGACAAGCACATCGGTGATACATGTTGACATCGGACATGCGTGAACATTGTAGCAGGGCTCGATGTTTCGATGGAATCGCTTCTGATTCAAAAATTTTAATTGTTCAGGGAGGTGTGATTACAGTATCACTGCCCTTTGGCATACATTTTCACTTGGGACTCACCTCTAATTTTACACGAATCTTCGTGTCATATATCTATATGTATCCTGTCTGGTTTTTTAAAGAATGAGACCTCCACTTATTCAAATAAATACACAATAAACTCTGTGTTTTTGGAGGTGTGATTACAATTCAAACTGCCCTTAGAAAGTACCACATAGTTGACGTGTTATTTGAATAATCGGCCATAATAATTGGACCATGAAATTGTGCATGTATTATCATTCTTGTTGTTGATAGGGAGGTGTGAGTACAGCTATTGTATTACTGTGTTCGTGTCCTTATAAAGAAGCCAAATAAATTGGACCGTACATAAGTGAAAGTATTCTATTCTCACTAAGAGGGGAGGTGTGAGTAAAATGTTCCCTGCCCCCAAAAAGTTTCAATATGCCGCCAATAAAGGCGAGAATGAAAACACCGGGAAGATGATGTCTGGGTGTGTCCATATTACAGGAAAGAAAATAATTCCAGAAGATGCCAACACCCTTCAATGTGACACATGCGAAAGCTGGGTTTGTTTGGAATGTACCACAGTTCCCCCGAACAGTTTATGCCACTTTTGTTGACAACGGGAGCAGTGGGCGAATCTTGTTTTCGATGGGTATGTAAGGTAGATGAAAAATTTCTGCCGTCGCTCAAGGAAAGAAGCACAACGTTGACAAGTCTGAAAGCATATAATAAGAACAGATTGGAATTGGTGTAACGGTAAAGGAAGAATTAAAATGTATAAAATGATTTAATTAAAGACATTATAGCGTAGGTGGAAAAGTCATTTCATGAGAAATTCGACGAACGCCACAAAGAGGACCGAAAAACATTTTGTCTCTTAGGAGTTCCTCTATCTGTGAGCAAAAACCCAAACGGAACGACTAATGTAGACAGAGACATTGTAAGTAATATCCGTAACATATATAGCATAGAAAAAAAACAGTGATACGAAAGAAACCCCACCTTTAAAGGTTACAACACAACAAAAGGGAATACGTTCTAATACCCGTAAGCTAAACGAGACAAAGATCATATCTCTACGTGACATTTGCATCCAAAGAGACCACACCGAGGAGAAGAGGCGGGACTGAAAGAGATTGAGGGAGGAGCTCAAAATACTTTTATTTCTCATCACCATTATACAACGGTATTTCAAGAACAGTACGTCACGATTATACACTGGCTGCCCTTCCCAATAATAATAAAACATGAAATGGCAACATTATCAATGTGATACAAAAGAGCGTATGTAATGTATACTAGCAGGTTTACCCGGCGTTGCACAGGTTAAAGTGATGTGAAACCGTCTGCATATTGTGGATGTATGGTGGGAATAGATGATAATCTTGTTCAAAGCTTTACACATATTCTCATAAATTATATATCCAAATAGCATAACAAAACATGAATCTTACGCATGGAATATAAGTAGTAGCTCACCTTGTCGGGTCGGAGCGATTGTCATTTTGTTTATCGCGATTAATCCGTCCCATCAATAAAGATTAGAACTATTTATTTATTTACAACTGCGTATACTCCAGATGTTATAACATGAACATCATAAACACATTAGTTCGCAAAAATAAAAGACGACAATTGGGTTTTACATATAGATGTATCAATCAATCTAGTGGGTTTGACTACGATTTTGAGGACACCAGGTTGTCATATCTCCATGAAGATACAGATGTTTTAAAGAAATGACCAGGTGCTCCTCTGTTCATTGTGCTATACACTGGCTAATTATTCTCAGTTTAAAAGAAATATTGCCATGCACCCATATCAACTACATGTGCCCGACACAGAGCGAGATTTTGAGTTGTTTATGTTAGGCGATGAGTCTGTTCTAAAAATGAAAGATATCTTCTGTATATTGGGCTGATATAACATAGTCAGATGTCAGTATTGGAGGGTCCCGAAAAGTCATGTGCCACTGACTCCGTTTTCTTTTATCTCAGAAGAAATTATATTTGACGGCACGCTGTGACCACTATTGTTGAATAGGCCTTCTATACATTTCCATATCTCTTGTAACTTTTTTGTGGAAACTATATTGAATGGGGCAGACTCATTGTGTTATAATATTAAAATGAGCTATTCTAATATTTTAACATGCACCATTATCTTCCTCGTAAAAAGTTACCACTGCATGTTAGAACGCCTTGGTGCCATCTCGATTGTACCCAGTGAAGTTATATATAGAACACATACAGACAGACATATATTTGCAAATATGTCTAGCACCAAATGTGGCGTTTTTAACACGCACGATTTGATTCCTCGTATCATTTGAGAAGAACGTGTATGAATTTTATGTGAATTGGCATTAAACATCAGTTATGGTGACCCGCCTGTCCCTATTTCGGACTCAAGCGGCGCCTTTGAACCACAAACTTAGACTCATTATGGAGATGAATATATATAAAATTGTTGAAAATTGGCGAGTTTATAAATTCTTATCAAATTTATGGCCCCCATATATTTCACCCAAATGGCACCAATTTGGCGTATTAGATTAAATTTCTCGTATCACGGAGAATAATATATATCAGTCTGGTGGAAATCGGCGCTAAACATATTGTTTGTCCATGTTTGTGTCTCTCTCGCCCTCTGTGGATCCCTCTCTCGAATGGCACCACGTTTGACATCCTTAAACAACAAAATTAGACTCCTGATTTCATGGAGATTTAGTGCCCACCCCCACACAATCTCTCACAGCACCAACATAGCGTCTTTAAATCACACACTTAGATTCCTTGTATCATGGAGAAGAATGTGTATAATTTGGTGGAAATCGGCGCTAAAATTATGTTTATCAATGTTGGTGCCCCTCTCGCTTTCAGTGCACACCTGATTCGAATGACGCCACTTTTGACGGCTTTAAGCCACCCAATTAGACTCCTCATACCATGTGGATGATTTTGTATAAGTTTTTGTATAAAATTGGCGAGTATACAAATTCGTATCAAATTTAGGGCCCCCATATCTCTCATCCAAACGGCACCAATTTGGCGTATCTAAACCACAGGGTTAGTTTTCTCGTATCACGGAGAATATGTATCAATCTGATGGAAATCAGCGCTAAACATTTGTTCACCTTTTGTGTGTTCCTCTCACCCTCTATGCATCCTGGCTCGAATGGACCCACTTGTGGCAGCTTGTGACATCCTTAAACCACACAATTAGACTCCTGATATCATGGAGATGATTATGGATAAGTTTGGTAAACCAATTGGTATCCAATTTAGTGCCCACTAATCCACATCTCTCACCCAAACAGCACCAACATACGTCTTTAAATCACACGATCAGACTCCTCGTATTATGGATAAGAACGCGTATCACTTTGGTGTAAATTGGCGCTAAAATTATTGCGTATCAATTGTGGTGCCCCTCTGCCTTCCAGTTCAACACTGACTCGAATGATGCCACTTTTGACAGATTTAAGCCACAGCATTAGACTCCTCATACCATGGGGATGATATTGTATAAGTGTTGTGGCAATCGGCAATTAAACCCATTCAAATTGAGTGCCCCTCCCACAATCTTTCATTCAAACGACAGCAATTTGGAGTCTTTAAATACGCACAATTAGATTCCTTGTATCATGGAGAAGAATATATATCAATTTGGTGGAAATCGGCGCTAAAATTAGCTTTGTTAATTTCTGTGCCCCTCTCCCCTTCCCTTCATCCATGACGCGAATGGCGCCATGCTTGACATATTTAAACAACACCATTATAATCCACATATCATGGGAATGATTATATGAACGTTTCGTGACAATCGCAGGCAAACATTTGTTCTACCCCTCCCCATTTTCTGTCCCTGACAACGGCGTCACTTTATAAAATTCTAACCCGCACCATTATCTTTCTCGTAAAAAGTTACCCATAGTAGGCAGTTTGTGGCCATCTAGATGGTCCCACGGCGCTAAACATAGTTTATCAATTTTGTGCCCCTCTCCCCTTCCGTGCACCCCTGACTCCAACGGCGACACTCTTGCTATATTTAAACAACACCATCAGATTCCTTATATCATGGGGATGATTATATATAAGTTTCGTGGCAATCGGCGACAAAAAAAAAATTCTGCCCCTCCCCTGTTCTGCCCCTGACAACAACGACGTCACTTTAGAAAATCCTAACCCTCACCATTATCTTTCTCGTAAAAAGTCACACCTAGTATACCCCTTTGGTGCCATCTAGATGGTCCCCTGTGGATTTCTATAGAACACAGACAGACAGACATACAGACAGACATTCGCAAATATGGATATAGATACAGGGGTGGGGTTGGCACTACCAGTGTATACACAAACCAATTACGCATACGTCAAATGGGCACCCACCGCTACAAGTTCATCGATTACCGACGTAGTGTTAAATAATGATATGGATACATTACTTCAGTAACTGCTTGTATTACATGTAAATCTGGGTTGAATCAGTGGGAGTTGATACATATGGAGAGGGATGTTGTATTGGGGGAGTGGAGGAGTGTTCGGTATGTTTACGGATGGGGTTGAGAGGTATATATTTAAGGTCCATGTTCATACTCGTTGTGTTTATATTATTTATTATAGTATAGCTTTTTTATTTGAGCTGAAACCACTAAACGAAGGAGAGAACAAATACGTTATTAGAAATTGTGAAATTCTTCCTCTTGACATTCATTGTACACTCTTAACTAAAACAATCCACGTTAGCACTATATAGTGCCTGTGTTAACTTCCAATGATATTATATGGACTGGGGCACCTACATATGATATAGGCGCTCTATATAATCAACGTGCTGACCCAAGCTGATTTGAAAACGGCGATCACGTGGTGCACGCTCAATTATCACATTGGCAACAAAACAATATGGCCGTCTCCAATCGTATTTCGTTTAGTTTTACAATGTACATATACCGTACAACAACAGAGAAAAAACGACACATCACCCGCGCACACCTCTTAGTTGGAAGTCGTATTTTTTCATCAACATACAATTATCCAACAAATGTGGGCTGTATGGTGTGCTGATGGATTGACATTTGATATCCAAGATGGCTGGTGGTTGCCACGTTTGTTTTAAACAAATTTTGGTAAAAAATGGATACTCCCATCTAGATGTTACCTAGAAGTTTCATATGAAGTTTGGTGACGATTGGATGAGAAATGTGACCTGTAAGATGTGCTAAAGGATTTGGTCGTACAGAGAGTACAATCCAAAATGGCCGCTAACAGCCATGTTTTTTCTTTTTACAAAATTCTGGAACAAATGGTAGGCATCCATCGAGAGGTCACACCGAATATCCATATGAACTTTGGTAATGATCGGATGAGGGATAAGCTCTGCAGGGTGTATTAAATGATTTAGTGATGCAACGAGTAAAATCCAAGATGGCTGACAGCGGCCATATTTTTCATCAAAATCAATCAAATTTGACAGCCCCCGCCTGGAGGTAATCCTTTGTTTTATTATGTTTTTTTTGCTAGTCTTTAAATCTGATCTTTTCCATGTCAATGTTTGTTTGTTTGGTTAGGATTTTACGTCGTTTTAGCCGTTGGGCCAAATCACGATTGGGAAAACAGAATCGGAATTAAGCGAAGAAACTGTGTATAGACGTAACCGTGAATTGGACTAAAATGAAACTAAATATGTACAAATAAAAGTACCCAAAATCAGAGCGAGAGTGCTCAATTTGGTTCAGAACCTTTAAGAAACTGACCACTGTGCAAAACACATACAAAACAGAATATCAAAAAATACAGCAATACTGCTATGGGAAGAGCCAAGTTATAAAACTGCATAACATTAATCAGCAAAAATAAATAATTTAATTTAACAAGACTGTGACAGACCTTAATATGTTAAGTAGCTGTCAAAAAAGCATCCTGAATGATTGATAAGATATTTGTAATATCTGTTGAATCTGGCGTGAATATTAATCAATTCATCAAGTTGACTATCGAGTGGTAGACTAGTCAGGCGAGCCTTCGCCCAATCCCCAGCCCATATCCACTCACTATGCATTGCGTCCCCTCCTGCCAAATGGACAGGTTATCGTTATACATCGTAGTGAACTTTGAATACTCAAAGTTATAACTGTTGGTCTGAGAGTCTAAACTTTTGACGGATTTTGGAGATTTCTGTTTTGGAACAATGTAATCATATCCCTTAGTTGTTTTGGTAAAACTGTAGGAGCTGTATCCATTGCCCGTGAGACAGGTTCTGGAACAGGAATAATATTATTCTCTTGAAATTGGGTTGCTAGTGAGATATTGAAAAGTTTTGTTTGACCATCGCTGAGTGCCGGCGTCAACATACTTTTTTCGAGAAACGGCAGCTGAGTATGTGACTTGAGCAATTAATGGTCTGGTACCAACTATTTGCTTTGCATCTGTATACGATAAATGTTTTTCAGCCTTACATGTTTGTATCTTGAATTCATAGTCCCATATGGGAGATGAACGATCCATTACAGCATGTGAACCTTGACAATTCGAAAAATTTTAGGATTTGTACAATCCTTATGATCATGACCAGAAACAGAACATCGTGCACAAATGGTTTCTTCACTTCTACAATTTTCCTTGTCATGGCCATAGCCCTGACATTTAAAACATCGCAATGGATTTGGAACATAGGTACTTATATCTACCTTCATATATCCAACATTCAATGTCGGTAGATGTTCGCACCGATTGAAGGTCAGAAGATAACTATTCAGAGGAACTCGAAAACCATCAACAGTTTTTGTAAATCGAGGACTTCTGTAACCAAAATACTGGTGTTTGTGCAATATTAGTTAGCTGTAGCAGAGCATCAGATTGAACTTTCTTTGAGCATTAACCCTTTACCCAACAGAACGGCCCTTTGCCAATGCATTCTCTTATATATGCGAGTCGACCATAGGTCGCCTCGCATATATAAGAGAATGCATTGGCTTAACACATTAAAAATTATAAAATTGTTAAAGAATGTAAGAAAAAATGGTAAAAAGTGTTAAAAAAAGATTTTTTTTTAAGCCAATGCATTCTCTTATATATGCGAGGCGACCTATGGTCGACTCGCATATATAAGAGAATTCATTGACACAGGGCATAACTGTAACTATCACAATGTGATCAAGGAGCCGGTTCCAATGATATCCACATTTGTATGGTTCTATTGAGACAGACCGAAGATATTTTAGGCTGTTGAAGCTTTATTTGGCCGGTTTTGGCCGGTTTGTTGGGTAAAGGGTTAAATCAAGAGAGAGCCACTTATTGACCCAGTCCTGATTTGTTTAACACATTTCAATTGTCCAGCAATGCTTTGTAGTGTTTTGTCAAGGCCAAAAATGGAAAGTCTCTTCACATTTGGGTCAAAACCAAGAACCAAGTACTGAGGGAATACCACAGCATCATTGGAACTTGGCGAGTCACCATTCTTACGAGCAAGACGTTGTTTTTAGGTTTGAGTTCCCATACGAAAAGCAAAAAATCGACAACTAGCCAGCAGCCGCCGTGGACTACCGTTCAAATTCTGGTCGGGCCAACGACTGGTACATAGCTGAAGCGGTGACCCGTTTAGCCACTGCATATAGCAGCCCCCGGTACCTCTCCACAGTGATGCAGGCGTGAACAACACAGGATTCAACAATCATCAGGACGAACTCAAGAGAGAACAGAAACATCATACATTAAAACACAGAAAACAATACTTCAAACAGCAGGCGAGCAATACAACATATACACAAAATTGAATCTGAAGCACTGTGGAGAGGCATGACTAGACGATTGATTGAGCCGGGTCAACTCAACTACCAGTCTCGAAGACATGTAGGACCAAAGAGGACCATGAGCTAAGTCGTATCCGCAGGTCGATGACTCACGTGATATGACCGCCCAAGTACATACAGGACTCACACACCACACCTCACGGGGTGCACCCCACGCCAAACAGGGTGCCACATTAGGGTATGTTAAACCCCGCAGTGGGGCGGTAGGCTATTCTACCCCGGGCCAACACGGGTTTCCATATCAATGTGCATTGGTAGATCATTGATGAAAACATTTAACAAGCTGACCTTTTATTACCCATTGGTGTCATCCCTCATCATTAACTGATCGTGAACTCAACCCCCTACCAATAGTTAAGTGCATACTTAAAACAGTTTGTCCCTTTATTTTGAAGGAAAATAACTCTATGAAACAATTTACAGGGCAAAGAAAATTGTGTAAGCCGGGCTGCTGAACCACCCACCACCCCCGCCTAGTGTTCGGAAAACAATTGCAGACCCCCTGCAACATATGGCAATATTTTGTACGAAATACACAACTATTTGCGCCTGGAGGGATTGATGATGCCAACACTCCATGATTTCGGTTTGATTGTTAACCGGAGAAAAAGTTAATTTGGAAAAATCGGCCGATATCTAGTATACACATAAATATTTTCCTTGATTATATTTTGTTTGTTTGTGTCCACTGTCGTCATATGTTGACGAAACAGTAAAGTATCAGGTTTTGTGTCTCTGGTACTATATGTACAAGGACTTTTCCCAGTGGATAAGTCACTCAACTTATGTTACAAAGCTGATGGAGTGTTGCACTATTCTTCGCCACTTGAGTTCTGAAACTGTTACCTACCGTGCCCGAATTGAACATTTTGACATACCCATTCAGATTCAGATAATGATCTGACCAAAAATAAAGGCGAAACAATATCCAGCGTTCGAGTCAACTAGTACTAGTAATATATGTTAACCGCGGTAACCAAGGAAATTACCGCCGTGTTAATTTTTTGCGACCACATTAATTTTTCTCGTCCATGACCGCGATTCAACCGGTTCATTATTTCGTGAGCGCCATACACCGTGTTAATTCTTTTCCGATAAGTTTAATGTTTTATGTCAACTAAGCAATTAATAAATGTTAATAAATTATATCGAATATTTATTATATACAGTTCATAGCTAGGCTTTTTTTTACAGCCATGATATTAACTTAGTACAAACATCGAGAAAAACAACGAGTTTGATATCAACATTTTGAAAACATGCGAGCGTTCGACGTTTGGCGCCATTTTCAATCACCACGTTTTTGATTGATAAATACCACCTCTAAAACATCATGAAATCTTTATTTGCAAGTCAACCAGCCTTGCAATTGACATTTATCTTCCACGGCACTGCTGTAGAAATGCATGGAATTCTTATGGAATATTATTAGGGCCACTTCATAATAGCGCTTCTGGCGCACACCGAAGGCGACAGAAGCAAAATTACTCGCGCACCAGAAGCGACAAAATACACGTACATATATGCCACATAATGTCGCATGTTTTGTCGCTTTCGGTGCACGCCAGAGGCGCCATTAATAAGTGGCCCAAATACTAATCCATACATTTTATATTGGCTTCTACGGAATTTTCAACGGCAACGGCTTTAAAATTTGCCGTAGCTACATATAGTTCGAGGACTGTGTTAACTATACACAAAACAATATTTCAACTAATAAACTGTGCACGAGTTATTCAACAAGTTGGCCATTGACCGACATTCGCGACTGCATCATCAATTAAAACAAAACTAAATAAAAATCATATAAGCATCGCATGGATCATTAACTAAGGTCGATTAATTAGAGTAGGGCTGTATTAGTCTAGGCAAATATGGACATATGTGTCGCCTGGAGAGGGAATTTATGAGACCTACATTTTTGGTTAGCATGAACGCTTAACTTTCGGAATCAGTATGTTGGCTTTGTCAGATAGGCGGACTTTTTTTTGCACCGCGTGGTTTTATTGAGGCACCTGGTGATAAAAGCGGTCATTTTTTAAATAAAGCCGACATATTTGACAGAGTATATTCACACATTTTGAGAAGAGATATTCATCCAATGTTGATACCTGTGAATGCGGCGATAAACATATTAAGGTAATACATGTAATCATTGAATCTCGGAATGACAGTAATGACGTCATGTGACGTCAAATAATGTTTAGAGTGAGAAGAATATGGCGATTCACGCAAAGCGTTGCCTTTCGTTTCTGATAAAATCAGAAGTGAGATGGTTATGCCCATTTATTTTATACCATGGGAAACTACTGCCAATTAGCTACGTTCTAATATATTACTTATCGCTGTTGGTCGCATTAGTTTTTATCAAAGGCAGAAAAATCAACCCTCCCCTAAAGCTGAGAGGCGTCAGGCTGTGGCGCAAGGCACACATAACGCACGAATATGTGTCAAATTGCGAAATTAAAACAACGGCCGTCGATGGACTGCAAAGGTATTGTCTAATATATATGTGTCGATCGACAGAGTCGAGCATTCAAGTAAAAATATTACATTTTGTACATCCTGACTAAAGTTTTTAATTTTTTTTTGATTTTTTCCCAAAAAAGATAATATAAAATTTATTTTGTCTTCTTCCGGGAGGCAAAAATGAAAATGATGTATGAAGGGTGGAGATAATTAGTGTATACGGTAATTTCGTTCTGTCTTGGTTTAAAAACTGGTCTAATAACCCAAGATGGCTGCCAATATGGTGGCCGGTATATAGGTGGGAATTGTGAAAGTTGTAAAAACGCACGATTACTTGCCAAAATGGCTTAACTAATACAACGGTCGTTAATAAACTGCTACAGTTGTATGTAGTATATATATCCCGATCCATTGAGTAGAAAATTTAAGTAAAACCGGTACACAAAGTACCTCCTGGCCCCAATGTTTAATAAATATTTATTAGTTTAGTCCAATTAAAACTAATCGAAAACCTATTTTTGTCATCTTCTCGAAATGTATCAAGACAATAATGTAGTGTGGGTGGATATAATTTGAATGAACGACAATGTCATGCCGTCGGCGGTTACTACATGGCATATTAACCCCAAGATGGCTGCCAATACGGTGACCGGTATATGGATGGAAATTGTAAAATATGTCATGTCGCAATTAACACCACCATCGCAATGAAATGTCTTATACAACCAATAGTCCTATTATATTCATATCATTTTGCATTACTAGGACGTAAAAGTGGCCAGTTCTATTAAATAGCAACCAGATTGACACACACGAGTGAGAGGATTGACAAATATCGCATTCATTCGCGCTGAAGGAAGATTTGTCAAGTAAGAATAAGGGAATTATGTAGGTTATATTAAATATAACACGATATTTAAGCATACTTGGCAATCTCTATGGCTATTTGTAACAAAATTCGACCGCGAATAACAGAATTAACCAATTAACCAATTCGGATATATATCTCATCAAATAACTCATGCTGATACGAATCGTTATTTACCCTCCATCACATAGGCGTGGTTACAAGAACGGAGCTACTGATAAATTGGGTCTCGTGCATACCGCTCTAAAAGTAAGAATAAATGGATCTCATTGACCAATAGCAATTGCTGCCCAGTCCAGCAAATTATCAAACCGTCACATCATACATGTTCGTTCAGTTTCATCATCACGCAATAGACTCGTAGTCAAGGCTCTGAGCGATATTTCCAACAACGAAAATACCAGCGATGTGGTAAATCACATAAACTGTCAAAATATGTCCCTATATATTTCGATTGTATGTTACTCTGTATAGTATAGTACTGGAGTCTCGTGTCATCCCATGTGCACTCCTGATTTCCAGAAGTGACTGAACAATTGCTTGTAGGACGAGATACCCCAAATATGGACACTTATCCCTCGCTAGATGAACAGTCATATTATCCATATCTGTCTATGCTGATGAGTAGTTAGGGTTACTTCTGGAAGGCTGTGCATTTAGAAAACAGCGTACATATCGGAGTATTGGCATGGAGTTTTATCATGTAGATTGATACATTTTGAACTTTTGGTATCCCAGTGTAAGTTTTAGCTCATTATAACACCAAAATAAAAAGGACGACAATTGCAATTATTGTTATACATGCCATACGCAGGTTGATACCAGGAGGCGTATAATAACTTTCTAGATAAGTCCAGAGATAATGCGGTTAGAGACCTGCTGATGCCAGCAGGTCGGATGTCTGAAAACATACCATATTTTGATTATGGCCGTTCATGATTAAAGCATTATAAAGCCAGATGTGTTGCAGTTAAATTCAAATGGATCCATAGTTATCCCACTATGCGCGACGTGAGTGGACCGTGTGTAGTGCGTATCCTGATATTAAATTGTGGTAGTGTTTGATGTACAAATGGGTAAAACAAAATGGGATCACGAGTCTTGGTGTAATTTGTCGCTGCATCTCAAAAATGATATATAGTAACAACTTCTGTGCAGATCAGAATCTGATCTACGATAACTCATCCATAACAACTCCGAATGTGCTGAGCGAATTAAGTAACTTGACACGATAGCCGTAGTTTAGTATTTACTTAACAGCGTGTGATGAATACATGCATATGTCTTTATACAATCGGGACGATATGAGGACGAGGAATTATTCGCCATATTGTTTTCCACCGGTGTTGCCTGTAAATACGAATATTAAATACAGCCCGATTGATTCATAATGACATGGGTTTTACGTTATAAACACAAATGGTACTTGCAGCAGCAACAGGTCTCCTGGTCTGAATATGACACGTTCAGGTGTAACATAACGTAGACAAGTTTACTTTTCCACCAAGTTGGAAATAAATTTTTTGATATTTCTGTAGGTTATCGCGTTCATATATTGCAAATAAAGCGGTCCTTCATGGCGATCTTGTTAAACGGAAACTGCATAATTAAATTAGGCACACAGGAGGGATTCTCATTCTGGACATGACTATTCTTATGTTTATCACTGAATTTGTACAACGAGCGCTATCGTTTTCTGAATCTCATCTTCTCTGCGTTATTGGACACTAGTCAATGAAAGCGGCGATGGTGATTTAGGGTCTGGAAAATTCACTCTGTGTTATCACGACCGTCTTCTGTGGGTCGAAGCGGTTGTACAGCAATTGTACATTGTATATAGCAGATTAATCGAGGCACTGACTCAGAATCAAAACCATTGCTCCAAATGTGATTGATTCAGTGTCAATCAGTGAGTGTGAACAAATTATCATTTATTATCGAAGTGGTCATGTATTTATCGGATGGCACAATGCGATGTTCCTTATCTCACATCTAGCTTTAAAATCGGTCCCAATTTTCGCCCAATCAAGTCGGGTGTGAAACCACATCAACCTCGTCTAGCCCAGACTTCGATAATGGTATCCACGCCATATCCACATCATATGTAGTTATGTACCATCATATATGGTAGCACTTGGAATAATATTCAGTGAGAAAGATTGACCTTCTATTTTCGGGTTTAGGTAATATCATAGTTATTGTGTCACAGGTGGCTGGCATAAATAACAATCACGCATTCAATGTATTACTGTTACTCGCTTCTGTTTTAAACAATCCTGTTCATCTGTAAATACCTCGCTCAAAGTGCCACCTATTTCAAGGGACACGGATTAATTGAGAACGAATACTCATGAATGCATGATTCGTCAATAATGGGCACCATTCTGGTAGATATTTTAAATAGAATTGCGCATCATGATGTCCCGGAGTAACCAGGGACGTGACTAGAGGGTCTCCGTTGGGTGGGGGTGTACACCCTGGGGAAATTCCAACTGCACCCCCTTGAATCAGAATCACACCACACACAAGTTTTGCATAATTCCATTTCAACCCCCTTGCACCTCAGTACTCATGCCTAATATCCTATATATTCATAAACCATGGTTCTACATTCCCGGTATGACAACATTCAGATATTTTAACCTGAAAAATTGCATAAATCCTACCATCTAGTGGTCTAACTCCAGACAAATACATACGGCTACGGACATGGCACACCGGGATGACCATGGTTTTTCGGCCCGGTGTGAGAAAATTTTGAAAACTATACAAGTTGGTAAATTCTCCAACTGATGACCATTTCAGTGCACAAGTTTGACCAAATGTAGTAAAATATTGTGTTGTTAAACTAATTAGCCGTTTTATATTGGCCATGGGAGGGACAATGACACACCGGGCCGACTATGGTTCGGCCCGCTGTGCGAAAATTTCCAACTGATGACAATTCCAATGACGATGTTGACCAAATGTATGACACTATTGTTTTCTTAAATTAACTAGCAGTTTGTTGACTGCCCACGTGGTAGGGACCAGCAGGACACAAGCTTTCCAAGTGTTGGAAATTTCCAACCTGTCACCCCCCTAAGGTTGGAAAATTTCCAACTGATGACCATCAGTCAAAACATTTAACCAAAAATAGGAAAATATGCAAATTTTGGTCCAAAAACGATTAATTCCCCCCAATAAATTGTTTGAAAATCAAACTACAATAACATTTTCAACTAATTGTTGATGGAAAATTTCCAACTAACGTTTTGGCAGGTATGAAGTTTCCAACTGTTGAAAATTTTGACCAAAGTTGGGGGGTGAGACCCCCCATACCCCCTGTCGCCACGTCTCTGTGAGTAACATGATACAATGAATATAATACTTTGGGTTGTGTGAGACATTAGATGGCGGCAATGACGGCGATAAAAGTGAAACATGACATATTTCACCATTTATTCTGACCACCGTATTGGCAGCTATCTTGGGGTTAGTAAGCCATTTCGTAATCTAAAAACAACATTGAATAATCGTACCCACCTAACATCTCCACCACGCTACATTCTGTGCGTTATGGTTTCCGAGAAAATGACAAAAAAATGGTTTTAGGTTATTTTTGGAGAAAAATACCTAATTTTTTTTTTTTTTAAATGTGCCAGGAGGTGCATTGTGTAATATTTTCACCTATTGTTCGAGTTTGTAGATTGGGATATATACATTCAACTAGAGTTTAGCAGTTCATCAACGACCGCTTTGTTAGTTAAGCCATTTAAGCAAGTAAATGTGCGTTCTTACATATTTCCCAATTTCCACCTATATTGCGGCTGCCATATTGGCAGCCATTTTGGGTTAGTATGTCATTTTTTAATCCAAAGCGGAATGAAATTGCCGTATACATCAATTATCTCCACCCTTACAATTCTTTTCTTGTTTTGCCTTCCAGAAAATAAAAAAAAAATGCGTTTGATATCACTTTTTTGGAAAAATTCTAAAATTTATTAAACTTTCGGGTTTGGGGGTACATTATATATTGTTTCTACTTTAATGTTCGAGATTGCCGACATAAATTTATATATTATTACATTCTTTAGCAGACTTTCAACGGCCGTTGTGTTAATTAAGCCTATTGACATGTAACCGTGAGTTATGTGTGCCTTATACCACAGAATGGCGCATCTTAACTTTAGGGGGGAGGGTTGATTTTTCTGCCTCTGATAAAAAATAATGCGGCCTAAAGCGATAAATTATATATATAAATATAGCCAATTGGCAGTAGTTTCCCATGGTATAAAACAATGCGGCATACCCGTCTTACTTTATGATTCAAAAGAAACGAAAGACAACGCTTTGCGTGAATCGTCATATTTGTCACGCCCAAAATATTATTTGACGTCACATGACGTCATGACTGCAATTCCTAGATTCAATGGTTACATGTATTACCCTACTCTGGTTATCGCCCCACTCTCAGGTATCAGGAATATTTCTTCTCAAAATGTGTGAAAATACTCTGTCAAAAATGTCAGCTTTATTTAAAAAATGACCGATTTTTTCATCGGGTGGCTCAAGAAACCACGCGGTGAGAAAAAAGTCCGCCAACATACGGATTCCGAAAATTTTGTATTTACGCTTACCAAAAATGTAGGTCTCATAAATTCCCTCTCCAGGCGACACATATGTCCATATTTGCCTGGCCTATATACATGTACCGATGAATCATGTTGTTAAAGGTGTGACTAAACACCACCCGGACCAGCCAGGCACGACCGTCCCTGCGGTGTATAAGGGTGATTTTAATGTCAATAATTGTGCGGTGGTGCATGGAAACCCACTCACGCACGGACGGGTATGGGTCGCGGCCATAAACTACGACAAACCTTAGTAAACCGCCCAACCATGCCGTCTCCGTTGTGATGTCATCTTTGAAATGTTGAACCCCACCCCTGTGTTGCAACTTTTTAACTTGTACTTCAATCTTTCCAACTGTTGGACATTTCCAGAACTGACACCACTAAGGCTGGAAATTTACAACTGATGGTAGCTCTCCATCACACCAAACGTTTCACCAAACGTAGAACAATATGCTACTTTTGGTATAACAACTACAAATTCCCCAATAATTACTGATGTTGTGTCGCGTGAAATTCCCAACTGTTGAAAATGTTTACCCCGAGCCACCACGTCCCTGATTCGCCTTATGTACATCGCCGACCAGCTCTGGCAACTATTCCACCCTTCTTAAATATCACTCCAGAAATTATTTGCTCAATAAAATATCCAAAATACGCATATCCGGAACAATGACGTGCGCATAACTGTCTCTAGGGAGCAGTTCCTAGTAATTTCATGTTAATGTGCAGCTGTCGCGCAATTATTCTTGTCAGGTAATTATACAGCGAATGGTGAGATTTTATGTTTGGTCCCACATCGAGCAAATTGGATCGAGCATCTCCATGTAACCACACATGTAACACCCAGCATGTTCCCCTGTAAATAAGCTCACATAGAACTTATTTAGAACACAAGAAGTAAGCCCATATAGGGATTATTTGAATATGAATATATGTTATATATGACCCTAAATGGGACACAATCAAAACAGTCGTATATGAGCTTATTTCAATTCGAAATACGCTCATTCAAAATAACCTAGGTTATGATGTAATCGCTCTGAATTGTTGGTGCATTTCCTGGCTATCATTGGCCCGTTCTCACCAGGCTATAAAATACAGCACCGAAAGGCCAATATAAAATGAAAGTGTCAATGACACTGCAGCTCAATTTGGAAAGGCGTTAATAATTGTATGATGAGCAGTCAATATAATGATAAAGAAGGAAAGTCACAAATTTTCAGTAAATGGATTGTATTTGTGTAACTGAAATTAATTTCATTTAAAAAAGGTATCCACTAAATGTGCGCTGCAGGGTGTGCCGATGGATTCAAATGTGAAATCCAAGATGGCTCCAGGTGCCCATTTATTCTAAACAATTTAGGAAGAATTGGACAGCTTCCATCTAGAGGTACCACCAAAGAACCATACGAGTAAAATCCAAGATTGCCGATGGCGACCATGTTTTTTTTAACGAAATTTGGAAAATATCGTTGTCTCCCAGATAGAGGTCACCCTGAAGATCCGTACGAAGTTTGGTGACGATCGGATGACGGATGTTGCCTGTATGTTGTGCCGAATGAGTTAGTCATGCAAAGACTAAAGTCCAAGATGGCCGCTGTCAGCCATGTTTTTGTAAAACATTCCGGAAAACATCGTTGGCTCTATCTGGAGGTCGCCCCGAAAGCCTTTATGAAGTTTGGTGACGATCGGATGAGGGATGTGGCCTGTAGGATGTAGTCAGACACAGAGTAAAATACGAGATGGCTGCCGTCGGCCATGGTTTAATCATCTAGATGTGATCATAATCATGCCTGTAATTTTCCAAAATGTTTCTTATATATATATGCGGGCGGCAGTGTGTGCCGATGGTTTTCAAATTTGAAATACAAGATGGCTGCTGCCGGCCATGTTTTAAACGAATTTCAGATATAATCTATGGATCCCATCTAGAGGTCACCGTGAAGATCCGTATGAAGTTTGATGACAATCGGATGATGGATGTGGCATGTAAGGTGTGCTAAAGGATTTAGTTATGCAAAGAGTAAAATAAAAGATGGCTGCCGGCAAATTCGGAAATAAAATTGATGGCTCCCATCTAGAGGTCACCCCGAAGATCCATATGAAGTTTGGTGGCGATTAAATGAGGAATGTACATGTATTATGTAGGGTATACCAAAGGATTTAGTCATGCAAAGAGTAAAATACAAGATGGCTGCCGGCGGCCATGTTTTCATCGAACATCGAAAAAGTGCTCCTAAACTCGCCTGTAAATTTTCAAAACATTTCTTCACTAAATGCGGGCTACATGGTGTTCCAGTGGATTCAAATTTGAAATCCAAAATGGCTGCTGGCAGCCATGTTTTTTAATTTCGGAAAATATTCGTTGGCTCCCATCTATGGTTCACCCCAAAGATCCATATAAAGTTTGGGGATGGTCGAATGAGGGAGGCGGACTGTAGTGTGGCAAGGGAATGTGTTGACGGAAGCACGGCTAGACCCACGCATGGACGACGGACGCCAACCCACCGCAATAGCTCAAACTTTATACAACTTGGACAATCTAAATCAGCTTGTATTATATAAGATATACTACTTCAATATCTAGAAATGTCCGTGACCATTTATATTTGGAAGAATACAATCTAAAAATTTAATTCGCTCTCTCACCCAATTTTTTTCTGAAAATGTTGGATGTAAATCTAGTAGTTTATTTATATTGGTCTTAGGGGAGTGACTGTTTCAGCGTGAACGTTTGCGGACACGAACCTGTCTACTAAACAATCAATAAATCGGGTAGTTTGACCATATATGGCAATTTCGGGGTATGCTAACACATGTAAATCACATAATCAGGCAAAGATATACAAATCAACATTACCTGACAATTTAGTTACGGGTAGAACGGAGTCTTGGTTACCATGCACATAATCGGCAAATTTAACTTAGTTTTATTATCGTAAGCACTGGTATAATTACATGACATTATAGTTATGGGCGACAGGAGCCAGTCTAACACGTTTAGCTCTGAAATAGTATCCCCGCACAATAGGGCCAACAGCCTGGCGTGGCGATATATTAAAATTAATTGTCCATAGGGTATTTGATGTATAAATGCTTTATTTGTGCAAACAGTAGTTTGTTCTCAAATAAAGTATATGCATCATACACTATTTACACAATAACAGAAGATAGTGTGATCTAACACCAGCAAACGTCTATAACCGGCCATTTCCGCGGTGCAAACATTGAATACAAAGACTTTGCTATCCAATTTTGTTTTCTGCATATCAAAGCAGAACATTTCCATTCTCCAAGCAATAATGCTTTATTTACTCGGTATCAATTGTTTCGACATCCGGACAGTGTAAGACCATTGGACGCACAGTGCATACTCATTTCCCATCACAATACACATGCATAATACATGAAGCCGCCAAGCTGTGACTTCATTGAGACAGTGGAGTTACCAGCAATTATCAGTTTGTGGGCAAGAATAACGCCAATCGGACCTACTTTATCCGAGGAACCTGCCATTCGACAGAGCCACATGAAAGCTGACCGTGATAGGAACCATGTGATCCGATAATGGACGTTCTACATAACCCATAAGCTCGAGGCGTCAATCTAGCGTCCGTGACTTCTGTGTAGATTGCTGTTTAGCCCGTAATCTTACGGCAATTTACTCCGGAGACGACAATGAAATCGGCTAGACCAGAGTCGAAAAGTCGGAGAACGGGAGCCGGCTTATGTTGATTGGTAGATCTTATGACACAGAGCGTTGTCGTCATATTGCTGAGGTGACCATTGTTCAGCCCTCATCTATATCTCAGCTGTATGTGAGTAAGACTTGATGATATCGAATTTCATTATAGTGAAGTCGAATTCAAAGGAAAACCATTTGTAGCTGAAAATTTGGCGATATGTTTCGTTACCGGAACAGAAGAAATTGTCTTTAAACTAAATAATAAAATCGAATATTTATGAAAATCACATCGAAAAAAAAATGAAAGCTGATATTATGAACTCGTTGGTTTGTTAGTTTGTCCAGATTCCTTAATATCAACCGGGCACACTTTATCCGAGGAACCTGCCATTCAACAGGGCAACGTGGAAGCTGACCGTGTTAGGAACCACCGGATCCGATAATGGACTCTCCACACGACCCAGAAGCTCGAGGCGTCAATTTACCGTCCGTGACTTCTGTTGAGATTCCTGTTTAGCCCGTAATCTGCGGCAATTAAATCCTGAAACGACAATCAAACCGGCGAGACCAGAGACGAGAGGTCTGAGAACGTGAGGAGTCTCATGTTGAGTGGTAGATCTTATGACACGGATAGTTGCTACCATATTGCTGAGGTGATCAATTTTTCAACCCTCACGTAAATCTCAGCTGGATGTGAGTAAGACTTGATGCTATGAATTTTCATTTATTGTAAAGTCGACATCTTTTCTGAAAGATGTTTTTGGAATTGAATGGAAAACCATTTGTAACCCAAAATTTGGCGAACATTTTGCGTTTCCGGAACAGAAGAGATTCTCTTTAAACTAAATAATAAAATCGAATATTTAAGAAAATCACACCGATACAAAAATGAAAGCTGATGTTGTGAACTCGCTGGTTTGTTAGTTTGTCCAGATTCCTTAACCTCAACAGGACCCACTTTATCCGAGGAACCTGTCATTCAACAGGGCAACGTGGAAGCTGACCGTGTTAGGAACCATCGGATCAGATAATGGACTCTCTTCACGACCCATAAGCTCGAGTCGTCAATTTACCGTCGCGAGTTCTGTTTGGATTCATGTTTAACCTGTAATCTGGGGCAATTTACTCCGGAGACGACACTCACACCGGCTAGACCAGAGTCGATAGGTCTGGGAACTGGAGCTGGCTCATGTTGAGTGGTAGGTCTTATATGACACAGAGCGTTGCCGACATATTGCTGAGGTGACCATTGTTCAGCCCTCACGTATATATCAGCTGGATGTGAGTAAGTCTTGATGCTATCAATTTTCATTTATAGTAAAGGCGACATCTGTTCTGAAAGATGTTTTTGGAATTCAATGGAAACCATTTGTAGCTAAAATTTCGGAGAAAATTTTGCGTTTCCGGAACAGAAGAAATTGTCTTTAAACTAAATAAACGTGAATAGTTGGACCAGAGTAGAGTGGTCGGAGAAGAGGAGTTCGCGTCTGTTGAGTTGTAGGTCTTACGTCACACAGAACGTTGCCATAGTATTGCTGAGATCATTCGTAGGACCGAATTTTATGATATGTTTCGTTTCGGAACAGAAGAAATTGTCTTTATTACTACTAAATAAAATCGCACCAAAAAAAAAAACAATGAAAGCTGATATTGTGAACTGGTGGATTCACTGGTTTAGTAGTTCTACTAGATACTTTAAACGAACATGCTCGTTTGAGCTTCCAAATTTTTTCTCGTAATTTGGAAGAGGTATAAGAGGTTGATAAGTACACGAAATATTTATAATACTTGACATAGTCACAGTTATTTTCCAGCTGTTTTCAATATTTCGCTCAGGAATGAAAGAAACGCTCTTTATTTATACCATATCAGGAATTGACTAAAACGGAACGCTCTTTTCTGTTCCATGCCTTACACAAGGTTGTTGTTTGTTTGGGACCCAAATATCGTGTTCATAGTTATATTTGTATGAATTCAATGCGTCTTTCTGGGACACATAATGCCCGTAGAAAGGTAGTTGGAGTGCGTATCGACATATTTCGATACCAGGGAAATTGTTCAAAAGCTAATATCATGTGTATTTAGTAACGCAAACCGCCGTGCGGCTTCAACCTCAATCGAACCCACTTTATGAGAGGAAACTGCCGCTCGACATCGTGTTGCTGGGAACAATTGTCGGACCATCATATAAATCTTAACGGGAAATTGTTTTTGCCTTGATTCTGTCGATTTACAATTATAGTAACCGGAATATTGCTGACATTGTAAGGGAGATACATGGAACCTATAGGTCAGAATTAGGTGATATTAGTAAAATGTTCATAAACAATTTGAACATTTGAACATGCATAGTTGAATATTTCGTAAATCACAACAAATGAGAACGTACATGTATGGTGTGATCTATTGTACATCACTGTTTAATAGTTCGACTATATTCCATTTGGTGGGATAAACGTAGTTATATCTTGAAGGACAGAAACTGCCACGTTGAAGGTTCTGTGACAATTTGTACTAACATCCGATCTAATAAAACAAACCAATTGTTACACAAGTTAAGTGCCCTAGCAACACATCCACCAGTTTAATGGTTTATCTCCGTTCTGGGAGACAGAATGCATGGCACTCAATTGTGAACGGTAAAGACATAGCATGTACTTATTCGGGTCCGTAAGTTAGTATTCAGGCTCTATGCCAACTGGTGGAATATAGCATTCTAGTAACATCGCCGAAATTTCAAACAAATCTACCTTACCACTCCATGGAAAACATCGTCTGAACTATGCGCAATTGTAAATATTTACTTCTCGATTCGGGACGCTACTATCTGCGATAAGCTAACGAAAAAGATTTCGCCATCGAGAGTCAATGTATTTAATTAATATATAAGAATGACAATACTTCTTTGGGCAAAATTATTCTCCACTTCTATGTGATCACCCTACCGGAGTGTTTCACATCACTTTAACGGGTGTCTCCAACAGTTACCATTAATCCAGAGTGTCACGTAACTGCGGTCTCACATTACACTGGGATACTATTGCGACCAGTGCCTGATAGTGCCATTCTGTTAAAATTTACATTGTAGTATTACGCGATCTTTTATCTTTGCAAAGCATGCGACGTCATTATGTCAGTGATCTAAACGTATAGATGTATGTCAGTATGTCAGTATTCCGACAGTACGCCCGTTTAAGAAAAAATCCAATGCGAACGGTTGTTCCTTATCAGAAAACACGACATCTGAACTTGGGTATATATATATTTTTTTAGCCATCTGTTTTCTCAGATAAACATGCGGTACTTTGTTTAATATATGTATTACCCACATGTAAACATTTAGAATGAAATTACTCCCGCAACAATGTAATTGTATACTCTCTATACAAGGGTGATGATATATGTTGCCAATCCATCATTATACATCATTTGTTTAAAACAAAAAACTACCAATAACCGTTCAAGAGGAGAATAGAACGCGTTGGATGTTATATGCGTATTACTATAGCGTACTTCCGCAAATTATAGATTTCTCGGTGCAGATTGTGGTAAATATAATTAGTATTGCTTCCAGCTGCGTGTTTGATTCATTATTATCCCCGATGTGATCAAAATCCCAAGCTCCGTTCACAAAATTCTGCAATTCTGAGATAATTATTTTACAGTGTATTTTCGACAATGTAATACGTATGTACAGATTACCGACACGAAAACCACATGAAATGAGATTGGCATTCTACCTAACCTTGACCTTCCTATGTGTATACACTGCGCAGTCGCGTGCAGCCGAAATTTTGACATAAAAATAGGAATGGGGTGGTCGATATTCGTTAGCTACATGTAAATTTCAACGTGAAATTGTTTTGGCTTGATGCTGTCGATTTTCAATTATAGTAACCGGGATATCTTTTCGGTATTGCTGACATAAGTGAGATACGTGTAATCTATAGGTCAGATTTAGGTGATATTAGTAAATTTGTCCATAACAACTAAACAATATACATTTGTACATGCATAGTTGAATATTTATGACAATCGCAACAAATAAGAACGTACATGTATGTTCTGAGCTATTATACATCACTGCTTCAATAGTTCGACTATATTCCATTTGGTGGGATAAACGTATATTTATATCTTGATGGACAGAAACTGCCACGTTGAAGGTTCTGTGACAATTTAAACAAACATCCGATCTCATAAAACAAACCAATTGTTACACAAGTTAAGTGCCCTAGCAACACATCCATCATTTTAATGGCTTTTCTCCGTGCTGTGAGACAGAATGCATGGCACTCAATTTGTAACGTTAACGTGTGTCCCCCAACAAGTTACACCGTCAACCCTGAGAGTTACGTGACACTCGGATGTTATTGCTTCATTGCCTGATAGTGCCATTCTGTTAAAATCTACATTACAGCATTACACAATCTTTATCTTGGTAAAGCATGCGACGTCATTATATCAGTTATATAAACTTATACATGCATGTCAGTATTCCGACAGTACGCCAGTTTACAGAAAAAAAGCAACCAATGCGAACGTTTGTACCATATCGGAAAACGCGACATCTGAACTTGGCAAACATCTTTTTAGAGCCATTTGTTTTCTTCGATTACCCACATGAACACATTTAGAATGAAATGATTCCCGTCACTGTAAGTGTATACTCTCTACCGAGAGCGATGATCTGTTGCCAATTCATTATTATACATCATTTGTTAAAAAAAAATAACTACCAACAACCGTCCAAGAGGAGAATAGAACGCGTTGGATGTTATATGCTTAGTAATATAGCGTACTTCCGCAAATTATAGATTTATCGGTGCAGATTGTGGTAAATATAATTAGTATTGCTACCAGCTGCGTGTTTGATTCATTATTATCCCCGATGTGATCATCATCCCTAGCTCCTCTCACAAAAGCTTCCGTGACTGCAATTCTGAGATAATTATGTTACAATGTATTTTTGACAATATAATACGTATGTACAGATTATCGACAGAAAACAACATGAAATGAAATTGGCAGTATACCTAACCTTGACATTTCCTATGTGTACGCTGCGCAGTCGCGTGCAGCCGAAATTAACGCTTTCTATGACTGCATTCCTTGAACAGATTAAAGAAAGAGCGCATTTATCCTGAGTTAATATATATGACGGCGGTGCAATGTATATATCCCTGATTTTATTTGATGAGAAATGTTTCAAAATTCGGGACGTTATACACACCCAATTTACCGAAGTTGAAGTATTCTATATACTTCATCATCGCCGATAGCTCTTGATTTCCACGCGGGAGCCGGGGTTTTACACAGGCAAATCATAGGCATACATATAGAGTGTACAAAAACACACAGCTTGGCCGTGTATCCTCTGCTTAACACACACTATGATCATGATTAACAATTTACACGGCGTACATGTATGTAGGATCCACCTGTCACATCTATGTACCATCGCGTGACAGTCTACCGACACACATGTATATAACAGCCTGCTCTCTCACGTTATCGGCTTACTATAAGATTTTATTTAGGTTCATAATCGCCGTATAATCGCCTCATTTTGACTCATTTGGAGTCCATAACAAACTAAAAAAGAACAAGAATGTACGTATTATCGACTCAAAATAACTTATTATAAGTTAATTATTGACGGATAATAACACAAATAAGCCAACTCGCGAGTTACCAGATGTACGCCCTTTAAATGTGTTTTCACTGTGAACCGCGCCATAAAACAATAACGGATATATGTCCACTATCGGCTTATTGCATAATCAATATAATCCACTATGAACCTATGTAAATAATGCAGGTTGACTATACGAACCCATTAAGGAGCGGGCATGTTGCATATAAGGTTACCGGATTGTCTTCTAAGTGCATGGCGAGTCCGTCTGGTGCCCTGCTGTCTGTTACCCGTCGGGTCGGCCAAGGATTGCTCATGCGAGCAGTCGTAATGGTGCGGGAATGAGGCACAGCAAAGATGATACATAGTGTCACGATAGTTTTAATTGACACCTTTCAGACATACAATAGTCAGAAAGCTCTTCCCTGATCTCTCGGTCACATATTATGTATCACGAGACACTACATTGTCTTCACCTCTCGCATCTATGGACACCACTCCGTGTCTCCAGCTACTTGTCACCAAGCTATCGTCGACATCGTATTAATCCATACTGCCCGCGGGAGCGTAAACGCATGTTAAGCATCAAGTTGTGAAGAACAATACACGTGCGTACCACCTTCATGGTATGCTCAAATTTGAGTCGAATCTTTGTCTTCAGAACTTGCTATTTCAGTGACATGATACCAAAGGCATTCTCTACGATCCGCCGAGCCCTTGGCAGGCGATAATTGAAAATCTTCTGATCTCCTAGGTCTGGTCGCTGCGGGTATGGTTTCATCATCGAAATACCTATAGAAAACCCTTCGTCGTCTGCTAGGAAGAATGGAACAGGTGTTGACGTACCAACGAGAAGGTGAAGGACTAGGAAGCATTAGCTGGTCCATAAGCGAACACAACGGACGATCCTTGTACACCACACTTACTTCCGACAGCTACCATACCAAGTGCCCGTATTCTGACATGCGCATCCGCAATCGCTAAAAGGACTATGCTGGATCTCTTTTTGTAATTGAAGTACAATCCACTTCGTGGTGGGGGGGGGGGCATGATGTCCATGCTTACCATCTATGACACCAATACAATGTGGAAAGTTCCACCTCTATTCAAATTTAGCAAACACAGCCAACTTGTAACATGTATCGAATGATGCGTTGTCGGTTCATCATTGAGAACTGTACATTGCATCACATCCACTTGGGATGAAGTCTGAAATGACGGACGCAGAGAGCTGATAATCATAATGCAATTAATGATCTTGTTGCAAGGAACCTGAGTGTGGCAAAACAAAATTTAAATGTATAAAATATATACTACAACTTATATATCTTTACGATGTATACATGTTGGCATCAGATTCCATGTTTTCTTCGCTTGTATGGGTCTATTGTAAATTGTTGTTTTGTCCCTACGAAACATGTTTGTGTGGGTTTATAAATAGGTTTTGCATACTAAGCAACGCTTATTTGTTACGACACATTCATTACTTAATGGCATAGCCGAACTCACAAATAATATAGCACAGTATAGCTGCCAGAACATTGAAAAATATTAACTTTGGGATCAAGTGTTTCCATTATTGGGTGTTAAATGTAGCATATTTTGACTGGACACATACTATTATATGGTGCCACCGGGGTCTCGGTGGCTCAATCGGTAAGGGGCTCTGCCCCAGACCGACTCGCTCTACAGCACTGGCGATATGGGTTCAGTTCCCATTCGAGTCATCGCTGACTTTGTATCCTATATTGCTATCTGGGGGAGTCGCCAATTACTCGCCGATTGTCGGTGGTTTCGCCGGGCACAATGGGTCATTCTTCCAGCCAATGAATTCGCTGCTATATTTACCTTAGTGCACGGAATTTCCCTACACCAATACAACTGGCAACGTCGTGGTATAGCCCTGGTTGCTGAACGCGACGTTAAACCACAATAAATAAATAAATAAACAGACAGTAGGGTGGTCCCAAACGTACAATATATCGAGTAACATTATTTGACCAAAACCGTGGAGATTAGAATTTTCCATTTTACACAGGGGTGGTGAAAAGTTTTTTCCGGGCACGTATGCTGGGGTGGGTGGGTGGTCGATAGGACCAACAAACATTTTTTTCCGCAACTCAAATTTTTTTTTCCTGCAAGTCTTTTTTACTGTTTTTCCAATGAGTTTGGCTTAAAACACATCTATATGTCAATATTAACATAAATGGCAAATGTAATGATGATCAGACAAACAGTATAGCCTGTAGCCCATGAATTTTGAAATCCAAGATGGCTGCTGGCAGCCATGTTTTTTTTTTTACCGAATAACCCCAAAATGACTTGTTCCTATTTACGTGTCAATGTTGACATCCATGACTAATAGTATGCACATAAATTCATATACAACTGTTTACATTGAAACCCCCCCCCCCCCCGAAAATCTGTTTTAGTGTTAAAAGGGGGTGGGTGTCCAAATATAAGGGTCGAAAGTCAAAAATCAGCATACGTGCCTGCAAATTTTTTCCGACTCCCCCTGTTTTACCCCAAATTTCTTAAATACAATAGTCCACTTTTTGATGCAATATATGTGGTGCATGTTCGGAGCCAATCCGGCCTTTATTCGATCAAAACCTCGAAAATGAAAACAATTCAATTTCTTACACCAAAGTGTGTCGAACATTTTGAAATTATGGCAACCTCTTGACGCCATCTATGTTTTCTGTTCGGGAACAACCTTACAGTAGACTTTATCTGGTTAAATGCTGATTAAAATCGCGATAATTGGGAAAACATTATATTTGACTCCAAATTTTTTGAAAGGTTTTGGACATTTCAGTGTCATCTTAGTTGTGTGTTCACGGGCAACACAGTAGTAGGCATATAGTCCTCGCTAATAATTAATTTCGCATCCCTTTTGTTTTGCCTAAAAATTGGAACCAGTTAGATGTCGAGTCTACCTCTGGTAATGTGTTCCTACCGATTAACACAGTTTGGTGGTACATGTACATGGGAATTCGAATTAATGTTGTATCCGCCAACCGACATCCGCCCCACAACATCATTGACCCCGACATCGCCATTCCGGTCACAACATGTGGTGCGTATGGGTTTGGCGGGCAGCGACAAAAGAATATATTTCTGTACATGTTGGTACCCATTCCCAACTCCATTGCTGCTTTTATAGGGATGCCACTTCGGCCAATTTAAATCACACGATTAATTGCAAAGATTAGATAACAGACATTCTATCTCCTTTTCGGCAAAACCCCCCTTCGTGACACCATCCTTGATCCGACATGTACAAACCTTAGCCCACCATTTTAATTAAGGAATATAGATACTCAAATTACATAATATGAACTACATGTAGTAGCATGCATCGAAAACTGCAAACACACAGTTATTTACTGCAAAAGTCACTTCTTAAAGATGAAAGAAATGAACAGTAAACTATTTAATTTTATCATACTTAGTTCATAATTTAAAGGCACGGACGGCGTTTGTTGCGGAAATATTCATATTTTTTTCAAATCGCCATCAACAGAAGGAATATTAAAATATATATAATTTTTGTCCATATGCCAAGACGTACGATCGTGTACGTAAAAAAGAACCTGCTCGTGTCACAGAAGTTTTGCTTCTGTTTATATAACACAGCGCAATTCTATTGGTTAATCGCACATAAATGATATAAACGCTCTTTATTATTTCCATATCAGGAAACCCGTAACAAATAACGCTCTTTAAGCCAGGTTCTGTAACGTTTTTTTGCTTTTGTTTATATAACAAAGGAAAAACATTTGACAATAACATAATGTTTATGCCATAGTTCTGATTGGTATAATAACAAAGCCTGTCGATATTTTACTATTCTTTCTGTTTGTGGCGGTTTTTGACGGAGCTGAATATTTTAACAGTATACCCACCACCAACGCCGCCCGTATCTTAACATACCCACCACTAACGCCGCCCGTATCTTAACATACCCACCACCAACGCCGCCCGTATCTTAACATACCCACCACCAACGCCGCCCGTATCTTAACATACCCACCACCAACGCTGCCCGTATCTTAACATACCCACCGCCAACGCCGCCCGTATCTTAACATACCCACCGCCAACGCCGCCCGTATCTTAACATACCCACCACCAACGCCGCCCGTATCTTAACATACCCACCACCAACGCCGCCCGTATCTTTAAGACTTGCTGGGAGTATTGACAACATATTTGTCTGTAGAAAACAGATTAAAATTTTGTTAAATAAAATATGTTGTTTACCCCAGAGATAGGAAACTTGAAATTTAGAGACGGCTAATTTGGGCGTAAAGTTTTAGTTTTCTTCAGAAAATTATCAAAATTGATATTATTTAGTCAAAAGTCACATATTAGTGATGGTTATTAAATTGTTTCTCGGCTTTACATTGACCTTTTTCGCAGTATTTTGCCAAAAAATAGTATCTATAGTGCTTATAATTTCCAACAAAAGGACACGCGCCACGTTGCCGTTGTGTGTGTTCGTAAAGCACGCAAACCCGCACCCCAAACACGAGGTCGCGTTCCTTTCTCGATGCGATCGGTGGCATTTTAATAATATTTTATAATGATATGAATTGCCGATATAGACTGAAGGTTGTTTGTCCGAGGTAATGCACTTGGACCACCACGGTTAATACTGTCCTGAGCTCAATCATCGTCATCTAGACCGGCGCGTTTTCATGAGTGTAATACTTGCTGCAACGAAATATCAGGGCACATTTGTACCTGATATTTCTTGCAGATATATACTTGCATTTCATATGAACATGTTTGTCTGTCGGGCTATTGGCGACCCAACGTATGGACCATTGGAGATGACAATTTGTACACATGAATCAATTTACCATGGGAGTGTCTATGGGTAGGTGCATTTGTTATCAGCTGCATCACAGGGGCAATACTAATTAATTTAACAAAATCATTAATTATATATCCAAAATGGTTGTAATCTAGTCTTTGAAAATCGATTAACAGGGGTTAATTGATACGAAGAGTGTCACGGGATAGTTGCCGTTGATCCCACACGACTTGAAGGGGGTGATTAATCATATACCCAAAATGGTTGGACCCTGGTTGCTGGACATTGCTATGCATGGGTGAATTTACCCGTTGACCCTAAAGGCGAACTAAAACATATATTATCATATGTGAACAATAAAGAGCGTTCCTTATCAGCGAAGCTGTACGAGGGCGACACGGGTGTCATGGTTGCGAGTCTTGTTATTGTGGGCATAATATTGTAATTCTGGCTGAATCTGGCAAGTTAGTGGTCAATATCGGCAATTATGTTCGGCCGTGACCACTGTGTGTGTGTGTGTGAGTATGACAGCCACCCACTGAACTGGCCACTAAAGTCACTCCTGGACTCCACGTGGGCTGTCCGAGCTGGTCCTGGCGGTGTTTAGCCACACCGGCCCTTATTGTACAATCGAGGTAGCAACTTTATATCACCGCGTGGCTGTGGTCTGCTCAACACTTCCATCGTTGACGAATTAAGAGAATCATTAGTGATCTAGAATGTCTATAATTAAAACATGAGAAGCCAAGACCAGATATCAGCGGCTTACCCTCCATAAAGTCGTATTATTACCAGTGTAATTGGCAACATTGGTTCCGATAGCAAGCATCCAAACTATACTGTAGCCCGAAGCGTGGAATTACCTCCGGAAGCTTTAGTCTGACTTCCCATGATCAGTGTTATCTCCGGCAATTATACAAATACTTCATAAAATCACCGATCATACATGAATACGAGAATACGAGAAGCAGAAAATTACCGACACATTTGTCACATTTTACAGAAAGGTTCATTCACTCCCGAATTGCTTGTGACGGTTTACTCCAGGAAGAGCAAAATATATGTCACATTTGATTGGGGATATACTCGTACATGTATGTTGTTGTGAGATTGTGCGTGGTATTTGTTACCGAAGCATCCCATTTGAGAGTCAATTTGGGGGTGATATTAACGGGTATTGGACGCACGAGTTTGCTTTGTCATGTAGATGTACACTATTCCTAGTCTACCTGTGTTGTAAATATTGACACAGTAAGGTCATCCAAAGTTACGTAATAGTTAGGCAGGCAGATTATTTTGCATACACGTAGCGAGGGCTGTTTTTTTTAATTTCGATCAGGATGGTCTGCGGCTTAAATATCCTTACATGGCATGCACAATTAATATATTTGACTTTTATTTTGAGTTTAGATATAACCCAAAACAATCAGTAAATGAACCTGAAAAAAAACAGAGATGGAAGATGAAGGCGTATCTCACTCAATACATAGATAGAAGTGAGTGAACTGGTGAACGTTATTGAACGAGTTTGTTTTGACGTGATTATAAAACGAGAACCGTATGTTGGAGATTCACCTCGTGGCACGACAAACGAGTGCAATATCGTTAGCATGTTCACACACCTGTCTTGTTTATGTTTTTTGTACACTCAGATGATTTCAGCTTATATACGGAAATTTAAGTCTACGGGTCGGTGGCCAATTATTTCCGAAAATGGCCAAAGAAAATATAATTTTGATAAAAACTTTCAATGCTATAGTCCGCAATCATCGCAGTTATCATCAGACATCCATGAAATCCTTAATTCGTCAACAGGTAATCAGTAGTTGCTCGCATGTGTATGGACGAAAAAAAAAAGTAACACCTGCTTACTTATCAACTTATTAACAATCAGCAACTACGACAGTGTCCTTCGTTGGTTTCACAACAAGACCATATAGACAAATCCGAGCTCAATTTTGTTTAACACTAGGGGGTTGCCCGTCAAAATTGACGGGCGACAAACATGACCTGCAGGAAAGTCGTGTGAAGAATTAGTAAATTATTAGTGCCCCTTCAAGTAATTGAAATAATTACCAGTCACCTGAGGTAAACATATTCTGTTACATGACACTCTCCTGATAAGTTACAATCCATCTTTAATATAATAATCAACGCTGTATTGTTAATTATTCGTGCCCCTTTATGTCATTTGAAGTCAACGTCGTCTATCCCGTTTCATGTTACCTATATATGTGCAGCAAATGTTCCCACATATATTCTGAGCTTATATGATAAGCGCTCTTTATTGACCGTGCAATATATTAGTCTCCCTTCAAGTATGCATATGATGTCAAAGGCGCCTGCCCCGTGATATTCCCCTGGCCATGTGGACATTGGTGTACCAATTATCCTATATATCTTCTAAGCTTATAAGGAACCCTCTATTGCTCATGTATGACTCTTTGAGTAATCCATTGGAAGAAATGACGGGTAACATTCGCACGAAAATATCGTTACCGCTGATATCGATATAAAGAAAGCCGACAAACGGTGTGCGGAGTTTGTTCGGCATTTAGCTTTGGCACTGTCCCCGCTGAAACCACATATTCGTCTTATATATCGTCTTGCACACATTATATCAGTAAAAACATCCCATTGATAACCTTTGGGAATCGCGTTATTATATCTAAGGTTGTCTTGTACCGATTGGCCTGAACTTTAGCGTGTCCTATTCTAAGATATGCATCAGGACATGGTCAACATTTAGGCGCTATCGGACATAAGGATGATATGTTTTTAAACGCGCCAAAAAGCGTGATAGATAAACACAGACACATACACACACTCTGACTTTTATAGATAGATACGTTACCGGTTGGACCTATTTTGTTTTTGCTGTTTTAGTCCTTGCAAAGTGTTATCATGTCTGTCCAAATATACCAGTTATTTTGTGTGTTATATATATTTTTGTTCGGTTTGCTCAATGGTCCCATAATTTGGTTTTTCAATTTGTCCAAAGATGCTGTAAAATGACGAAATAAATTAAGAAAAGGCAAAACAATAAATTGTCATTTTATGGCCAGCGTCAACCCTGTAAATGAGGCTTTCAACAATAAGTGATGGATTACGTAAGAAACAAAGAATTAATTTTGGATAGTCTGAAATACATGAGAAGTAAACATCTGGGTGGCATACAATTTATTGAAATTAATTATACAGCTTATTGCCACAAAATCGCTTATCCAAAAATGGACGTCTGGACACTGAGCACATACAATTTCAGATCGAAATATCTTATCTTAACAATTATAGGGACATTAGCTACCAGCGATTAGCTGTCAAATTGTTTCGTGTACACGTGTATACTCATTATTTAGCCATCAAGACGTGGCTAGAGCGTCTCTGTTTAGTAGATATCCAACTATGAATTTCTGCATCTGCCAGGTACCAAACGAAAATTTCCTATCTACTGGAAATTCCAATTGCACACCTTTGATTGGACCTTTCTACATGTTCCTTGAATATCAGACTATACACTAGGTAGACAATTCCTACCTGACAACCACCATGATAGGACATTTTCCACATGTGGCCATTTAAGTTAACAACAGAGACATAAAGTAGAAAAATACTCGACCTTTGGAAAAAGAAAAAGAAAATCAGACTATCAGAACAATTCCAGCTTATTTTAGATATGTTATTTCCAATTAGTGTTTTGTCATGCAGCATGGATTTGGGAAGTCTTGGAACATTTTGGCAAATATGCAGAAGTCCTTAAAATTCTGACAAATGACAGCTAATACTTCACAATTATTGTTAACCATATGACCATAATCACTCACCCACCATATTAGTGCAGATATATGGCCTTTGGCGTTATAATTATAGAGGCATGTAGCGAATGTTGCATTATTGATGATTTTGGGAGAAAGTCGGCACTCTTAGAATTAATAAGTTCTACCTCGCATTCCCAACGAATTTCCGTCTTGGAATACCCTCTGGGTTTATGTGGCTTCGTGGAGGCGTATTTAATTAATATGAAGTGATGCGCTATCTGGGATTCGCAACGTCATCACGAATGTATCCCAGAGATAGATCAAGTTTATAACAAATGAATTTTCAGCAGTCCATGATACTGCTTTTTTGGGGATTATTACGTGGTGTCATAACTGCATGTTGGTTTTTGGATACATATCTGTAATTCGTAATAATAATAGTGGATGTTATCATACACTGTACACTATGTGGTGTTATGCAGGACATTTTGCGCAACGCACGTTAGAGACATGGGGGGGGGGTGAAGACATAGACTAGTCTTAACAGTGGATCAAAATAGGTCGAAGGCTACGTTAAATAATTTATAGCGACTGTATATCACCGGAAGACTTAGCCCAATACATAGTATTCATTCAGATTGAAACAATAGAGAGCGCTTCTTTAGTATATTCCTGATATGGTAACAACAATGTGTTTCTTTTTGCGAACAATTTAAACCAGCCGCGACTGCTATGACTTTGCAAGTTTTGGTATAATAGCCTGTAGCGTGATATTCCATGTACATATCGACCTATCTGATATTTCCTTCCGAATTATAGCTTATTTAGTTGCTATGCATTGATGAGCGACCTGGAATTCGCAACATTATTATGAAGGTCTACCAGGGATAGTTCAAGAATATAGTAAATGATATCTTCTTAAAATTTAAGCAAATCACTCCGATATCGCATCCAAGGACATTGGAAGAAGACTGTCAAAAACTTCAAAACATTTACAGAAAACGGTTAAAACTTACCATATGTAGTGCATATGGCAATACTGGTGGCAGGTTTTAAAAATAGTTGACACATACTTACCAACCAAAATCTGAATATGTGCGCACATACAGACATAACATAAATGAATGTATATCTTGATCCAGGTGAACTCCATAAGAACTATTTTATTGAGAAAATAACAATTTGCATTAGGAACACGTATTTAATTCCAATGTCCAAAGTCATCGTGATCATAAGAGCTGGGTTTGACTATAGTGGTCTTGTAGTGGTCTTGTTTATACGGTGGCTCAGGTTTACTCAACCACCATAGCATAGAGTTTATCATAGTCAGCCTGACCCAAGTCCAAATCATGATTAATCAAGAGAATATCCAGCGACTGCCAATTAACATGCTTCCAGAAACTGAATACAGTCAAGGCAAACACAGCCGTGTGACACGCTGTTCAACACTCAATTCAAACACACAACGTTAATGCCATGTTATGTGATGTAGTGTATACGTTGCTCAACAATCAGGATTTACTTTTATTTATGGAAATTTCATAATTCATACAAAGTCAGATGTCAGTTGGGACGAAAATATGACATGTTTCATATTTTTGTCACAGGTTAAGTGGTATTTACTATATATAACCCACGTCTGATTGGTTTAGCCAGTCCTGCGTAGTGTGTGTCGTGTTTTTGGTTTGTTTGGATAGTCTTTATGTGGACGTTTCCATTCCGATAATTCATTGCTCATTGGTTGTTAATATATTGGGAAGCTTCATTTACATCCCATTTGAGTTTTGTATTTTCCAACAGATGCTTCAAACGTTGCAACTGGTTAGAAAATCCCGGCATAATAAACCCTGTATTGTGTCTAACATTTAGGAGATTAGGAGAACATTTTAAAGTCTAAACGACACATTTAAAAAAAATAATTAAGTCAAAACTCAAATTATCTGAACAATCTCAACCTATGTTTGTGAGTTTTGGTCTGAAAGTGGTTCAAGTATGAACTTATAGCAACTATTGAGTATTTTCACCAACGTTGGGGTAGATAATGACATTTTTTAAAGACGACTAGCTGCGTAGCAACAAGTTCGCTGGTCGTCCTTATACTGAGTTCGCTTTCGGACATGGGCGCCGCCATCTTGAATTAGGGGCGCCACCATCTTGAATTTGAGAGGCCGCCATATTGGAACGTAATTGCAATTAAATTAAAACTACAAAATGTAACTTTTCATATAGCCAACATAACTAATAATTGCGTTACGGCATTACATGGTTTATTCTTTGAACAATATTCATTACTTAAATTAATTAAATGTCTAAAATGTTTGTCATATCACAAAATAAACTTTTCTTTAGTTTAATATATTTGTAAAAGCATGCACGTTCACGTAAACTGTTAGGTGACGTCGCGGATATGTTGTATCCAAAGCGACGTCATATTGGCACGCACATTTCCCCGCGAAATTTCCCCAACTAAAATTTCATCCAAATTGAGAATGGGCATGGGTCAGTCGAACAATTGGGAGCCATGAAAGGGTGAAAGATGTGGGTGCAATAGGAAATTCAGAGGTAGACCCCACCCCTACCACCAGGAAGCAACTTTAATGTACGTAATTGGTTATAATAAATATTTATAGATAGCGGTACCGGTAATTAAATCTTAATTGACGCTCATAATATTATATAAGTCAACACATATAGTTCTGAGTAGTGCAGGTCGTGACTACTTGGGCGTACATTTTTTACATGGATTCCAATACCATAATTTCTTGTTATTAGTATGCACCAGTGAGCGACCTGGGACTCGTAACGTCATAATTTTTACGTAGGTCCCACAGTGACAATTCCAGAATGAAAAGATCCACCATCCGACTTGGCATCAATCAATTTATAGTATTTTTAAAGTTAATTTTCGGCTCACCAAGAAAATGCAAATTACTTGCAATTACCACCATTCGCATCACACAGGCATCTCGACAATCCACACAATCATAGGTATATGTAAAGCGCCGAAAACGATCACACCAGCTCATACATAAGTGTATATATACTATTTGTTATCTGACGCTTCCAGTCGACAGAAAGAAACACGATCGCCTTCATTTGAGTTTTTGCCAGGCTGATAAATAATCAAAACGTGTTATGACTTCCTCTTTTTGTCAGTTTCATATATGGTCATCAAAAACCTGTTAGTTGGTCAGAAATAATGTTTTCTTGTGTAGAAAACGTACATGGGATGGTTTCTAGTAAGTATATTCGTACAGCAGCAATGTTAGCGTTACTACGATTCTGTGGAGGCTTGGTGGCTCTGTCGGTAAGGATTCTAATCCAACTCAATCCAAGATCGACTCGCTCTCCAGCGTTGGCGATATGTGTTCGATTCCCTGTGGAGTAATTGCTGATTTTGTATCCAAATATCGCTATATGTGGGAGTTGCCAGTTACTCGCTGATGGTCGGCGGTTTCGCCGGGCACAATGGGTCTTCCAGCCAATTGAATTACTGCTAGATATACTTTTCCCTCCGCCAATAACGTTAACACTGGCAACGTGATATTGGCTCATCATATAGCCCAGGCTGCTGAACCCGATGTTAAACCCAATAAATAAATAGTAGGGTGGTCCCAAACGTACAATCTATATAGTATCGTCATCCGATCAAAACCGTGACAGTTAGAATATTCCATTTTACTCTAAATTTCCTAAATAAAATAATACACTTTTTAATGCAATATTTGTTGTATGTTCGGAGCAACTGGCAGCGTCGTGATATAGCCCTGGCTGCTGAATGCGACATTAACCCTTTACCCAACAGAATGGCCATGTGCCAATGCATTCTCTTATATATGCGAGTCGACCATAGGTCGCCTCGCATATATAAGAGAATGCATTGGCTTAACACATTAAAAATTATAAAATTGTTAAAGAATGTAAGAAAAAATGGTAAAAAAAGATTTTTTTTAGGCCAATGCATTCTCTTATATATGCGAGGCGACCTATGGTCGACTCGCATATGTAAGAGAATGCATTGGCACAGGGCATAACTGTAACCATCACAATGTGGTCAATGAGCCGGTTCCAATGATATCCATATTTGTATGGTTCTATTGAGACAGACCGAAGATATTTTAGGCTGTTGAAGCTTTATTTGGCCGGTTTTGGCCGGTTTGTTGGGTAAAGGGTTAAACCACAATGCATACATGTAAATAATAAATACTACGATTCGGCCGACTGAAGACAAAATTTGGCAGATGTATGCACAAATAAATTATCAGGTGTATTGGCACCCATAATGCTATTTACTGCATCGCAAATTTTCATGAAATTTTCATGTATGACTATCTGTATTACACTTTTGAGTGATAACCTTTGGCATTATATATGCATAATAATTTGTCTTTTGTTGTTTCTTAGAGCGACGGAATGTCACTTGTTATTGGATGTTTAGTTTGTGGCATGTGTATTTCATATATATGTATCGTTAATATCCTATCGCACAACGTGCAGCCATCTACGATGAATTTCCTACAATGTTGGCAATCAAATTTGTCAGGGTGTTATCTTTAACTTTTAACTTCAAATACTCTTTTCATCAGTGCTCCTATTGACAATAGTGAGCGAAGTCGGGTTGCGAACTTCCAATTATTTCGATTAAGGGTTTTCTAACAACTATTCAGATATGTTCATGTTCAATTGTCCTGACTTCAAGCTTGAATGACCAAACAACTGTCGTTTATTCCATAAACTTCGGCTGGCTTCAAATAATTGATCTTGGATGATCGAGAAAGTGATTTACTTTCTCGAATAATGGCTAACCCTCGGGGAATGTCTATGATCACGTGGTATCGCGTGACAGGTATACTGCGTTTAGCAGCCAATTTCCCATATGTCAGGTCAATCCCAGTGTGTCATAGAATAGCTCCAGGCATCACGCCATACTACATATGCGTGATATCTCTGAAATAGCTTTGACGATAAACATTCAATTGATAGTTCTCTCTCCCACGAGTGTTTCTACATCTCTTTGATTGTTTTAAATGTTCGATGTGGCATGTTTGACCGTGCACATAGTTACAAAACAGCTACAACTAGCGATTGATATCGCGAACGACAACTCTGCTGTACTGTAAATGTAAACCCTGCATTGCAGATCAGTACAGAACAGGCCTCTTTTGAAAGCCTGAAAAACGAAAGGTCCTGCGCCCTGGTACAATGATCCATATGTCATGTTGGAAAAACCACAAAACCTGTCGTTTATGCTTAGGATGGCTTCCACTAATTGATATTGGAGGATCTACAAAATGATTTCCTTCCCAGAATAATGGTTAGCCGTTGGGGGTATGACCACGTGGTATCGCATGACAGGTACATTTCGTTTAACAATCATTTTCCCATATGTCAGGACAGGTTAATCCGAACGGCTTGGGCAAGACGCCAAAATAAGTCGGTGGGATACAATGTACCTCTCCTAACGCTTGGAAGATGTCACACCGAATCGACATTTATCTCTTCCATGTGTGGTTCTCCCCCGATAAAAATCTATTTTATTGCTATAAGTGTTCAAATTAGCATTTTTGTGCGTGCACAGAATGTACACTTTTGCAGCTGCAGCAATTTGTATCACGAACGACAACTCTGTTATACCTTCCAGTGATAGCGAGGTTTAGATATGTTTTTATTTATTTAATTCGCCTGTTAAGAAAACTCGTACGCTACTCAGAACAGTTGACTGTTGTGTTTAATATATTGTCTATACCAGGTTGTTACAACAGACGACAGTGACACATACGGCCAGACCTAACATGTTCTTAAAGCTACAATATCAACAGCCATTTATGTTAGAATAACGCCCAAGGATACAAAGTGACGCAAATTTGACGTCATGACGCAGTGAGGGTTGGATAGCACGTTCAGTCTTCTGGTAGTGGGGGCATGATTTATATTTTGACGTGAAAAGTTCACGCAAATATAATAAAACTCATCCTTATACATTAAATACATGTACATGATATATACTGTGGCTGTCGCCGTTTATTTATCGGCGATTAAGACATCCCGAATCAAGAACTAAATATTTACGATTGTATTTAGTTCAGACTCTGATTGTCGAAATGGTACGACCTATCTGGCTGAAATGTTCAGCAATGCTACAGTCTTCCAATGAGTAAAGTGCCTGGGAACACGTATATACGTATTACACATAGTTACTTTGCGGCCATAAGAGCACATCTCACATTTACATAACCCAACAAAACTGCCTGCTAATGGATGAAGAAGATTGACATTTACATAGACAAGAACAATCTTGAGCCTTTTCTGAAGTTCCTCCAGGCAACATTTTTGGAAGCTAATCATCTATAACGTTCTTATGAACACTAATGAGGATTAAGCTTTAGATCCCAATTTTAGAAACACCATGATTGGATCGCGACCATAATTGGATCGCGGTACACTAATAGACTTTCAGCAGCATGTACGATCCATCATCATATGTCTACTCTATATACCAGATCAGTCGCGGAAGGAAAACTTCTATACAATATGCGAAAAAGACACAATCACGTGCCTCAATCTGGCAGCAAGAACGTCCGAACCAAGAATCTACCATACTTATATACAGTCAGTTGGCCATTCGTTATATGTAGAGTATTGGGGTCATTCGTTAAAGTGATGTGAAACACTCCGGTAGGGTGATCAAATAGAAATAGATACTAATCTTGTTCAATGTAGTTATTTTTAAAACTATTATAACACACATCGTAATTCATATATATTAATTCAATGCAGTGACTCTCGATGACGAAATCGTTTTCGTTCGTTTATCGCCGATATATGCGTCCCGAATCGAGTAGTAATTGAGCGTAGTTCAGACGATGTTTTCCATGGAGTGGTACGGTCGATTTGTTTCGTATTTTCGGTGATGTTTGTAGAATGTTATATTCCTCCAGTTTGCATATCGCCTAAATACTAACTTATCAGTTTCACGCACCCGAACATGTACATAATATGCCTTTAATGGCGCAGTTGCCGCCCACAACGATAGACCATAATAACATCATCATAATCTTTCAAAGATGATTTTATGCCTAAACGATCATGTAATACCAAGTGGTCGAATATGGTGAGCCCCCCCCCCCCCCCCGCCACTGCATAGTTTTGCATGTATTATACAGTTTAGAAAATAAAAATATAACATCAAGTAAACAGAGACAATCATATTTTAAAGCCAAAGAGGGGATGTCAGTATAGCATGTTTAATTTCATTTTTTTTATGGAGAGATTTCCCTTTATGAAAAGTTATAGAGTTGAGAGAGAGAGAAGTGAGAGGAGAGAGAAAGTGTATATTTAAGTTTGTTTTGTAAATTAATGTCATGTGGCATAATAGTTAAGTTGTGTTTGAGTCACTGCGTTAATGTATTTTCAATGTGGTACAGGTTAGTTGGTTGCTTTTAAGGTATTGGCTTTTCTTTTCTTACATATGAATAGAAGTATACTACAATAATCTTAATTAAAAAGTGCCACGTGATATAAGGTGTCCAATAAACACGTGTATAGTCTGGTCGGAAAAGCTACATTTGTGGAATACTAGAACCTTAGAAGCATTTTTGGGGAAAAGTATGAAACTAAGTTTTCTAGCATAATTCAAGTATGCCGGATTCAATGAGGGTGCCTGTCGCTGCCTGTGACCCATATTTCACCCATAAAATCAACTTAAAGTCACAAACTGTTTTTATTGCCGCGAAAATACAGTAAGTCAATATCGAGACATATATCACACTCGTTATACATATAATCTCATGAACATGGGAATACTTTGTTATTTGAATCACCCCTCGTGACCTTTCTGTGATAACTCACACTACGGTAGCTATAGACCAAATTGCTCAAGATGGCTTCCAAAATGGCAACCAAATTTGTAAAAAGTGTTTTTTTTACATATATCCTGAACATTATTCTCTGTGTTATCCGAAAAGGTAGTAAATTGTGACTCACTTGGTTATTATACGTGTTAGTTAATTAACTGACAACTATATGTTCTATTCTTGTTGTCCCAGTTCCGTATGGGGCATGACAAATTCATTTTAAAGTATGGAATTTTGCCGAGAACCTCTTTTGTGATTCTGGCCATATTATTGAATGGAAATGGGCAGAACGTTGAGACGGAACCGAGATGAACCATAATCTGTGGCTATTCTCGTCCATTATGGTAACAAAAAATATCAACTGGATGCAGGGTGGATGCCAAGAAGGTAGTCAGGGAGTTACTCTATGATCATAGTTGAGGTGAATAGGTATACAGGGAGTTATTGTATGTCATGAATGATGTGAATATGTATACAAGGAGTGACTATATGGTTATGTGTGGGTTGTCCAGTGTAAGCTGTATAGGTATACAGGGAGAGGTCATGGTCATGTGTGAGGTGAATCGGTATGAATGGAGTGAATGTATGTTGTATGGTTGTGTATATCCAGTACGGGTGCACCCGATGTGCATGTATGGACATTGATGTGGTATATGAATATAGTTACATGGTCATCTATGTGTTGATTATGTATATATGGAGTGACTGTAAGGTCATGGGTGGGATGTACATGTGTTGTCTGTATGATCATGGATGGGGTGTGTGGATAAATAGGGAGTTATTTTATGGTTACGGGTAATGTGTATAGGTATACATGGAATGACTGTACGGTCATGATTGAAGTGAATATGCATACCTGGAGTAATCTGGGTGGACATTATCGAGCGGGTGTGTATATAGGGAGTGTCCTTGTGGTATATATTTATATATCTCGTGGATGTATTATTATTGGTGGGTGTATTGGGATTAGCTGTATGATCATGGATGGCGTGTATGATTGATTATACAGTGAGTTGCTGAATTGTCATGTGTGAGGTGTATATGCAAGTATGGAATGTATGAGTGGTCGTGTGTGCAGTTTTTTTGTATATCTGGAAGGGCTGAATGTATATATCGAGTGGTTATATGACTATGTGTGTCGAATATGTATACATGTAGTGACTGTATGGTCAATGGTGATATGAGTACATGTAGGTATACAAGGAGTGACTATGATCATAACTGTATTGAATATCTATAACGGGAGTGACTAAATGGTCAGGTGTATGAGTATACCTGGTGTTCCTGCTTGGTGACTCGTGGCGGTATGGTCATGTGTAGGTTATACGGGTATACACACGTGTTGCTATATGGTCATGGGCGAGGGGTATGTGTATATAGCGAGTGGCTATATGACCATGGGTGAGGTGCATATGCATACATGGAGTGACTATTCTGACATGGCTGGGGTGTTTAGTATATCTTGTGTCGCTATTCGGCTATTGTGCGTCATATATGGATACATGGAGTGACATGGCCAATGGTGAGGTGAATATGTGTACACGGATTGACCATGATCATGTATGAATGTTTTGAATAGGTACACACGGGGTGACTATATGGACATATGTCAGGTGAAGGAGTATACCAGGTGTCATGGGTGAGGGTATGTGTATGAAGCGAGTGGCTATATGGCCATTGGTGAGGTGCATATGCATACATGGAGTGACTCTATGGTCATTGTTGTGGTGTTGATGTATATATTGAATGTCTATTTGACCGTCTGTGTGGAGAATAGGTATACAGGGGATTACCGTGTGGCCAATCGTGCGGTGAATGCATGGGTATACACGGAGTGACTATATGGTTATGGGTCATGTTTAGGAGTATACCCGGTGGGCCTCCATTTTGACTCATGGGTGTATGGTCATCCGTGGTAATGGGCCAGGTGTACGTATAAACATTGGGTCACTATATTGTTGTGTCTGTGGTGTTTATGTATATATGGAATGACTGTGTGATAATGGGTGGTTAACGCTTTCCACGTTTAACGTTTCCCCCATGCACATAAACACCATCAATATGGAGCACTCTCTGACATGACCTCTCTATTGATTAACATATCCTTGGGTTATTGTGGAAAGCGATAGCCACCCAAGGTACACATGTACACCCACCCATTACCTCAGTCACTCCATATGTGCATACACACCACACAAATGACAATATAGTCACCCACTTAATACACGTACACCTGACCATACAGCCATACTTGGTTATACCCGTACATACCACAAATGATGACAATTCAGCAACTCACTGTATAATGTATTCATACACGCCGCTCCAATGATCAGTTAATATACAAAACACAAAATAAAGTCATATTTGTGAAAAAACGTCATATTTTCAACTTCCGGCGGCCATTTTGGCGCCCATCTTGGAGGGTGAGTTTCAATTTTGCTCCAAAAAAGTGTCGTTATGTCTTACCTTCACGAAAATATATACATTTGTATACATTTTACTAGATTTTCCCGCTATAATTTGCATAAAACTCACTTAGGGTCTGATCTGAAAAATGGCGGCCAGGATGGACGCCATCTTGTCTGAAGTCTACACCGCCACTTTTTTTTCTTATTAACATTGCTTAAAAGTTGAAGGACATAATAAGGAACAAAATGAGTGGGGTGAAGTTAAGTCCCATGGTGCGGGTGCCAGGGTACCCCTATTGGCTCCCGGACTATATGAGAATTCTTACGAGAATCGTCGATAAATATACAAAACAGCCATGTCTTACCGTAGGTACCTGATTAATATGATGATAATGTTTCAGAATTATTACTGTGATGATAGTATCATGATACAACGCGGCTTTGAACGTTCCGCGAGGAGTATATAAGTTTGAGTATGTTCAAGCCTTCAAGGCCAATTACGTTATTCCATATGACGTTGTACGGTGCCGTATCAATAACCCTCCAGCGAAGAAAGCACGAAGATTTAAAAAGCCTTTTATTGAAACCTATGTTCGTCCAATCGGACGACAGGCAGTCTATTCGTGTTCGGCACCTTCGAATTATGGCAAAAAAGTTGGTTTGACACTTTACCGCGGAAATGCTTCTAGAAATGTCTTTTCTGAGAATTAAAACTAGACTATGTATATCATTCATGATAATAGTTATACTATCTCAGGCAGTGACTTCGTAATGTTGTCGTTGTTTTATACACATGTTCCGTGGTATAAATATTCAAAATAGATACGTTAGGTTAATATACAATATTCTTGTGTATGTAATTCAATTTATTTTAATTTATTTTTTATTTAGCGGCGTGGAATGGGTTTATTGCTTTGCATATTTATGTTTACTCAAGGTTGATCCAGGATAACCATCGGTTGTGAACTGATTTGTACCAACAGAGAGTATAAAATGCAAGTTTTTCTGAAGCATTGTATGTTTTTAGTTCCTGTTGTGTGCTCTCCATTGTTGGAAGTTTTCCCATCATTTTTGATCTATAAATATTAAATTTGATTAATATTGATAATAAGCTAAGAAGATTGTCTTCTGAAATATCGCGTTTAGGTTCAAGAAGACTCAGAGATGCATTTAAATTTAACCTCGTTGCCGTTTCTCTAAATATCCAGTTTTGTATTTGCTGCCATAATTTATTTATTATCTCGCATTCCAAAAATATGTGTTTAATAGTTTCATTTTCGCTTCCACAGAAAGTACATACATCGTTATCAATTAGTTACATTTTTTTCATTAACGACTTAGTTCCCAGAATTCTAGTATTAATACGGTATTGAAACCATCAGTATTTCGTACTTGTGCAACATTTGAAAGGATTTTCTAAGATTCTTGACCACTCATCATCCCCCATTGTTTCCATCAGTTCTGATGACCATTTGTCTTTATATTTATGGGAAATAGTTTCGTTGTTAGTAAATATACTATATGTATCTTTCGTTTCCATATTAGATATCGTGAATAATTGAAAAGGCATAATAGGTCGTGGTAGAGGTTCAGATGGGCCGCTGTCTATGCGTTCGTTAAGAAGCTTTTGTACATGTCTGAATATTCTGCTATACGATAAAAAGTCTATTTTAATTTGATATTTTCGTTCGTATTCATCTCTTGTTAGTAAAACTCCATCGTCATTTATTATATCGTTGACCAGATAAATGCCCTTGTTTTCTAATCCGCTATATTGTATTGTTTTCCCGTTCAAACTAATATTTGGATTATCGTTAAATATATTGTTGCAGCACTGCGATATGTTTGCGGGAGATATTATGGTGCAACATTTGGCCCATGATTCTACTACTTCTATCCAGAAAGGATCGGAAATATTCTTAATATAGATTCTTAGTTGTTTTGGGCTTGATAGATACCATTTTTCAGGTAGATGTTGATTATTTGCAGTAAAACTATTCGCCCAGTTACATGTTTTAAAAATAAGTTCCTTTATCCAAGATAATTTCATTGAACACATAAAATTCCCTATGTCAACGATTTTACACCCACCAACTGAGTATGGCCATTGTAGTTGCTTCCTGGAGATTCTGTCCACTTTGCTGTTCCAAATGAAGTTATATAGTTTTGTGGTTAACGATTTAATGAATTCACCATTGGGATTAGGAATTGTTTGAAAAAGGAAAGATAATTTTGATAAAATTAGTGACTTTATAACAGTAATACGACCAAGAGGAGTTAATTTCCGTTTATACCACAAATTTAGCATATTGTCTATCTTAACCATAGTTGTTTCATAATTATTGATAAACATATAATGCCTAGTAATCTGAAAGAAGTTGGATTCCACTGAATTTTCCATCTATCGCATATGACTTCAGTACATTCATACTTACTACCAATCCACACCGCAAACGTTTTGTTATAATTAATTTTTAAACCCGAAATAGACCAAAACCTTTCTAGCAACTGAAATGTACTGTCAAGAGACGGGAGATCGCCACCTAAAAGCAAAGTTTAGTCATCCGCGTATTGTGTTATCTTGAATTCCGCATCACAAATTTTGATGCCCTTAATAGTTTTGCAATTCCTTATTGACAGACTTAATATTTCTGCACATAATAAAAATATATACGGATATATTGGATCCCCCTGGCGACAGCCTCTCTGGATGCAAAACGCGGGAGATATGTTTCCATTAATATTCCAATTTGAATTGATACCATTGTATAACGTTTGGATGTAGCCGATACATTTTGGGCTGAATTTGAAAAACTTTAGCACACTTGACATGAATGACCAATAAATTGAATCAAACGCTTTCTCAAAGTCTAAAAGAAGCAAAAGGCCTGGAATATTCTTTTCTCTGGTAAAATTGATCACGGCTAAAACTGATGTAATATACACTAAATGGACAGAGTGCGTAACAAAATGGGAATAAACTTAAAATAAGCCCATGTGCTTCTTGTTTTATTCCCTGTCCAACCCTGGTGTTTATGTATACATCCACTATTATTTGTTCACTTTGATTTAATTTATATTATTTGCCTACATGTATGCTATCTGGATTGTACAATAAATATGTTTACACCAATATACCCTGAATTTTGGAAATTGTTCCACATACCAGATTAATAAATAAAACCCAAGTAATATGGAATCGAGCGTAACATTCTTAGCCGGGTCAGTGATATCCTCAGCGATATAATTCAAATAATTAAGGTAAATGTTTCAATCTCAGATTGGTGTGCCCGATGGAAGCGTGTTGGGGCTATCCCTTTCACTCTGTATAATAACTGATCTTCCTGAATGCTTAAGCGGAATTAGTAAGAGTATTCGCTGACGACATAATACGTGTCGGCAACCAGCCAGTTGATGATATTCAGCAAGACATCAACGTTGTCTGCAATTGAAATTTAATTCCAACAAGACGCATGTGCACTTCGAGTATAACAATTCGAAAAAATATGTAGAAACTGACGAAGTGCCAGACTAGTTCAAGTGATTGATATCTAGAAGTTTATAAGCATCACCTCGATATCCAACTGTTACCTAGAACTGTTTAAAATTTCAAAACTAGCACCCCTATGGTCTGAACTGATTTCCTTTTCAGTATTAAATTTTGACTGAAAGTTGGAACATGTTTATTGTCGATTTACATACATCATTATTTACACTAAATATTATGATAAGAATAAAACTATCAGAACAGTTTCAACCTATAATTTTTAACTGATTTTGTATCAGGCATGGCATTTCAAATTGTTGAAAAAGATAACCCTTTACCCAAACAGAAGGGCCCTGTGCCAATGCATTCTCTTATATATGCGAGTCGACCATAGGTCGCCTCGCATATATAAGAGAATGCATTGGCTTAACACATTCAAAATTATAAAATTGTTAAAGAATGTAAGAAAAAATGGTAAAAAGTGTTAAAAAACGTTTTTTTTAGGCCAATGCATTCTCTTATATATGCGAGGCGACATATGGTCGACTCGCATATATAAGAGAATGCATTGGCACAGGGCATAACTGTAACTATCACAATGTGGTCAAGGAGCCGTTTCCAATGATATCCATATTTGTATGGTTCTATTGAGACAGACCGAAGATATTTTAGGCTGTTGAAGCTTTATTTGGCCGGTTTTTGCCGGTTTGTTGGGTAAAGGGTTAACCAAAGTTGTTTGTGTTGAAATAGAAACATTGGTCAATGACATACTATGCAGAAAATGATAACACGACATTGTTCTTGGTTTCTGGAGAGGTTAGTGGAAAGTAGATATATAACACATATGAACGGGGGAGAGATGGAAAAGATTACAGAGGGGGAATAGAGGGAGAGAAAGAGAGGGATGGAGAGATATATGGGGAACGGAAAGTTATGTTCGATGAAGTGAAGAACGTTGTGTACCTGTCTGCCTTGAGATTATCATCGCAATCAATGACATACTAGTATACATTATTATTGAATAGGTTATTGACCAGTGGTAGCAGAATAACACGGCATGGATTGAAATAATCGAGTCACATTATTGTATTTGCTTTTGTTTGTTTTATCTTAATTAATGATTTGCAGGATTATTATTGTAGCTGTTGGCAACACATGTATTCATTATTACCTTCTTTCATTTCAGCATCGCATAATTACTCATGTTGTTTCATAAGGTTCCTGTCAACTTCAAGCATAAAGCTTTTTGGTAGGCCCACACTGATTGTAATATTACTATTTTCCAACATATCCTCGCGCAGATAGGTTCATAATAGACCTATAATATTCACATAGGTTTATATTGGATTATTGGATTATGAAAAAAGCCGATAGTGGACTTGTATCGGTTATTCGTTCTTGTGCCGCGGGCCACATCGAAAATACATTTTATAGAGATTACGTCTGGTATTTCGCGAGTCGGTTTATTCGTGCTATTATAATGAGCTTATAGTAAGTTAGTATGAGTCGATAATGGCACTAAAACACTCTCATTTTCAATAAGTTATTGACTCAAAATGAGTCGGTTATGAACCTAAGACAAATCCTATTATAAGCTGATAATTGGTTTATTTTACAACAGACTGTATCGTTAGTTATATAAATATAAAATAAAGTAGCTCGAATCTTGAATACATGTACATGGGACTAGCATGGTTGGCCAAAGTTAGGGCGATGTGATCACAAAGCCGCTGTTGACACGCACCTGTGTTCGTTGTTTTCTTGTGAATACTCTCCGTTCATGTGTGACCCCCCCCCCCCCCACTTAAGTGAGTTGTGATAAATCCGATGATGGATCTACATTAGGCCTTTCTTGTGTGATTCGTTTATAGTTTGCGTGCGGTGGGCCCATATACCCAGGCGATTCGGCATCCCGGCAACGATCGCCCCATAACCTCGGAAATTAGATATATATAGTGCCACTCACATTCATCTTTTACTGACCATATTGTACATTATATGGGCTATAATTAGCGGTTATATTCAATTAGCCAATACGATGGCCACGAATACAGTCACAGTGCCCTACAACCGTCTTGGTGTTCGACATGGGGAGTTCACCACACGCCATCTGTCAATATTAAGTATTAAGTGAAACCACGTCTGGACAAATGGTCGCCATTTTATGCTTCGATCTTGGTTGGCTATAAATCGAAGAAACGTAGAATCAACACCATTGTGATGATATCTAAACTACTGGTTGTCCTGTTGAATTGCTATGATGTTTATGGGTCCTGCTGAATTGCTATCATGTTGGTGGGTTCTGCTGAATTGCTATGTTTGTGGCGCCTGCTGATTTGCTGTGATTTTGGTGGGTCATGCTGAATTGCTATGATGTTGGCGGCTCCTGCTAATTTAATGTGATGTTGGTGGGTCCTGCTGATTTGCTATGATGTTTGTGGCTCCTGCTGATTTGCTGCGATGTTGGTGGATCCGGCCGAATTCTATGATATTGGTGGCTCCAGCTAACTTGTTGCGATGCTGCTGGATCCTGTTGAATTGCTATGATATTGGTAGGTCCTGTTGCATTTCTATGATCTTGGTGGCTCCTGCTAATCTGCTGTGATGCTGGTTATTCCTGCTTAATCGCTATGATGACGGTGTGTCCTGCTAATTTGCTGCGATGATGGTGGGTCCCGTCGAATTGCTATGATGTTGGTGGATCCTGCTGAATTTCTATGTTGTTGGTGTGTCCTGCTAATTTGCTATGATGTTGGTGGAGCCTGCTGAAATGCTGTGATGTTCGTGTATCCTGCTGAATTGCTATGATGTTGGTTGCTTCTACTAATTTGCTATGATGTTGGTGGGGGCTGCTAATTTGCTATGATGTTGGAGTGTCCTGGTGAATTGCTATGATGCTTGTTGGGTCCTGCTGAATTGCTATGATGTTGGTGGGTCCCACTAATTTGCTGTGGTGTTGGTGGATCCTGCTGAATTGCTGTGATGTTCGTGGATCATGCTGAATTGCTCTGATGTTGGTGGATCCTGTTGAAATGCTGTGATGTTCCTGTATCCTGCTGAATTGCTATGATATTGGTGGGTCCCGCTGAATTGCTATGATGTTGGTGGGTCCTGCGGAATTTCTATGATGTTGGTTGCTTCTACTAATTTGCTATGATGTTGGTGGGGCCTGCTAATTTGCTATGATGTTGGAGGGCCCTGCTTAATCGCTATGATGTTGGTGGCTCCTGCTAATTTGCTGTGATGATGGTGGGTCCTGCTGAATTGCTATGATGTTGGTGGCTCCTGCTAATTTGCTGCGATGATGGTGGGTCCTGTCGAATTGCTATGATGTTGGTGGGTCCTGCTCAATTGCTATGTTGTTGGTGGGTCCTGCTAATTTGCTATGATATTGGTGTGTCCTGGTGAATTGCTATGATGTTTGTTGGGTCCTGCTGAATTGCTATGAGGTTGGTGGGTCCCACTAATTTGCTGTGGTGTTGGTGGATCCTGCTGAATTGCTGTGATGTTCGTGGATCATGCTGAATTGCTTTGATGTTGGTGGGTCCTGCTGAATTGCTGTGATGTTGGTGGATCTTTCCGAATTGCTAAGATGTTGGTGGGTCCTGCTGAATTGCTATGATATTGGTGGGTCCTGCTGAATTGCTATGTTGTTGGTGGGTCCTGCCGAATTACTATGATGTTGGTTGCTCCTACTAATTTGCTATGTTGTTGGTGTGTCCTGCAAATTTGCTATGGTGTTGGGGGGGCTGCTGAATTGCTATGATGCCGGTGTGTCCTGCTGAATTGCCATGTTAGTTGTTCCTGCTGAATTACTATGACGTTGGTGGGTCCTGCTGAATTGCTATGATGTTGGGAAAATGATGATGTTTAGAAAAGGGTACCGTTTTTATGCTAAAGTCAAACATTTCCCTCCAATCTTTAAGATCCTCCGGGAGTCCTTCCTACACTCCAGTAGGGCGATCAAATAGAAATTGTGAATATTCTTGCACAAAGTACTAATTTTACGAATATTAATCAAAATTGACTACACACGCCGTCAAATGTTATATATTAATTAAATACAATGACTCTCGATAGCGAAATAATCTGTAATAAGTTTATCCCCGTGATTTGCGTCCCAAATCAAGATGTAAATATTTACAATTGAGCCTAGTTCTGACGATGTTTTCTATGGAGTGGTATGGTCGATTTCTTTGATATCTTCGGTGATATTAGTAGAATGCTACATTCTCCATAGCATAGCGCCTGTGTACTAGCTTATCAATTTCACGTACCCGAGCAAGTCCATAGTAATGTACTTAATACATTAATCACACATACATATGTACTGTAAGTAACAGTATGTTGGAGGTTGGTAAACTTCGTCAAACCACATCAAATCCACTTAGAGGAACACATTGGTGATTCATTAACAGATCTGTGAAGGCATTACGAATCGACTTTCTGATCACGGAAGCTCGCAGTCAGATAATCGGAAGATCGACCAACTATAAACTCACTACAATATGTATCGTGGCTGCACAATTTCACATTTCACTTAGATTGCTTCATTGTAGCACAATCTATGTCAGGTGAGCCTTGCAGCTGTTCCATGATGTTTCGGTTATACGTATATTTTCTCTCGAATAGCTATTCTCCTCTATATTGCAGGTTAACATCCCTTAATCAGCCCATTAGCCACACACTGGACAAGTCACAGTGTATCATTTTTTTACTGGTCAACGACAATTCACATAAAGTCCAATTAGGGCAACAAATTGGTGATTCGTTACCAGGTCCGTGAATCCATTAAGGTTCGACTTTCTGATTATAGAACCTCCCAACCAGAGAATTAACTAGTAAATCAACTATATTTCGCCATCGTGGCTGTGCGGTGTAATATGCCACTGTCAGAGTATGACTCGGCGACTTAAACGTCGATAGACCCCAACAAACTAACCGGCCTATATATAGCGCGATCACACGATGCGATTAGTACTGGTCAGTATATAGATGCGGTGAAATCGTTGTACAAAGTAATTCCAATATAAATACTACACCACCTTCGATTGTTCTGGTACACCGTAGTTTCATAGCCGCATGTATCACATAACTTGCCTTTATCTATATTGATATCGCGATATGATATAGGAACTATTTGATATACCCAATCAGACCTAAACATCCCCTTATTTACACAGTATACAAGGACAATTTATCTTGTATCATTGGTTAATATAGGGGATCGGTCAACTTGGATTGCGACAGGTCGCATAAAGTCTACTTAGAGAAACAATTTGGTGATTCATTACTATACATCCGTGAATCCATTACGATTACATGAGCTCAAAATCAGATGATTAACCCATTATATACTAAATGGGGTATGCCATTCAGTTACAATAGTATATATTGGAACGTTCTGTTGGGGAGGGGGTGTTCGTTCAATAAAAAATATAATACAAGAGCAGAGTGATGCATACCATATATATGGTGGGAAGTGGTACAGATAATAAAGTCAACAAATGACCTATTGAACTTAGTATCTGAATATTTCCTAAGGGGAGTACTTGTCAATCAGTATTTAGTATAAAATGGGTTAACCCTGTCATTACGGGAGCTACGCTGGTGCAGCATTACATACCCTGTGCCATTGCATTATCTTTTATATGCGAGTCTCCCGTATATATATAAGATAATACACTAGCTAATAAGGTCAAGGTAATGTTATGACAGTGCATTCTCTTGTATATGCGAGGCTCCATATGAGAGCCTCGCATATATAAGAGAATACATTGGCACATGGTTTTTGTAACATTTCAGTAATCTCCAGTCATGGAGGGGTTAATTAATCGATCTCGCCGTCGTTGTTTCACAGTATTTACCTTCTACTGACCTAAGTGGCGATAGCTATATATTCTGTCGATTCCTGTTAAATCAAATTTAATCGGAACGCAATATATACATCGAATTTCCATAATTATCAACCCTCGTGACATGTATGCAAATTTGCACCCTCGACGAACGATATCGACACAATGTTTGTGGACACAGTTTTCCTCATTCGGAAACCAAACAAGGGCCTCTCGTTATTGGCACAAATTGACTCACGTCGTCAACACGAAGAAACCTCATAGACGACAATCTAATCAGCGATTTGAATCACAACTAACATCGATCTGTAACGCGATAACCACAAGAGGGTGACACGATTAACCACATCGTTACTGAATGGCTTCTCTTACAGTCATACAAACAACAAAGAGGTTCACTCTAGAGTATAGCCGTACGGGCTCCTGAATTTTTAGGGGGGAGCTGACACGTTTTGCCCGAATTTTTGTAAATGATATATTCAGGGTTGTAATATACCTTGCATATACACAGAAATATATCAAAAGTGATTCAAATTAACCTTAAATATGTATATAATTTTGGCAGAAATGTGAACAAATACTGTAATTTGTCACAATTTACCCCTGAAATACCATTCAATTTGACCGATAATATCTCCACACTGCCAAAAATATTTTCTCAATTCAGGAAAAAAAAAATCTTGAAATGAGAAATTATCTTGGGAGAATAGCTAGAAAAATAAGAAAAAACATATTTTCTAGGTCAAGAAATGCAAGGGTGGGAAAATTTCTTGTCTGAGAAAATTTCTTTAAGAAAACACAGTAATCTTGGTAAGAAAATCCTAGTAAACAAATCTTAGTATAGATTTTTTTTCTTAATGTAGGAAAGATTGTTTTTCTCACATAAGTTTATTTTTCTTGAAATAAGATAAGTTTAAGATACTGCGATTATCTTGGGAGAATAGCTAGAAATTTAAGAAAGCTATACAATTAATCTAGAACAAGAAATTATATTTTCTATAGTTAGAAATATCGTCAAGATATTTTTTCTTAAGTGAGCCAATTTTTTCTAGAATGAGATTTTCTCAAGCAGGAAAATAAATCTAAGTAAGGAAAACAAGTTTTCTTAACTAGGAATATTTTTCCCAATTAGGAAAGATATATTAGAAAACAATTCTTAATTAAGAAAAACATTTAATTTTAAATTAATATATAATTTCAATTGTGTTTTAAAATATACAATTGACATTTATTCTGAATATAAAAACTTCTATAATAGAGACAATAAGGGGGCTTAAAGGCACGGGAGGCCTTAGTTGTCGAAAATATTCATATTTGTTTCAATCACCGTAAACAGAAAAACATTAAAACGCATACAGTTTTGTTCATATATACCATGACCATCGCGTAAACAGCATGCTATCATAAAGACCTACTATATTTTACCTAAGCAGGAGCCTGATTGTGTTACAGAAGGCAGCACAGTGTTACTGGCTAATCACACACAAATGATATAAATGCTCTTTATTCGTTCCATATCAAAATTCAGCAACAATGAACGCTCTTTATGTTTACCATCATAATATAAACAAACACCAGGAAAGTACCTTTTTATGCTTTTGTTTACATAAGAATGGTCAAACATATGACAATAACATACTGTTTATGCGATATTTCTTATTTGTATACGGACAAAGTCTGTCTGCATTTTAATATTCTTTCTGTTTGTGGCGGTTTTTGACCGGTGGAAATATTTTCACAGCATACCCACCGCCAAGGCCTCCCGTACCTTTAAACTTTAAATATACAATCAACAATTTCTCGTTACAGTTATGGGTTTCTAAAATTGCAAGTGGCCAAACAAGATACTGTGTACATTCGCAAAATGAAACTATACAAAGTACCTGTATCTTGTTCTGCCTCTTAAAATTGTATAAACCTATATACGCAACAACAAATATATTGATTGCTAATAATTACATCCCGACACATGATTTTCAATATATTTATAGAAAGAGTTACCTCAAATCTGTCGGTTGAAACAAAAATATATAATAATTTCTGTTATTTGAGTATCCAGTTCAAACGATAGGAAAAAAAATCATCACACATGACAAAACAAGCACTGTATGTGCCTTAATAAACATCGTAACCCTGTATTTTTAAATGCACATATTCTAGGACGGGTGATGTGTAATAAACACAGAAAGACACTTGTATTAATGGATTTGTTGATACGGCACGTGTGCCATTGAGGAAAGATAGAACTCTAGGGTGTGCTGTTCATTCCGTCATTGTGCGCTAGCACTCGAGTCATATCAACAAACCCATAAACAAAATTGTGTAATTCTGAGTATATACAGCATGGTTTCAATAGCTGTTTCATGAATCATGCAGATTGCAGGTTTACTGTTCAGGTACTAGCCCAAGTCTTTTCGGTATGCAACAGCTTGAGATATCGAATACAGTAATGCCCCGAGTATAATCGACTCCTTAAACACAGTAGAATTATGGGTAACTGTTCAGGATTTAGTCGGATATATGGCTTGTTGCCATTCATCGGAAAGCTCTCTGAGAGCTTTCCGATGAATGGCAACAAGCCATATTTCCGACTAAATCCTGAAAAGTTACCCATAATTCTGCTGTGGTTAGGAGTTGATTACTTAGAGCATTACTGCAGTTGAAACTGTTTTGGATCGAGTCCTGTCCGGCTACTCTTCTATAACCTCTCAAGATTTTGAAGTGTTGAATGGGTCACCATGAATCGCTCAATTAAACAATCGCAACGGTGTTGAGTGTTTTGCTTATCGCTCACTATTTACTGCTGTATATAAACAAACGATTGACTCACACAAAGTGTGTTTTGTGGATAATAACGCATTCATATGAACATTATCCTATACTATTAGTATATTCTTGGGAAACTTTTTGTAAATGTTATTTATAAATTATAACCTATAACGAAGGCCATCCATTCCTTTAAGTTCCAAAGATATAAGGAGAATCACTGCATTTTAATTGCATACCGCATCCATCGTGGTGCTGTTTTGTGTTCAAGTGACAACCTTACCATGGTGTTGGAAATTACTGCAGTGTAATACCACAGCATTACCTGGGTAACACCACGTTAGAGATGGTCAATTACTTTAAGTATATGCAGGTTTGAAATCATCACGCTTGGGAAAGGCTGCCCTCTATGTTCTTATAAAAAAGCGTCACTTTGACCTAATCTGACGAAATACTGGTAGTGCTACAATCAAGATAACTTCAACCAACAATTCTGGGCGTAAAGTCCATTATAGAAGAGTATCGGGATGGGACTCGGTCCAAAACAGCATCAACCCAACCGATACCACAAGTTGTGGACAGGGAAAACTTGGTCTAAACAGGTACTAGTACATGCATGTATTACAAGCATTAAAGGGTACACTAAATCCGGCCATTTATGAGACCATCTCCTTGTATACTCAACAGAATATATGCAACAAATGAATGAATTTTGCCCATGGATAAGTGCAACACCTGTGTGCTCTATGAACAATGCAAACATGGTATTTATAATGATAATGAATTATTGGCTGGAGTCATAAATTCATTTTCATTATAATTTATACCATGTTGTTTGCATATATTCTGCTGAGAATAAAAGGAGATGCTCTTAATGCTCAGTGTAAAACACTGCAAATATGGAACTTAAAGAGCTTTTCTCTATCTTTTACTGGAAACAACTGTTAAATTTATTAAGACTTTATCAAGTCTTTTCACAGTATATAGTCTACATGTTCAATAGTATAGCACTAGTACTCACTAGTATTTCCAGACTTTTTGTGATAAAAATGCGGATAAAAGTGCAGAATTCTAAATTGATGCATTAAGTTGCAGAATTTTAAATTGATGCATTAAGTGCATGAGCGGCTTTAGAGTTCTTTGAAGTGCGGTCATGCAAAATAACATAAAAGTTTGTAAAACAAGGTACATGTACATACTATGATTATAGCGGTATGAAGTGTCTGGAGCACCTTTGATGGATAAAAGCGAATGTATACAGGCCTTAAAATTTTGCAAGAATCAAACTATAGCATTTCTACATCAAATCAGCTGCTTTTTACCAGACTCAAACGAAGAATCATGATTCTGACTCTCATCACACTAAAATCCCTACAAAATAATCTACTGGTGTGCAGATATTTCATTGAGTGTTTCAAATCATTTTAAAGGGACCCAAGGCACTCATAGTGAGTAAATATGCCAAACATATAACATACAACAGTTCGTAAAAACATCACCACTCAGAAAAAGATGAATTCCTGATTCCTATATTAATTATTGAAAGTTTTCCAATAACGAAATTTCTCCTGTTGGAACCATTGCTATGTAAACAAAACTGTTACAGTGATTTGTCAACAAACATTGCTACTATTTTAGTCTATTAAAATATTATTTTCAGAATATTTTTCAATGCTTTGGCCATGCAATGTTTAACCCATTCATGATGGGAGCTGCGCTGGTACAGCATTAAAGATCATGTACCAGTGAATTCTTGTATATATGCAAGTCTGACATAGGAAGCCTCATATGTATAAGAGAATGCACTGGATTACAAGGTCAAGGTAAATATTGTTAGGCCATGTATTCTCTTATATATGTGAGGCTCAATTTTGGAGACTCGCAAATATAAGAGAATGCATTGGCGCAGGGTTTTAGCAACATTTCAAGAATCTCCAGTCATGGAAGGGTTAAGTTTTTATTAAACTTTGGCATCTTATTGGACTTATTCAACATTGGATGGTAATGTCACTGTAACAGTGATGTTTATCAGAATTGCTAGCATGCAATGACATTCTTTCATATAAATTAATTAACTCACAGAATATCGAAAGACCAGATGTGAGTATAATATAAATTTATCACCCCATTTTATAAAGGGATACAAAAAATAAAGATAACATATGTTATGCTTTAAAGTCAGCATGGACAATTAAAGGTAAACAATCTGAATTGATGGTCTCCATACCATCAGATTCCAAGAACAACATTTCTTAATCGATTAAATACCAAAACATAATGCTAACTAAGTACTGTCAACTCTAGTGTAACATTTTCCAAAACATGTTATATATCAACATTTTGTTCATCGCAACTTGGTATCAATATTAGGTCAGTCGACTCAGTCGGCTCGTTGAATATTTGCTAGGCCGGGAAATATTCAAGGCGGTGAAAAATAACAGATTTCAAAAATTTATATTTTGTAACTCAGAACTTTAAAGGGTGTGTTCCTCGTCTCAAATCAAATATTTTTACCCCCGAAGCCAAAGAAATAGTAATTGAGGAGCGTGAACTCGGATTATCTATTTTAAATGTGCATGTAAGCTCATTGTACAGATTACTTGGTGATACAACAGGTTGACAAAGATAAAGGAACATTAGAATATTTTGATTCTGTTATGGATTTTAAGGCCTGTATGTGTACATGAATCTGATTATATTGACATACTGCAATAATATGTCACTTAAAAGTTCATATCCTTCAGATAAGCTCAGAAACAAGGCTTGAGACTGTTCCATGGGTACTGTTGTGCGTTGTGTGGAGATTTGAAACTGGTACACCTCCAAATTCTGGTCAATGTAGTATGAAATATAAAAAAAATTATGCATACGCTGGATGCCATAGTGCACATTTTCTGAGACTCGATGAAGCATACAAGTACACGTCTGTTGTAGAATTGAATTCACTAACTTCACTTGCCAAGATTTTCACCACATAAGTCTGATAAAATGTAGAGGTCACTGATCGGTCTCCATCAAGGAAGGAATGCATACATATATGTGTAATTTTTGCCTTTGATGAACACATTGATCGTCATTTGGTTATAAATTAAAGCCTCCCCTTCGCTGCAGTGTGCACTAGTTACCAGGTAAGCATGGTACTGGATTCAGTGCATACCGACCGTAGGTATACATATGGTACATGTGTATAGCCAGGAGACTCAGGACTCACTGTCACACAGCAACAACACAAATGTCATCATCATTGTCATGCATGAACGAATACCGATAACATCTACATTACATGTATCCAGTACATGTACACCGAATAACATTTGAATTCCTTCCTCATCCAGTCTTGGACAGAATTAATAATATTGGTATTAAGGGTCACCATGCAGTGTCTACAAGAAGCACTCTGACAGGAAACATGATTCTATGATTGGTTATCAGATAATCATATCAGGCCTTGAATGAAATTTTGATGTCTCAATCCAGTCAAGCAGCTCCTCCTGTCTGAAAAAAACAGATTTTAATGCTTGTAATGACATCAGAAAAGATGAATGACTGATCATATACATATTATTAAGATACATCATCCAAATTGATCACCCGGGGGCCGAGTTATAACAGTAAATTATATCCATTCAAATGCTGCATGATGGTCAGAAACAGCTACAAATACATGTACCGGTATCATATACCGGTGTAACAAATATCTCCCCCTGGATATATCCCCCACTCTGGATACCACCCCCCATGAATGACTAAATTAAAATTTCACTCATTTGATATATGTTACTTGAACAAAAAAAAAAAAAAAAATTAAAAAAAAAAACTTAAATCTCATAAAACATTTCTTTCTGGCCATTTCAGGGTCAAACGATATTAAATGAGTGAATTTTCTTTTAGTCATACATGGGGGAAAATGCCCAGGGTGTGCGAGTGAGATATCTGAGGACATTCGCAAATACACTCCCCCATGGAGGAAGATATCCAGACAGGAGGGGGTGACGTGTTACACCGGCAGAGGCGGACTGGGCCAAGAAACCGGCCCGGGAAATTAATATAATACCGGCCCATCTGTTTGGTCCACCTTGGAAAATCCCAACTGCACCCTCCCCCCTTGAATCAGAATCAGACCAAATACATATTTTTGCATAATTCCATTTGCACCCCCCCCCCCTTGAATCAGATGCAGACCAAATACATGTTTTTGCATAATTAATTCCATTTGCACCTCTGGTCTAATATCATATATATTCATAAACCATGGTTCTATATATTCCCGGTATGAGACCATTCAGATATTTTTACCTGAAAAATTGCATAAAATCTAACATCTATCGGTCTAACTCCAGACAAATGCACACGGCTACGGGCAAGAGACCAGGACACACCAGGCTGTTCATGGTTGTTCGGCCCGGTGTGAGAACATTTTGAAAACTATACAAGAAAATCTTGAATCCGATAAACTAGACTGGCATCAACTGAAGCGTTGCTATTTTCTTGTAAATTTCAATTGGGGGAGGGGTGCGTAAGAATTTTTTTGGATTTACAGCTGGGAGTTACCGTTAAAATCTCGAGATTAATGGGGTGTTTACGTGGTGTTATATGATGCCGACAAGTTCATTTAATGTCAAAATTACGATTAGCCAATTCGGCTGGTTAAACAACACATGTGGCGGCCCACGTCCGGAATTTTCCCGGTCTCCCGATCGGCCATGCAGTCCGCCTCTGCCCTCATGAATTTATGTGAGAAGAGTACCATCTTATTGGATACACGGCTGGTTAAACAACACATGTGGCGGCCCACGTCGGTTTCATTTGCGGCCCAAGTGGTGGTTGTGCGGCCCAACCACATATACCCCCCCCCCCCCCCAAACCGTAAAAAAAAACGTCGGATTCTCGCTTGATAGAAAATAAATTTCCCGGTCTCCTGATCGGCCAGTCCGCCTCTGTACACCGGTACCTGCACCAAATATTCCCAAAAACATTCCAGATACATGTATATAGGTACCGGTATGATATCATATTGGTCTTGTAAATATCATATATTTGTAAATGTTTTAAGGCAAGTTAAACAACTTGGGGGGGGGGGGGTAAAAAAAAAATCCGGCACGTATGTCGGGGTGCGTGGGTGGTCAAAGCCACCAACAAGCAATTTTTTCCGCAACTAAAACAAAAATTTCCTGCTTGTTTTTTAGTGTTTTGGCAATGAGTTGGGCTTCAAAACCACTTTGAATGAGAGAAATAATGTAATTATAACTGGTAAACTGACTGCAGGCAGTTATCGTGTTGTATTTTGTTGCAAATCTTGAAATCCAAGATGGCCACAGGCAGCCATGTTTTTTTGGCCGAATGACCTCAAAATGACTCATTCCTATTTACATGTCCATGTTAACATCCATGATAAATAGTATGCACAGAAATTCATATACAGCTGAATTTCCCCCCGCAAATCTTTGTTTTAGTGTTAAAAGGGGGGTGGGTGTAAACAAAATGGTCGGAAAAAACTGCCGAAAACAGGGGGGGGGGGGGGTCGGAAAAACTTTCCAGGCACGTATGATGATTTTTATTTTTTCCGGCCTCGGGGGACCCACCCACCCAATTTCTTCCGTTTCCGGGCTTTTTTTCCAGGCAATTTTGGACACCCACCCTTTTGTTTCCGTTTCAGGAAGTTTTTTTCCGGTCAGTTTTGGACACCCACCCCCCCTAAATTTGAGAAAATGATCAATTGAGCAACAAAATAGCTGATTATCCTGCATTATCATAATTTATTGCGCGATATTTGAATAGAACAGTGCATAATGAGATAACGATACTATTTGAATTTATCATATAAGTGTCATTAATCAAGAAATGTGTCAACATAATCACATTTCTAGGGATATATAGGCAGAGTGCCAAAGTTTTTATTAACATTCATTTTCATAATATATAGTCACATGATCTAGTCACATAATCACATTTGAGTATTCTACATAATACATGGTACCGGTACAACAAATTTCAGATTATTTGATATTTGCTATGTGATATACAGTAATGCCCTAATTAATCGACTCCATAACCACAGCAGAATAATGGGTAATTTTTCAGTTTTCTCCCCTGAGAGCTTTCCGATGAATGACAACAAGCCATATTTCTGACTAAATCCTGAAAAATTACCCATTATTCTGCTGTGGTTATGGAGTCGTTTAATTAGGGCATTACTCACTGTATTGCTGGAATCAAATTGTTTATCAAAACATGTGGAAATACAACTGTTCATCCCAGTTCATCCCAGTTTGAAGAATAATGCTAATACCATACATAACCATGATATACCCGCGCGACTCTTCTTGGGGCATCTCAGAAACCAGAACTGAGGAAACATGTTATAGGGTGTAATGGCAGGCTGGTAGCCACTGCCTGAAGTAATAGGCTTCGTAATAATTGGGAATAATATGGATGGATAGCCCAATTTCACTTCTTTTTTGCTCACGATATCAGTGAGGATAAAATCTTCATTACTGTGATTAACATTACAAGCTGATCCACATTAACATGGAAAACAATGTGAAATTGTTCAAGCTGGCCCGGCTGGCCTTCAATTTATTAGTTAAGATTTTATGTTTTACGTTGTCAAAAGTCTATTTTATTCCATTATTTATTATATCCATGTCACATATGGTCAAGTGTGCTTTCATTTTATCGCTTATTTTCAACTCAGTTCGGCATAGTTATTCTTATTTTGTTGTATCAGTAGATGGAATCCTGATTAAATTTTATTTTTCCAATAGCGCTGTTTCTAGTTCTATCAAGTTGAATTTGGGTTATTGTTGGCCATTGTGCAACTGATCCAACTTTTGATAACCTCTATATGTAGTATAGCATTACTATTAACTATATATGACCTGTTTCTGTTCAAAACACATTAAAATAAGATTCAATAGCAGGAATGGAAAAAAATTTTGGCATATGGAAAAAACTGCTTTTTGGACCCAAGAGACACCCACCCACCCCATCATACGTGCCTGGAATTTTTTTCCGACCCCCCCCCCCCCCCCCTGCCGAAAACGGAAAAAAATTTGGGTGGGTGGGTACACAAAATGATCGAAAGGGAAAAAATGCCATACATGCCTGAAATTTGTTTCCGACCCCCCCCCCCCCCGGGGGGGAGGGGGGGGGGGAAATGTGTCAATACAACATTTGATTTTATCATCTTTACTTGAATAGGTGAGTTCACAAATACTCTATTTTCATGCATATACTAGTAAACACAATTATACATAATCATTGGGGAATTGAACAAATTATACTGTATAATATACAAGCATAATTATGTATACTAGAAGATAGCAGCACAAACTAGTACTTCTGCATGTCAAATATCACACATACCAGTATATACCACTTATACTGCGGATTGACTTCTTTAAAAATATTGGCCGTCATATCAGGGGGGGATTTCCGGGCACGTATGCCGGGGTGGATGAACTTGATGGGACCAACAAACATTTTTTTCCGCAACTAAAATGTTTTTTTCCTGCAAGTCGTATGACTGTTTGGCTTAAAACTCATTACAATAAGAGAAATACCGATATTTATAAAACAGAAATGACAAATTTCATGATGATCAGACAAACAGTATAGCTTGTAGCTCATGCTAATGGATTGAATTTTGAATTCCAAGATGGCCACCGGCTGGTGACCGGCAGCCATGTTTTTTTGCTGAATGACCCCAAAATGAGTCGTTCCTATTTACTTGTCAATGTTAACATCCATGACAAATAGTATTCACAGAAATTCATATACAGCTGTTTACAGTGAATCTCCCACACCCAGAGGCGGACTGGCCGATCGGGAAATTTCCCGATGGGCCGGAGGCCGGAAAAATTCTGATTCCACGTGATTTTCTATCAAGCGAGAATACGAGGGTTTTTTTTTACGGTTTGGGGGGGGGGTATATGTGGTTGGGCGGCCCCAACCACAACTTGGGCCGCAAATGAAACTGACGTGGGCCGCCACATGTGTTGTTTAACCTGCCGTGTATCCAATAAGATGGCACTCTTCTAAGAATATATTGATTCGGAAATTATTGCACATGTCAAATGTTTTACTTCGGATAATGTGTACTGCCAATATATATATATATAAATATATATCACCCGAGAAGCGGAAAACCGGCGAGGAAAGACAGAAGTTACCTAAATTGGGAAGTTGGCAGGTTCCCCATGTGAGCATAATGTGACGATGGGGGGGGGCAGAGGCGGACTGGCCGATCGGGAGACCGGGAAAACTCCGGACGTGGGCCGCCACATGTGTTGTTTAACCAGCCGAATTGGCTAATCGTAAGTTTGTCATTAAATGAACTTGTCAGCATCATATAACACCACGTAAAGACCCCGTTAATCTCGAGATTCCAGCTGTAAATCCCAAAAAAATCTCACACCCCTCCCGGACCCTCCCCCAATTGAAATTTACAACAAAATAGGAACGCTTCAGTTGATGCCAGTCTATATAGAGATGCTAGGATTTGCGAGCTTCTTGTATAGTTTTCAAAATTTTCTCACCCCGGGCCGAACAACAATGAACAGCCCGGTGTGTCCTGATCTCTTGTCCGTAGCTGTGTGAGTGTGTGCATTTGTCTGGAGTTAGACCGCTAGATGTTAGAATTTATGCAATTTTTCAGGTAAAAATATCTGAATGGTCTCATATCGGGAATATATAGAACCATGGTTTGTGAATATATATGATATTAGACCCGAGGTGCAAATGGAATTATGCAAAAACATGTATTTGGTCTGATTCCGATTCAAGTGTGGGGGGGGGGGGGTGCAGTTGGAATTTCCCAAGGTGGACTGTGGACACCCCCCGAACAGATGGGCCGGTATTATATTAATTTCCCGGGCCGGTTTTTTGGCCCAGTCCGCCTCTGCCCACACCACCCCCCCGCAAATCTGTTTTATTGTTAGAATGGTGGGGTGGAAACCGGTGGATGTTTGGACGCGGGGGTGGGTCCCAACAAGGGTCGAACGAAAAAAATCAGCATACATGCCTGAACATATTTTCCGACCCCCTGATCATATGGCCATTTTCGTCTATTTTTCCAACTATACTTTCTATAAGCAATGGGAATGCTTTTTAGAAAATTTGTAAATAGTATATACAAGTAGGGGGTTAAATGTAGCACACCATGAACTTTGAAGTTGCGGACATTGTTTCTGGTGTCAATTTTTAAACTCCACCCATCGCCTGTTGTCAGGCCGCATTCATTGGCATTACACAAACAGGCATGGAAATACAAGATAGTGATTCGTCTTATACATGCATATATAAGTTAATTTAACGACATCCGTGTGGTTGTATTAATTTTCAACTTTTGGTGTGATATCTTTTGGTGTATCATAACTACACGGTACTGTAGTTCCATAACAATGACCGTGGCTAATGAATCTGGCATTTCTGTAATAAGAAGAAAAATATGCTGCATATACATGTATGTGATATGGATACATGTATTTTTATAATTTGCAAACATATTTATAAACAAAGTGTAAAGTTCATTCAACCAACAATGTGAGCGTCCTCAGCAATTCAGATGACCATGGTTCAATCGTAAGTGGGGGAATCGGGCCTGACAAAATCATGGATAGTTTGTTGACACGATTACGATGTCATCACACATGAGTATATTGTCGGCGACTCGGCGGTTAACCATGTGATTAACTACCCTATGTTTTTTTATTTACTTTGTACAATTTTTAAGTACACACACAGTTCTGATTCAGTCACAAGTGGAGGTAGCCAAGGATACGCCACAATTTTGCATCTAAAATGCTTGATACTACTTTTTATCACTCATGACAATGCCTGACCATGCGCAGTACAACTATCACCGTATCGGTTACTACCCACAACAAAATCTTTCCACTTACGATTGAATCGTGATCATCAGAACATTCACTTAGTGAAAGTTCAGATGACCACGATTCAATCGTAAACTTGTCGAAACTTTTCCATCATAGGAAATAACTGATAATTGGACTGCGCACGCTCACATCGAAATCGTAGGTCAAAAATAATATCAAGCACTGTTTGATTTTACTATTTTTAGATGCCAAATTGAGGCGTATCCTTGGTTTATACCGGTACCTCCACTTGTGACGAAATATTCGCAGTGGTGTGTGCATAAAAATTGTAGCTGAAAATGACCGGTGTAGTCAATCACATGCTTTAGGATGTTCAACCTACGGTATAATCATGTACAACGCCGCATTGCAATTTTGTGAACAAACCATCCACGATCTTGTCGGGCCTGATTCCTCTACTTACAAATTAATCGTGGTCATCTGAACGTACACTACATGTACATGAGGCCAACACCCCCCATGGAATACGAAATACCACTTAACACAGAGGGTGGAATACAGAATACCAGTTAACAGCCATATGGAATACATAAAAATATATGAAAACTTCATTTTTTGGAAGGTCGGCGTACGAATACGGAATACCGGTATATTTGGAATACCGAATACCTCCTAACAGAGGGGCCGGAATACGGCGTACCTCATAACAGGGCATGGAATACGGCGTACGAAAAGGGGGGGGGGGGGGGTGGGGGGCCTCTTACAGGTAATGATGAATTGGCCACACAATAACTAGAATGAATCATTGAATGAGCATTTTATTTTTAATATTATCACTATCAGGTTCACATTTGTTCAAAATTATTCTATGAAGAAGTACCTTTCTATACAATCGCCTTTTAAGTTATATTTTCAATAATTGTGACCTTTTTGTTTTCCAACTATTGTCATACAAATCTCGACCGATAATACACATCAATTATGCATAGCTTTATGCCAGAATTGATTTTTGCAGAGTAAAATTTACCACTCAAGCCAGTTACGGAATACTTTACTTTTATTTACTATAGAAATTAAGCACAAAATATAATTTAATAAAAACCGATTTTGCCAAGTTTCCCACTTTTGCCAATATTGTGGATGGGTACATTAATATACGAATGATCAATTCCATATAATCATAGTCCATCCGATGTTACTATTTTAACATGACAAATCATAACAAATGACAAGCAGATTGAACGTATCCTAAAATTTCGACCATATTTCACCGACAGTAAAATTCACCATCATTTCATTTGAAAAATATGAATAAATCACGCACGTGTAATCGTATTTCAATTAAGTATATCACTCGTAACAACATTTTCGTGAAGAGAAAACACTTTACAACAGTTTACTTACCTGAAAAATCAGATCAAATGGAGTATATCTCTTCATTTCCGACCTCGAAACTTTTTTGTTGCCAAAATGGCTGACGAAAGAACAGCGCGAGCGAACAGCGGACACACCAAACGTTGTAATCCGAGTCCGACTTCAGTAAAAGGTGTATAGTTGTGATTATCAATTTCGTCCATCATAGAAATCTGGTATATTTTATAATAGAGACATGTTCTGCACACAGATCTATACAATTTGCATGTTCATAAAAGGTATCTCGGGATTACTCAGATGGTGGGCCAATATAGACTTGAGTGATGTGTTTTGACCTGTGCCATTTAAATTTAATTGGGGGGGGTGGGGGTGGTCAATGCGTATTATTTTTCATTTGCGTTTAAGCGCAAATGATTTACGCTTAGGCATAAACATTTGCGGTTAAGCCTAAATGATAGAGGTTATTTGAACTTAAGCGCAAATATGTGTGCTTAAGCGCAAATATGTGTGCTTAAGCGCAAATATGTGTGCTTAAGCGCAAATATGTGTGCTTAAATGCAAATATTTTCGCTCAAACTTAAATAAATAATAAATGTTAAAAGGGCCTCCCCCATATATATATGACCATGGCGGGAATTCGCTGGTGCAGCATTAAAGTCTTAACATACCATGTGCTAGAGCATTCTCTTATATATGTGAGTCATCCATATGGAGCCTCGCATCATATATAAAAGAATGCACTGGCTTACAAGGCTTGCCAATGAACTGAACATGTATTAGGTTATTGCATGCACTTTTAATAAACAGGGCAAGGTAGATTACATCATTTTATAGATATTCTAAAATTTCTAGTTTGTGAAAACTATAATTAAAGCCATATTGTATGAACCCTGTCTAACCAACTGAACTATGAACTATAGACATGTTATCATTTTTATTATCAGAGACATGCCTTCTGCAAAGATATAGCCTTATACATTATAAACATGCAAATAGTTGCTTCATTTGGGCTAACTTCCATCATTTAGTGAGTCAAACATGAGGAAATTCTCTTAGTTTGAAAGTTGTAGCAAGCCTGGCCCGGTGAGTTGATGTCACAAACATCAAATATTGTTACTTCTTGTCAGATGGACATTCCTGCCAATAAATTAAACATTTCTCATTGCAACTGTGTGCATTTTAATACACAGAGCCTGATATAAATTACACCATTTGATGGATATTTTATTAAATAGTCTGTGGAAACAACATAAAAGCCATATTCTATGCATCCCTGTATAGCCAAAAGAAATTAAACTATGGATATTTTATTGTTTATTTGATCAGAGACATGTATTCTGTTGAGATATATGTTAAAAACATGCAAATAGTGGTTTCATTTGGGCTTGCTCCCATAAATTAGAGAGTCAGACATGAAGAGATTCCCTTATTTCAAATTTATAAGATGCCAAGCCAGCTGAAATGGTGTATCAAACCTCAAATGGCAGTATTTCTTATCAGATGGACATCTCTACCAATAAATTAAACATTTCTCATAGTCATTGCATGCATTTTAATATACAGGACAAGTTAGAAAACATCATTTGATGGATATTTTACTTAAAATAGTCTGTGGAAACAACATAAAAGCCATATTGTATGCATCCCTGTGTAGCCAAAAGAAATTAAACTATGGATATTTTATTGTTTATTTCACCAGAGACATGTATTCGGTTGAGATATTGCCTTATATATGTTATAAACATGCAAATAGTGGCTTCATTTTGGGCTTGCTTCCATAATTTAGAGAGTCAAACCTGAAGAGATTCCCTTTTTATTTCAAATTTGTAAGATGCGAAGCCAACTGAAATGGTGTATCAAACCTCAAATGGCAATATTTCTTATCAGATGGACATCTCTACTAATAAATTAAACATTTCTCATGGTCATTGCATACATTTTAATATACAGGACAAGGTAGAAACATCATTTGATGGAAATATTAATTAAAATAGTCTGTCAAATCTACATAAAAGCCATATTGTATGCATCCCTGTATAGCCAAATGAAATTAAACTATGGATATTTTTTTGTTTATTTCATTAGAGACATGCATTCTGTTGAGATATAGCCTTATATATGTTATAAACATGCAAATAGTACCTTTATTTGGGTTTGCTTCCATAATTTAGAGAGTCAAACCTGAAGAGATTCCCTTATTTCAAATTTACAAGATGCCAGGCCAGCTGAAATGGTGTATCAAACCCCAAATGACAGTATATCTTATCAGATGGACATCTGTACCAATAAATTAAACATTTCTCATAGTCACTGCATGCATTATAATATATAGGCCAAGATAGAAAACATCATTTGATGGATATTTTACTTAAAATATTCAGTGGAAACTACATAAAAGCAATATTGTATGCATCCCTGTATAGCCAAATCAAATTAAACTATGGATATTGTATTGCTTATTTCATCTGAGACATGTATTCTGTTCAGATATAGCCTTATATATGTTATAAACATGCCAATAATGGCATAATTTAGGCTTTTTTTCCATAATTTAGCGGGTCAAAGCTGAATAAATTCCCTTATTTCAAATTTGTAAGATGCCAAGCCAGCTGAAATGGTCTATCAAACCCCAAACGACAGTATTTCTTATCAGATGGACATCTGTACCAATAAATTAAACATTTCTCATAGTCACTGCATGCATTATAATATATAGGACAAGGCAGAAAACAACATTTGATGGATATTTTACTTAAAATAGTCTGTGGAAACAACCTAAAAGCCATGTTGTATGCATCCCTGTATAGCCAAAATAAATTAAACTATGGATATTTTATTGTTGATTTCATCAGAGACATGTATTCTGTTGAGATATAGCCTTATATATGTTATAAACATGCAAATAGTGGCTTCATTTGGGCTTGCTTCCATAATTTAGAGAGTCAAACCTGAAGAGATTCCCTTATTTTAAATTTGTAAGATGCCAAGACAGCTGAAATGGTGTATCAAACCTTAAATGGCAGTATTTCTTATCAGATGGACATCTCTCCCAATAAATTAAACATTTCTCATGGTCACTGTGTGCATTATGATATATAGGGCAAGGTAGAAAACATTATTTGATGGATATCGTACTTAAAATAGTCTGTGGAAACTACTTAAAAGCAATATTGTATGCAGCCCTCTATAGCCAAATGCAATTAAACTATGGATATTTTATTGTGTATTTTATCAGCGACATGTATTATGTTGAGATATAGCCTTATACACGTCATTAACATGCAAATAGTGGCTTCATATGGGCTTTCTTCCATTATTTAGAGAGTCAAATCTGAAGAAATTCCCTTAGTTTGATATTTATGATCCCATAATCCCATGAAATGGTATTTTAAACCTCAAATGTCAGTATTTCTTATCAGATGGACATATCAACTAATGAATTAAACATTTCCCATGGTCATTACATGCATTTTAATATACAAGGCTATGTAGAAAACATCATTTGATGGATATTTTACTTAAAATAGTCTGTGGAAACTACATAAAAGCAATATTGTATGCATCCCTCTATAGCCAAATGCAATTGAACTATGGATATTTTATTGTGCATTTTATCAGAGACATGTATTCTATTGAGATATAGCCTTATACATGTTACTAACATGCAAATAGTGGCTTCATTTGGGCTTTCTTCCATAATTTAGAGAGTCAAAGCTGAATAAATTCCCTTAGGTTTCAAATTTAAAAGATACCAAGCCAGCTGAAATGGTGTATCAAACCTAAAATGTCAGTATTTCTTATCAGATGGACATCTCTACCAATAAATTAAGCATTTCTCATGTCCATTGCATGCATTTTAATATATAGGACAAGGCAGAATACATCACTTGATGGATATTTTACTTTAAATACTTTGTGGAAACTAAATAAAGTCACATTGTATGCTTTCCTATATTGCCAAATGAAATTCAACTATGGATACATTGGATATTTTATTGTTTGTATCATCAGAGACATACATTCTGCTAAGATATAGTCTTTTGTGTGTTATAAACATACAATAGGTGCATGGCCTCATTGGGCTTGCTTTCATAATACAAGAGAGTCAACTCTGAAGAAATACCATCGGTTTGAAATTGGTAGCATCTTCCATCCTTATATAAGAGGGGTATATACCAGCTTGAAGTACCGGTTTAATTAATAGGTTCAATGCAAGGGGCCACCAAAGAGGTTTGTCTAGTTCGGGATGGTGTGGCAAACCGCCAACTGGAGATTTCAAGGGAGGCCTCCTCAATGGCGACCCACTATATTGTGCAAACAAAATTTTATTAAAATTGTATAAAGGTCAGCATGCCCTAAGAGCATTGAGAAATAGATAAAAACACTTACTGACAGATTGCCAATAAAAAAATTACATCTGTTGAAACTATTGTTATGTAAACAAAACTGTTACAGTGATTTGTCAACAAATATATAATTCTAGCTGTATTATTAGTTCAAATATTTTACTATGAATAACATTTTCAGAATATTTAATCAACAGGTTGGACCTTTTCCAATGTTATGTAAACAAAACTGTTACAGTGAGTGACTTGTCAACAATTATATAATCTTATAGCTGTAGTATTACATGTAGTTCAAATATTTAAGTATGAATATGAATTTTCAGAATATTTAATCAACAGGTTGGTCTGGTTGGACCTTTTTCAATGTTTACCATAAACTTTTGATCACAATTTTGCTCTCGTTGGACTTTTACGGTTATTCCAATACAGCAGTAATTTCTACATAACAATTAATTCTTGGTTTAGAAATATTTTCTTTAAGTATTTCTTAACTTAGAAAAAAAATCTTGAAACAAGAAATATATATTTAATTTTTGAAGCCATTTTCTTAGTAAGGAAATTGTTTCTTGTTTCAAGACTAAAATCTATCTTATTTGAGAAAACTATCTCTTGTCTGGTGGGAGTTTCTTAAATTTTCTTGATGTAGCAGACTTGGGGGGTATATTTCCCAAAATAAGATTTATTTTCCTGTTTCAGGAAATAGTTTTTCTTGTTTCAAGATATTTTATCTTATTAAGAAATTATTTTTGGCAGTGATGCACTTTGGAACGTATTGGTGGTTATAACATTATTTGGCAGTATGAATATTGTACTTTATCTTAAGTAATATCCTACACATGTAACATATTGAATGGCAACCGTTTCGTACAGACAAAACTAGATTGTACATTTCGATGTATAGAGCTCAATCTAATAATTATTGTTATTAATGGTACAATGAGCCTGGTATCCATCACAGGGTTGAGTCGTTAAAATATAAATTAAAAAAATATATCAGTTTAAATCGAGCGCGCCACTTTAAAAAATGCATCGACAAATACTACGTACTTAACGAGGGATTTTTTTCTTCAGATATCGCCTCACTTCTAAGGGCCATAATTCACAAACGCCTGAACCAATTCTTAAAATTCGAGTATAAGTTATATTTTCCAATGATAATAAACAGTGCTAGGATAAACATCGAGTCTTGTTGTTGGGGGCACAATATTGTAATTCTGGGATTTTTTTCTTCAGATATCGCCTCACTTCTAAGGGCCATAATTCACAAACGCCTGAACCAATTCTTAAAATTCGAGTATAAGTTATATTTTCCAATGATAATAAACAGTGCTAGGATAAACATCGAGTCTTGTTGTTGGGGGCACAATATTGTAATTCTGGCAAGTTCGGGTTAATGTCGGGACTGCTGTTCGATCGTGACCACCGTCCGTGCGTATGTGGGTTTCCATCACACTTACACACTGATATGGCCAGTAAAATAACCGCTAGACCCCACATTGGCTGTCCGGGCTGTTAGCTTCGTTAGCGATTCGCCCTTGTTTCTTAGTGTATGCAGTCACGGTAGTTCGGCTACATATACGATGGCGATACGGGGGTCCGGGCTGTGGGTACAATATTGCAGTTCTGGCTGAATATCGGAAGTCATGGGTTAATAGATGCACTTATGTATGGCCGTAACCACCATCCGTTTGTGTGTGTGTTTCCATGACAACCACGCACTGATATGGCCACCACAGTGGCCACCTAGACACCGTCGTGGCTGTCCGAGCTGTTAGCTTCATTCGCGGCAAACGTATTTGCCGATGGCGGCATTTTGATCAGGGTTGGGTCAATTACATTGAAATGTAATTAATTACAATTACATTGAAATATGTCAATTACAATTACAATTACATTGGAAATACAATGTAATTAATTACAATTACATTGTTCCAATTACAATTACTTTTGGTTAATGAAAATCGGGATTCGGGAAGAGCTTCAAGGAGGAAAGTCATTTGTGTTTGATGAACTTTATTGATATGCATAAAATATAAAAGCAAATTAATGTAACACAGTGAAACAATGTAAACAAAACAACAACTACATGTAGAGCACAAATTGTTCATTTGATGTGGTGGTTACACCTGACCATCATCATTCTTTCGAATTGCAGCTAGCAGGCTTAACCCAGGAAAGTTTGTACAATTAAGTCGCCAGTATGTGAGTGGACTGGTATCACTGGGCACGCACGGTTCCTGCAGATATTTCGTAACCTCATCACTGTCAGTTGTGAGGATCGGTGTAGTATAATTAACATTAAGATACATCATTATGTATAATTTGCCTACATACTAATAGCAGGGATTAAAACAATCAAGCCAGCTAGGGTTGTAAATCACACACAATGACATAATCAGGATTATGAGGTAAAACAGGCCACCTGCCTAAGGCTGCCTTTGTTAGGGGATTAACGCATTGATAAAATACTGCAGTGGAGTCATATAATTAGGACAGCAAGACAGATTAAGTGCACAACACTGACCAGATATGGAGGTGAATACAGTTAAGCTCAAAACAAATAGACTAAATGATGTTTTGTTATGAAGACAAAATGCATTTATTATTAATGTTATAAAACAATTATTGTTTTAAAATGAATGTATTACTTTTAAAGATATATTCCGGGAATGTTCAGAAACAAGAATAATGTTTATGAATTTTTTTTTTTTTTAATTCAATACATGTACTTGTATTAATTATGTACATATTGTCATGATGATATACACATTATTGTAGGTGTATTAAAACATATACATATAATAATAACAATAACATATATAAATAATATAAAATAAAATTCAACATGACTTACCTTTAGATGTGTGATGAAATTTGAAGTGGCTTTTGCTGAACCCGAAATCAGTGTTGGACAATGTTTACATGTACCTTTGAAATTGTCAGAAATACCATTAGGCAAGGTAACATGTTGCCTAATGAATGAAAAACTTTGAGAAGGCATCGCTAATGACTCTAATAGAGGCAAAGAGACAATGATTGCTTGTGTGAGTGAGTGGTTCGGGGGGCTGGCCCGGGATTGTCGAAAGGGCCGAGAGGCACATTTCCTTAATCCCTCATATTTATGCCTTTATTTGAGGAACAATTTTTTTTTGTTCAGCATTTTTATGATGTTGACTTTATCTTTTCTTTTTCCTTTTCTTCTTTGCATTCGGTTTTTCGGTTGATGATTGAGGAGATGATGGAGGTCAAGGATGTCTCTGCTGATACTGCTGAATGATACGTTGTACTTCCGCTTCTTGCTCTTGTATGATGCGTTGAACGTTTACTTCTTGTTCTTTATTGTATCTTTTGGCTTCAGCGATGGCGTTATCTGCAGACCGGAGCGTGTCTTCAACAGACCGAGTGGTGTCTGTGCTGTTGTTGTTGCTGGTGGTGGAGCTGGGGGACACCGGGATGTGCTGGTACTCCGGTGTCCGTGGTGGCAAGCTGTCCAGTTCCACATCGAAGCAGGCGGCATGAACAGCAGGGGTGGTTTCCTGCTCCCTTCTTCCGCTTGCCTCGACGACGACAGCAGGGAACTCCGGCAGATCAACGGAGTCCCTGCTAGCTGGTGCGATGTCGCCTGTCTCCATGCAGGTCGGGTCGTCTGGGCGTCTCTCAGACCACTCCGACCTGCCGGCTGTGACATTGGACGTCGGCTGAACCACAAAGGGAGGGGTGACTGGCAGATCAACAGTCACCCCCTCTTCTTCCATTTGGCTCGTCTGGCGGCGTCCCTTCTTTTCCTCGCAGACTTTTCTTGGGCGGCCCCTTCTTCCCACTCTGATCACAGGAGGCAGTCTTGGAGTTGGTGTCCCGGGCTTGCGATCTCTGGATGCCAGCATCTTCAGTCCGGAACTCCAGGCAAAGGGTCAGGTAGCCCCTGCTAGACTCCAGTTAGCAATGTCCACTACCGAACTTCTTTGCGCTGCGGCCAACACGGCTTCTGGGATTAAATCCATAAGCCTAATCCAAAAACCGTCTCACTGGCGTTAAGCACGGAGGCGGAGGCGCGGCCAAACGACTCACCCGTGCTCAACGCTTTGACAAAAGAGGAACTAATAAGGTCGAAACAATCACGACCGTTTCGCTCCACTCCCTGCCAGAGATGATTGCTTTTGGGAATGTGATTTGGGGGGGCTAACCCCGGGATTCTCGAAAGGGTCGAATGACCCTTTCCTTAACCCCTCATTTTTATGCCTTTAATTTAGAACATAAAAAAAAGAAAAAAGAAGCAATTTTTAGTTCATCTTTTCTTTGACTTTTTCTTCCTATGCCTCTTCGCCGGTGGTGGTGCTGACGAAGAGGCATCCGAGGGAGGTGTGCTGGTGTCAGTGTCGTGGATTGTGACATCAACTGTCGCCGGATCAGAGGAGTCGTCTCCCGTGTAGACAATTCTGTTATCGATAAGCTCTTTCTCTGCCTTGTTGAAACTGTGTGTTATTCCTTGGTTGTATTCTACAAGGATCCGTTCTTTAAGGTCTTGGATTAGCTGATCTATGTCTGGTGGTTCTGCATCCCTGGTAGGTGGAGAAGCCGGGTACTCCGGCGTCGGAGGGGCATCGGTGTTCGATTCATCCCCTGTATGGAACTGGCCAGGTGGTGATTCCAGTTCCACAGCGAAGTTGGCGGCAGGAACGTCCCTGGTGGAATCCGCGTCCCTGTTTCCGCCTGCTTCAGTGACGACAGCAGGGACCTCCGGCAGATCAACGGAGTCCCTGCTAGCTCGTCTGATGTCACCTGACTCCATGCAGGCCGGGTCGTCTGGGCGTCTCTCAGACAACTCCGGCCTGCCGGCTGTGACTCTAGATGGCTGAACCACACGGGGAGGGGTGACTGGCCGATCTACAGTCACCCCCTTCTGCTTCTTCCATTTAGCCCGTCTGGCTGCGTCCCTTCTCCTTCGAGCTGGCGTCTTTCTCTTAGGAGGCTCCTCTTTCATTGTACGGCTGGTCTTGGCCTTGCTCCGGGTGGAAGATATCTGGTTTCCAGCATTTCCCGTCCGAAATTCAACACAGAGAGTCAAATAGCCTCTGTTAGACTGGAGATTCCAGCTAACAATATCCGCAATTTGAGATCTCTCTATCGCTGCTAACGCGGCGTCAGGGATTAGCTCCATTGTCCGTCGCACTAAGCCTAATCCAAAACCGTCTCACTCGCCGGCATCAGCACGAGGGCGGTTGCTTCCAATTAAGGTTACAGACCGCTCAAATCACTCGTACCGACGCTCTGACCGAAGAGGAACTAATAAGGATCGAAGCAATCACGACCGTTTCGCTCCACTCTCCTGCCAGAGATAGTCAGTGACGCAGTTATATACAAACTTGTAACAACAAATGACGATACCATCTCATTATGGGGGGGGGGGGGGTTACACGAAAGAGTAATCACTGTATTCGCTGAGCGGTCGTCATCTTTGAAGTATTGTATTGAGCTATGACAACAACCCAATATTCATGGTGACAGGTCACCCCCAATGATGCACTATCAAAACATTGTTTATATTAATTAACTTGTGAGTTGTTTTAAATCAAACCACAATTAGACTATCAAAACATTGTGTGACTTCTATAGTGAGAGGCTTTCATGACTCCATCTTTGAAGTTTTAATTTAGAACATGTATCGATGAAACTACTAACATAGAAGGAAAATATTAGGATAATGACCTCATGTGTATAACACTAGTCAAGTAAGTTAGTAACCAAGAGTTTTACCTGATACTATTAACATATCATAGTCATGTCACATTTCAGATACAAATGTTGATGTGTTAACTTGTTATATTGGTCTGTATTTTTGGAATGTAATTGAAATGTAATTGAAATTACACCCCTTTTCTCAATGTAATTAATTACATTCAATTACATGTAATTGAAAAAACCTTCAATTACATGTAATTGAAAAAACCTTCAATTACAAATTACATCCAATTACTTGGGAAAATGTTATTAATTACATTCAATTACAATTACAAATTACAATTACCCCAACCCTGATTGTGATGGTTAACTGTGGCACTTCTGATAGTCCACGACCCCCGTACGTGCGTGGGTGGGTTTCCATGACACCCCACAGTTATTGCCACTAAAATCAACAAATACACCGCAGGGGCGGTCCGGGCTGGTCAGGCGGAGTTTAGTCACACCCGTATTGCCTTATGCACAGGGCGTTATCGTGTGATCGACACCGATCAGTTATAGTTAATGTAAGGTCCATATACAGTTGGTCGCCTGCATTCCACCGATGGTGCTACCGGTAGTCCAGCCCGGGAGACGTATGAGGGACGCCCAGACCACCCCTCCCCCGCTGGAATGCTGGCTGATGCCATCCAGACAGCTGCTGATGCCGTGATGGAGACAGAATCTTCATCAACCCGATGACTCCGGAATACATCAGCCCGGAGTCTTCCATAGCCACCGCGACCAGCAGCACCAACGACAACAACATCAGCCATTTACCACCAAGGCACAATAACTTGTAAGAAGTGCTCAGACATCCATAGCAGAATCCAAATATTGAGGACAGTAAAGCTCACTGTCAGCATATAGAAGACGCTAAACAACAACAGCATGCATTGAAGTAAACAACATCAATAGTAAACAGAAACAAGAAGAAACCGAAGAAAAAGAAAACATGTATCATGTTCATTTCGTTTCACCCTGTCATGTGCGATGTACATCATTCCCATGACCCCATCCAAAATTCCAAAGTGGGTTGTAGGGGAGGGGCTCCATCCATTCCAAATCCTCCCGGGTCCTTCCCAAACTCCTAATAAATATATATTTAGTTGCAGGTGAAGTAAACAGTTTATTCTCCTATCGAAATGTTGCGCAAATTCTAGTATACAAGTATTTCAGAAGTATTTCAAACATTATTAATCTGACCGAACAGCAACATCGTCCCGATATAAAAACTAATCCCATTGCTAATCTAACAGCCCAGTAGAACAGAATTACTCTTTCATACGATTTTTCCATTCCGATCAATTTTGTGAAGAAAACAATTTTCTCCGTGGTCTAAAATTAAACAAAGCAGCTGGTCGACACACATGTTAGGCAGATTTCTTGCGAAAATGAGTCATCATTGAAGTTTAGCTGCAACACTGACATTTACTCGTGGCTAACGACGTGTAACGAGAAGTATATTTTCACTCATCTATAACGAACACGTGTTTGCACACTATTCATTAGCTAATGCATTTCTACACGCATCTGGACACTGTCACATATAAATGTCGCGCGACGCAAGTTACATGCGCGTGGATGCTATAGTATAAACATCAGTGCTCGTATTCACCAACTGGGTTAAAATATAGTCCGGGTGGTTAAATATAGTCCTGGTGGTTAACATATAGTCTTGGCGAAGCTCTGTGGTCGTCGATCGGGTAAACATCGCCGCGGTATCAAGGGGAATTGGCTGCGATCATAGATTGACTACTATTGTTGACTTAAACAAACTACGGGTAGGAGTGGACGCTTGGTTCATTTCAATCATGAGCACATGTGGGAAAGGTCTTGGAACGAAATTACCACTGACGAAAGAAACGGATTTTTGTGTATCATTGTTAACATTCCGGCATAAAATGGTACGGTAAGTTTTCACAAGTCCAACTATACATATTAAGCACCCATTCCGCAGAAAGATTCATTTTGAATCTCTACCGCTATGCGGATTGTACCCGGTGAGTGTTCCCGATTTAGTCTACCAAATAAACTAGCCGGTCTATAAAATAAGTTGGGGAATACGAGTCCTGCAGTGTTAGTGCCACCGCAGACGCTGCGATTGAAATCGTAAGTGGGGAAAATCGCAGATGGAGCATCCACTGCGCATGCTCATAACAATATCCCAGCCATATTGTAGCGATCAAGCAATGTTTGATTTTTACCAGGAAAATCGCAGCGTGACCTTGGCAACGCGCGCGATCATAACTGTCACGTGAGCATGGTCGCACTGGTCTCACAATTTATATCCTAGCACGTGCTCGATCACGTGGATAAAATCGTAGCTGCAGACATCGCAGCGCCGTAGCGTCTGCGGCAAGCCACTTTTCTCCACCTGCGATTTCCCCCCACTTACGATTTTAATCGCAGCGTCTGCGGCGGCACTTATTAACCAGACAACATGCACGTGTATAATACAATATGTGCGATTCACTATGGGGGGGGGGGCGACTCAACAAGGCAACACTATGTGTGACAATGATTCGCATTTATAGCAATATTCTATAAGAGACCAAACGAATCCAGTCAATGCGAGTTGATCATACAGTATATACATACATAACGGTATATACACAACGCACGGCTACAGAGGGTCACATATACCCTGCATCTTATATTATTCTGCTAAATAAACTCACTGGGATATCATATAGAGGACATGGTGAATAAAACTGCGGTTATATGAAGATTATCTGTGTTCTAACATCCTTTGAAGACAAATCTACTTTTCAAAATGATTAATGTGTTGATCTCCATACGTCTACGTGAAGATAGGAATACCACAATGGGCTGTGTAAATGTAATTTGGTGACAGGACATGTACACTGCCAAAAATATTTTCTCAATTCAGGAAAAAAAAACACTTGAAATGAGAAATTATCTTGGGAGAATAGCTAGAAAAATAAGCACAGCATATTTTCTAGGTCAAGAAATGAAAGGGTGGGAAAATTTCTTTTCTGAGAAAATTTATTTAAGAAAACACAGTAATCTTAGTAAGAAAATCATAGTAAAAAAATCTTAGTATAGATTTTTTTCTTAATGTAGGAAAGATTGTTTTTCTCACATAAGTTTATTTTTCTTAAAATAAGATAAGTTTAGATACTGCGATTATCTTGGGAGAAAAGCTAGAAATTTAAGAAAGCTACAAAATTATTCTAGAACAAGAAATAATATTTTCTATAGTAAGAAATATCGTCAAGATATTTTATCTTAAGTGATGCCAATGTTTTCTAGAATGAGATTTTCTCAAGCAGGAAAATAAATATAAGTAAGGAAAACAAGTTTTATTAAGTAGGAATATTTTCCCCAATTAGGAAAGATAGTTAGAAAACAATTCTTAATTAAGAAAAACATTTAATTTTAAATTAATATAGAATTTGTATTGTGTTTTAAGATATACAATTGACATTTATTCTGAATATAAAAACTTCTTTGTAAATATTATTGTTAAATGTATAATATAGACAATAAGGGGGCTTAAAGGCACGAGAGGCCTTAGTTGTCGAAAATGTTCATATTTGTTTCAATCACCGTAAACAGAAAAACATTAAAACGCATACAGTATCGTTCATATATACCATGACCATCGCGTAAACAGCATGCTATCATAAAGACCTACTATATTTTACCTAAGCAAGAGCCTGATTGTGTTACAGAAGACAGCACAGTGTTACTGGCCAATCACACACAAATGATATAAACGCTCTTTATTAGTTCCATATCAGGAATTCAACAACAAAGAGCGATCTTTATGTTTACCATCATAATATAAACAAACACCGGGAAAATAACTTTTTATGTTTTTGTTTACATAACAATGGTCAAACATATGACAATAACATACTGTTTATGCGATATGTCTTATTTGTATACGGTTTTTGTGGCGGTTTTTGACTGGTGGAAATATTTTCACAGCATACCAATTGCCAAGGCCACCCGTACCTTTAAATATACAATCAACAATTTCTCGTTACATTTATGGGTTTCTAAAATTGCAAGTGGCCAAACAAGATACTATGTACATTCGTGAAGTGAAACTATACAAAGTACCTGTATCTTGTTCTGCCTCTTAAAATTGTATAAACCTATATACGCAACAAAAAATATATTGATTGCTAATAATTATGCCCTGACACATGATTCTCAATATATTTATAGAAAGAGTTATCTCAAATATGTCGGTTGCAAAAAAATATAACAATTTCTGTTATTTGAGTAACCAGTTCAAACGATAGGGAAAAAAAATCATCACACATGACAAAACAAGCCCTGTATGTGCCTTAATAAACATTGTAAGTCTGTATTTTTAAATGCACAGATTCTAGGACAGGTGATGTGTAATAAACACAGAAAGACACTTGTATCAATGGATTTGTTGATACGGCACTTGTGCAATTGAGGATAGATATAACTCTAGACTGTGCTGTTCATTCTATCATTGTGCGCTAGCACTCGTGTCATATCAACAAACCCATAAACAAAATTGTGTCATTCTGTGTATATACAGCATGCTTTCAATAACTGTTTCATGAATCATGCAGATTGCATGTTTACTGATCAGGTACTAGCCCAAGTCTTTTCGGTGTGCAACAGCGTGGGATATCGAATTCAGTAATGCCCTAAGTATAATCGACTCCTTAAACACAGTATAATTATGGGTAACTATGGCTTGTTGCCATTCATCCGAAATCTCTCCATGAGAGCTTTCCGATTAATGGCAAAAAGCCATATTCCGACTAAATCCTGACAAGTTACCCATAATTCTGCTGTGGTTAAGGAGTCGATTACTTCGAGCATTACTGTAGTTGAAACTGTTTTGGACCGAGTCCTGTCCGGCTACTCTTCAATAACCCTATAACCTCTCAAGATTTCAGTGCTGAATGGGTCACCATGAATCACTCAATTAAACAATCGCAACGGTGTTGAGTGTTTTGCTTATCGCTCACTATTTGAGTGCTGTATATAAACAAACGATTGACTCACACACAGTATGTTTTGTCGATAATAACGCATTCATATGAACATTATCCTATACATGTACTATTAGTATATTCTTGGGAAACATTTTGTAAATGTTATTTATAAATTATAACCTATAACGAAGGCCACACATTCCTTTAAGTTCCAAAGATATCAGGAGAATCACTGCATTTTAATTGCATACCGCATCCATCGTGGTGCAACTGTTTTGTGTTCAAGGGGTAACCTTACCATGATGTTGGAAATTACTGCAGTGTAATACCACAGCATTACCGGGGTAACACCACGTTAGAGATGGTCAATCACTTTAAGTATATGCAGGTTTGAAATCATCATGCTTGGGAAAGGCTGCCCTCTATGTTCTTATAAAAAGGCGTCAATTTGACCTCATCTGAAGAGATACGGTAGTGCTACAATCAAGATAACTTCAGCCCACAATTCTGGGCGTAAAGTCCATTAGAGAAGAGCATCGGGGTGGGACTCGGTCAAAAACAGCATCAACCCAACCGATACCACAAGGTGTGGACCGGGAAAACTTGGCCTAAACAGGTACTAGTGCATGCATGTATTACAAGTATTACAGGGTACACTAAATCCAACCATTTATGAGACCATCTCCTTTTATACTCAACAGAATATATGCAACAAATGAATGAATTTGGCCCATGAATAAGTGCAACACTTGTGTGTTCTATGGACAGTGCAAACAACATGGTATTTATAATGAAAATGAATTATTGGCTGGAGTCATCAATTCATTTTCATTATAATTTATACATGTTGTTTGCATATATTCTGCTGTGTATACAATGAGATGCTCTTAATGCTCAGTGTAAAACATTGCAAATATGGAACTTAAAGAGCTTTGATCTATATTCTACTGGAAACAACTGTTAAATTTATTAAGACTTTATCAAGTCTTTTCACAGTGTACATGTAGTCTACGTGTTAGTATAGCACTAGTACTCACTAGTATTTCCAGACTTTTTGTGATAAATATGCAGCTAAAAGTGCAGAGTTACATGTACATGTACTTGTTTTAAATTGATGCATTAAGTGCATGAGCGGCTTTAGAGTTTTTTGAAGTGCGGTCATGCAAAATAACATAAAAGTTTGTAAAAAAAAAGGTACACGTACATACTACTATGATTATTTCGGTATGAAGTGTCTGGAGCACCTTTGATGGATAAAAGCGAATGTAAAACAGGCCTTAAAATTTTGCAAGAATCAAACTATAGCATTTCTACATCAAATCAGCTGCTTTTTACCAGACTGAAACTAAGAATCATGATACTGACTCCCATCATACTAAAATCCCTACAAAATAATCTAATGGTGCGCAGATATTTCATTGAGTGTTTCAAATCATTTTAAAGGGACCCAAGGCACTCACAGTGAGTAAATATGCCAAAACATATAACATACAACAGTTCGTAAAAACATCACCACTAAGAAAAACATGATTACTGGTTGATATATTAATTATTGAAAGTTTTCCAATAACGAAATTTCTCCTGTTGGAACCATTGCTATGTAAACAAAACTGTTACAGCGATTTGTCAAAGTTTTTATTACCGGTAGTCTAAATATTATTTTCAGAATATTTTGCAATACTTTGGCATTGCAATGTTTAACCCTTTCATGATGGGAGCTGCGCTGTTTCAGCATTAAAGATCAGGTACCAGTGAATTCTTGTATATATATAAGTATCACGTAGCGAGCCTCACATGTATAAGAGAATGCACTGGATTACAAGGTCGCGGTAAATATTGTTAGGCCATGTTTTCTCTAATATATGTGAGGCTCCATTTTGTAGACTCGCAAATATAAGATAATGCATTGGCACAGGGTTTTAGCAAAATTCAGGAATCTCCAGTAATGGAAGGTTTTAGTTTTTATTAAACTTTGGCATCTTATTGGACTTATTCAACATTGGTTGGCAATGTCACTGTAACAGTGATGTTTATCATAATTACTAGCATGCAATGCCATTCTTTCGTATAAATTAATTAACTCACAGAATATCGAAATACCAGATGTGAGTATAATATAAATTTATCACCCCATTTTATGCAGGGATACAAAAAATAAACATACATGTAACATATGTTATGCTTTAAAGTCAACATGGACAATTAAAGGTAAACAGTCTGATTTGATGGTCTCCATATCATCAGATTCCAAGAACAACATTTCTTAGTCAATTAATTACCAAAACATAATGCTAACTACTGTCAACTCTAGTGTAACATTTTCCAAAACGTGTTATAAATCAACATTTTGTTCATCGCAACTTGGTATCAAGATTATGTCAGTCCACTCAGTCGGCTCGTTGAATATTTGCTAGGCCGGGAAATATTCAAGGTGGTGAAAAATAACAGATTTCAAATTTTTTTATTTTATAACTCAGAACTTTAAAGGGTGTGTTCCTCTACTCGAATCAATTATTTTTACCCCTAAAGCCAAATAACTGGTAATTAAGGAGCGTGAACTCGGATTATCTATCTTTAAATGTACATGTATTGTATGGTACATGTATAGCCACCTTAAGCTCTTGTACAGATTACTTGGTGATACAGCAGGTTGAAAAAGATAAAGGAACGTTAGAATATTTTTATTCTGTTATGGATTTTAAGGCCTGTATGTGTACATGAATCTGATTATATTGACATACTGCAATAATTTGTCACTTAAAAGTTAATATCCTTCAGATAAGCTCAGAAACAAGACTGTTCCATGGGTACTGTTGTGGTTTGCCAAAGTTTGTGTGGAGATTTGAAACTGGCACACATCCAAATTATGGTCAATGATGTATGAAATATAAAAAAGGTTATGCATACGCTGGATGCCATTGTGCACATTTTGCGAGACTCGGTGACGCATACAAGTACATTTATGTTGTAGAATTGAATTCACTTGCCAAGATTTTCACCTCATAAGTCTGATAAAATGTAGAGGTCACTGATCAGTCTCCATCAAGGAAGGAATGCACACATATATGTGTCATTTTTTCCTTTGATGAACACATTGAACGTCCTTTGGATATAAATTAAAGCCTCCATTTCTCTGCAGTGTGCACTAGTTACCAGGTATGCATTGTACTGGATTCAGTGCATACCGTCCGTATGTACACATATAGTACTGTGGTACATGTGTAGCCAGGAGACCCAGGACTCACTGTCACACAGCAACAACACACATTGTGTCATGCATGGACGAATACCGATAACATCTACAGTACATGTATCCAGTACATGTACACCGAATAACATTTGAAATCCTTCCTCATCCAGTCTTGGGCAGAATTAATAATATTGGTATTAAGGGTCACCATGCAGTGTCTGCAAGAAGCACTCAGGAAACATGATTCTATGATTGGTTATCAGATATCAGGCATTGAATGAAATTTTGATGTCTCAATCCAGTCAAGCAGCTCCTCCTGTCTGAAAAAAATATTTGAATGCTTGTAATGACGTCAGAAAAGAGGAAAGACTGATCATATACATATTATTAAGATACATCATCCCCTCCCCCATGAATGACTAAAATAAAATTGCACTCATTTGATATATGTTACTTGAACAAAAAAACATTAAATATAAAAAACAAACTTAAATCTCATAAAACATTTTTTTTCTGACCATTTCAGGGTCAAACGATATTAAGTGAGTGAATTTTCTTGTAGTCATACATGGGGGGGGGAAATGCCCAGGGTGTGCGAGTGAGATATCTGAGGACATTCGCAAATAGCACTCCCCCATGGGGGAAGATATATATCCAGACAGGAGGAGATGACATGTTACACCGGTACCTGTACTAAATACTACCAAAAACATTCCAGATACATGTATAGGTACCGGTATATCATATTGGTCTTGTAAATATCATATATTTGTAAATGTTTTAAGAAGGCAATTTAAACAGTTTGGGGGGGGGGGATTTAAACAGTTTGGGGGGATTTAAACAGTTTGGGGGGGGGGGGGGGCAAATTGGCATTCCAAATACTAATTAACACTTGAAAGCCTGACATGTGGCACCCCAAATGTCAATATAACATTTGATTTTATCATGTTTACTTGAATTAGGTGAGTTCACAAATACTCTATTTCCATGCATATACTAGAATTAAAACACAATTATACAATATACATAATCATTGGGGAATTGAAACAATTATACTGTATAATATACAAGCATATGTATACTAGAAGATAGCGGCAAAAACTAGTACTTCTGCATGTCAAATATCACACATACCAGTATATACCACTTACTAGTATACTGCAAATAGTGGCCTCATTTGGGCTTTCTTCCATAATTTAGAGAGTCAAAGCTGCATAGATTCCATTATTTCACATTTATAAGATGCCAAGCCAGCTGAAATGGTGTATCAAACCTCAAATGGCAGTATTTCTTATCAGATGGACATCTCTACTAATAAATTAAACATTTATCATGGTTATTCCATGCATTTTAATGTACAGGGCAAGGTAGAAAACATCATTTGATGGATATTTTACTCAAAATAGTATGTGGAAAACTGGTGAAAACTACATAAAAGCAATATTGTATGCACACCCTGTATAGCCAAATGAAATTAAACTATGGATATGTTATTGTATATTTCACCAGAGACATGTATTCTGTTGAGATATAGCCTTATATATGTTACTAGCCGATGAGCCCGACGTTGTCCGGGCTATTCAAAAACCAAATTTCAAGTCGATAGCTCTACCCAGCCCGACGTTGTCCGGGCTATTCAAAAACCAAATTTCAAGTCGATAGCTCTACCCGTTTCCGATATCTGGTCTGTGCACGCGCGAAGCTGGCGTCGCACGGGCTCGGCGATCCGATAAAATTCGTATCCGGAGCAAGATACATTCACATAGCAAATTTCAAGTCGATAGCTCCACCCGTTTCCGAGATCTCGTCTGCGCATGCGCGAAGCGGGCGCCGCACGGGCTCGCCAATACGACGCTGACGACCGCTTGGTCAAACTACACACACGTACCAAGTTTCGTCCCGATCGGTCGAGAATCGTAGATTTGTATAAATGACATACATACATACAGACATACATACAGACAGACAGACAGAGTTTATATTTCAAATTTATAAGATGCCAAGCCAGCTGAAATGGTGTATCAAACCTTAAATGGCAGTATTTCTTATCAGATTGACATCTCTATCAATAAATTAAACATTTCTCATGGTCATTGCATGCATTTTAATATACAATGCAAGGTAGAAAACATCATTTGATGGATATTTTACTTAAAATAGTCTGTGGAAACTACATACAAGCAACATTGTAGGCATCCCTGTATAGCCAAATGAAATTAAACTATGGATATGTTATTGTTTATTTCACCAGAGACATGTATTCTGTTGAGATATAACCGTATATATGTTATAGACATGCAAATAGTGACCTCATTTGGGCTTTCTTCCATAATTTGGAGAGTCAAAGCTGCATAGATTCCATTATTTCACATTTATAAGACGCCAAGCCAGCTGAAATGGTGTATCAGACCTCAAATGGCAGTATTTCTTATCAGATGGAGATCTCTACTAATAAATTAAACATTTCTCATGGTCATTGCATGCATTTTAATGTACAGGGCAAGGTAGAAAACATCATTTGATGGATATTTTACTTAAAATAGTCTGTGGAAACTACCTAAAAGCAATATTGTATGCATCCATGTATAGCCAAATGAAATTTAGCTATGGATATTTTATTGTTTTTTTCACCAGAGACATGCATTCTGCTGAGATATAGCCGTATTCATGTTTTAAACATGCAAATAATGGCTTCATTGGGCTTCCTTTCATCATTTAGAGAGTCAAATATAAAGAAATTTCATTAGTTCTAAGATACCATGCCCCCTCTAATGGTGTCTCAGACCTCAAATGTTAGTACTTCTTATCATATGAACATATCTACCAATAAATTAACATTTCTTATGGTCATTGCATGCATTTTTGTGTACAAAGTAGAATACATCATTTGATGGATATTTTAATTAAAATAGTCTGGAAACTACCTAAAAGCCACATTGAATGCATCCCTGTAAAGCCGAATGAAATGGATAAATTAGATATTTATTGTTTTATTGAGACATGCATTCTGCTAAGACATACTAGTAGTCTTTTTCGTGTTATAAACAAGCAATATGCGGCTTCATTGGGCTTCCTTTCATCATTCAAGAGAGTCAACTCTGAGGAAATGCCCTTGGTTTCAAATTTGTAGCATCTTCCAACCTTATTGGAAGGGGTGTCTGTCAGCTTGAGGTACCAGTTTAAATGGTTCAATGCAAGTGGGCATCAGAGAGATTTGTCTAGTTCTGGGGGGGGGGAGATATATCGTCAACTGCTTGAGATTTCAAGGGACGACCTCCTCAATGGAACCCACTATAATGTGCCAAAATTATTTTGATAAAATTGTATATTGGTCACCATCCACTAAGAACATTGAGAAATAGATAAAAACTTACTGACAGTTCTCCAGTAACAAAATTACATCTGATTGTTATGTAAACATAACTGTTACAGTCATTTGTCAGTTATTCCAATACAGCAGTAATTTGTACATAACAATTATTTCTTGGTTTAGAAATATTTTCTATTATTTCTTTAAATATTTATTAACTTAGAAAAACAATCTTGAAACAAGAAATATATATTATATTTTTGAAGCCATTTTGTTAGTAAGGAAATTGTTTCTCAAACGAAATAATTATTTCTTAAAGGCACGTGAGGCCTTAATTGTCGAAAATATTCATATTTGTTCCAAACACCGTAAACAGAAAAACATTAAAACGCATACAGTTTCGTTCATATATACTATGACCATCGCGTCAACAGCATGTTAAAATAAATACCTACTATATTTTACCTAAGCAAGAGCCTGATTGTGTTACAGAGGACAGCACAATGCTACTGGCTAATCACACACAAATGGCATAAACGCTCTTTATTAGTTCCACATCAGGCATTCACCAACAAAGAACGCTCTTTATGTTTACCATCATAATATAAACAAACAACAGAAAAGTTACTGTTTATGCTTTTGTTTACATAACAATGGTTAAATATATGAGAATAACATATTGTTTATGCGATATTTCGGTCTACATTTTGATGTTCTTTCTGTTTGTGGCGGTTTTTGACGGGTGGAAATATTTTCACAGGATACCCACCGCCAAGGCCAACCGTACCTTTAATTGTTTCTTGTTTCAAGACTAAAATCTATCTTATTTGAGAAAACTATCTCTTGTCTGGTGGGAGTTTCTTAAATTTTCTTGATGTAGCAGACTTGAGGGGTATATTTCTCAAAATAAGATTTATTTTCCTGTTTCAGGAAATTGTTTTTCTTGTTTCAAGTAACTATTTCTTATTAAGAAATTATTTTTGGCAGTGTACCTGCACACTGTAAACGTTACTGGTGTACATGTACCAATGTATCAGCAAGTATCATGGGACAATATATAATATGACATTCCCTTATATACTCGACAGCGTTGACAGATTGTCTCTGTCCACGGAGACGACAATCTCAGGCTCACCCGATCGCCAGACATTGATCCATATAGTTGATCGATGAGGCGGGTTATATATGGCATTGACAAAGAGAATTTCTCTCCGATCAAAACATCGTCATTACATTCATATATGCCCTGAAACAAGCTTACAATTCAATTAACCAAATCATAGCCGTCAATGATAGTGGGCGAGGAGGCAATTTCTGCTTCACTTCATCAACGATTAACTCTCGATTTCTACGACGTCAAGCCGAGCTTTCCGCGGGATCCATGCATGATCAGTTTATTAATTTAAAAGAGAAAGTAATTTCAGCGTCCTCCTCAAACAGGCTTGTGGTTGGAGGGCATCAACTAGAGCTAACGTGTAATACTTGTGTTGCGAATATAGAGATGTGTATGTTAAAAAATATACCGCACACTGTTGTAGCGCAGGAAACAACAGTGGAACGAGTTGTGTATGTTTATTATTGCCCAACGTTGCGCCTCAACATCCACCGAAGATGAGACATATCTGTGGAAATAAGACACCGCTTCGCCATCGCTATGTGATCATATATCTTGCACAATTGGCCGGATTAGTCATCTCCGGGATGGGCGTTTCGGCATAACGTATATACATGGATGTTGTGACATGACTTACATACATGGACGTTGCGGCAGAACATACATACATGGAGGTTGGACAGAACATACACACACGGACGTTGGACAGAACTCACATGCACGGCGTTGCGACAGAGCTTACATATGTGGACGTTGCGACGGAACTTACACACACGGACGTTGGACAGAACTTACATGCACGGCGTTGCGACGGAATATACATACATGGACGTTGGACAGAACTTACATGCACCGCGTTGTGACGGAACGTACACACACTAACGTTGGACAGAACTTGCATGCACGGCGTTGTGACGGAACTTACACACACGAACGTTGGACAGAACTTACATGCACGGCGTTGCGACAGAACATACATACATGGACGGTGGACAGACGTTGCGACATAACATACACACATGGACGTTGGACAGACCTTACATGCACGGCGTTGCGAAAGAACATACATACATGTACGTTGGACAGAACTTACATGCACGGCGTTGCGACAGAACATACATACATCGACGTTGGACAGAACTTGCATGCACGGCGTTCCGACAGAACTGACATGCACGGCGTTGCGACAGAACATACATACATGGACGTCGGACATAACTTACATGCACGGCGTTGCGACAGAACATACATACATGGACGTCGGACATAACTTACATACACGGCGTTCCGACAGAACGTACACACATGGACGTTGCGACATAATTACATACATTGACGTTGCGACAGAACTTACATGTATGGGCATTGAGGCGTAACTCACATACATCGAGCGTTGATGGTCGGAGTGTCTCTAGTATTGACCATTGCTATTGGTAACAAGGTAGTATAGAACATATTATACTTATGGTACAATGAAAAACCAAAATGCAGTGATCTACGGGGACGAACTCTTGCGTGAGAGGGGACCAACTGATGATTTGTTGTCTGATATGTCTCGTGTATGTACAGTGTTTTTTTCTTCTTTCTGTGACTGTTCGGTGTGTTATTTCTGGACGCGTCTACTTCGGATGACGTTGATGTGCTTATCTTCAATGCTGGATCAACGTTTTCATTAACTAAATCACGATAACCGCGCTGTGGAATAAGGCTTCGACATTGCTATACATCATAGATGCTGGTCGGATTCGTCATCTCATGTTTAAACCCGGTTTAAAGGCACGGGCGGCGTTCGTTGCAGAAATATTCATATTTGTTCAAATCGCCATCAACCGAAGGAATATTAATATACATATATATATAGTTTTGTTCATATTCCAAACATAATCAGCGCGTAAATTATATATTGTCAAGACGTATTGTGGTGTACGTAAACAAGAGCCTGCTCGTGTTTCAGAAGTTTTGCTTCTGTTTACATAACACAGCTCAATTCTATTCGCTAATCACACACAAATGATATAAACGCTCTTTATATTTTCCATATCAGGAAAACAGTAACAATAACGCTCTTTATGTTTACCATATCCGGATCTAAACAAAGGCCAGGTTCTGTAAAGTTTTTGCTTTTGTTTACATAACAAAGGAAAACATTTGACAACTAGAATGCACTCACTGGAGCTGCCTATACTTGCGCCCATCACACATTTGGCATGTTGTGTGGTGTCTTGCCAACAACAGTTTGAACCACGGGTGCCGGCCCCTCGTTTGAGAGATCGATAAAAAAAATCTAGATATCAAATCTCTGTTCATCCATCGCTGAAATAGTTGTGTGTACGGACATAATATCCCTGTTATGATGATATGGACCCCAGTTGGCTGCATATTAGGAACGATAACTCTATCCGATATAATTACAGGTGAGACATATTGGTAGTGTTTTTTACCTGTTAACCAACTACCAGATTTAGGCCACTCCGATGCATGGTGTATTATATACATGTATATTACGTGAGGACCTTGATGGGGATAGCTTCAGTCTTGAATGTTAAAGTGACACACTGCGCTCGCTGAACGAAGTCTCTCCATGTGAACGATGTATTATCTACATGTATATCACGTGATGACCTCGATGAACGATGGGCAGCTTCCGCCCTGAATATTAAAGGGACAAAATGCACTCAGTATTTGAATATTAAATGGACAATAGGCTCTCATGGGGGATGATTGTTAAAGTGACACAAGGCACTCACTATGGATGAATGTTAAAGTGACACTAGGCACTCACGCGTTGACGTGCGCGTTACTAGGACTGACCCGAAGTTTGTAAGGGTATACGTCTTGGATGGTAATTTGGCGCCTATAAAAATTACTAAGTTTTTTGAAATTTGTGAAGTTTTTGAAATTTGTGAAGTTTTTGAAATTTGTGAAGTTTTTGAAGTTTTTTAAATTTTTGAAGTTTTTTTAATTTTTGAATTTTTTTTTAATTTTTGAAGTTTTTTAAATTTTTTTAATTTTTGAACTTTTTGAACTTTTTGAACTTTTTGAACTTTTTAAACTTTTTGAACTTTTTCAATATTGTTCATTTATGAACGATTTATTACCAAAATAACACCAGATAACAATGCAAATTAAGTATATATGTGGATTTAAATTACAATTGATGCAACCATTTCATATTAGCGCGTGTTCATTTTTTACAGTATGTACTTCCGGTATGACGTAACATATTCACGGAAGGAAGGAAGGAAGGATAAACAGACATCCGAACCGAAAACATTACTTGCGTCCAGCATGGACTGGCGCAAGTAATAACATACTGTTTATGCCATATTTCTGATTGGTATCAGAACAAATCTGTCTATATTTGACGATTAGTTCTGTTTATGGCGGGGGGGGGGGGGGTGAAAAAAAATAAATTCCGGCACGTATGCTGGGGTGGGTGGGTGGTCAAAGCCAACAACAAGCAATTTTTTCCGCAACTAAAAAAAAAAATTCCTGCTTGTTTTTTTTGTTTTTTGGCAATGAGTTGGGCTTCAAAACCACTTTGAATGAGAGAAATAATGTATTTCTAACTGGTAAACTGACTGCAAGCAGTTATCGTGTTGTATTTTGTTGCAAATTTTGAAATCCAAGATGGCCGCTGGCAGCCATGTTTTTTTGGCCGAATGACCTCAAAATGACTCATTCCTATTTACATGTCCATGTTAACATCCATGATAAATAGTATGCACAGAAATTCACATACAGCTGTTTACAGTGAATTCCCCCGCCCCGCAAATCTCTGTTTTTGTGTTAAAAGGGGGGTGGGTGTCAAAAAATGGTCGGAAAAAAACTGCCGAAAACGGAAAAAAAATTGGCGGTGGGGGTGGGTGGGTACAAAAAATGATCGAAAGGGAAAAAATGCCATACGTGCCTGAAATTTTTTTCCGACCCCCCCCCCCACCTGTTTATGGCGGTTTTTGACGGAGGTGAATATTTTAACAGCATACCCACCGCCAACGCCGCCCGTATCTTTAAGGTAACCTCTATATTTGAGTGCTAAATTCGTGGTTCAAACCAGGAGCTGAAGATATAAGTGACGTATGCTGAACAACCTTGCCTCTAAGCCTTTCTTCCTGTGCTCTGGTCCCTACTTCAGGGAGCTCCGCCGCTGAAATAGTTCAGTCGCTACTATTGTTGTTGGTGGACGCCGGTCGGCTGTTGTACTCATGTATCTATGAAGTACAGGAGGGCGATTCTCTAAAGACTGCATGTGATAAATCACTCACCCCATGTGATGGCAGGTTGTCGTTGTGCTCCGCGTGGGAAGAGTGTTCCTGTCCAGACGTAAAGTGGGAAGGAGCTGGGTCTATCTCGGCTCTCTTGAGTGGAATTTCTAGTTTAGTTTAAACATATTTTATTGTATCGTTTATGTACAATTGGGATTGGGGCACAAGTTATACAACTTAGATAGCCCCTCTCCCCATACAATTTCTAGTTGGCTGACACTGACGTGATGTTGATAAGAACGGGATGCCCCGTTATTTGTTATATAATTTCGAATACGTATCGATACTATATATGAATGAATGAATATTGTATTTGTGCAATAAGTCATGTCAATATACAAATAATCACAAATAACATATAAATTATTATTGCACATGGGCCGACATGGCCAATATATGCCGCCTTCCTGTTGTCCCCTGAGTTCATAAATGAATATATTGTATTGTATATGGAGGTTATCCGTATTGGTTCACGCACCTCGGTTGGTACCACCTATTAATTCGCTTGTTCTAGTGCAATCGTGTTATCATCGAAGCAAGAATTAAGCCAGGAGAAAGGTGGAAAAGACACATGTATGAGGGCGTGTCCGAGTATGTATATAGTAATGTATTTATGCGTTTGGTTTACTGGTCGCTCTATTTTAGTTTTTTTTTTTATATGAGATAATAGTTTGACATTCTTCAAATAATGATAAGTGAATAGGTAGGTAAAAGGGTAAATCATCGACCAGGTTATGTGAGACTTTTGAGAGTTACTATGTCAACGTGTTGTTACAATCAAAACAATACGCGTCTCCGGAGTTAATAACTTCAGCATATTTTGACAACATATTTTTGATTAAACATCTTTTAAATATGAATCTTTGAATTTCTAATTTGTGCATTGATTGAATTCCATATATCTGGGAATGGGTGTTTTCGGAGGTATGCCGTAAATTTTATTCTCGGTTTTATTATTCTAATGTTTTTTGGCTTGTCTCGTAGTTATTCCACGAGAGTATTCAAAGCAAGTGGAAAGTGCTCTGGGTAGTACAAGTTTTGTCCAGTCATACATAATATAGGTAGTCGCGCTTGCCAGACTGTTCCTGGCAGCACACAGATAATAGATTGAAAGTACTGAACATTAGTACATACATGTTCACAAAAGGCGCAAGCATTTGGATTGATTGTATAGTTCATGGTATAGCGAAAAGTTGAAAACCAAAACAGTAGAAAACGCCTGCTGCCACTTAGACGTGGTTAGAATCTCTCTTTTGTATTGAGAGGGATGTCAAATTTGAAAATTCCAACTGAACCCTCACCCCTGAACCAGACAAAACTGTCGAAGTCCTGAAGATTCGATTTGCAGCCCTTGGGTTGAACATTTTAGTTCAATTTTCCCCAACTGTTGAACCAAACACCCCTATGACCGGAAAGATATGTTTCAGTCCAAAAACATAATCTAAGGTAGTGAGATATTCGACTTTTACTAAAAACAAAACTATTTTCACATAAAATGCAAGTCTGAAAGTAAAAGTATCACCAACTAAATTTGGCATGAAATTTCCATCTAGTATTATGTCCGGCATGACATTTCCAATTATTGAGCATGTTGGTCAAAATTTGGGTTACCTCAACACCATGTCGCCATGTCCCTGGGCATACGATACCTGTATTTATTCCGCTAATTAAACTGAATGATGCATCCAGACAGACAAGTGCATTGAACTCCCGCCCCAAGCACGGTGACCCCACAACGAGTGAGGTCACCCCGATCGCTGGTTAAGCAATTTGTTTAATACCACGAGATTACGATATATCGACTCGAGGTATCAAAGCGAAACCAGCTGATATGATTGGCTCAAATTTAAGGCAATCTAACGATCGAAAACACATCAATTTTATCTGCAATCTCTGCAGATTAAGAATTGTTCTTGAGTTATTGCCTGCCCTCTGGTATGTGGATATTTAAATAGACGAACGGCGATTCGCGCATATATTAATCGATCGCGTAACCCTGCGAATTAACACTATAACGCCACCGGATTTTAGAAACCTTTTAATGTATATATATACTAGAGTAGGATCTGTCCGTCAGTCTGTCTGTCTGTCCGGAATGTCCACCAGACTGCTGCCCCGATTTCAGTCAAATTTAATGTGGTGACTCGGGGTACCCTGTCTGAGGTTATAACGGCGTTAGTTTTTTCAATATTTTGATTTTTTTTAAATTGTGTTAAAAAAATGAATATACAAAATAAAATAAATAAAATTGTTAATTTGAGCAAGGAAGTCAATTTAAAAACAGATACAAAATTTGATTTAAAATTTTGTTTTAATCAAACTGTTTAAACGAGCAAAATGTGCGCGAACCGCACAAGGGGTCGCCTCTGTCTAAGATCAAAATGTGCACAAAGCGCACACAGGGGCCACAGGTCCCTCCGACGCTGAATAAATATATAGATAAGTTGCTATCGTTTAACTGGAATTGACTTGGCAGAATATGCGGTTTAACTGGAATTGACATGACAGAAAGATTATTGTTTGTGTTGATGGCCATGCATGCAAACAACCAATTAGAACCCACGATTTGTGTCGCTATGACAACCACTGCTATATAGTGTTACAGGCATCATAGCGATTTGTGTATACCAACTTAATTTGACCCCCCCCCTCCCTTTCATCAAATTTGAACATGGAATGTGGAGTATTCTCGTCATTTCACCTTCACGCTACAGATCGAACTTTCTTTCTGAGATGATGTGGCTTGCGACGAGATTCGTCGCTTAAATGTTCAGTGCCACCTGCCCGCGTATAAAGGTCACTATCCTCGGATTAGGTTATAGTATCTGATGAACTATGAGACTGTTGATTGAATGATCATATCTTTATGAGTTCAAATTGAATTAACTGACGTAATTTGTTATGTCAACAAAATTCCCACAGTTCTAGATCAAAGTTTTCTAGAGTGACTAATATACTGTTTCGATGATTAATATCAGCAGTTATCGTTGTAGGACGTAGGTGCCAAAATCCCGTGGCTGTTTGAAGGTTGAGGCAGTGTAATTATTCTCGATTGTGTTATATCCCAAACTAGATATTAATTTCTTGAAGTTCAACGAAGAATTTATTTCGGCGAGTAAGGAGTTAACATAAGTTGCTGTGTCCATGGGCCAGTCGGGTGATTGGCGAGGATGATTAGGCGTGATAATCATTTGTATCGGTTGAATGGACTGATCAAATATTGTGGCGAGAGACGGTTGATTTAGCTATCATTCTACGTTCAGATTCGAAAGTGTGTGCCCCCCCCCCCCCCCACAGACCCATGACGCAGACAATTTGACTGTAAAAGATTTGTTTAGTGACATTTAAATCTACATGACATTCAAATTTGTAGTAGGGATTGATATACATTTGTAATATGCTGTAATATGCGCACTGAAGCCATTTACGTTTACCTGTCTTTCTAGACTAAAACTTCGTTTCTACAATTCGTAGTTGTTATTCTAAAAATCATTCATGTTTGTTCGAGTGAAACGAGTTTAAACATAACATGCCATGCATCTATACTATAGAAATGCCTGTGTGTAGCTATATAGTGGAGATTAATGGCATGATCTAATCCCAACCCTTTTCCGGTGATCACACTAGGTCGATGGGTACATTTACACAGACGTTCTATGTGTGTCTATATATATCCAACAGTCTGCAACTGATAGCCTAATAGTGTGCTAAACATATAGATATAAATTCCTTCAAATTATAGACCCATCTAATGTCTCCGTCGAAATTATATAGTTAGGTAATGGTGTTTAATTACATAGTTAGGTAATGGGGTTTAATGTCACTTCAACAGTTATGGTCACATCGTGATACAAGAGGAAACATATATTCCGACTGGCGTTCATTTATTACTCCCACTTATAGATGACTTCTAATTCAGAATGACTGACGTTATTATTATATGCTCCATGCTGGGACATGTCCCTCGAAATTACGCAGACGTAATGTGGAGATTCAAAGATCCATATCCGTTTAACCGGTGCGCCATGTTGCTTTGCATCAATTAGCAACAGAGTTTTTTTTTAATAACGCCTTTACGTGATTGCGCGAACTCAGTGAGATATGATGGAAACACGTGCTTTGAATAATTGTTCTTATCAGACTTAAGGCAACCGCATGCACGCAGAGTTGAGGACTGTATGTTTTAGCTCAAAATATATACATTCACCTCCCATCGAGTTACTGACCAGGTCCGCAACGTTAGAATCGACCAACACTATATTCCGGACGTCTCTCTATAGCTATATTGGTTTGCAATGCGCAGTGCGAATTGTTTGCATTCGGTAGGGCGAATTTAAAACAAATAATTTGCGTACAAATTTTTTTTTTTTGGCGGTTCTTGACTATTTGAACCAGAATAAATTATGAAATCATGGGATAATTAGACCACATACTATTCTCAGGAAATTGCACAGATCCTTGTTTTTCTTAAATCTGAAATATTGGCATAATAGCAACAGCACAAGTGTTCATTGATTCTAATACCGCAGACCAGGTCAGTATACACTCTTTAAAAAATAGGTACTTCAGAGTACCTACGTAGGTACTAAGCTTTGTCCCAGGGGGAGTACCAACTGTCTGGTACTCTGGGGTACCAAAAGTGGTACTCTGGAGTACCAAAAGTTTAGGTACTCTGGAGTACCAAAAGTTTAGGTACTCAGGAGTACCAAAAGTGGTACTCTGGAGTACCAAAAGTGGTACTCTGGAGTACCAAAAGTTTAGGTACTCTAGAGTACCAAAATGATTGGTACTCTGAATTACCTTATAAATATTTAGATTCTATCCGGGCATTGTGCATATAATACCCACTCTGCCATTATGTCACCGAATTCATGACGCACACGACATGAAGTACCAAGAAATACACGCTTTCTTGACACACCCATTATATTATATGAAGTACCGAATATAAAGACAGGTACTCTGAAGTATTTAGGTACTATGCATAGTACCTAGCAATTTGGTACTCTAGAGTACCAAACATATAGGTACTAAGTGGAGAACCTGCCCAGATACCAAGCACTCGAAATTACGAAACATGGCCGACGGCAAATTTAACAATGTGGCAATTTAGATTCCAAATGAAGCTATGGCTTTTAAACATTTAATAAAGTACAAAACCACTCCATTACATAGTGATAATGAAATAATCCGAATTATACATGCATTACTTTTATTAGTATAGAACCTTGATCGTGATTTTGTACTTAAATCAAAGTTTAAGATCTCGATTTCAGGATTCCCTGTTCCCTGCATGTGTAGTAAAATTGGTCTGAATGTCCAAAACTAATTTCTTAATTTGTGTGCAATAATATTAAGTAAACATAAATCAAACATCTTGGAACTGGTCTGGATGAAACACCGATCGATCTAGAATAGCCCGATAAATAAAAAAACTACCTTGCGATAAATCGCAAACCTTTGCGATTCGCAAACAACTTTGCAACAAGTACCGGTATATATCAGATTTAGTGTAAAGGTTATCGATTGATTACAAAATGTTTGCGATTAATCGCAGATATATTTTCATGCATTGGCATTAATGGACTTGAATCGTATAAATATAAATATAATCCGACAACTTCAACAGGTCTGGGTAAACCACCAATCGATCTATAATAGCATGGTTGGGCTAAAATAGACCGATCGTTCTTTGGCAGCAAGCATGCATGTGGTATAAGGCGAGCAAACCTTCGCGATAAATCACAAAACAACATTGCGAAAAATTACAAACACTTTGCGATAACGCGCAAACCTTTACGATAAATCTCAGACATCTTTACGAGGACTCTCAGACTGCGTACTGGGTGATTAAATTTTGCGAATTATCGCAAACATGTTTGAGATTTGTGGCAAACTTTTTTGGTGCTAAAAATATCTTAATTTGTGTGTAAACATTATAAATCAGCCATCTTAAACAGGTCTCAGTGAACAACCTATCAATTTATAATTGAACGGTCGGGCTAAAATAGACCGATCAGTCATTCACAGCCAGATTCAGGAATGTTCAGAGAAGCAAAACTTTGCGAAAAATCACAAACACCTTCGTGATAACACGCAAACCATTACGATAAATCTCAAACATCTTTACGATAAATCTCAGACTACGTACTCTGTGAATAATTTTTTTTATCTATCGCAAAGATGTTTGAGATTTGTCGCAAAGATTTATTGGCACTAATGGGCTTCTGTGAATATTATAAATCAGAAATCTTAAACAGGTCTGAGTGAACCTATCAATCTATACCCGGTCGGACTAAAATAGACCGATCAGTCATTCACAGCCAAATTCATGAGTGATGAGGGAGCAAATCTTTGCGATAAATCACAAACACTTTTGTGATAACACACAAACCTTTACGATAAATATCAAAGATCTTTACGATAACTCTCAGACTACGTACTGGGCGATTATATTCTGCTATTTATCGCAAAGATGTTTGAGATTTGTCGCAAAGGCTTTTTGCCGATAATGGGCTTCTGTGAACATTATAAATCAGACATCTTAACAGGTCTGAGTGAACAACCTATCAATCTATAATTGCCCGGATATGCTAAAATAGACCGATCGGTCATTCACAGCCAATGGAACAAATCTTTGCGAAAACTCCCAAACCTTTGTATTAGTGTGCGATAAGCAAAATACTCAAAATTGGGGAGACCATTACGGTAACTTTGGTTAATTAACTGTTGTTTGAAAAATACCGCTATAGCGCTCACTAGTCCTCGCTACAAGGAGATGTTGAATGGGTTACCAGAATTATTATCACTCTCCAAAAAAAATTGCCACGGTGTTCAGTGTTTTGTTTATCGTACACTTCCAATGGGCTGTATCAGTAAATGAACAAATACTAAGATACATGTAACACAAAGAGAGTTTAATGTATTTAATATATGATAAAGTTTGGTAAAGCCATAGCTAATAAATTATTCTCCATTCGCATCTATGCGTCAATAAGTCAACACTTGGCATTGCCTGATCACCAGAGCCATATAATGTAGAATTTCGCTAATATGGCTTCCAGTTACAGTGTATGGATGAGGTTATTTCCTAGCAAAGCGGAAATGGCCGAATCGCTCAGAATGATAACCACACATGTAGCCAGACATGTTTTGATAAGAACATGAAGCATCTGGACATTGGAATGGTCTACATGTTCATGTATGTATACAGCTAAGCTCTTATTGACCCCTCCCCCTTAACGACATTGGCCACCGATATTACGAGTAGTTGCGAATGATGGTCAGTGACCAACTTTGAATGTTAATTAAATCATAAACAAATTATTAATTGAAATATTGTTTTGTGTATAGTTAATATGGTGCATGGCGCTGATGAAAAGGTGGACTGGGTGTTTACAAGGTGTCCATGTGATAAATTAGTGCGAAGTACAGTGGTCGCAAAATATTATTTATAAGACTGCAAGATTATCTGCGGTTGCCACATATCAACCACTTGACCATGGTTGAACGGCGGTATGGTATAACCGATGTCATTAATGCCCTACAACCTTGTTAAAGTGGGGGGGGGGGTGATCAATTAGAGCATAGCGGTAGTACGTTACTAAAAGCTTGCGGTTGCGATTGATTCAGTTATAATGTGGAGCCCAGAATTGGATCCATATCTCCGAGATTATCCACCATTCCATAAATATATCAGAACAGTATCACAGCATCACAGGCGTTTCGATCAAAAGAATAGCAGACTCCGTAACATGGTTCTCAAATCACGTTTCGATGAAAATTGAAGAATATTATCTGTCGTCCTTTGCACAGGTACTTGTACGTTATACCCATCAAACTTGTTGAACTGTGACGTCATGACTCTGACTAATTTCTACAGAATCGGATGTCTCGTAATCATAGTCACCAGTGGTTGACGCTACTGAGTTAATTCAGGTTTATAATGTTGTGAAACTTAAGTATCTGTCTTTTGTAATTCACAATACTTTTGTGTTGTGCATGTAACACCACTGCACTCAATGACTTTTCAATTCGGTCTGGTTCGGTTCACCGAATATTTGCTCTTTCAATAATGTAAACGCCCGTTATTTTTTCGGAGGTTATATATCATCTTGTCCCGTCCATGTACAACCATAATCCACAGAGTGCTGACAATATTCCAGGTTATTGAGAAGCCAGTTAGGTCCAATTTCACACACAAAAAATATGTTGATGAATTTCAGAGAAGTTACTTCCCTAATCTTAAATCCACCCAGCGAGCGAACAACGTACCTAGAAACTGGCATAATACTAAGGCGTGTAAGCCGACTCCGATACCAACATAAAATGTCTAAGTCTGAGGTTTGTTTGTCTCTTCGTCCATGTTTATAAACTGTGAAAAATCTCAATCGTCTCAACTTGAAGTGATGAACGCCGCCATTTTATCGAGATCGGCTAGTACCAAAAGAATTATATCACGTGATGCCATCACGTGGGTAACACTTGGGTACCGAGATCGCGCTAGTGCCAAATTAATTATCACGTGATGCCATCACGTGGCTAACATTTGGGTTCCGAGAGTGGATAATACCAACATGTGTGGTACTATATCAATATTTAGAACCAAATTCTTCTCGGTACCCGTTGGTCTGGTACTAACAGACATATTGGCACTACCTTAGTACCTATATGGCTTGTTATTTCTAAGTGTGTATACTGAACAGTTGCTTCTTATTGGATCACATATCCGAACTTATCGTGATCAAAACCAGCTTTGATATCGCGGGACAACTTACATGTAGTTTCCAACCGCGACCGATGCATGTAATTTGATGGGATATAGATGCAGGTAGAAAATGAACCACACGAATTTATATACATGTATCAAAGACGAATATACCTGTAGTGAAAATTTTTTTTGCATGTTGATCTTGTTGGCGACATCTGCGGATTCATATTGCATGTTGAGCGATTCGTGGTATAAATACATTGCAATAAAAGGGAATCGGGAAGCGAAAAGTCGTGTTGCAATGGATGGTATATCACAACTTTGTAAGTACCAAAGTACATCCGAATCGAAATAACTACTGAGATAAAAGAGCAAACTGGCGTGTGTACTTCCTATGCCGATCACGAAAAACATTATCTGGGACGAAACAAGGCTGGTTCCCGTCTCATTCAATTAGCAGAGTATGGATCGCTGTATTTTCCTCTCTGACGATATAACTAGCAGGAATGTCTAGCCAATATGGGACTATAGATCCTGGTTGATGCATCATAATCAAGGAAGTTAATTAACCCTTTCATGGCGGTATTCAAGACGGGAGCTGCGTTTGTACAACATTTGATATCATGTGCCAGTGCATATTCTAATATAAGACAGTGCACTGGCTTACATGTACATGCAATGTCAAGGTAAATATTGTTAGGCCAATGTATTATGCTTTATATGCTAGGCTCCATATGGGAGACTCGAATATATAGAGACTGCATTGGTATAGGCTTTTCGCAAGCTTCCAGGAAGCTCCAGTCATGAAGGTGGGTTAATACGACTGTTTGGCTTAACCCTTTACCCAACAAAAGGGCCCTGTGCCAATGCATTCTCTTATATATGCGAGTCGATCATAGGTCGCCTCGCATATATAAGAGAATGCATTGGCTTAACACATTAAAAATTATAAAATTGTTAAAGAATGTAAGAAAAAATGATAAAAAGTGTTAAAAAAAGATTTTTTTTAGGCCAATGCATTCTCTTATATATGCGAGGCGACCTATGGTCGACTCGCATATACAGGAGAATGCATTGGCACAGGGCATAACTGTAACCATCACAATGTGGTCAATGAACCGGTTCCAATGATATCCATATTTGTATGGTTTTATTGAGACAGACCCAAGATAATTTAGGCTGTTGAAGCTTTATTTTGCCGGTTTTGGCCGTTCTGTTGGGTAAAGGGTTAATGACATTTTTAGCTCTCAGCAGTGACGTGCATGGCTATATTTTACAAGAAAATATATATTTTTACAATATATAATTTCACATATATATCTTTTTTTACTTATATGTTGAAGGTATTCTGTTAGGGGTGTAATTACATGTACATGTTTAACGCATGGCCTACATTTAATGACACATTCAGACGGTGACTCGTGGTTTCCAATACCAAGGTACGTGTAACTACCACAAGTTCCACTGGGTCCGGTAACTTATTCAAGGTTTATTACTTATTATTACCACTTTATAGGGCGTTCTCTAGGCCATTGATAATGTTTTTCGGGGCGTTCCAAATAGCGTATTGTTACCAAAACAGCGGGCCGCGGGCCGATAATGAGAAGCCTAGTTCAATATCGGCCCGCCGCCCGGAAACTATAGATCTCGTTTATTATCGCGAGAGTTACGTCCCTTCAACTTCCGATGTGGCGTGTTTATTTCAAGAAAATAATGGGAAGATGTATCCGATTTCCTCGACACTATAGTGGTTTTATGATTGGAATTCACGCTATATGATTGAATTATTGTATCAAGCGTAAGTATGCATTGATAATTTTAGCTGTCAACCTCTCATTGGTTGTTACTCGTCTCCAATGCTGGGTTTTCCCATGTCCTATTTTCGAGACTCCGTCAGTCCGTGTCAGCTGACAAGTCAAATGGTATCAAATTTAAATGTTCTTGAACATATTTCTCTCTTAATCAACTTCATTATTCCACTAAATCCTCAAATGGGTCAAATGTCAAAAACTGTGGCAATAATAGTAATAACATGATTTCATCGGGCATTATGGTTTATTAACGGCCCTCTGGAATGATTAACAGCCCTCGGGCCTATTAGCGTCCCTCGACTTCGTCTCGGGCCGCTAATAGGCCCTTGGGCTGTTAATCATTCCAGCCGGGCCGTTAATAAACCATAACGCCCTCAAAAATCATGTTATTGTTATATTATTGGCTTCAAAACACTTGCAAGATACCAATCCATTTAACAGAACTACAACTACTTCGTTCGCACATAACATGTATACGCCAATAGTATATGATCGCAATGAATTAGCGTGATAAACCGAACTCCAAACCCTAAATCAGAATGATTTTGTTTCAAAGTCATCCAAGTCATTCAAAGTGCATGCGTCCAGAAACACCTTCTCTATGAGTATAACATGTTTTCATCTGTAGTGTAATATCATTGTTTCAATTATCTTAAGTTTTAGTGACTTTTTGGTTCCCGTATCTTCAGGTCACCGATCACATTTTTCTCCACCCATCATTTGTCCACCCATTTAGATATTGTTCAAGTTCACCACATTTAAGCACCTACTGGGCATTATGACGATCACAAAAGCTATCCCATCGTATACATGGCTGGCAGTGATCACAGTTGTCTGTGTGCATGCGACAGTACAATTGGGATACACGCATAGCCAGTTTGTTTCCATGCTCTTGGAAATATCAGTGGCGCACCTGTAATTCATAAGACTCGATTCGTATTGATGGACAATCATAATAATTATTAGCAGATATTTTCTACCAATCAGCGACTGAGTCGGTCGCTTGCTGCATTGATAATTATTTATCAGCGGATACTTGCTACGTTAAATTGGCTGTATAAATATATATTATGGCGATAAACTTATAAGTTAGTTATCAGGTTCTCCAGCCTGGAGAATGTAGCATCCACTAACATCACCGAAAATTAAAAAAAATTCGACCATATACCACTCCATAGAAAACATCGTCTGAACTACGCTTGTAAATATTTACATCTCAATTCGGGACGCAACGATCGGTGATAAACTAACGCAGACGATTTTGCCATCTAGCGTCATTGCATTGAATTAATACATTAGAAATGACGGTGTGTGTTGTCAATTGGGATTAATATTCGTAAAAATATACTAATTGAGTAAAAGTGCTCTCCATTTCTACTTGCTCACCCTGTCGGAATGTTTCACATCACTTTAAACAAATGTACACAACTGGTTTGTTGTCATCATAATGTATTGAAATATATATTTGTGCAATAATGTTGGGAATTCATCAACTGAAGACGAAAAGAAGGTATCACCTCCAGTGTATTATCGTATGTAGGCATTCATCGCTGTAAAACTAACAAGAAAACCGTAGTCAGAAATGGTAACCACCTCAGAATTATGTTAAAACCACTAATCCTTCAAATTATTAAAAAAAATTATGGCTTGTTAATGCAAGTTTCTCATTCACCACACCAGAAAGCCTCTCAATGCGGACCAAAAATCTACTAATCGGATTAAATACACGCCCGATACTTCGCAATACGACCTTTATTCTATATTCCAACTGCGATATACGTTATCAGCAAAGTTAGCTGTTATAATATGCATTGTATTCTCGCAATAAAATCTTCAAGAGTGACCCAGCCATTATTCATACCTAAATATCGAAGTCAATTAACGCGGGCATAAAATTTACATACTGCAACATTGAGAAATCCGCGAAGATGCATCCGCGAAAACCCGAAATGTGTTGTCGTGCGAGCTATCACCATCGCTATAGCTCCATTGACACGACTAGATCACCCTTACTGCAATTTCCTAAAATAACTCACATCGCGTGAACAGAAATGTGTTGTCCTGCGAAATATCCCCATCGCCACATTACCACGGCCAGATCAGCGTAGCAATAAACACCCGAAGTTTAGGGCGTAATTAAGCTGTTTCCACAGGCGGCTTGTCTCCTAGCAGCCGTAAGCTCATTCCACTAATTAATGTGTGGACAGCTTTGTAGTGAATTACAGTTGTAGTAAAATCACACTAGATACCACATTGAATATTTAACAGACGTACCCAAGGCGGAACTGGACATAGCTACTACATAAAACCTGGTATCATTATACGAACGAACTCATTGTAACAGAACGATGTCTACCAAAACTAAATTCTCTATCATTCGAGATGTAAGCTGGTAGTTTGAAAATAGGTGCAATTTAGTTTGCATTTCTATTTCCCAGCTTAAATTGAGAGTACAACAGCATCAGCCAAGTACAGTTGAACTGTGGCGTCGGAATTATGCTGAAGCCACATTATCATGACCAACATTTAGAATATTAAAATGTAGAGGTCTTGGATTAAATAAGAATGACAAGAACAGCACCGTTCACCAGGGTACACATTAGTTTATTATAAGAATGCTTGACATAACGTACCCTGTTATCTAGTTCGAACTATCCTGCCTGCCAAAATAGATGACTATTGTGACAGGTTTTGTGCCAATTCTGACATAGGATGGTTGGAACTGATTTGTCTAAAATTTATTATAATGAGGAGACTTATGATTGTTCAGTTAAGTCTCACACCCTTTTTGTATATATGCTCGGTCCAGAGTTTAGACCGGCAGTTCATGTTCAGTTCTATTCCTGCTACCCCACTTAGTTAGTCTAGTATACTAAGGTGCTGTTCCACTGGCTCGGTGTAACTCTGAAAGAAAACACTAACAGATTATCTCTCGACGAAATGAATAAAAGTTAAATTCAAAACGACTCGACTTCTTTGCGACAAGACCACGACCACCATCGTCACACACACACCGTTAAAAGAAGAAGTCCTCCCGGTTCTGTCACACTCATATCTAATACCTGGAACAGAACCCGCGTACAATGTTATTGGAAAGTAATCGTGATGCTATGGGCGGGGCAGACTTCGTTAACAGTTGCAAACAGTAGAGCTTATATATCTTGAATCATACACAACACACTTTTAGAAATAACCCTGACCGAGCTGTGGATTACTTTTCATCTGTCTTCCAAATTAATTTCAGTTCCGTCACGGTACGATGCTTTTCGGTCATGAACATCCCATGAATGGGTATCTCTGCCGAGCAGCATCGTATAGTGACGGGATTTTTTGATTCAAAGAAGAAAGCCCCGTCGCAGAAAATAAAACATGTTACATGCAGCTTTCTCATATTGAAATCATTCCGTGGATCAAGTATTAGGCTACCGTTGATCCTGGTTTTAATTACAGCGCTTCTTATAATTTCAGGTTCAGTCCATGTCAATCCGGGCCGTGTACTAGACCAGACATTAATAACTGAAAACCATCCCGACACTTTGACCATTTTCCAACAAAATATAAGAAGCATTCGGAATAAAATCCACAAAATAAATCACATAATATCTGATTATGATATATTATGCTTTACCGAAACTCATCTGGACCCCTCATACCCATCTGAAAATATTCTTATTGAAGGATTCACCCCTCCTGTCCGAGCCGATCGGGATTGTCATGGTGGTGGTATTTGTGTATACTTCGACGATAAATTATTATACAAGCTCATCGAAAGTCTCGAATTTGACACGTCTGTAATGTGGTTTGAAATACGCAGTAAACTTACAAAATTTATCTTATGTCTATCATACCGATTAGAGGACTTCTGTGCCCCAAACTATTGGACCCTCTTCGAGGAATCCATTTTTGAAGCGTTAGATATTTCCCATAAAGTAATGCTACTTGGGGATTTTAATTCAAATTATCTAGATCCCTCGTCCAAACTTAAAAATATCACGGGTATTTTTCACTCAGAAATGTGATTACATCCCCGACCAGAATCACTGCTACATTCGCGACGCTTCTGGACCCCATCATTATAAGCCCTGACATTCAAGTGAGGGATGCCGACATCCTTGACTTAGAAATTTCGGACCACTTAGGTGTTTATGCGACCATCTCATTTGATCAACTGTCATCCCCTTCCTTCCAAAGGAAAATATGGAACTATAATCGCGGCGACTTCCAAAAGGCGGCAATTTTAATAAATGATATAAATTGGGACGATTTCCTCCAGCCTGATAACGACATTGATAGGGTAGTGCAAATTTTATATGATAAATTCTTTGAAATAATGCGAATCACTATACCAGAAACTACAGTTACGATAAGATCGAAAGACAAAATGTGGTTCAATAGCGACATCCGACGTGAGATTCGACGTCGAGATAGATTGCGATCGGTCGCCATCAAGTCTGGCACTGAAAATAATTGGACAAAATAAAAAAGATCGAGGAACAAAGTCAACAACATGAAACAGTATGCGAAAGCCAAATTTGAAAACAATATCGAAGATAGGATAAATGACAGTTCTTCGCCCCGTGAATTCTGGCATCTCGTCAACTTTCTTTTGAACAAAAAGAAGATAACAAAAATACCACATATTTATTCTACGGATGGAGATATTAAAGTCAATGGTGTATCTTTTGTCTCAAACGATTTGGGAAAAGCCGAGTGCCTGAATAAAAAATTCCTCTCAAATTCCACGATTGACCAGAAAGATCACAAACTACCTGATTCCAGTTCACGATGCAATAAAGAATTATCAGTCGATGATGTCATATCTGCGATCAGATCACTTAAAACGAACTCAGCCTATGGCTATGACGGAGTTAGTCCAAAAATGCTCCACGGCACGGCTAACGCTATAGCCCACCCTCTTTTCTTAATTTTTAAAAAATCTCTACAAACGGGAAAGTTCCCATCACAGTGGAAGAAAGCCAATGTGATTCCTATCTTTAAAAATGGAGATTCCGCAGATAGCGCTAATTACCGACCAATTTCCCATCTACCATGCCTGGGTAAAATTCTTGAAAAGTTAGTTCTAAAGAGAATCTCGTCCTTTTTCGATGAGAATAAACTCCTATTTCAAAATCAGTCGGGTTTCGTTCCGAAACACAGCACTACATTCCAAATGATTGATCTTTATCACCAGCTGTGTCAGACACTCGAAAAGGCTTATACATTTGTTCAGTATTTTGTGATATCTCTAAAGCATTCGAGAGAGTCTGGCACAGAGGGTTGATTGCCAAAACTACCGCGTATGGGATAACAGGGTCGCTTTCTAAATGGCTGGAGGACTATCTCACTAACAGGAAGCAAAGGGTCCGAATCAATAACACTTATTCTGATTTTGAAACCATCACAGCGGGTGTTCAATCCTTGGGCCTTTCCTATTTTTAATATACATTAATGACATACCAGATAACCTCATATCAACAGTTAGAATGTATGCTGATGACACATGTCTCACAGCTTCTCACTTCAATCTTAACATCCTACAATCAGAACTAAACGAGGACCTCAAAAGGGTCAGTCTATGGGCAGACACCTGGTTAGTTTCGTTCAATCCCAAGAAAACCAAGGCAATATCCTTCTCATTCGTGCCTCAAGATAATTCCCCAGATTTAATATTCCAGGACGAAACTATTTCATTTAACGAATCGCATAAGCACCTTGGCCTTGAATTTCAATCAAATTTAAAATGGAACAAACAACTAGAATACACAGCAAACAAAGCTGCTTCTAGACTATCACAATTGAGAAAATTTAAAAACGATCTCGATAGAAAGACACTCGATTGTTTTTACAATGCTATATCCTTCCTATTTCGGATTATGCTGACGTCGTATGGGATTCAGCACCCGATTACTTATTGGAAAAACTCGACCGAATACATAAAGACGCCGCTAGAATCGTAACCGGCCTAAATCGTTCAGTATCACTTAACAAGTTATGGCTTGAGGTAGGTTGGCGGACACTACACAGGCGTAGGCAACATCGCCATTTGCAAGCAATTTACAGAATTATCATTGAAGACGCCCCTTTGTATCTGACATGTCTCCTACCGGCACGCTCCAGAGAGCGATCGGATTATAATCTTAGATTTCCAAATAAATTGTATTCCTATTTCGCTAACACTGAGCATTTTAAACATACCTGTGTATGTAATCAATGCAACCTCCATTTCCGATTTCAAAGCCAATTTAGGGATTATAGACCCAATAATAAAACCACCCTCTTATTTTTATACAGGAAAAAGGAAAATTAATATAATAAACTGTAAAATTCGGAATCAGTGTAGTGATCTCCGTTCGGATATGTTTGATAATCACATATCAGATTCGCCTATATGCCCCTGTAACTTAGACATTGAAGACGCCAATCACTATTTTCATGTTTGCCCTTTATTTGTAGATCAGAGAATTGACTTTTACCGAAATTTAAGTATTAATGGCTTTCAATCATTAGAAGCAAATCATTTCTTATATGGGGTAAAAGGTATTTCAAATAAAAAAGAACACTACTATTTTCCGCATTACTCAGGTTGCATTACTCAATCTTGTATAGCTAAAACAGAGCGTTTTGAACAAACCCATGTATGGTAAATTTCGCTATTCATCTTTCAACTCACTGAGTTCTAGCGTTTTCTTCATAACCGAGTTTGGAATACAGATGGAAACCCGACTTCCGCAGCACATACACTCTGCAATCTTCTTTATAAACAGTTTGCTATATCTGCTATGTATTTTTATGTATGTTCCATGATCGTATTAGGAGAGGGGCAAGTTTGTAAGTTTTGTAACTTGTGCCCTGATGTATATTTTTTCTAAATACATTAAAATATGTTTAAAGTAAAGTAGAGCTGATAACCAAAAGTGACATTGAGTGGGTAAAACACATCCACGTAACAGCAGAGCCAATCCCGATATGTATTACCAAATACCTCAATTAATGTTCACACACAGAGTATATAAGTAACAGCAATACCCCAATACATCATGCTTTACTCACTCCATCCTGAGGTTCTCATACCTGTCCGAGCAGCATCTAATATTTGGGTCACTCGGTCCGCTACTTATTTTGTATACATTGTTTGTGTACTTATCTTATACTTCGTACATTAAAGATTGGTATCCGTATCTATGTCTCATACATACATCACATGGCAACGACGTGATACGGCATGGCGACTAAAACGAAGCTAAACCTAACTAACCCAAAATAAATCATGTAGGTTAACCCTTCTTATACTAAAACTCATTGAGGAGTAGGTATCGCTCAGGAACTGTTAAGATAAATATAGATTACCATGGATAGAGTAGATGTTTTAGTCCGATACAGTGAAAATAATAGGACTAATTGATGCCAAGTTTGTCGGTTGATCATATTTTGTTTACAGACGAAGCGAATCTCTCCATAGCTCACGCGCATGCACTGTTGCAATCCAGGATACGGCTTGTTGTCATGTAGGATACAAGATCGGAAGCCGCCTATACGTTTCGCGTGACTATGAGGATAATAGCTAAAGATAAATACGTATTATATAAACAGTCCCCACCCCAAGATTGGGAATCTTACAGCGCTTCTATTTTATTTGTCGTCTGATTTTAATCCCCGATCATCCCTCAAAATGGACAATTGGTTGTTCCGATATATACGTTTATAACTGGATGGAAGAATCCATCAAGTACAGAATGGGTTATAACTGAATGTGGGGAATTCGTTCAGGAATGAATGGACTGCATGGCCCCATGTTAATAGTATGGCTACTTCTACCAGAGTTTAAGGTATTCGGGTCACATCACAATCGTCCGACGGGAACTGGCTGCGCATATATGATAAGAACCAGTCAAATTAGGCCGACATGATCGATGGCCGCCCCCTGTGGTCGGCTAGATTCGACGCTCGTAGACAGTGACATCGACACGTTCAAGCTACAAGCTGACAGGTCAATATTCCCTGAGAGATTCATCGATGAATATCTGTTTCAGTTCGACAGGTACGTATCAATTGTATGCCCATCTACATTATGGTGGTGCTTTGATGGCCGTAGAGGTCGCGGCAATGCATATTTCCACAAACTGTTGTCAAACAGTTAGCAGTTTCATACCTGATACATCACCATTTGGAAAGTTCGCACAAAAGTATGTTCAAATTGGTCTGATAGATTTATTGCCAGTGAGTAATCAGCGTGTAATTTGTAGATTTTGGATCAAAAGTTCTTCTGACTGCAAACATTTCCAATCTTTCGCGGTGTCCCGTTGGAAATTGGAACGTTTGAGGTTCCAGTTGGAAAACTCCGACAACTAAGGAAGAGGTGCAAATTTAGGAATGTGGGTGCGATTCAAGGGGAGTGCAGAAAATCTAAGGTAGACAACCCCGAAAAAAGAGTCCTCGCCACATCCTTGAGGGTCTCATCTATAGAGAAATCCGTGGACTAGTTTCCATAGTTTGGTTTGATGAGGTGTATTGTCGTTTCAGTTCTCAGGCCATACCACAACGTCGTTTTATTGGCGGAGGAAAGGTCGCGTAGAGGGGTACATACACTGAACAATATGTTCACTCAACGACGTAGAAACCAACTGACAAGTTCGCAGTGCCTATCGTACATGTACATTTATTTCGTCAGTATTCAACGAACTAAATTTAGTATGATGCATGGGTCCAGTCGAGCATAAAACGTGAATCGCCCCCTCTTGTGTATGAATCGGAGATAACTATTGCTGCACGTACACCTGACGTACCCAGTACACCTGACGTACCCAACTATGTGGTAAGTTGTACTGTTGAGTCTTTGTTAGACCAAAATAACTCTTTGGTACACAACACGCAACTGTTAGAGTGGAACAGAAGGAACGTGCCCATTCAGCCAATTGATTTATCTCACTCGCTCTCAGTGATTGATCGGTTAACTATATCTCATGGGAATGTCACGATTTGAAAACTGGATAAATACAGCTTACACGTTGAGCACTTAGTTCAGGACTCAATGCATTCGTGATTTCATTTATACACCATTTCAATCACTATTTACGAATACTCCGCCGATTAGCAATTATCCGGGCATGGGAGCAAACAAATTATACGTGCAACAAGAGTAGGCTGGCACTACTGCTTATATCTCTTACCAAATTTGCGCCATGCTAAGATATAGTTTTCGGTCAGGTATGTCCAAATACATGTGCGCTGTTCTACAATTGTATTTCTCCCGGTAATGTATATGTTGTGTGTTTGTTTGCTTTGTACTGTTTGATTTTGTTCTTGCTTTTGTGTTACTTTCTTGTAGGACACTGTATGAATTACATATACGTCCCTTGTCAAGTCCCACACAATGTGTCTTACATTATCACATATATCACCGAATGACATTCTCAATTTCAGTGAAGCCAATAAATCGCCTTGTTTGCACCTGCATGCATAGACGTGACTGAAAACACTTTTGAATGTAACCTTCATTCACCCGATTTATCTCCAGATTTTGCAAACGACGTAATTTGTGATGAGTCAGTCGTATCGTGGCGAACTTTGCTCACACTCCGCATATAGCAAAGACTTAGTCGTGTGAATTGTTCACGCCTCAATATAACTGTAGTTTGCGACCATAGCTGCCGGAACTACGACTGTGATGGTGATCGTGGTACAGCTATGGCTTACCACAGCAATCCAACTACAAGTTATGTATTGTTGGTTCTTAATATCCTGGTTAACCCTTCCTATGCTAAATGGTTTTATCCCGCCCTGTTATAACAGTACATATTGTAATTGTATATTATTCATTTGGAGGACTGTTCATGATAAATTAGAGGACGACAGTCAGTTGAAAGATAATAATGTACAGTTGGTTCTTAAGACCCCAGCATTTGGTTCTGGAGATTTATGGAGCGGTAATTGTCGGTCTGACAAACATTGAAAAATAGCCGCCGAGAACTTGTCCGTGGTTCACTGTTCTGCTGTTTGTCCATTTCCGAACATTCTCACATCTGACATCCATACATCTGGGTGTGTAATGTTTTATATTTGTGCGACATTAAGTGCTACAATTACCTCAAATGATACAACAATCTAGTATACTGACTCATGATACAAGCCTTATAACTAGTACGTATATACAGCTACGATGCCTTGGATCTAGCTTGGCAGGTGTCATATGCTATTCTGAATAATTCAAAATCAGCCAGCAACACGGGCGCCTTCAAAACGCCGTAATGTCAGCTAAAATCGCTATCATTTACATACGGATATGGTCGACACACTGAATTACATCCGCATGGATGTGTATAGTTATATCATAGAATTGGTTTAGTTCCTTATCTCCCTTGGTTGACTGGCCCCTATCGGATGACGCTGCACTTAAAATGACAGAACATTAGATAAATCAACGGCCACACATGCCGGTAACGGGGACGCACTCATATACTTTATTGATTCCCTAGATCCAAGGCGTGTAACTCTATGTTTATTACTTTTTTTGTGGCGAACTCGATACTCTTCAAATAGGAAGATAGGCAGTCAATTAGCTTATCTAAGCTATACGACGCGATATATCAACTCAGAAATCGATTGAATTGACGTTAAGAAAAAAATAAACATCATAACTGGAGTCAGTGGAGTCCGATTGCGGTAGTTATGGATGGGTCTTTGACATGCATTTCGTCCGTCGAAATACCACAGCCGTCCATCAATGGTGAACAAGTATGTAACAACTGTCAATATACCATGTTTTATTTCTGGCAATTATATCGAATAGAACTAAATTACCTTACTGGCTTATATTTACCGTGCAGCCCCTGGCTAACCCTTTATGCTAAATGGATTCTCCCACCCTGTTATACGGTATATATTTGAATTGTATGTTATTCATTTGGAGGGGTGTTCATGATGTATTAGCAGAGTCAGTTGCATAGATAATAATGTATGGTTGGTTCTTAAAGATACGGGCGGCGTTAGCGTGGGTATGTTGTTTAAATATTCATCTCCGTCAAAAACCGCCATAAACAGAAAGATTAGTAAAATATAGACATACCTTGTTCTTATACCAATCAGAAATATGGCGAAAACAGTATGTTATTGTCAAATGTTTTTCCTTTGTTATGTAAACAAAAGCAAAAAACGTTACAGAACCTGGCTTTTGTTTAGATCCGGATATGGTAAACATAAAGAGCGTTATTTGTTACTGTGTTCCTGGTATGGAAATAATAAAGAGCGTTTATATCATTTGTGTCAAATTGTGTGTGATTAACCAATAGAATTGCACTGCGTTATGTAAACAGAAGCAAAACTTATGTGACACGAGAAGGTTCTTCTTTACGTACACCAGCGTACGTCTTGGCGGCAATATACTGTTTACGCGCTGATTATGTTTGACATATGAACAAAACTATATCTAGTTTAATATTCCTTACGTTAATGGCGATTTGAACAACTATGAATATTTCTTCAACTAACGCCGCCCGTGCCTTTAAGATGCCAGCCTTTGGTTCTGGAAAATCCAAGAACCCACCGTGCGGTAATTGTCGGTCTGTTTCCATTTCTTTAACAGTGTGAATTCAAGGAAAGCTTCCCGGCATTAGCGCCAGGTAATTTTGTGATTGGTTGGTTGGCCCCTGTCGGTTGACGCTGCACCTACAACGACAGAAAAATAAGGGGGACACAATGTCACACTCATGTACTTTATTGATTGGCTGTTGTCATTCCCTAGATCCAAGGCGTGCAACTCTACTTTATTTAATTTTGTGCTGCGAACTTGGTACTCTTCTAATTGAAATATAAGCAGTCAATTAGCTTATCAAAGCAACAACGCGATATATCATCTCACAAATCGATTGAACTGACGTTCAGAAAAATAAGCATTGTAACTGGAGTCAGTGGAAGCGGACTAGCGGTAGCTATGGGTGGATGTACGACATAGCTTGGAGCAGCGAAAAACCACGGACGTCCATCAATGGTGAAAACATATGCAATAAGTTAACAAACAACTGTCTATATATATACCATGTGTTATGTCTGGAAATTATACCGAATAAAATTAAATGACCTGCCCACCCCTGGTTAACCAATTCTATAATAAATGGACTATCCCATCATGTTCAGATAATAAGTCCAATGGTCGTTTGTTGAACTTATTATCTGAACATATCCTCATGGAACTACTCGCCAATGAGTAATTGGTATAGCAAGGGACAAGTTGTCCCGTTAGGAGGTTGATGGGCAAAATAATGCTGTTCAGGACAAGTGGGAGACACAGAGTCCTAGATTGGTGTTCCTCAGTTGAAGTTGGTGGTATTCACTCATTAGTTACATCTATTATGCAATTTATTTTCTGCTATTAAGTGGCTATAGAAACTAAACAGAAGGGAAAAAGTAATGTTAATTTGAGACTGGATACTTCACACAAGATGAGGCCTAAGCAAAATCAGGTCCCCAGAGGGTCCCCAATTTGGTGATGTTAGCCCGCATCTCTTAATTCACCCCATGTGCACCTCATTATGCATATGTCGGACACACCATTTCAAGGCATGAGTACCGTTATGTTTCAACCGTGGGGTGTATGGTTGGAAATTTGGGGTACCAGTTGGTACCATCTATTGACAATTTCAAAACAAACTGGACACCACTTCTATAACTGGAAACTTTCCAAATGATGACCATTCCGTACTAACAATGGACAGAGAAAAGTTTATATTCGACTTTTGGCTAAAACATTTCAAATTCACGCTAAATACTTCTGATTGGAAATTCATACTGTCATACCGATTTGATCAAAGGTGGGGGACTAAATACCACTATATCGCATGTTGCTACATCCCTGTAGATTTAAATGGAATTCCCTCAGCCTTGGAAATCCCTCAGGTTCTGGGGTACATTAGGACATTCCAAGGCGGTGACTTCCACCCTCAACTGTAGCACTCTAGTTACGTCCCGGAGTGTGAGCCCACCTGTCCACTAAATTTGGTCGCGGTGTAATATACTTCAATTGTACTGGAGACACTATTTGTAATGTAATTCTCCAGTTTAGCCCGTCAACGACTGAAGCTTCCTGAAATTTTACGAAAACCCAGTGCCAATGCATTCTCTTATATACATGTACATGAGTCTCACATAGGGAGTATGGGAACCTCGCATATATAAGATAATGCATTGGCCTAACCATATCTACCTTGACCTTGTAAACCAGTGTATTATCTTATATTTGCGAGGCTCCCCATTGGATACACGTATATATAAGAGAATGCACTGACACATGATATCTAATGCGCAGCTCCAATCATATATATACGTGTAGATGGACTAGTACCAGTTCGATGACAGTTCTTTTCCTTTTCCATAAATGTCACCGAAATCATATGGTGGACCAATATGTTGCCGAGTCAGGGGACATGGTGAGAGTGTGATTGGGGGGGGGGGGGGGGGAATTATTAAGGCTTATACAGTTTTTTGGAATTCAATCGATCATAACTCAGGATTGTATTGGAAATGGTCAATTCCGTAAAACGATATTTATATGTGTCCTGTGCTCTTCAATTTGACACTCACTAATTTCACAGCATATAAATAAATTTGAAATTGAAATGCCTCCTTAATTCATTCAATGCCGGCGACGAGATATCTCGTCGCCCGAAGGACGCCATATATGTGCCGGCGACGATATATATGTTAATTGGAATGGATTTTCATTGTATAAAGGTCGATTCATATCAAGTCGGGCATACCCTGATCATCGTAGATTTGGCTTGACGCCAAACGACATAGGAACGCTGATGTCGACAACGTGCACATTATGTCAATCAAACTCTGTACCTTAAGGGATTGGCCAAATTTCAATTAAAATTTACTATAGAAAAAACTGTCGATAGACTGCTCTTACAGTGTTGACGATATCAAACTGAATTTTGGTATTGTGGGATTTTTTGATGCGCTGAAGCAGATATAATTGTAACCGGGTTAATTCGATGGCACAAAATGTGTCATTGACACCGTAGCTACAGCACGAACTGGACGTACGCCGCACCGCGGATAGTGCGACTGTTGTAGGCCTAGATAACTGAAGCAATATTCATTTTCGATTCCCCCAGGAGAAATGGTACTGAATGGGTTAAGCGACTGGGAATTTCTAAAATGTGTTGTAGACCAAAATTGGAACATTTTCCTACTTTCAATAAAACTGAATAGATGGAAATACGTTTTAACCGTTTACTACGTGGGTGTTCGGTAGGAAGATTTCAACAGATCGAAGTACGAGTTACAAAAACGTAATGATCAGTGGATCTGCAGTTCGCGATAGGCATTGAAAGTGACATATACATGTAAGGATAAACAAAAATGCGTTGCTCTAATTGTGAGCTCATTACGACCACGTGTATCCTGGAATATGTTGAATATCAGCCAATCTAAACCACTATCAAATATTATCACCAAACGAATTCTTCTTAAGAGGTGAACTGTGACTTATATAACAATTATATATATACATGAGTATGTACATAGTAACTTCATACAACAATGAAGAAACTGCAACAGAAACAATGCAACATTGTGAAACCAATAATTTCCAATAAGTTGACGCGAACCCAATGAGGGAGGGTTGGTGAGAATAAATCTGAGCCTTGAGTGGCTTTAACATTGCCAAGCTTGACCGGGTCGAATCGGGTGGATGATTGTATACGAGGGGTGACCAGGTCGAATCGGGTGGATGATTGTACACGAGGAGCACGCGATAGTAGATCGCTGAGCTAACGCTGACGGTCCGTGACCAATTATGTTCAGACAGACGATTACTAACCCATAACCAACCAATTCTCATTGTAGGTTGAACTTCAATATATAAATTTATATTCTGACAACTCTGACCAATATTACATAGGCCGTACATCAGTGTGATAGAGTTATCACTCCTATGTCATTAAATCGATCCTCCCAGACGCTATATGCGAAATTATAGTGCATCTTCCCTCGCATTGTTCTCAGTCCACATCGATCGAACTTTCTCATTCAGTGTACAATGTCCTTACTGCATATAATTGTTCAAACCTGCGAATACGGCTTTGGTTCAAGGCCATGTGGATACACTCACATCGGAGGAGTCGTTCTAGCAACGACCCTGTTCGGGTCCCACGTGGTTCCATTTGGGCAATTCAGCGTTTGCTCACAGGTCTCTCGAACAAACAAAAATTGCCCCCACCCCAATAATACCTAATCCTATTGAAAGGTATCTATCTTCTTCGGGGCTATAATATTTTTTTTAAATTAGTCCATAAACTGGTTACAAATGCACAACAATAATATAAGCGCCTCATATATTGATAGAATGACATTTCATTACCCTTCAATAAGATATATGCCGTTTAAAAGTTGGTTATGAAGAACTCCGGTTATCATTATATGTCTGACGACGACCGGCTGTTTTTTCTTATGTATCCGACATGACGTCCACTCCAAGAATCAGATTTGACAATAATTTGTACAGACACACGCTTCAAAGACACTTTCAACGATACGTTACGTATCGTTGAAAGTGTCTTTGAAGCCTGTGTCGGTACAAATTATTACATATCATATGTACATGTAGTGTATATATATTATGCGTCATTAGAAGCGGAATTGTGCACTGACCGACTAGTCCAGTCAATCTGGCTAAAACAATAGGCCAACCTCACACTAATTGCAACATAATTGTTCTCTTCAGTTGTGTTCAGAGTAGTAACCAGACATCACTATACAAAACGTCCCAAGAATATTGAGGTCGCCAAACTGGTTTTGCCATATATTTTGTATATAGAGAGCGTTTCACTTTTTTGAAATATGTGATTTCACCACGTGGTCAATTTAAGCTATTTTAAGGGGGGGGGGGGGGGCTAAAAATCTCACATTTTGTGTAATATTGTCGACATAAAGGTTTTAAACAGATTACATGGTATTTTTAATATAAGGGTGGTTTAGTTGTTTTTATAGAGAGCGTTTATTTTTTTCTCCAAAATATGTGATTTCACCATTTGGTCAACTTAATTCATTTTAGTCGGCTAAAGTCTGATAACATCTCTCACATTTTGTGTTGGCTACAATTGAGATTGTTTATATAAAGGTTTTAACCACATCACATTATATTTTGAATAAAAGAGTGGCTTAAACTTATGAAAAATGAATGACAATCACAAACAAAGAGTTCTCATGTTGTGCGTGTTGTCTATAGGACTCAGGATATATTGAGAACTAGCCGTATGAGTCTTCTGTATACTATAATAGTAAATCCCGGGTATAAATTAACTGCAAAATAACACATTTTTAGACTCATGAGATATATTATTGTGCAAACATTATATTTGCACAATAATATATCTCATGAGTCTAAAAAGGTGTTATTTTGCAGTTAATTTATACCCGAGATTTACTATTATCCTATAGAACTCAGCTGACCTGTATACTAGTCTTCATTCTCACTGTCTATTTTTGATGCGGAATTTGTACATGCAGATCCTTTGCAGTGACCATGTCTAAATCATTGGATAAACCCTTCCAGTGCTGGATCTGGCAATATACGCTGAGGCCGTGGTATTTTGCAGCTCCAGAAGCTGGTGGAAGTTGTCGCGGCTCAATGTACGAAGATCCCGTTGCATTCATTTTGCATAAAACATTGAGATTAATGTCAGTATCATCGTTGTAGAGACGTACAGGGAGTTCTTGTCTGCATATATGATTTCATCACTGGTGGCATTTATATTGTTGAATACAGCAGCATATTAGCGGAATCATCACTGTGCAGAAATTTCTTCATATAGTCTCGATGTTGTGTCGCAACATAACACCGTGTGGATAAATAAGATGTTGCCACATATGGGTACCGACAGCTGTTTCTTAATTGACCAATCTCCCAACTGTTTGGCTGTTTCTTTTTGACATTCACCTTTGGTAAAGAAAATACTATAACCATCAGTTTAAGTATAATATGAGAAAAGAACTGGGATATCCTCTCCTATCACGATGGTGTCATTCGTTAACGAGGCATCAATGGCAGTGTGCGCAGTCAGCAAATCGGCATCAGATTCACCATGTTTGGTGTCACACCCCAACTTCATGATCTTGTTTTGGGGTCACACACGTGGTGTTCCAAACCATCCAACCAATCTGCCATCTGATCCAAACCACACAAGTGTCCATGTCATCAAGTGAGTGTGTCAAACAACCAAAAATGTCTGTTCATATTCACCAAACCCGTATCCTAAAACATACAAAGGGCGTCCAAAAACCACCCAACAGATCTTCCAAATGATTCAATCCATACCATGATTGCAAAATCCACACAAAGGGTGTCGTATCCACGCAATAAGTGTTCCATGCCACCCGATGCATACTCCAAACCACACAATGGTGTCACCAACCACGGACATATAGTATCGAAAAACAGTCAACGGTTGACACAAACCACCATATGACTGTCACAAACCATCAATTAAGTGGCCCAACCCACAGAAAGTGTATCACATATCACACATGTAGTGTTCCAAACAGTCTAACGGGTCTCTGAACCCACATGAGTGTACCACACTTTCCATCTAGTGTTCCAAACCAATCAGGTAGTGCACCCAACAACCCAATGGGTGTCCGTATTTACAAATTAAGTGTTCCATAGCATCCAATGAGCACCCATACCATCCAATCAGCGTCCCAGGCCATCCACCGAGAGTCATAAACCAACCCGTATGTGTCCCAAGCCTCAATTTGAGTGTCCCAAATTACCCAAATAGTGTCCCAAACCATCACAAAGAGTGCCCCGAACCAGTCAACTGGTGTTTCAGTTCATCTGGATTAACTAAGACCACCCAACTAATGTCTGAAACCATCCGTTGGGTCTCTAAAACCATCCAATGAGTGTCTTTAACCACATTAGTGTACACATCTCTCCATCGAGTATGCCAAATGACAACCCGACTGTCACTCAAATGAGTTCCCCAAACCATCCAATGATTGTCCCGTGGTTTGGTAAACTTGCTGGATGGTTGAGATTATTTGGTAATTGCCTGTGACACACGTTCGATGCTTTGGATCACTACGTATAAGGTTTGAGTCTCTAATCAGATCATGGTGATTTAAATTATTTGTGATGTGTCTTTGGCACCTCTTGGTTGGTTTGGGGACACTAATTTGGTTGACTTGGTTGGGACACCGTTCAATGTGGTATGTGATATCAGTTGATGAATGGGACACGCTTTGGTGGTTTGGAATACTAGTTGGTTGGATTTAGACACTCGTTGGGTAGTTTGGAAATTGGAACACTTGCTATGTGTTATATCACACTATTTGTATGATTTGATACACCTGTTGAGTGGATATATTGGGCACTCATTACGTGTGACCTCGATCCAGCAGCAATAGAAGCATCCCATTGCGAGAAATAATCACGAAACGCTCTTTATGTGTTATTTACTTCATCTTTTTTCAACGGGTGTGTGGTGTTGACAATATTTAAAGTCATATACATGTTTCACAGCCGATAAGGCAACATTAATGACACATTTCCGGTGTGTTAAAATAAGTTGGATCCCAAGCGCACTATGAAGTTAGCATAATATAATTATGTTAACATATTTGTATAACCCTATCACGGAACCCCGTTTCTGTGGTAATTTTATAATAAAACATATTGTCAAACAATCATTAAACATGAACTATTTCCTCAAATTCTTCATTGTGATGAACTAGACACGCGAGAACCTTCGTAAACCTGTTTTATCCTGTTTCATAGCCGATTGACAGGGATTTCCCATTATAGCTATTCGTAGGAAAGGAAACGGATGCATAGCAACCGTTCCTAAGGGGGTCTTATATGGTTGTCTCCCAATCTTAAAATGATCGGTTACGTGTCAGGTACCTATATAGCAAATTTCATGCTTTTATCAAAACATTTGCAATTATTATGTTCTTTTACCTAATCGCCTGGAGCTGATTGGTGCACAATTATCACTAGACATTTAGAATTTTTTATCACTATATTGACTGGACTAAACTCAATTAAATCATGCCACAATACTGCCTAAGAGGCACCAGTCTATATAAAACCGAGTCTTTGACAAAGCAGGAGCGGACAACAGGACCTGTGGAAAATATCAGATATGCCAACATATACTATAGCAGTGACAAGTCCGATTTTTAGGAAAAGTACACCATCTTATCATATTCCTCATAGATTCTCACCATCTTTCTTCTCATTCGCAATATATATCATTGTGTCCTATTGGCCATGGAATGTGCTTTATATTGATGTATAATTCGATAGTATCAAACGAAGGGAAGTCGAGATATCATATCGAAAACTAGCCAAATCTACCGATGAAAAGCGGTCGTCAGTTTCCCTGTCCGGTAAGTAGTGATTAAACATGTACGCGGATACCAATTCAATTATTTCGATCGCAATTGCTTGCAACTTGCGAATTCCCCGTACGATATGTCGACTTCTCTTAAATAGACTTCGTCAAGTTATATAACAAACGAAATAGCATTTTATGTCCTATAACATACACTGGGGCATAATTTGGCTGAGTTGACCATTTCTTATAATTATTGAAGATATTAGGCGGACAGGGAGACTAACGACCCGTTTTACTCCCAAATGTCCAGTAGATATTACATTTTTTCGGTACGATGCCCTTCGTTTGATATTATGGAATTATAAATCAAAAGAAAGGAAATGTCATGGCCAATAAGACACACTGCATCTCATGAGATATATTATGACTGATTTGAATTATTTTGTGAATATGATAGATGTTGTGTTTTTCCCAATATCGGACTTGTAAACCTTGTCACTGGTATAGTATATTGGTGCATCTTCTATTTTTCCACAGGCGCATGTGGAGCGGACATCATGTCGAACGAATGACAAAACAACTGGTTTGCGTCCGACTTGTGGTCAAAACCGGAGTTCCTCTGACCCAACTTCACACGGGATACATCAAATTGAAGAGTAATAAAATATCTTTCTACCTATATATGTATGTGAGACGTTTATGTAACAAATATAATTTTTGTGTATTTTGACATTAACAAAATCATAAAAAGATATCACAGAAGACAGACACCTTTCTATGGGATTACATATTATTGGGGTGGGGTAACATTTTGTTCTGGGGACCTGATATTCTATGTCTGATTGATAATATAGAGTCGGAAATCTACACTGTTTACAGCCACAATTCCAATGAAACCAGATTGCACTTTTATAACTTCTCCATTTAAAAATCAATGTTGCTTGAATTTCAAGAGATATATTGTGTTTTTGATGCAATATTTCTGTCAAACTATCACATGCATGGTATAATGGAACGACTCTAGTCAACCCGGATGCCAACAAAATAATGTGGTTTATGTATGCATATTATTGTACAACGATATATTTACACTTATAAGCTTAGAAATGATCAGGCCTCTGTTCATGGCCTTATTGAGAAAATACAATTTCAGAAAAATAAAGAGATCATATGCACCTCAAACTGGCATTGCGCTGAGATCGTATTTATATCGTACTAACTTAATCCACGAATATTCTCCTGCGAAATACAGAGAGAACCCATGGAACTGACATGCCTTTGCCAGACATACCACACCACACCAAATATGTTATATGCAAGACAACGTGTATTTTAATTACATCTATTCAGCAGAATGTGTATATCCAGCTGAATGAAATAATTGGTTTAAATTGTATATATATATATACCATTATCTTTATGAAGTATACACAGTTGAACTAAGTCTTTATAATCTGAACAAAAATGACAAAAATAAAAAAAATCATTTACTAGTATCTGGCAACCAATTGTTACACACATACCAACAAAACTGATTCCAAGTACACTCCCCTAGGGAAAATACCAGATATACCAATATATACTATGCCAGTCACTGGTATAGTATATGGCGTATATTGGCACAGCTGCTATTTTCCACAGGCGCATGTGATTCTAGACCCATGCGCACATAGCATGCACGTGATTACTTTAAATCGGATGTCACTCTCATTGCGTTACTCGGACATTCAAGCATACGATATGATGCTGGGTACAAACTCTAGGAAATATTCCCAGTAATAATGTCAAGCCAATGCTTACATGTGGTACAATAATTGACTTATGGTTACTTCAACTTACACAGGATGTTATATTGTATACTGGCTATAGTTTAATGCTTTACCAAGTGACGTACATTTCAAAACATACGACACCTGGCTATGGACTGTATGGTCATTTCTCTTGCCAGATTGTAAATGTATCCATGATGGTCGACATAGTTGTTTCCATTTTGTTTATTGGTGGGGCCAGCACATTCGATATGTGGCACTCTGTCTACGAGTAGAGTTATCTTTCGCACACCGATATCTGTGTCACCAACATTCTTCGTCTCCTTCGGTTTGTTTATTGAGACAAACTATTTATTCCAAAATTTATAAATATAATAGTGTCAATTGATAAAACTAAGGTGCGCTTGAGATCGCTTGATTCAGCATATATAGACGTGACATTTAAAACAAACCTAATCGTACATTAATAAAGCTACATTTTCATATTAGCGTATTCGTTGAAAGGATACAACACTTAACTAGTGCAAACATTGTTTTTTTAAAGATACTAATAATGAAATCGGCACTCGTCTAGAACACACTTTTTCACATTTCTGTGCTTACATGTATACACCGATACGAATGTATTCTAGCAGATAAAGTAATATTATGAAATGAGCCTGATTATTCCAGACAGAAATAACAGCGTTCAGTGTTCGTGATTTTCTGAAGGCTTCAACTACGTCTCAATTTAATTTACTTTTATAAAAACCTTTTCTGTTCAAAAGCATCATTTCCGCATGGCTTATCCACCTCTGAAATTGAGCGCTATCAGTATGCGACTGATGCAAGTGTGATCACAACAACCCGATAAAACAATATAAACATACATTCTGGGCTTTACCAGACACACCACACAAAAGCTATTATATGCGTGGACACGTGTTGTCTTTTTATGAAATACATTTTTCTTTATGCGCATGTGGCCAGATGACATAGTTGTTATTTGATATACGACATCATATTTATGTTGTATATGCAATTGAACTATATATATCCAAATCTGATCTGCATGAACGTTATCGAAAAACAAACAACTTTATTTTACTGAGTGCTGCATTTGTTACTTGTATTTTATTATGTCTCATAATTCCAATAGTACAAAGTTACATTGGGTACAACTGAATAAACAGGCAATTCCGAGTTCAGTATGTTGGTAACATGCTTATTAATTGTACCATACACTGGACGATACATTGGTCAGTTATTTATTTGCCTCCGTATATTGAATGTGAAAGGTGCATTCGAAACCAATTGAGACAAATTATTCTCAGAGTTAATTCCAAGCCCATGTGTACATACCATGCATATGACTACTTTGTATCGGATGTTAATTTTTGTTTTACTCAGAATTTCAGGTATACAATATGGCATTGGTTGACAATTCTAAGAAATAATCCCCGAACTGATATCAAGCCCATGTTTATACAACGTGCATCGATTAAGCAGACCCAGAATACAGCAACGAGAGCCATGTATAGCCTTTTGAATAGAACAAGAAAGCTGCAGCTGCCTCTAGATATTATGTTTAAATTGTTTGATTCTATGATTATGCCGATTATGCTGTATGGCGGTGAAGTTTGGTGTTTCGAGAAAACTCAAATTTTGGAGACCATACATCTTAAATTCTGCAAAATTATCACAACAATGAAGTCTAACACACCAAACTACATGATATATGCAGAATTGGGAAGATACCCCGTACTGATCGAAATTAAGTGCAGAGCAATATCATATTGGTCAAAACTAGTATCGCACGAAGGATCAGAATTAGCTAAGAATGTATTCATTCTACTCAGGTATCTCAATGATGGTGATGCCATATTACAAAACAAGATTAAATGGATTTCGTTTATCAAAGAAACACTGCGAGAAGTAAATATGGAAAGTGCGTGGCAGAATCAGTCACCACTAAGCAAGACAGACATGAAACGCATGAAAGCGAAATTAATAGAACAACAATCAGGTTGCCTCTTCGGCAATCTAAATATGTCTATTTCAAGCCGTGCCATATTTTATCGAAACATAAATGAGTCGTCAGATTGAGCCGATACTTAGTATATATGCCCTCCTATCTGACTACTTATTTACTGACAGTAAGAACAGCCAATCACAGACTACCGGTAGAGCAATGCAGATGGAATAAAAGAACACGTAAAGACACGAAATGCCCGTTTTGTGGCGAAAATGTATGTGATGAATACCATTTTGTTATTTTATGTACAGAACTTAACGATCTGAGAGAAACCTATATCCCGAAGTATTACTGGGAAAATCCTAACAGAAATAAATTCTACAGATTGCTGTCACTGCTTAATATAACTATATTGAAAAGAGTGAGCATTTTCTTAAAATTGGCGTTTACAAATTTACCATGAAGCAAGCATTACATTATGTTATATATAATGTAAATAGTATATGAGTTATATCATTTAAGAAAACATATTCCTAAATGTATTAGCATTATTTGTATTTATTATTAATATCATATAATATGATGAACTCATTTATTGATGTACATGTATGTTATGTATTGTTTGTATATATGTATATAAGTAGTATAGCATGTTGCAACTTAAATGTTGACTTTGCTAATAAACCAGCCATAATGCATGTACAAAGCATGAATTATAGAATATATGGGTTGTTACATTGGTCACTTTTTAAGAATTTAAATATGACATACTTTTAAAACATATATCGCACATGTCCTTCAATACATATGGCCACACCCGGCTTCTGGACATTTTATTTATCTGTTTATATTTTAAAGGTTTCCATGTGTTCAATACACAGTTGTGTGTGGGTTATTTATGAAGCCGATACCATTGCCTCCGCTATGTGGCATTATGTATAAGAGTAGAGTTAGCTTTCGCACACCGATATCTTAGTCACCAATAATCTGATATCTTCGCATCCGTCGACATGCTTATTTGGACAAACTGTTGATTTCCAATCAGTTTAGACAAGCTACTAGTTCCAATGGTTATATTAAAGTGACACAAATAAGGCGTTTTTCGACATACATGGTATGTTTTCAAACATATTATCTTGCATTCATATGGCTACATACCTGTTCATAGCAGGGGATTGGACACAATGTGATTTAGAACATATACTGTTTGTACAATTCGATATCTCAATTGTTTTTAATTTATTCGAACTAATTAACACAGAAAACAAATTTCGCGATAAACTGGTTTTCAACTATTGTTCTGAATAATTTTGTGATGCATACCCCCTACTTCCCCCTTCCCCCTTTTGAAATTTAGAAATTCAGCATATACAACAGTTCTGAGATGTAAATTTTTCTGACTTTATGCGGCTACTGAAATGTGAACTAATAGTCACCCCAGAACCATCCTATCGAAAACCACCGCGAGTTAAAGGCACGTGAGGCCTTAGATGTCGAAAATATTCATATTTGTTCCAATCAGCGTAAACAGAAAACATTAAAACGCATACAGTTTCGTTCATATATACCATGACCATCGCGTAAACAGCATGTTATCATAAATATTTACTATATTTACCTAAGCAAGAGCCTGATTGTGTTACAGAAGACAACACAATGCTGCTGGCTAATCACACACAAATGGCATAAACGCTCTTTATTCGTTCCATATCAGGAATTTACCAACAAAGAACGCTCTTTATGTTTACCATCATAATATAAACAAACACCAGAAAAGTTACTTTTTATGCTTTTGTTTACATAACAATGGTCAAATATATGACAATAACATACTGTTTATGCGATATTTCTTATTTGTATACGGACACAGTCTGTCTACATTTTGTTGTTCTTTCTGTTTGTGGCCGTTTTTGACGGGTGGAAATATTTTCACAGGATACGCACCGCCAAGGCCAACCGTACCTTTAATCGCAAATGGGTTATCCGAATGAACACAATGATACCGGGTCCAAATACTAATATTAATTATTTTCTTAGCCTCGGTTGGCCTTTTGTTCTCCTTGGTTTCTTGTATTCGGATCCGGTTTTAAATGTCATTCTCCATTGTTTTCATGTAAACTGATTTGATTTAGCTATTCCATCATCATCGATTTGTCTGCCAATCCGCTGATCCGAGGTTATACAACGATGTTTTATTGTGTAAACTTACATGTATCACGATCTGCATGATTCCACTGCTGGTCGTCTATCCGATGGAAGACAACATACACCGTGGTATTTCAATGTGTCTATTAATATACTTTTAACACTATAGACTGAGTTTATACTCGATGATTGGCGCGAACATTTCATGATGCGGAAGTGATTGGGTGGTAAAGGAATGAAATTGAATTGACATTGAATACAACATAATTGTCTGATTGATAATAGACCCAGGAAGTGCTGTTGTGTAGATAATTAATCCCATCAATATGCAGGGTTAGTTTACACCCAATATGTCATCAGGTCAGGCACATCCTGGTTTCAACTATTCTAGTTATATTTAACTATTATAGTTGAATTCGACAGTCTAAAGTCCACCATATTCCTGTTTTTGTGGAAACTATGTGATTGCGCATTCCACTTCACAGCCAAATTTCAATCATAGCAGCATTTCAGCAAATAAACAATTTCTCGCAACCGTTTGCGCCGGCTTGTTTTATTTAATAATGATCAAGTATGAAATTAAAAACAACATTAACATGATCACTCAATCGCGCCTTTATACCAATATGTATACCCATTGGAAGTCAATTGACTTCCTTGCCATTGGGCCATCACTATTAATCATTTGCACGGATCAAGACATGTTATTTCAACATATACTCGCGCCAATAGGCAAATAATTGACATATAATGTTAAAGAGGTACATTGTGTGATTATTTGATTCTAAAATAAGCAGGTAGTGGAATAATACTCTTAATTAGTTATACAGCCTGTGCTCCAGAAATAAACGCACATTATCTGCTTATAAAAGAACTTGTTTAAGGTATATAATTTGCTTAGACTCGCCTCATTTGAGTCGATAATGTGCTGTAAATTAGAACATTTTAGTCACATTATCGACCCATAATGAGCTGTGAGCCACAGTGAAAACACATGTCAAAGAGCGTACACCTGAAAAGTCGTGAGTTGGCTTAGTCTAAACAGTATTTATTCCATGAATAATACGACATAAATTACAACATATCAGAATATAACATCATGGACCGGATTCGACATCAAGCTCATGGGCTTATGCGAGTCGTTTCCGGGAATACTTTTTTATCCACCCCACTCAGCGATGAAGCGACTATCTGATTTATATAATATTATGTCGTACGATATACTATCCTTAATCCATATCTGACTGTCGTTTCATGTAGTCGATTGTTACCATCGCAAGGTGGGGTGGGTCAATGTTCGCCAGATAATGGCATTGTGTAATTGTGTTTAGGAACTCTTCCCTATGTTTTCTGTATTGATTCAGAGATTTAGAATAATACTTCGAGTCGCTAAGGCGTCCAACATATTTCTTTTCACTTCTTTCCACTTCTTTTCATTAACGTGTTATTAATATGATATATATATATTAAATACATATATAAGTGAGAGATATATGAGGGTATTTTAATTCTATTTTTAAAGGAAATAATAATAAGGAAACATGTTCGAAATGAGTTGGCTTACTTGTGTCATTGTCCGCACATAATCTGCTTAGAATCGCGTCATTACGAATTGATAATGTGACTAAACGGTCACATATTATCGACTCAAACTGATGATATTCTAAGCAGATAATCTACATAATACAAGTTCTATTCTAAGCAGATAATGTGCGGTTTATCGGGAACACGTTGGTTATTTCGTCACAACAAACAGACATGATGCCGATTTAGTATGGCACTGTTGTGGAATATTATTTTACGAAATAGCATGTTGGGTTATGTCTCTTGAATCGCATTCACAGAACGACGATGTCCATATTTACCTATTCTAGTTTAATACAAGTTGTGTCTGACCTTGTCAGTGTGCATGTATTCACGCCTGTTTCTCTGTCGCTCACTGCCACGCATGTTCGGTTACTTAACATTGGCCTCTCGTGGACCGTCTCCTATCCATGTCTATTCTCCTGAATGCCCTGTGGTCGGATATTTACATTGATACCACTGGTATTGATGCAATGAGACGATGTCTTTGAGGTTTATCATACATACATACATACCTGCATTGATGACCAGCAACAAATTTTTAATGACAACATTGTTTACTTTGTAGCATTGCTGACATTATTGAAAATATCTCGTATGTGTGTGGCCGGAATGCATGTGTACTCATAATTTCACATCCGTAAGGTCGGAATTCATGTAGAAGTTCTATGTATTTTTATTATATCCGTTTGCTTGAACGATTTATCATTTGTCTACTGTGAGTATACTGTACACGTGTATGTCAGCAGTTTGTTCAACGCAAATTGGTATCGAGTACTATCGACAGTATGTTGGTCGGCTCGTCGAATATCTGCTTGGCCACCGAAATATTCCAGGTAGTTAAATAGCAGATTTCAAAAATCGATATATGATAAGTCTGAGCTTTGATCGGTGGGTTCATCGACTCGAATACAATATGTGTTACCCCCCCCCCCCCGAAGCCAAATAAATAGTAACTTTAGAGCGTTAATCCGGATCAAGTATCTTTAATGATCTTCTTGGTCTTTCTTCCACTCGTAAATATGACGTCAAGTTATGGTTTCGCGACTGAAATGTGGTGGTGAAAAATAACTGATTTTAAAGATCGATATATGATAACTCTGTGCCTTGATGGGTGGGTTCCTCGACTCGGATACAATATTTGTTACCCACCCGAAGCAAAATAAATAGTAATTTAGGAGCGATAATAAGGATCATGCATCTTTAATCATCTTATTGGTCTTTCCTCTACTCGTAAATATGACGTCAATTATGGCATAGCGACTGCAATGCCTTCGAGTCGTGAATTATAACCCAGATGCTCTTCGTAATCATGAAAGGAATAAGCATATTATTTATAGCTATAATCAGAACCAATTCAGCCGAAGCACGCTATTTACTGGCGATGTTCTGTTCAGATAACTGATTATCAGACAATCAGACGTCGGATTACTGACTGTTACATCCATCACGAGAATATAGCATTAACATCAGCATTCCGCTTATCATTATTGCCTAACCTTATATCCGCAATATATTGTCAACCAATGCATAGTATACATATATAATATGGAAATACGCACGCGAATGTATCGGTTATTAGATTTACCGACATTCTGCAGCCCATGTTGATATATGTTCGTTCATGTCTGCCATTGGGGACTTTCTAGGTCACAAACAACTGATTCATTGAATGCCCTTTCAAATTTGTGTAGGGACACGCGATTCATCATTAAGCCATAAACGTAAGTTTTCAATAAAATGCTTGATATCTCAAAAAAGGATTTTTCCAGAATAAAAGGGCTCAATGAGTGCATGCAGTTCTCACATCTGAATATCATGAGGGGAAGTTCAATGTTCCTTAAATTAAGTAATGATATATTCATGTTTTCGTTTAGAAGGCAACCACCCATAACTAAATGCTATCGCGTGTGGACAATTGTTAACTGCCGATGTATTCGCATCGAGAATTATAACTCAGCAGATGACATGAGTATGCATTGTAGGAATAAGCATATTACTTATAGCAAAGCAGTAGATCTTTTCACGTTTCTTTATCAGTTGTTGACGTGCAATGCTTGATATGTCTGGCATTTGGGGACTTTCGTGGTTATAGGCAGCTAATGCATTAACATGATGCCCCTTGTGATTTGGGTTGGGAAACCTGAGTCACCATTAAGCCACAGATGCACAATTTGCCAAACATTCCTAATGGATTTTGTCAAATAGAAATGTATTACACACATTTTTCACCCACTGACCGACGCGCGAAGCGCGTCCAGTGGGTGTCTATAATCGTAGGACTCATGTGTTTCTGCTGAATTGAACTAGTGCCTATGCGTTTCTGCTGAGCTGCACTGACGTTTGATCGCAAAATAAAATTATAACCATTATCAAAGCACACGTATGGATAACACCGCCATAAACAGTGACATATTATGATGTTGAGCTCGTATCGTCAATAAAATTAGAGTTATCTATATCTATATTTGCGAATGTCTGTCTGTCTGTCTGTCTGTCTGTCAGTCTGTGTTCTATAGAAATTCACAGGGGACCATCTAGATGATGCCAAAGGGGTCTACTAGGAGTAGCTTTATACGAGAAAGATAATGGTCGGGGTTAGAATTTTCTAAAGTGACGCCGTTGTTGTCAGGGGCAGAAAATGGGGAGGGGCAGAAAACAAATTTGTCACCGATTGCCACCAAACTTATATATAACCATCCCCATAATATGAGGAATCTAATGGCGTGGTTTAAATATGGCAAAAGTCGCGCCGTTCGCGTCAGGGGTGCCAGGAAGGGGGGGGGGGGGCAGATTTTTGTTCTGTCGCCGATTGCCACGAAACTTACATATAATCATCCCCATGATATGAAGAATCCAACGGTGTGGTTTAAATATGTCAAAAGTGGCGTCGTTTGAGTCAGGGATGAACGGAAGGGGAGAGGGGCACCAAAATTGATAAACTAAATTTAGCGCCGATTTCCACCAAATTGATATATATTCTTCTTCATGATACAAGGAATCTAATTGTGCGATTTAACAACGCCAAATTGTTGTTTTTGGATGAGAGATTGGGAGGGGTCGGCACTAAATTTGATAATAAGTCGCCGATTGCCACCACACTTATACAAAATCATCCCCATGGTATGAGGAGTCTAATGGTGTGGCTTTTATCTGTCAAATGTGGCCTCATTCGAGTCAGGGTTGCATTGAAAGGGACAGGGGCACCAAAATTGATGCACAATTTTTTTAGCGCCAATTTCCACCAAATTGATATATATTCTTCTTCATGATACAAGGAATCTAATTGTGCGATTTAACAACGCCAAATTGTTGTTTTTGGATGAGAGATTGGGAGGGGTCGGCACTAAATTTGATAATAAGTCGCCGATTGCCACCACACTTATACAAAATCATCCCCATGGTATGAGGAGTCTAATGGTGTGGCTTTTATCTGTCAAATGTGGCCTCATTCGAGTCAGGGTTGCATTGAAAGGGACAGGGGCACCAAAATTGATGCACAATTTTTTTAGCGCCAATTTCCACCAAATTGATACACGTTTTTATCCATCATACGAGGAATCTAATCGTGATTTAAAGACGCCATAGTTGTGCTGTTTGGGTGAGAGATGGAGAGGGGATAGTCGCCGATTATCACCAAACTTATAAACAATCATATCCATGATATCAGGAGTGTAATCGTGTGTTTAAGGATGCCACAAGTGGGGCCATTCGAGTCAGTGGTGTATAGAGATGAGAGGGACACAACAAATTATATCTATATGTTTAGTATCGATTTCCACCAGATTGATACATATTCTTCTCTGTGATACGAGGAATCTTATCATGTGGTTTAGATACACCAAATTGGTGCCCTATGGGTGGGAGATATGGGGACCTTAAATTTGATACGAATTTGTATACTCGCCAATTTTCACCAATTTCATATATATGCATCTCTAATCTCTAATGAGTCTTAGTGTCTGCAGCTTGAGCCCGAAATAGGGACGGGAGGGTCACCAAAACCGATACAAATTATTTTTAGTACCAATTACCATCAAATTCAGACACGTTCTTCTCAAATGATACAAGAAATAAAATCGTTCTGTCTGTCTGTCTTTTTGTCTGTCTGTGTGCGTCCTATATATAACTTCACGCGGTACATTCGAGATGGTACTAATGCGTTCTAAGAGGGGTAACTTTTTACAAGGAAGATAATGGTGCGGGTTAAATTTTTCTAAAATGACGCTGCTGGTGGGAGGGGAAATTAAAATAATATGGTGAAATAGTTTTGTCGCTGATTTCCACCAAACGAATACATAATCACCTTCGCAATATGGCGTTGTTCGAGTCAGCGTTGCATCAACAATTGATTTAATAAACCAAATTCCACCAAATTCATGCATGTTTTTCTCTAATGATATACCATGAATTAAATCACATTTGTGTCGTTTGCGTCACGGATGATGAGCGGATATGCACTATCATTGATAAGATTGCTATTCGCCGATATCCACATATAAGTTATATACAGTCACAAGGCCATCTCCATATCATTTGAAGTGGTTGGGCGTTCACATTTCACAATCCCGGCATATGGTGACCCACATAATTCACTTGAACAATTATATCTTCTTAACAGTCATATTTATATGGGAATGACAATCAAGGCATTCACACAATGAGCTAGCAAAAAGAGATAACTAGAAGTATTAAACGTATATTTAGCATTCTATTGAAGAGATACATGATTATATTCGTGCAAACTGAGAGACCTCGAACCGCCAGAGGATTGCATATATATAATAACAAAATTTAGTCTGTTCCATTCAATACAGTTTCCACAAAAAGTTACAATTTGTCAAGAGATATGGAAGGCCTGTTCAAAAATAGCGGTCACAGTGTGCAGTCAAATATAGTTTCTTCTGATATACAAGAAAATGCAGTTAGTAGCACAATACTTTTCAGGATCCTACCAATACTGACATCTGACAAGGGTTTTAGAACAGACTCATCGACTGACATAAACAACTCAAAATATCGCTCTGTGTCTGGCACACGTAGCTGATATATATGCGCAGCAACATTTCGTTTAAACTAAGAATATTTAGCCAATATATAGCACCATGAACAGAGGAGCACCTGGAAATTTCTTTGAAACATCTGTATCTTCATGGAGATATGATAGCCAGGTGTCCTCGAGATCTTAGTCCAACCCACTAGATTGATTGATACATCTCAATATGTTAAACCCAATTATCATCTTTTATCGAACTAATGTGTTTATGATGTTCATGTATCATATTATAACGTCTAATGTATACGCAGTTGTACATAAATAAATACTTCATTATTTGTGGAACGAATTAATCGCGATAAACAGAATGACAATTGACAAGGTGAGCCACTACTTATATTCCATGACTGTAATAATCATGTTTTCTGATGCTATTTGAATATACAATTTATGAGAAAACGTATAACACTTTAAGCAAGAGCATTCTCTGTTCCCAACAAATATCCACAGCATACATTAACCTGGGCAACGCCGGGTAACCCTTCTAGTAACTTATAAAACTAAGAATTACTGCTAAAGTATTTCTACCAATTGAGTAACTAGATTCAGGTTGAGCTGGAACTTGAGAACTTTTTAATTTCAACCAAATGAAATGTCGTTGAGAGTGGAAAGGGTTAAGGTTGGGAAGCAACGCAAATGACGTCATCGTAAACAAGACGCCTCAAAATCAAATCGTACACATGTGTCTCGGAAGCTGATTTAAATTCATTCATTTTGACAGTTTCTGTGTCCTAAGATATTACAAACTTGCGGGATATCTTTGAATGTGCTTAGGAAGGATTGTATTGATATCTAATTTATTGGATTTACCTCCCAAAAAGGTGAGTTTAAGGCCTGCATTCGTTGAATGTGTTGTCAATCTTATTCTGACAGGGACAGCGCTCGTCTGCAACTGTAATTGGCTGAGTTCGCGTGTTTGAAGCAAAATGCAATAATCTGTCAAATTCTCTCAATAATTCTATCTAAATACATCTTACCTATTGTTCGGATCAGATCTCCCCGTCGAGAGAGCGATATATTTACCAACAAAACGACACTTGAGAAAATGATTGTTAAATTTGTTTACGCTGGTTTACGCTGGATTTTTATCATCGAAACAAATCAATTTCTTCCATCTAAAAGATAATTACGTGCTTGATCCTGCCGTTTTAGGAATATATAAGTATTCCACGAAGAAACGCCGAGTCTCAGCTTAAAATTTTGTAAAAATAACAGGTTTACCGACATAAATCAATTTGAATGGCAAATCCTATATTAAAATTTATCATCGAAAACAAATTCTTTCTGCCATCTAAAACATAATTACGTGCTGGAATCTGTCATTTTAGGAATATATAAGTATTTCACCCAGACACACCAAGTGTTCCATATTGGACACCAGGGTACATATTTGACAATTTCTACCTGATAATTGTGCGACAGTACAGTCGCATTACTTTATAAGTCAACATTGGTCACTATCACTCGACAAATTTATTTCGGTCTATCGTATCAACCCCTATTTTCCCCGCATATAGGCTGACTAAGTGTCAACATTGGTCTTTATCGCTCTAATAATTTATATTGTTTCATCAGTATTAACCGCATATCCAATTATCCACAGGTAACCACAATTATCCACATGTAACCAACCCAACTCTAATAATCTAATCCCGGCCCAATTTATTATTTTGTCATCGGTATAGTCGAGTTATGTAAATATTTTTAACATGTGATCAACACTTATGCCTATGGTATTACGTGTACTATGCCGTATACATATATCAATTGCTATTCCTTTCTATATAATTCTGGTGCCATATTTTGATATAGAGATAATTTCATACCCCCCCCCCCCCAATTTTATACATTTGTCGCTACAGCACAGTCGCGATGCATTACATGGCAACATTGATCACTGTAGCTCTACTAATGTATGTCAGTTCATCGTATGAACTCCTGTTATTCCATATAACCAACCCAACATCTAATCCCAGCCCAAATTATTATTTTTCTTTTCATCGGTATAGTTGTGTTATATACATATTTTATAATTTGATTCTAATTTTCATTGTACCACTATATAAGTCGATAAATAACTATTATGGCACTATATAGAGATAAATAAGTTTCTGACACCCCCTATTTTATAGACTTGTCGCAACAATAGAGTTGAGATGCATAATATATCAACATTGGTCATTATCGCTCTTCAAATCTATATCGGTATCAAACCATATTTCCCCGTATCGCCCACCCCTCCCCAATTTTTTCATTTGTATTATAGACTCGTTACATATACATTTTATCATTTGATACTGATATTCTGTATTTCTCTTCTGTTCAACAATGCCAAAATCATAACGGTGCAATGCCTTGTAACATTTGCTTCAACATGCCGAGTTCCGCTGCAGACGATACAAAACTGACAACATTTTGAAATGTAAACATGCTTCAAACTCACCAGTCTATGTAAACATGCACTCAGATTCATACTGATACTGAGTCTATTGCATTCCCATCAACTTTTCATTTCTGAACGGTTGTGGGCTTCCCCCAAATTACGTCACACCGCACTAAATATAAATCTGAAATTAGTTGTGATTGACAGGCGTAAACATGGTCACGTGCCAGTGCCGCCATGGCCGCTTCAACCCTGTGAAGCCGATTCTAAGAATCGGAATTAATAGTTGCAGGGTTTGTGACTTTTCGTTCGGCGGTTGTTTTACTGACAATAAAGGGAAACAGCTAGCTTCCGGGATCCAAAATAATTTGTACAATAACTAAGACAGATCTTCTTGAAATTATAAAAAATGTCAATTTATGTGGATCTCTTGGACTCAGAACGAATTATTGTTTAGATTGGCCAGGCGATTTGTCGCCCATGTTGTCAAAAAATAACAAATCAACGGCCACGAATCAAAAATACATGAATGTCGGGTCTATCTGCTAAAACAACTACAGAACTAAAAAAAAGTTAAATGACATAACAAAACGTTCTATCATTCCCCAGTACCGGCAGTAGTACCACCGCAGCCAAAACGAGCGAAGGGCAACACAATTCTACCACCAACCCCACCGAAACCCTCCCGACCTTACACAGCCGTATTATCAGCTCCAAAGATTGGCCAGTTGTACCCTAATTACAGTTGCATGCAATCCAAATTCCGGTGATTCTTGATTTTAAACTTTCGACCGCTCGTCAACAATCTACTTTATTTGTCGATTTGTGAATTTCTCTTCCGGTATAACATGACGTCATGGATACTATTTTAACAACATTTAGCCACACCTTCGGAATTTCCACACCGAGAGCACGTGACATGTTACTAGTTTTTTATTGGGGCACACATTTCTTGGAGCTAAGTTTTGATTGGCGGTAATTACAAGGAATCCCGGGTTTGGGAAATGAAAACTGAACGAAATGTCGTCAGATCCACTATTTTTTATATGTGGGTATGTAGTTTACTCCAGACTGCAAACTCACCAAAACCAAAGGTCCCAAGTCAAGGTCCAAAATCCCCAACACACTGATGTGAGGTATAATGATAACCATCTAAATAACCAATATAAGGATGTGATGTATAATGATAACTCAATCTAAATAACCAATACAATGATGCGAGGTTTAATTATAACTCCATCTACATAACCGGCAATATAAGGATGTGCGGTTTAATGATAACCCCATCCACATAACCAATATAAGGATGTGAGGTTTAATGATAACCCCATCAGCATAACCAATATAAGGACGTGAGGTTAATGATAACTCCATCCACATAACTACTAAATATGTCTGAAAATTAAACCAAAAAAATTAAATTCCATGATGGCGTCCAATATGGACTGCCTATTTCTGCTCAAAAAACATGTATTTTGAATATATGGATGTTTATGGGGAGAAACCGATTATTTCAATGACATTTTAATTCACTTGGTGCCAAAAGCCGACCTACATGTATGGGAGCGCGTTTCGAGCGCGACTGTATCTTCAGCATATGTGCATCTTTAATAAGCCAACAATTGGAATCCTAACAGAAGATTGGCATCGGTCACTTGCGCATAGACATAATTGATGATCTCTATGGGAAACAAAATTGACATTTAATAGACAATTTCGATTAAACGCAATAATTAGGGAATCTCTAATTGCGCTTAAGCCCAATGAGAATGCAATTAGACATTCCTTATTATGCTTAACCGCAATTACTTCCCATTGCACTTAAACACAATTAATATCTCTCTCATTAGATCACCCTTCTGCAAATAGTAGAATAATCCTATATTTGTTCCACCCATTGTACCATGGAGATGGATTACACCACCTGAATTATAAGGAGTTTATGTACTATATATAATATATTATTCCTTATTAAGAGATTCATTATTTGAATATTCTTCATTGCGCTTAAGCGCAATTAAATATTCCCTTATTGCACTTAAGCACAGATATTCCCATATTGTGCTTAAGTACAATTAGCTCTTCTTGCGCTTAATTAAAAACGAAAAGCTATAATTGTATTGTAACTATTGGTTTGTCCTTTAATATTTACATACATCATGCCCACATATATTATAATAGAATAGTACTATTATTATTAATAGTGCTCGTAGTAGTTAATACCACCTTACCGTTAATATTCTAGCATGGTTAGTTTCAAAATCATAACGTTAATTGTTATTGCTATTTGTGTGTACTGTATATGTACATCAGTCATCAATTGAGAAACTTAAGCACAGCCTGGTTGAATATCTATCATAAATGGTGGGTTATTCCCAAATTCAAAAGCTGTTGGACCCCCCTCCCCGATAGCTTATCAATACCACTCAGGACAGGGGGTGATTTTCCTCAATTAATTGAATTTCTTGTTTGACATGTGGTACCAACCGATCCGTTGGAAATTACAAGCCCAGTTTCTATACTTTTATGACATGAATAATCTTTCACTGTTTTATGCACCAAAACATCTGTATAACAGCACTTTCCAAAGAGTGCATTACCATTACCTCATATCTGAAGATCATAAGGAGGTACTTTATTTATCTTGATTCAATATATCTCATAAATATGTTCAGTTAGAAGACAGCCACCCACAAGGAATGTTCTATCAGCGTGTGCTCAATATTATCAAGTGATGTCGCAATTCACTGCCGATCTCTTCGCTTTACGAATTATAACACATCAGATCATATGAGTATGAACTAATGGTTACACCGGTGTAAATATGGTTCGGAGTGACATCTAGCAGATGCGGGAGGAATATATAGGAGCGAATAAAAAAGACACTGGGCCCTGAGTTGTCAATAGCCTAGTATGCTTTTTGCATACAAAAAATCATTACACCTCTTCCCTATGATTTCCCATAGGTATAATAGCCATTGGCACAGGAATTAACCCTTTGTAGTGAAGTTTGAATGTTTTGATGTAGTCTAAAATATGACAGTACTTTTAGTGCGGTTCTGACACTAGTTACGAGAACATAAGATTTAAAGGCGAATTTCCTGCTAGACGGACATGATTCTTTTGCGTGAAAAGTTTCCCCAAATGTATCTTTTTCAGATGTAAAGAAAATTTTGGAACCAAAATTCATATTGCCAACAGTAAACGCTAAACCGTTAGCACTGAGGCCTATGGAAAACATTTACACCAGTGTAACCTAAAGCAATAAGCATATTACTTGTAGTTAATACTTATAATCAATTCAGCCGATACGCTACGAAATATGTAGGAGATGTTGTGTTCACATCTCTGATTATCAGACAATCTGACGCCGGATTACTGACTCTAAATCCATCACAGAACGATGACATTAACATCAGACAAATGAATTGCTTATACAATTTAATAACACACGGAAAGCATGGCAGTCAGAAGGTTAGTTTCATGAAATTCTTATTCTGCCTTGCGTGTCAAAGGTCCACAAATGTTTCAAGTGTTAAGCGCAACCTATAGTTATTTATCGCCTTTTTTACCTAACTGTGATCCAAATAATACATATAGACACATCCCGGATGTGTTCCTCGAAACTAATCTGAAATTGTTATAGTGTATTTAATTATTCAGAAAGGCAATTTGGTTACAATTTAGATCGGTCATGAAGCAGGAAACAACCGCCTTGAGAATCAGGTTACTTGTCGTCGAGGCGCCATACCATCGAATTATTTATATCTCCCCATATTTGAATTCATACTGTCACCTAACAAAGATGACATAGCACATCAGTATACATCGTAATAGAAGCACTGGTATCAACCATATGTAGTTCACAACCTTGACACATTACAGGGTTTAGCTTTATACTTGAAATGTTTGTGGGCTATTATCACGCCAGTACCGGATGTGTTCCCGACATTGTCGGTCATGACGCCATATGTGTAACATCTAACATTGGGCCTGATCTCAAACTGTCGCGGGGTATTTAGTTATTCAGAAAGACAAATCGGAAACAATTTAGATTCCACGTAAAGCAGGAAATATTCGGCTTGTGAAATTGGCTAGTAGCCAACGTGTTAAGACTCAGACAAGAATTTAAATCAATCTCGGAAAGGGATCTAATAGATTTATTCAGTAAAAGACGCCCCATATAGGGACAGGTTGTCTTGTACAAATAATAATAACAGTGTAGCATGTGAAATAATATAATAACTTGACATTAAAAACATTTCATAATAGCGATAATTATATGTATATATATATTCGTTAATTGTGTATAGTCTTATCATACACGATTCACCACTACGTTATTTGTCTACTTTAGTTGTGATCTGGCCTCGGATAACCGCTTGACTACGTTGCAGATTTCGGAGCAAAAGTGAGTTGTGTCGGTGGCTAAAATATGTGCCAGTTGGTCCGATTTACTCATCGATCGAAAATTGACAAAACGAAGGAAGATTTTGACAATCCATTATGAAGTGCTTCTCATCTTCGATGGCTTCGTCGATGCACAGTCGTCTGACTGATGCCTAAAGGAATTGGTTGTTGAGCGTGAAGAACGATTATTACTGATTCTTAGATTCGAAGTCGAAGAACGATTATTACTGATTCTTAAACTCGTAAATGTTGAGCGGTCGGCTGGCGAAGCTCTGTTTAAAAACATGTGGTTCTAAAACAGAATCTCTTTTAAAAAGTCGATATGTTCTTAATTTATTATTACCAGTTTTTGAAACAACATCGCGCATTGTTCTGAAGTATTATAAAACGCAAATATTTGTACACGAATACACAATGGCATATCAATAAACATTACCAAGGTTGTACATGGAAATATGTAATGCAGTTTTCAGATTTTGCATTGACAAGGTATTTATAATATTAGCTGAATCTCGCATGAATCTTTGCCAATGCATCATGATGACGGTCGGGTGGGTGACACATAATGTCACCATTCGCCCAACCGACAGCGTCAATCCACTCATACTGATTTATGTCTTTGAAAGCTCAAATATGTACCTCTCTTTCTGAGAGTAGAAATGTTGGAGCGACCTTGGCGAATTTTATTTCGAAGCAACATGCGATTTTTGTTTTGGAACAATCGGATCAACTTTCATATATTGTTTCGGAGGAATGTTCTCAACGACAGAAGCTGTACACAGTACCTGCGCTACGTGTTATGGAACAGGAATAATATTATTCGCATAAACTGAGTATGTGATGACTGTGGAATGGGTGGCCGACGACGAACTATATCTTTTTAGCATCTATATATGACATATGCTTCTCAGCTTTACAATGTTGACTGGGACATGGACATGGTCGGTCCATTGCAGCATGTGAACCTTGACAGTTTGAACATGTTTAAGGATTTGTACAATCCTTATGATCATGACCAGAAATAGAACATCGTGCACATATGCTTTTTTTTACTTGTACAATGTTCCTGGCAATGGCCATACCCCTGACATAAAATACATCGCAGATATGCCAAACATTCAATGTCAGTGGATGTTCGCACCGATTGAAGGTCGGACGATAACTATTCAAAGGAACGTTTTGTCCATCAACTGTCTTTGTAAATCTACGGACGGACTTCTTTACCACTAGTTCTTAACACTTGTCCGAATAGTCAAGATATTTTTGGATAAGTTTCGATTAACCTTTTCACCAAAGGGTGCATTCGAATCTGTGGTATTCTATGTTCGCGAACGACAATATCTAAGTGACATCTGGAAACTAATAACTTAATATTGTTACGCCATTATCAAATTACAATCTGTCATAAACGCATGCATATTATTTTGAATGTATTGGTATTGACGAAAAATAGCCACAACATATATGTCGTGATTCACATTTGGCTGATTAAGCTATTGTCTTACACTTGGTGCTCATAAACCTTGGCCGTCATAAATACAATGTCATCATAAATATGCATTGTGCAGGAGCCCCGTGAGTGACCAGGCAGACAATGGGAGATTAGCGTATTAAATGTAAAATAATGATATGACCTTTTGCTGTTTCGTGCAGAGTGACGGGTTTCCCTTTGTACTGTCCGCGATCGGGTTTCCCTTTGTACAGTCGGCGATATATTCCCACTTACGTATACGATGTTTTCGGACTAGATCGTTCACATCACAGAATTAAAAACTCACTTGCCAAAAATTCATGCTTCCAGTCTCTATTTGGGGTACAAACAAAGTTTAGCCAAAAGTTTAGCCAAATGAAATTTTTATTAGCCAAATTCGAAAAAGATTAGCCATTGGCTAATTTGGCTACCGACAGCGCGAACACTGCTGACTACTGGATAACAGTTTCCCACCTATGGCACCGTGTTATAGCTTATATGCCATACATATATGACATAGTGTAGATATTGATTTCAAGTATTTTCAGGTATTCTTTTGCACGTTAAGCTAAATGTATGGAGACTCGCATAGATGAGAGAATGCACTGGCACGGGACCTTTAATGTCGCGCCAGTGCAGCCCCGTCATGAAAGGGTTAATTAAATGAGACCGACCATCTTTAACGCTTGGCGTCTTTCAAGATGTTTTCAAACGATTTTGATATCATATCGTAGTAACACAGACGGAATTAAATTCAAGATTTAGATGCAACATTTGGAACATTGACGAATAACAGAAAGGACGTACACTTTATTGTGCACTAATTTAAACATGCGATTTCTTCTATTTTCAGGTAAGTGCATACCATACCACACTTGTTCGTCGACCTATATTATATATATATATATTGAACTTCATCTGGTGAGTAACTTTCCAGCACATCATTGCATTTGGTATGATAATGTCGATCGTCATAAATGTGTGATCATATACAGATTGTGTTCTCAGGCAGAACATGTTTACTCAAACAGTAGACTTTGATGGAGAACATTCAGACGCATGTCATGGGTTGTTATTGTGACACGTATGTCTGGTGAGATCCAACCCTATTAGATTCAAACATAATTATCCAGCCTGTTCTCACGAAATCCACACTTTATCTGCAAATCCGCAACATATACTCGCGCAAATACGCATACAATCGACCTATAATGTGAAATGGGTACATAATGTGATTATCTGATTCTCAAATAAGCATATAGTGGACTCGAATACGTTATTATAACACATGTTAAAGAACGTACACATGAAAAGTCGTGAGTTCGCTTATTTGTGTCGTTTTCCGCACAAAAAATCTGCTTAGAATCTCCTCATTATAAGTAGATAATGTGACTAAAACGCTTTCATTTTCAGAATAATATTGACTCAGTTAACTGAGGCGATTCTAAGAAGATTATATACCTAAATCAAGTTATATTACAAGTAGACAACAACTTAGCCTGTTCTCCCGAAAACCAACACAGTATCTGTTTATAATAATACGTGTTTTAGGTAGATACTCTGCTTAGAATCGCCTCGTTTTTGAGTCGATAACGTACGGAAAATAAGAATATTTTAATCACATTATCGACTTATAACGAGGCGAATCTATGCAGATTATGTGCGGACAAAGAAACAAATAAGCCAACTAACGACTCTTCAGGTGTATGCTCCTTTAACATGTGTGTTCAATGTGGTCTGCGACATAAAACGAAATAACGGTTAAGAGTCCACTATCTGCTTATCTCAGAATCAAATAGTAATATGGTGTAACTATTTCACATTATAGGTCTAATTATCGGAACCCCATCAGGAATATCTATATCCGGTATGAATTGGTATTGAAAGTCACACAATCTGCGATATATCCAGTTGTACATATTAAGTCAAGTGAATTACACTTCATACAAATACTAGTATACGGATTGGAACTACCTGTTATAATAAAAGAACCAGGGGTGGATACTAGAACTTCGAGAATCAATTGGTCTCTGAAGACTAGTTCATCCCCAAACAAGACACATTGGTGAACGCCATATTAGCTCCAAACTGGAATTGCCGGTGTGAATTATGGTGCCGGTCAGTACGCATTGTTTCTGAATAGGAATTCCGGACCTTTCCCCCGCCAACTCTAAACGACAACACTGACATTTGCCCACCGCGGATAATTATCTACCGGATATACAGTATCAATACCGGTCATTTAGTGACAAACAGTGCGCGAAACTCGTGTTGAGAGACATCCCCTTTGTCAGCTTGATTTAAAACCATTTAAACGGATTAATGGTCCATGAGCGATACTTGTTTCTCAATGAACGACTCAAATGAGCGTGCACGCGCTCGCGATAATTTATGTCGTGTCAATAACCATTATATCGTCCTGTCTTCTGGTCCGATAAGTAAAAGTGTAGTTTGACTGCATGCTCATATCACCGAATCGAGTTATGAATTAGCTGACAACTGAAGGACAAAAACGCACCCGTAAGCCCGGTTTGTCTGGACCGCTAAAGTCGGTTTAAACCAGGTTTAAACCGATAATGACGAATCCGCTCGTTATGAAGAGCGTGAATCTTAAATAATGTCAATATGGGCTTATTTCGATTAGAACTACATGTAGTCTCATGTTGGACTGTTTATTTAAAACAACATTTCGTCCGACTTAAGGCGGGCCAGAATGTAATCATGTAACCAGCGGATATATACACGCAAAACTGATTCGTCTTTTTTGTCACGACAAGACATTGTCGCCGTATCGGTATCGGTATCGGTATCGGTATGTCGCATTTTTTGGGCGATCGGTCGCCCGTATCAGTTGATAACACAATAATCGTCTTATATTATAGCCATGCTTGCCGTAACCATGTGATTAGAGTGCATGGTCATTTGCATTGGCAGTACATAAGGTCTATCTAACTATACTAGAAAACAATAATATATTGTATCATAGAGCGTAAAGTTTCGCATTTGACCAATGTTCATGAAATGTGACAAGAGACGTGGCGACATGGGTGGGATGGATGGTGTCTCGCCTCCAACTAAGATTAAAATTTCCAACAGTTTGAAAATCGCATAACTGGCATGAATATAGTTGGGAATTTCAAACAAACAGGAGGTTTAAATTGATCTCGTGGTTTGATTTTCCAACAATTTGTCAGTGGGGAATGTGTTGTCTGTAGATCAGCATTTGCATATTTTATTACTTTTGGTCAATATGTTTTATTGCAATGGTCAGTAGTTGAAATTTTCCAACCTTAGCTGGTGCCAGGTTGGACATTTTCATATTCAGATTAAAAACTTTTCTCACCATGGTCGGCCCAATGTAATGTGTTCCTTCCCCGGACTGGTGGCCGGTCAAAGACTACTGATGAATTCAGAATGGCGTATCATCCAGGCCTTCGGGAGGAGTGCAGTCAGAAATTCTCACATTGGAGGCACTCCATCCACGTCCCCGAATGTGATTCAATTAACAGCTTCGTCGACTCTGCAATACAACTGTTAATATCAATTCCAATCTAAAACCAGAAGTCAACAAATGATGATCCCACCAAACATCACCATAGCGAGATAATAATAATGGTCAGCCGAAGCTACTTGCACAATGACATAATACGCACACGATACTTCGCGTGTGCATTGGTTGAGCATATGCCGTGGTTACACGTGTGAGTATAATACATATAAGTATAATAATTTGTGTATGTACATTGAATTGTTCGTCACAAGAGACACGTGGGCGATACATTAGCGGCTGTTTGATCACTTCTTTGGTTTTGACAATTGCGTGTGTCCATATAGCCTGGAGCTGAATACCGCGCACATAAACTTCCATCGCCCTTGTAATTATCTGGGCCATGTCCATACATTTTGTGTTTTAACCCTTTACCCAACAAACCGGCCAAATAAAGCTTCAACAGCCTAAAATATCTTGGGTCTGTCTCAATAAAACCATACAAATATGGATATCATTGGAACCGGCTCATTGACCACATTGTGATGGTTATAGTTATGCCCTGTGCCAATGCATTCTCTTATATATGCGAGTCGACCATAGGTCGCCTCGCATATATAAGAGAATGCATTTGCCTAAACAAATGCATTCTCTTATATATGCGAGGCGACCTATGGTCGACTCGCATATATAAAAAAATGCATTGGCACAGGGCCCTTCTGTTGGGTAAAGGGTTAAACACCACAGTATAGATGTAGTCAGTGATGGTTTCACCAGCCTGTTATTGAACTTATTTCAAAAACACAAATATGCCCACATCGGCAGACATCGGCATAATTTAGTTTGTTTACGCTTTACATAACCTGTCTAATTAACGTTTATTTGTGACAAAATTACACAATACAAATTTTGGTCTCTGTTAACAGTAACCATTATTGTTCGATAGCTAAACAACCACACGTTTTTGGACCAGAAAATATTTGAAATATAATCAATATTAATCGACAGAAGCATTTCCGGAAAGGGGTCTTCGATTCATATCTAATATTGTATACCCCGGTAACTATATAACGCATGTTTACAACGAGGAATATAACATCATTAAACCAGAAATTATTTACTCAGGCTCTTTGCCATGTGTTTTCACTGTGGCCCGTGCCATAAAACGGAATAACTGGTGAAAGTCCACGATGGATTTATATCAGAATCAAATAAGTCCAATATGAACCTATGTGAATATTTCGGTCCAATATGATTCTATTAGGACGATGATATGTTGCTTTGCGTGTACACATCCTTCAACTTCGGTGGTTATTGAGGGTCCAACATATCCTCATGAAAATAGTTCATATTGGACGGTCCAACATATCCTCATATTGAATATTGGACCTAAATATTCACATTAGTTCATATTGGACTTATTTTATTCCTAAATAAGCCCATAGTGGACTTATAACCGTTATTCTGTAGGATGGCGTGGGCCACACTGAAAGCGCCATGTCATTGTACATCCTCTTCTCGTGAAAAAAGCACAACACAGGCTTATTTAAAGTGATGTGAAACACTCCGGTTGGGTGATCAATATAAATGGACAATAATCTTGCTCAAAGTAGTTATTTTTATGAATATTAACCCAAATTTACAATACACACGGTCAGTCTTATATATTTATTATTTGAAATGAGTATCGATGGCAAAACCATTTGCGTTAGTTTATCGCCGATTGTTGCATCCCGAATCGAGATGTAAATATTTACGATTGAGCATAGTTCAGACGGTGTTTTCTATGAAGTTGTATGGTCGATTTCTTTAAGATTTCGGGCGATGTTAGTAACATGCTACATTCCCCCCAGATGGCATAGCGCATGAGTACTAATTTACCCGTTTCACGCACCCGAACAAGTCCATGATATGTCTTTAAGATTTCCAAATAATGCCAATATGACCATATTTCGCACAGTTATAACATACGACCGTATTGTACTTATTTTCTCGAGAACAGGCTCGAGGATAACAAAATCAGAACATGGCTGTTTAATTGTACGTTTTATCGCATATTACTGTCTGATAGTGTGCACATTTGTGATTCCCTGTGGAGCCACCTCGGCCAATATGTCAAAGTTAGACGAGTCGGTTCTTTTGCGGGTTCGCCACAACCCTGCTGTTCAAGACAGTCAATGTCTTATGGGAAGTAAACAACACATGTTTTTGTGGAATATATGTTAATCGAACAGTGTCAGACGTAATGGCTGCGGACAATTTATCAGGAGATAGCCATATACTGCCGCAGCCCGATTAGATTTGACATGTTTCAATTGTCTGGAAATTCGTTGCACAACAATAACAAAGCACAAACGACACTGGGATCGATGCCTGAGTATATATGTTAGCATAATTGGAACTTAACTAATACTCGATCCTACTTTCAGAAAGTATTTTAGATTCAGTTGCCACATGCAAAGTAACTATTCGATAAGCATGCAGCCATACAGCAACACCGGGCTGCCATTCATGTTTTTCTCTGGCCAAATACTGATAAATAGAGTAATTGTTGACGAGTTTAGCCACTGCATAACAGCCAATCGGTACCTCTTCGTGGTGAGACACCCGTGAGGAAAACAAGATTTAGATATTTTAATAAAAATCAAGACATAATTCAAATGAAAATAACAACGCACATATGTAATCTCTAATGCGTCGGAATTCTCTACGAAATGTATTAAACGAGTGTAATAAATTCGATTCGATGCGAGCTTCAGCGAGGATCGAATGGAATTTAGTCGACGAGGTTAATACATTTCGTATATAATTGCGATGAACTTGATATCCATTTTATCGCATAAGCCCATTTTAGCAAGAATAAACTTTCCCAAAACGGCTGCATGTGGTTAAACACAATTACTTTTGATTTTCCATCACAACCAAAGAGAAAGTAAAGACACGTTAACAAAATATATAAGTTCATTTTAAATGTGTTTTTTCATGTAAATAACATTGTAGAGTGATTTCCCGGCATCATTAACTCTCTGCATGATCCGTTATCGACTCTCGTGATAAATGTAACAAGTGAACAATTTAATACTGCTTCTACGGAAAACAAACTGAAGATTTCGAAAATTTAGTATAGTGCGAACTTGGATGATTGACAAAAAATATCGAAGCGATGTTGTAATCAGCGAAGACAGGAACAGAATAGATCCTCCAATCAAACATGGGGAAATCATCACATATAACATAAAGAAGTTGCCTGTGATTTGTAGTGTGCTCTATTATTCTCAATTACAAAGACATTTGGGACAAAACATGTAGAAACGTTCCACCGAGGCGGAGATGGCAGTTACCTCCCCGGAATACTGTGCATGCTAAAAATAAATTTCTGGATTTCCCCAAGTCATAGTGGGTGTGCTAAAGTTTCTTGTTGTTGGCGGAACTATCGATAATAGTGAATACCAAGCAACCAATCAAAAGCACGAATTAGGCTTAGATATCCACGTGAGTATAAATATTCACAAATATTGTGACGTAATTTATACGTCGTTTGGTCCAATTCTGGCGCGTTGTACAGTGCAGTGAGGTATGGGGCAATGTATCCTGTTCCGTGAAATAAGCACATAACGGGCACATTGTAATGGGCAAAATACGCTCATACTGGCACCATTGAACCTCAATAAATGTTCTATGTGGATGTAAAACGCGTTTTTTAAACAGTCTAATATGGGACTATTTTCATTCTATTGCCATTTTTAATCTATCTTTTTTCATCGACAAGACTTACCGCGCCGTTCAACATAATAATGGGTATGCGCTCATCTTGGGCTTTTTTCTGAATCAAATCCATCCAACACGAACATATTTCCATGAGGATATGAGATAACCACACAAGTTACGTATAAATACTCTTCCGACTACACGAATACATGCATCACATACATGCAGACAAACATATGCAATATCGAGGAATAAAAACGGCAACGAATCAATGAATACAGGGAAAATACGGCAGAACAACACAGAGAAAACAAACAGATTAGTCAGTAGCGATACAAACTGAATGACGTTTGCCATATGGCACAGGTGTGTCGATAGTTCGGTGTGCATGTGATGTAGTCTACTGATACCAATTTCGCATCAAATATACATTGCAATATCAAGCCCGATATATTTTCTGTACTGCGATATAATCGCGCTTTTTTCGAAATCTTTCGCAATATCGCAATAAAGGCACGCCTCAATATACCACTACTTCTGACTGGCACTGTAACTTTGCTGAAAGTGTATGCCATGTTGGATATACAATCATATTGCTAAACGCATTGTTGCACGGACTGTCGTTTGGACCTCTAACTTATATCTACGTAATTGTAATGCGGAATAAAATATGTAAGACAGAAGGTAAAAGAAATACAGATTTGCGCGCTATAATCCAGAAACGGCTCCCCGAAGTAATGGCCACTTTTCAATTGTTCCCGCACAATTGGGAGAAATGCTCTTTATCTTTACCATATCAGGGCTAAACCAACAAAGAATGCTCTGTATTGATCAATAACAAGACCTGATTAATGTTAAGTCTGTGACTTGTGTAAGTCCTTTGTTGGATATACTGGCTTTACATGAGTACTCATTTATCGATTTATTTTTACCCAGGAATCGGACCGAGATATAGACCTTGAAAAACTCGCCGAAGACAACAATTAGAGCATTAAGTAATTCACACATACGTCAGACAAGTGTTCTTTATTCAAACCATAACATGAACTATCTTTGTTGTCCCATATTCAGGAATTAATTGGACCATACTATTCTCAATCAGATGACATCATGAATATGTCAAAATAATGTCCGTACGATTGTATTTCACGTATCTGTCCGCGGTGGTTAGACTCCTGAACCTAGTTCAAGTTTTTTCTTCCGCGTGAACCAGCTAGTGAAATCGAACAGAGTAACAGTTCTGGTATCTATTTTGATGTCAACAAACGGTAGTTAATTACGCGGTATATTTTGTGCGTAATTTGACACAACAGTTATATAATAATGCTGTGCTATGACCGTGTGATATTACTATTTTCGATAAATGTAGGACACTGTATTTATATGTATGATAAAGTAGATTACAATTGACGAAAATTCCGCCACTGGATCTGGTCATAAAGTCCGCTAATTCAGGCTTCAAATCACACCAGTCACAGTTTGTTATATAGATGGCAATTTAAATGATTTGATGCCATTCAACTGCATCCATTGTAAAATAGCCATTGTGTTAAATAATATTACTGTTGAGATACATAGTAATGGGAGACAAGCCATACCTCATATAGGAGAAGGGTTACCCATAAGGGAGACAGCATTTGTCCTCCTTTCCCATCGTCTGTAAAAACAAATGGTATGTGTGATATACCATGTGTTAGAACATAAATGTTTAAACTAATCACACCTCAGTATTAGGTGACATATTAGTGAACAAAATAAATATTTTTAAAAACTAAATCTGAATGTAGCTAAATCGTTATGAAAATCACAAGAACAACATAAAGCTAGTATTTGATCTAGTACATTCACTCGTTTATTTGTGTTAATTTATTCACAATGGTATAGCACAGGAATGTTCTTGAAAATTTTCTTGAAAACCAGGAAGTGTTATTTTTCAGGAAGTATCCAAAATTGCTTTAATATAATCTGTTCCTGCATAATCAACATATCTTCTTGCAAATAAGTTCACATTGGACAAAGATATTTATGTATGATTCTGAAATAAGCCCATAGTTGACTTATATAATCCGCTATTCCGTTTTATGGCGCGGATCACAGTGAAGGCACATTATAAAAAGCGTACATCTGTAAATCGATTTAGGTTCATTTCGGGCGTAATTCAGATACCAATATCGATATAAGCTTATTTGTGCGGAATGTAGAACAAGTGGATCGATTAAGTCTGATAATGGCGATATGAACTTGTTTGAATTGAATAAGTCATTATATAACGTATATTTCGATGAACTTTTAGGTCCATAGAGGGCTTATTTCACATCTATATACATGTAATGCAAATACGAGCTTATTTCAGTTCCAAGTAATAAATTCCCTGTGAGCTTATTTCCACAAGAACAGGCTTTCATAATATACCAGTACTTGCACCAGCCACATGATCCATCTTGTCGATAACTCCATACATTTGAGAATGTAGCCTCAACTATTGAAGATGGAATTTCTGTAAAAAATGCCATGGACCCTGAATGTGCTGAAAACCAACTATACACATTCGTAGCATAGCGCTTTCACGATTAGTCGTTCCGCCGTATAACGAACTCGTAACAAATTTTATCAATCCGAAAGGTCAAAGCAGAGAAAGCTATCACCAGAAATATAGGGATATGTGCATGGGATCAATGGAGTCGCCAAATTAGAGAGAAAACGGAAGGAAAGCGCTCTTTACAATCCACAACGTGATGACGTACATCGGACGTATACTAATGGCATTGTTGTAACTCTCTTTTCTCTGCTATTTCCGGTATGCTGCCTTGTGGTAAGAACTAAATCCACTAATTACATCCTTGTATCCAATTCAGGACTAAAAGTATCTATTGTAGACTGTGTCGCGTTTTTCTACGCCGCGGCCTGATTACAGCCATGGGGCAACACTGTCGCACAATATAGGTCAGCTTATAATAGTACAATGGGGTCAACCGGCCCGGAACTAATAGCAACACAATTGACTTTTAGTTTACTGGATAGCTGAGTATGTACTGCATTAGAACATCATAGTTTTGTTTTTAGGAAAATCCAATTGATACAAAATTGATACTACAGTACTACAAGAGTTTTTGGCGTGGTACGATCTGAAGGTCGTATGATATACGACTCGGGTTTCGTTCAACTTCAGGCAAACATCGGTGGTCGTTGTGGGTGATTAGATACTTGTTGACCCACGGCCGATTCGTCATCTGGTTGTTAAACGGACAAGGTTCAAGCACGGTTCTCGCTGACATAGGCCAAATTGGCCAATGACCAATATGTTTTTGAATATGGCCCAACAGAAATTTATTTCGCCGAAATTTAATTTAAAAACCCAATTTTTGTTGTAACGGAAGCAACTTGAGAATCAAATTTATAGTATGATCATCTGCCAATTGTGTAGGTGATAGTGGTTGATGTGTAACAAAAGGCACTCATGGCAATGCAGTATCAAACAATGGTCCAAATACAATAAAACAGTAATGAGGATTATCTATATATATATTTGCGAATGTCTGTCTGTCCGTGTTCTATAGAAATTCACGTGGGATCATTTAGATGGCACCAAATAGGTTTAACAGGGGTAACTTTTTTACGAGAAAGATGGCGCGGGTTATAATTTTCTAAAATGACGCTATTTTTGTCAAGGGCAGAGAAGGAGGTGGGGCAGCAACATAATTTTGTTGCCGATTTCCACCAAACTTATACATAATAATCTCCGTGATATTAGGAATCTAATGGTGTGGTTTAAAGATGTCAAAAATGGTCCGTGTGAGTCAGGGGTGCACGGGCCGGGGGAGGGGCACCACAATTGATAACATTATTTCCGATTTCCACCAAATTGATACACATTCTTCTCCATGATACGAAGAATCTAATCGTGTGATTTAAAGACGATAAATATGTGCCGTTTGGATGAGAGATGGAGACACTGTTTGATAAGAATTTGTTTAGTCGCCGATTTCTACCAAACTTATACATAATCATCTCCATGCTATCAGTAAGTAGTCTCGTGATGTGACTTAAAGATGACAAGAGTGGCGTCATTATATTCAGGGGTGCATTGAAGGGGAATGGGGTAACACAATTAATAAATTTATTTTTACGCCGATTGCCACCAAATTGATACACACTCTTATCCATGGTATCGGGCGTCCAATTGTGTGCCAAAAATCCACCAAGGGCGTCGTCATTCGCGTCACGGGTGCACTAGAGGCGAGAGGGGTAGCACAATTGATACATTTACACTGCTAACAATTTTCCGTTTTCAGACGGTGCAATGTTCCGGAACATTTCTGCCGGCTCATAGTCCCGTGGAGTGCCGGCGCCTATACGGTGCTATGTCCCGTATGGTAATGGTACATTGTTTCCTAAGATTATGGTACTATATCCCATGCAAGTACGATACAATGAACTGTTGATGGCACTATGTTCTGTAAGATTACGGTACTATGTCCCATACAGGTAGCAAACAATGATATGTACAGATACAGCACATTGTTACTTAATGATATATATACGGCATAATGTTATTTAGGTTAATGGTACATTGGTTCGTATGATTACGGTACTATGTACCATACAAGTACGATACAATGAGCTCTACAGATACAGCACATTGTTACCTAATGATACGACACAATGTTACTTAGGTTGACGGTACATTGTTTTGTAAGTCTACGGTACACTGTGCCATACAAGAGCGATACAATGATCTGTACAGATACAACACATTGTTACTTACGGATACGGCACAATGTTACATAGGTTGATGGAGCAATATTCTGTATGGATATGGCACTATGTTCCATAATATTAAGGTACAATGTGCTGTAAAGACATGTAACAAGGTTATGTGAGGTAACAGCGCAATGTCCCATGAGGTTATGGTACAATGTCCCATAAGCGGATGGCTCTATGTTCTGGACAATATAGAGGATGTCAGTAGGACTGTCATAATTCCCAAATGTCACTGTGAATTATTTGTCTAAATGTAGTATAATATAACTTCTGTAACAATGATTCAGAAAAATACGATTGAAAATAATTATACTAGACAAGAACGTCCAAATTCAAACTTCAGGTGCTATCAGATGGTATTAGGTTAATGACAGTGACTAAAATTTGAAGTCAGAAGTTCTTTATCTAAACCGGTCTACTATATGGTACATGATCGCCCAGATTCTCAAATTATAAGTTGACAATGACCATTATTGCAGTAAAAATTGGCGTACCGAACCTAAATTCGAACTTGATTTGTATTTTCATGAGTAATCAATATACCAAATTTGAAAACAATCAAACTATAATTAAAGTTATCACTCGGAAAAAAAAACAATAATCGTCAAATTATAAGTCAAAAAGGACCATAACTTCGGTAAAAATAGGTGGACGGAACCCAAATTTGAACTTTACCTGTAATTTCATATGAGTAATCCATACTACAAATTTGAAAACTAAAATAAAAACTATCACCCGTCAACCAAAATAATATCACCCGTCAACCAAAATAATGTGCAATGTATAATCAACAAGGACCATAACCCCAGAACAAATTGGCGCACTGAACAAACTTCGAACTTTATTTGTATTTCCATGTGAAAAAACCACCACCAGATTTGAAAAAAATCAGATTACTAAAACTAAAGTTATCATCTGGAAACCATATGGGTCGAGCGGATGGACAGACGGACACCACTGATTTCTTAAGTCCACCCACATTTTGTTCGAGGGACAACTCGAGCTCACTAACATTGTCGTACATGAATAGACATAGGCAAACATTAACCCAACAATCTTGAATTAAAGGCCCCGTGACCATATTTACCCCACTCTTGAAACCTTCTTTGGATCATTGGATATTTAGAACATTGGATTGAAGTTTATAATTTAATTTGAAAATGACCCGTACTATTGCAAACACCATTGAGCCAAAACCAGAATCAAACTTAACTTGTGTTCATAAAATACATCAATATCAACATACTGTTTATGCCATATTTCAGATTGGTATAAGAACAAGTCTGTCTATATTTACTATCTTTTTCTGTTTATGACGGTTTTTGGCGGAGGTGAATGTTTTAACAGCACACCCACCGCCAACGTTAACGCCGCCCGTATCTTTAATTAATTGATAAAGTTGACTGAAATCTTTAGTATAACTACCCTTCAGCGTAACTTGCGGGTGTCAATCGTGTTAAACCGTGACGTATTTGTTTTTACACGAAATCGACTTTCCATAATTATCCCTGCCATTAGTGTCTGACAAACCCGCCGATGTAAAAATTGGCTCTTACGTTTCGAGCGGTAAATTAATTTGCGTTGAGTCACCCACAACCCATAATTGATCTTCAATGTTAAACCGCTGATCCGCGGCTTGCGAAATCATCGTATGTGCACTTTTACTAATGCACTATTTAATATTATGTGTTCAAAATTATGTCAACAGTAACATAAATAGAAATGTGGGCGAGTGGTTCAAACAGGAACCATGCAGCACACAGTTACACCCACGATAATCATCCTGCTGGATCCACTGTGGTAAAGTCATATGCCCTGTTCGTCAGCTCGAGTTTAAGCCCAATACTTAAAGGCCCACTTAATTTTCCAATGCACAGATCACATATTCCATATATACCATTTGGAAGAGGAACTGGAATACGCAACAGCTGTGGCATAGGAGTGTCCACCAAGTGATTTAGATCCACCACAAGACTCCCCAGTTATTTACCCCATAGTGCATCACAATTCACAGCTATGACATAGATCTATTCCCCTTCCTTTGAGAATAATAAACTGGCAATACAGACCAGATCGAAGTAAGCACTACATATCTTAATTTCCAACACAAAGACAATATGGATTAGGGCAAAGTGTTGGCAACGTTGGCTTGCCCCGCTCCGATACGTATATAACATAAAAATCATGACGCGACAATAAATAACGACTGAACAATAAACCATTCCCGAGTACAATAAATTGAAAGCTCTTCTATGTTGGACGTGATAAACAACCATCAAGTGACAGCAAGGTATGGTTCTTTTTTGTAAACAAATCGCTAGCGAAATGTCAGTTATATAATTTTTGAATATAATAGCTGCAAAACGCCGATTGGTCTAAAGTGATTAAAAATACAGATAAGTGACCCACGAAAAAGCACTTTAGACAGTTATTTATGGATTTGGACTTATTATGTTTATGCGTACAATCGAGGACATTAATTCCCCGTTTGTCTTGCAAATAATAAAGTTGTCTATCGAGGCACATGTAGCCTATATGGTCCACTATATACATAATTATATAATAAAACTGACATTAAAAAAAACACGTTATATCCTGACATTATCCAACACACATTATTCTTTCCAATCTGTTTACTCAATGACATATCAACAATCAAATTATCTATTTATTGTCGGCACTCGATTCGAATAACTGCAAGTGTCGCCCAGAGACGTGGCGACAGGGGGTTTGGGGGTTTCTCACCCCCCCCCCCCCAAATTTGGTCAAAATTTTCAACAGTTGGAAATTGCATACCTGAAACATTTGTTGGAAATTTCACACCAACAATAGGTTGAAAATGTTCTTGTATTTTGATTTTCAAACAATTTATTGGGTCAATTTGGGGGGAGTTTATTGTTTTTGGACCAATATTTGCATATTTTCCTTCTTTTGGTAAAATATTTGGACTGAAATGGCCATCAGTTAGAAATTTTCCAACCTTAGGGGGTGTCAGGTTGGAAATTTCCAACACTTGGAAAGCTTGTGTCCTGGTCCTTCCCCCGTGGCCAGTCAAAAACTTCCAGTTAATTTAAGAAACAATATTGTCCTACATTTGGTCAAAATTGTCACTGGAATTGTCATCAGTTGGAAATTTTCCAAACTAAGTCGGGATGTCAGGTTTGAAATTTCCAACTCTATGAATGCTTGAGGATAGTCTAGATGCTAGGATATTGCGATTTTCTTGTTCAGATTAAAAAAAAATTCGCACACTGGTCAGAACCATGGTTAGCCCGATGTGTCCTGTTCCCTCTTCGTGGCCAATAAACAAAACTGCTAATGAGTTTAAGATAACAATATTTTACTACATCTGGTTAAAATTGTTGACTGAAATGGTCATCAGTTGGAAATTTTCCAAACTAAGGGAGAGTATGAGGTTTGAATTTTCCAACACTAGGAAAGCTTGAGGTCAGTCTAGATGCTAGGAATTTGCGATTTTCTTGTTCAGACTTCAAAAGTTTCCCACAATGGGCCGAACCATGGTCGGCATGGTGTGTCCTGGTCCCTCCCCGTGGCCAATAATAACTGCTAATCAGTTTAAGAAAACAATATTTTACTATATTTGGTTACAATTGTTGACTGAAATGGTCATCAGTTGGAAATTGTCCAAACTAAGGGAGAGTACATGTATGAGATTTGAAATTTCCAACACTAGGAAAGCTTGAGGTCAGTCTAGATGCTAGGATTTTACGATTTTCTTGTTTAGTTTGCAAAATTTTCTCACACCGGACCGAACAACCATGGTTGGCCCGGTGTGTCCTGGTCTATTGCCCGTAGTCGTGTGCGTTTGTCGGGAGTTAGACCACTAGATGTTAGCATTTGTGCAATTTTCAGGTTCAAAATAGATAGCACCATGGTTTATAAATAGGCTGTTAAGCCTGTGAACACTTAGATGCAAGGAGGTAATGAAATTATGCAAAACCTTTGGTTTGATTCAAGAGGGGGTGCAAATGGAATTATGCAAACCCTTGTCTATGGTCTGATTCAAGGGGGGTGCAGTTGGAATTATCAAGGTGGACAACCCGCCTCCCCCAACGGAGACCCTCTAGCTACGTCCCTGGACTGTCGCCTCGAAATGAATGTAACCATATACATGTAGGTTACATTTCCGATCGAAACAAGAACTAAACAAGTAAGATAACACACAGTTCCGAAAATAGTGAAGGAAGCATTCCGATCTCTAGATTGTGTTCGCATGATTCAAATCATGATGCTAGCTATTGTTATGAACATGTTTCTTCGGCACAATGATTGAACGAAAACACTTAATTGGTTTCATGTCATTATCATCGACAACCTTTCTGCATATGTTCATCGTGTTTGGGACCTGGCTTTTGATTTGGTGTGCCCACACCATTTGATAGCACATATACTCTCAAACAAATGATCCATTTATTCAGAATCACGGGATGCATGTCTAAATTACCTAAGGGGCGGAAATCACACATCGCGTCATCCGCAGTTTATGTTTGCACGTAACAATGACTGCAATGGCATCAAATGATAGTAATCCTCTTCCCATACCATAACTGATTTGGTACAATATGGCCCTGTGTTGTCTTCTCTGTGTACTATTATACGTCTAAATACGCCTCTATATGTTATAAGTTTCTTTGTCCACGAATACCGTGATAAATGGTCCGGGTGCATTGCAATACAAAACAGTATCTCTACAAATGCCCGATGGGTCGATGTTATGCTCTTAATTACAGCTATTATAGTTATGTATATGCATCGTGTTACAAGACTATACTTATGCAATGCAGCGTTGATCGAAAAGAGACCATACCTTCCCGTCAGATAACAAGCTAAATGTAATTAACAGCGCGCTATATTCGACAGCTAGAAGGGAGGTAATAAAAGTGACTGATCTATTGTTACCCGGGAATGGTCTATTGATTATGTAAATGATAAACTATTTTATCACATAATTTGGCCATAAAAGCAGTTTCATAATTATCGGTAATAGACACGTTTAATATCAGCGCGTGCGATGACGTCACGGCGTTCTTCAAATAACTTGCGATCGCTGTAGTGTATGATTGTTGTTTTCAATGAATATTTCGCGTTGCTTCGGGTTTATTTGATCATGTGATAAAAGGTATCTCACACTCGTCCTATTTTATACGTAATTTATCAACCTCGTCCTCTAAATTCTATTTGAGCCTCGGTAAACCTCGGCTCAAATCGAATTTAGTGAACTCGGTTGATAAATTCCGTATAAAATAGAAACTCATGTGAGATCCTCTATATGTCCGCTATTGCAGGTGCGGAACGAACATAGATGATTTGTCTCCTCCCGGCAAATATCTAAATATCCTATGAAACTTTTGGACTAATTTTGTGCAATGTTATTTGAAAACGAAAAACAAGAGGGCGGTCATTTTCATACACACACATTACCTGCAATGAATGTTTGAAAAGACAGGTTTGAAAGTCCATGATATTAGAAAGTTTAGGCAGTGACGTCTTCTCTCGGAATTTTGATAAGAAAATTAGCAGAGAAAAAATATGTTTGGGCAACAGAAACTTCGTGAATTCTGTATCAATAATTCAAACACTAATATATAAACCTCAGAAAAGAAAACGGAAACATAGTTCAGCGAGCGACGTCGCAAAGAAACAGAAGAACACAGTTTCAAGACGGTGAAGTCAATAATTTAGCAAAAGAGGTTTGATTTGGAAATGAACCTGTAGGCAGCTTAGGATATGAATTCGTTGTCAGCATCACTCAGATTGGCCTTACCAAGTCGAGTCTCATGTTTCTGAATTCTGATAATGTGTTAACCCTTTACCCAACAAACCGGCCATAACCGGCCAAATAAAGCTTCAACAGCCTAAAATATCTTCGGTCTGTCTCAATAGAACCATACAAATATGGATATCATTGGAACCGGCTCCTTGACCACATTGTGATAGTTACAGTTATACCCTGTGCCAATGCATTCTCTTATATATGCGAGTCGACCATAGGTCGCCTCGCATATATAAGAGAATGCATTGGCCTAAAAAAAATATTTGTTTAACACTTTTTACCATTTTTTCTTACATTCTTTAACAATTTTATAATTTTTAATGTGTTAAGCCAATGCATTCTCTTATATATGCGAGGCGACCTATGGTCGACTCGCATATATAAGAGAATGCATTGGCACAGGGCCCTTCTGTTGGGTAAAGTGTTAAAAGAGTTTGGTACGATGATGCTCGTTGTTAAATGAGTGGGCGTTTTCAACTTCGTAACCATATCCACATGCGTTGGTAATAAATATGAGTTTGCAGCCACAGCGGATTCTGCGTTGGGTTATGTTTAGGTTACACTGGTGTAAATGTTTTCCATAGGCCTCAGTGCTAACGTTTTAGCGTATAGTGTTGGCAATATAAATGTTGGGTCCAAAATTTTCTTTAAATCTGAAAAATTGACATTTTGGGAAACTTTTTACACAAAAAAATCATGTCTGTCTAGCAGGGAATTCGCCTTTAAATCTTATGTTTTCGTAACTAGTGTCAGAACCGCATACAAAAATACAGTCATATTTTAGACCACACCAAAAAATTCAAACTTCACTACAAAGGGTTAATTCCTGTGCCAATGGTTATTTTACCTATGGGAAATCATAGGGAAGAGGTGTGATGATTTTTTTATGTGAAAAGCACACAAGGCTATTGACCAATCAGGGCCCAGTGTCTATTTTATTCTCTCCTATATATTCCTCCCGCATCCGCTAGATGTCACTCGGAACCTTATTTACACCAGTGTAACCTAAAGCGATAGCCCGCTTTTTCGCGGAATAATTGTAACTCCCTACATTTCTTCAGAATTGCCCATCAATGGAAAAAAATGTGTTCAAAAACAATATCACTTCTGTGGTTCTTTATTTATCACACACAATTTAACCCCACCCCCTTTAACAAATTATTCATCAAAAAAGCACAATTTTCCACCACCAGTCATGTTCAGGCCCCATTTTCACTCAGTTTTAGGGGTCTGGTGTTGCAAACTTGGATCAGCTATGGAAGACTGTTCAATATTCTTTCCATGAGAGAACTTCTGGTGATGTGAGGTCATTGAGTCCAGATCTGATCAGCTGAGCATCAAGCGCATGACTTTATCAGCACATTGAAGAATAAAATATGACATTTTCAGGTCTGCAAGGGTGATCCAAGATAACTGGATGTGGGTGTATATTGAATTAGTTGAATAAAGATATGCTCTCTTTGAATTGCTGAAGCATTTTCTTAAATGTGTCCAAGTTTTAGTGCTATTAACCTTCAAATGACCATACCCACCAGTGGAAATGACACACTTTTATGATATATATCTGTATATCACTGGCTATAAAATCCAAAATACTTGTTAAATTAGGTTCTTATAACAATTGATATATGTGTCGTTGACATGCCCATGTTATGGGTCATTTGCATTATCATGTGACTATTACCACCTTGAAATTTTTTGAAAATACCTTGAAAAATTGGCATTTTTTATGAAAAATTTTACTATTATTTTGGCTGATGTAAGTGAAAGAAGGCATCAGCAGCAAGAATAGCCACATCAAGCATGAGATATTCATTGGACTGAAAGACCAGGCTCTGTAAAATGCATTAAAATGCTTTAAAGTGACTCCCAGGAATCAAAAATGATAAAAAGCTATTTTTTCCCTTTAGGTTACACTGGTGTAAATGTTTTCCATAGGCCTCAGTGCTAACGTTTTAGCGTATAGTGTTGGCAATATAAATGTTGGGTCCAAAATGTTCTTTAAATCTGAAAAATTGACATTTTGGGAAACTTTTTACACAAAAAAATCATGTCTGTCTAGCAGGGAATTCGCCTTTAAATCTTATGTTTTCGTAACTAGTGTCAGAACCGCATACAAAAATACAGTCATATTTTAGACCACACCAAAAAATTCAAACTTCACTACAAAGGGTTAATTCCTGTGCCAATGGTTATTTTACCTATGGGAAATCATAGGGAAGAGGTGTGATGATTTTTTTATGTGAAAAGCACACAAGGCTATTGACCAATCAGGGCCCAGTGTCTATTTTATTCTCTCCTATATATTCCTCCCGCATCCGCTAGATGTCACTCGGAACCTTATTTACACCAGTGTAACCTTTAGCGACAGTTTGCCGCAATTAAAATACGTCGGGTGCCTCGGTAACTTGGCAGTTGTATTTTATTAAAGTCATCTACTGGCTTATCAAATCTTAGGTTATTCCACTCTGCTTCGGACGACGGGAAAACGTTTTCCTAGACGATGGACTTGCTTTGAAAGGGACATAATTTGACCCATATATATAAGGTTGTGATTGGTTTTGCCCTTAATTATTTATCGAAGTAGGTCAATTTGGTAATTCGGGTGTCATAGTGACTATTCTTTGAATACTATTCATTTGTTTTAGATATCTTCTTTTTGTCTGCGTTTAACAACCCAACTCACTTAGAAGGCGTTTGTTGTGTGTTGAACTGGTATACACAGACACAATTCTTGCAGCGCCGTATTGGATATCGTCGAGCTTAGTTAGTAGGATCAGTGTTGCATACCCTCAGATTTTGGCTAGAATATTCTACAAGGGGTCTACCGAATGCCATGTATGTTTCTAATGTTGTTATAGACAAAAGGAATTTGAGCTTTCTCGGCTGTGATAATCTACTCTTAGACGTAGCCTTCTTATAAATACATAGAGAATGTACCTACAGTTTTTAGTATTTGAATACCGAAATATCTCATGAGTGTCTGGATAGAGATATCGAATTTTCACGAGCGGCTGAAAATTTGGTATTTACTAATATTTCCAGACAAGAATGAGATGTTTCAGGTATTCAAACAAAACTGTGGGTGTTCGTTTTGTGATATGCGCCTTAATAATGCCTACAGTTGCTAAATTATGCAGCATTCTCACTTTTAATATCACAAACAATTAAACAATACATTGAAAGCAACACACATTTCTGACACCGATCAGCTGCTATGTATCAAACCGCTATCAAGTGATGACATCATTCGGCAAGCTACAGTGAAATAACAAAACGCTATAACGAATTAACACGCGATTTCACTGTAGCTTCTATATGAGAGATATATACAACGATTTACGTTTCTGTAATTTTCCGCTATGTTATAGGGCAAGTATCTAATAACAAGTAATATGTGCGATTATTATTATTATTATATGTATTTTGGCGTGCAAGCCGCAATGTGGCGTTAACGTATACACGAATCGTGACCTAATTAATTTACCCAGGTGATCGCAGTATTTTTTTATCCTGTCTAGAATCAGTTAGTAGCCCATATGTACCACGCCGTAAATTGTGATTACACTCTATTGTGAGGTCATATACACATGCTCAAGTACCAGCTTAAAATGTCTGGGTTACACTTAACTTCAGTGCACCCAGCAATACTACAACCATTCGAAATCATTAACGTCGGCACACTTGCACCATATAGGAAGTATCAACTCTGTATCTATATGGCACTACAATAATGGGTGAAGGATGTGGCCTGGCGCAGTGCGGCGTCTTGTTTGCATACAGGTAACACCGGTCTTCGTGTCACTACACTCGTATCTTTGGAAACTGGCAGCAATATTTACTACGAGAACAGGAAAATGTGGAGACATATACAGTACATAAATTTCCTTTTACCAATGCCATAACCGGCATAATTGTCCGTTTCTTTTATATTGTTTGTATATCTGCGCCCAAATACACGTACGCAGTCAATGATGGGACCCGTTTGGCTAGTTGGCAAATTGCATGGAACGATAGTCCAACATTAGCTGCCACGTGTGGAGACCCGATCCCGATATTTTCGGAGAAGTATTTCAATCTCGATCACAAGATCATTTTAGCCAAGCGTGGAGACATCTCGGTTTCAAATGATTTAAGTGTGCCACCTTGTTCCGCGCTCCGCGTGTATAATGTTTCGCTGTTTATTGGTAAACAGGGCGCATGGGCGTGTTATTTATAGAATGGGAATTTTTGGACGGATTAAAGGTTCAACTGCGACCCGGAGGCCGAGTCCGGTAAATGGTGTAGTTGGGAAATCCAATTTCAATTTCAATTGTTATTCGGATGCCAAGAATTGCAAGGCGATTAATTATATGAGTAGGTCATTCGTGAAACCAATATATTTTATATTCTATAATTACAATCATGGGTATATAATATATGATCTTGAGCGCGTTACCATTTCTGACATTGTTTTTTTTGTATATAATATGCCAAGAAGCGAACGACGAATTATCTCTAATCTGGTCACTGGGGCCCACAGTCTAAAGATTGCAATGCTTATGAGAGTGAAACACGATCCTATTTATATGGCGGACCGGTTATGTAAAGCGTCGCCGTGGTTGCACAGAAAGTATGATACAAACATTGGGATTATTTTATGTCAAAATTAAAAACAATCAAATGTGCCGTATGTAAGTGTATTACAGAAGCGGAAAACTTTGAAATTAAAGCTAGTCATGGTGTTTATAGGCAATATCTTCGTATACTATATTGATTGTATAAGTGTTATATCGATAGCTAGTTTTCGTTTTCTTTGGTTGTCATATGCTATAGGTATTGTGATACTGCATTAAATATGTCTATGTATGTATACTAATGAAGATGTGAGCTTCCAACTGGATAAACAGTTTATGAACATTATTTTATATCATCTTTATTTGAGAACGAGTCTGTTTGACTCTTATTCCCCGTTAATAATATTTACATTTACAATTTCGACATCACAATAAATTGAGTAATGCTGCGTACACTGGAGTGCACTATTTCAAAGTGTAATGTTCCACTATTCGATTACCTTCCAAGCGGAAATCCTAGAAGGGTAGACTTTCTGTTTCCTTTTCATTTCTAAGCGGAGTTCATAGAGCTGTTCCATTTGCGTTTTCGTGAGATCTATATTTAAGTATATTTTTGCACTATCTGTGCGTCATTCAACAGGTAATTTTTGTTGTATCTGATAGCATATTATATTGTACTTTGAGCACGATTTTTCTCCAGTCGAGTATTCATAGCAATTTAGCCCTTTCATTACTAAAGGATTCTCCCATTCAGGTATAAACGTATATTTATACATTTACATGGTCTGCTATTCGTCTGGAGCGGTGTTAACGGTGTATATGGAAGCTAAGCAGACGACAGACATATGATCAGATAATGCACACGCCAAAGGATGGCTATATTAATTGGGGGCAAACATTACGATAATAAGCTCCAACAGACTATAATTATCTTTTGATCTTGAAATTGTTTAAGGAAACAAGTATTTATTAAGGCAAGGGATCATTATAAAAACCGACAGCAAATCATCAGCTTTTAGTCGTCCGATGAATCCCAGTTCCGCGCTGCCATACAGCATTTGATATCATGATATGCGCTGGTGAAAAAAACGATATACTGAGGCATAATACTGTAGTCCCAATATCGCATGCAGAGGCTAATGCAAGGAAAGTGACAGCGAGAAATGTCTTTTATATTAGAACCAGTCATGAATTGGAGCTTAGAAGATGAGACATCGGATCTCGCCATGCGGTAATGTAAACGAATAATGATCACTTGATAATTTTCGGAACAACATTTGACAGAAAATCTTAAAAACCTCCAGGAAGCGCTATCATTTATGTAGGATTGTCTGTTCGACACTGGTTTCTTCGTTCGAAACTAACTTGTGATATCCGCAGCCAATAAAGCACCCAGAATGACGTCCTCTGATCACCGGAAGCTTTATTTAATGGTTTTCACCAGTGAGTTCGCGCTTAAGATGGCCACTAATGCTCTTCATTGGATCAGCGTGTTGCGTCTACACTGCCAAAAATAATTTCTTAATAAGATAAAATATCTTGAAACAAGAAAAACTATTTCCTGAAATAGGAAAATAAATCTTATTTTTGGAAATATACCCCCCAAGTCTGCTACATCAAGAAAATTTAAGAAACTCACACCAGACAAGAGATAGTTTTCTCAAAAAAGATAGATTTTAGTCTTGAAACAAGAAACAATTTCCTTACTAAGAAAATGGCTTCAAAAATTTAATATATATTTCTTGTTTCAAGATTTTTTTTCTGTTAAGAAATACTTAAAGAAAATATTTCTAAACCAATAATTAATTGTTATGTACAAATTACTGCTGTATTGGAATAACTGTAAAAGTCCAACGAGAGCAAAATTGTGATCAAAATTTTATGGTAAACATTGAAAAAGGTCCAACCTGTTGATTAAATATTCTGAAATTCATATTCATACTTAAATATTTGAACTACATGTAATACTACAGCTATAGGATTATATAATTGTTGACAAGTCACTCACTGTAACAGTTTTGTTTACATAACATTGGAAAAGGTGCAACCTGTTGATTAAATATTCTGAAAATGTTATTCATAGTTAAATATTTGAACTAATAATACAGCTAGAATTATATATTTGTTGACAAATCACTGTAACAGTTTTGTTTACATAACAATAGTTTCAACAGATGTAATTTTGTTATTGGCAATCTGTCAGTAAGTGTTTTTATCTATTTCTCAATGCTCTTAGGGCATGCTGACCTTTATACAATTTTAATAAAATTTTGTTTGCACAATATAGTGGGTTGCCATTGAGGAGGCATCCCTTGAAATATCCAGTTGGCGGTTTGCCACACCATCCCGAACTAGACAAACCTCTCTGGTGGCCCCCCTGCATTGAACCTATTAATTAAACCGGTACTTCAAGCTGGTATATACCCCTCTTATATAAGGATGGAAGATGCTACCAATTTCAAACCGATGGTATTTCTTCAGAGTTGACTCTCTTGTATTATGAAAGCAAGCCCAATGAGGCCATGCACCTATCGTATGTTTATAACACACAAAAGACTTTATCTTAGCAGAATGTATGTCTCTGATGATACAAACAATAACATATCCAGTTTATCCATAGTTGAATTTCATTTGGCTATATAGGAAAGCATACAATGTGGCTTTTATGTAGTTTCCACAAAGTATTTTAAGTAAAATATCCATCAAGTGATGTATTCTGCCTTGTCCTATATATTAAAATGCATGCAATGGCCATGAGAGATGCTTAACTTATTGGTAGAGATGTCTATCTGATAAGAAATACTGACAGTTTAGGTTTGATACATCATTTCAGCTGGCTTGGCATCTTTTAAATTTGAAACCTAAGGGAATTTATTCAGCTTTGACTCTCTAAATTATGGAAGAAAGCCCAAATGAAGCCACTATTTGCATGTTAATAACATGTATAAGGCTATATCTCAACAGAATACATGTCTCTGATAAAATGCACAATAAAATATCCATAGTTCAATTGCATTTGGCTATAGAGGGATGCATACAATATTGCTTTTATGTAGTTTCCACAGACTATTTTAAGTAAAATATCCATCAAATGATGTTTTCTACATAGCCTTGTATATTAAAATGCATGTAATGACCATGGGAAATGTTTAATTCATTAGTTGATATGTCCATCTGATAAGAAATACTGACATTTGAGGTATAAAATACCATTTCATGGGATTATGGGATAATAAATATCAAACTAAGGGAATTTCTTCAGATTTGACTCTCTAAATAATGGAAGAAAGGCCAAATGAAGCCACTATTTGCATATTAATGACATGTATAAGGCTATATCTCAACAGAATACATGTCTCTGATAAAATTACACAATAAAATATCCATAGTTTAATTGCATTTGGCTATAGAGGGATGCATACAATATTGCTTTTATGTAGTTTCCACAGACTATTTTAAGTAAGATATCCATCAAATAATGTATTCTACCTTGCCCTATATATCATAATGCATGCAGTGACCATGAGAAATGTTTAATTTATTGGGAGAGATGTCCATCTGATAAGAAATACTGCCATTTAAGGTTTGATACACCATTTCAGCTGGCTTGGCATCTTACAAATTTAAAATAAGGGAATCTCTTCAGGTTTTCGCTCTCTAAATTATGGAAGCAAGCCCAAATGAAGCCACTATTTGCATGTTTATAACATATATAAGGCTATATCTCAACAGAATACATGTCTCTGATGAAATCAACAATAAAATATCCATAGTTTAATTTGTTTTGGCTATACAGGGATGCATACAACATGGCTTTTAGGTTGTTTCCACAGACTGTTTTAAGTAAAATATCCATCAAATGATGTTTTCTACCTTGTCCTGTATATTAAAATGCATGCAATGACCATGAAAAATGTTTCATTTATTGGTAGAGATGTCTATCTGATAAGAAATACTGCCAATTGAGGTTTGATACACCATTTCAGCTGGCTTGGCATCTTACAAATTTGAAATAAGGGAATTTATTCAGCTTTGACCCTCTAAATTATGGAAAAAAAGCCTAAATGAGGCCATTATTGGCATGTGTATAACATATATAAGGCTATATCTGAACAGAATACATGTCTCTGATGAAATAAACAATAAAATATCCATAGTTTAATTTGATTTGGCTATACAGGGATGCATACAATATTGCTTTTATGTAGTTTCCACTGACTATTTTAAGTAAAATATCCAAAATATAATGTAATCTACCTTGCCCTGTACATTAAAATCCATGCAATGATCATGAGAATTGTTTAATATATTGGCAGAGATATCCATCTGATAAAGAAGTACTAACATTTGAGATTTAAGACACCGTTTCATGGGGCACTGTGATCTTATAAACTTCGAACTAAGGGAATTTCTTCAGATTTAACTGTCTAAATGGTGAAGCCACAATGAAGCCACTATTAGCATGTTTATAACATGTATAAGGCTATATCTTAGCAGAATGAATGTCTCTGATGAAAAAAACAATAAAATATCCATAGTTGTATTTCATTTTTCTATACATGGATGCATACAATATGGCATTTAGGTTGTTTCCACAGACTATTTTAAGTAATATATACATTAAATGATGTAATCTACCTTGCTCTGTGTATTAAAATGCATACAATTGCAATGAGAAATGTTTAGTTTATTGGCAGAAATGTCCATCTGACAAGAAGTACTAACATTTGATGTTTGTGACATCAATTCAGCGGGCCAGGCATGCTACAACTTTCAAACTAAGATAATTTCCTCAGATTTGACTCGCTAAATGATGGAAGTTAGCCCAAATGAAGCAACTATTTGCATGTTTATAATGTATAAGGCTATATCTTTGCAGAAGGTGTGTCTCTGATAATAAAAATAATAACATGTCTATAGTTCATAGTTCAGTCGGCTAGACAGGGTGCATAAAATATGGCTTTAAGTTAGTTTTCACAGACTAGAAATTCTAGAATATCTATCAAATGATGTAATCTACCTTGCCCTGTGTATTAAAAGTGCATGCAATAACCTGAGAAATGTTTAGTCTATTGGCAAGCCTTTTGTAAGCCAGTGCATTCTCTTATATATGATGCGAGGCTCCATATGGATGACTCACATATATAAGAGAATGCTCTAGCACATGGTCTTTAATGCAGCACCAGCGCAATTCCCGCAATGGTCATATATGGGAGGCCCTTTTCACATTTATTATTTATTTACGCTTGGGCACAAATATTTGCGCTTAAGTGCAAATAACCTCTATCATTTGGGCTTGAGCGCAAATATTTATATTTAAGCGTAAATCATTTGCGCTTAATCGTAAATACAAATTAATATGCATTGATTCCCCCCCCTGAATTAATTTTAAATGGCACAGGCCAAAACACATCACTCAAGTCTATATAGGCCCACCGTATGAGTAATCCCTAGATACCTTTTATGACCATGCAAATGGTATAGATCTGTGCAGAAAATGTCTCTTTTATAAAATATACTAGATCTCTGGAATGGACGAAATTGATAATCCCAACTACACGTTTTACTGGACTCGGACTGGGACTACAACTTTTAGTGTGTCTCGTCAAGTCACGCGGTCGGCTTGTTCGCCCATTTTGACAACAAATTATTTTCAACGTCGGAAATAAACTGTTCGCTTGATATGATTATTCAGGTAAGTGAACTTAATATGTAAACTGTTGAAGTGTTTTCTCTTTACGAACATGTTGTTACGAGTGATATACTTAATTGAACTACGATTACAATTGCGTGATTTATCCATGTTTTTCAAATGAAATGATCGTGAATTTTACTGTGGGTGAAATATGTACGAAATTTTTGAAAACGATGATCGGGTTGCCATATGTTATGATTTATCATGTTAAAATAGTAACATCTGATGGACTATGATTATACGCATTGATCATTCATATATCAATGTACCACTCAACAATATTCGCAAAACTGGGAAACTTTGCAAAAACGGTTTTTATTAAGTTCTAATTTGTGCTTAATTTATATGCTATATAAAAAAAAAGTATTGCGTGAATGGGAATCTTTAGACTTTACTCTGCAAAATCTAATTCTGGCATAAAGCCATAATTTCTGTGTATTATCGGTCGAGATTAATATGACAATACCGGTAGTTGGAAAACAAAACGGTCACGTTTATTGAAAATATAACTTGAAGTTGAAAGACAATTGTATATAAAGGTACTTCTTCATAGCATTATTTTGAACAAATGTGAACCTGATAATATTAAAATGCCCATGGCATTCACACTCAAGTTATTATGTGGCCAATTCAACACTAAGTGTACGTTCAGACGACCACGATTCAATCGTAAGTGGAGGAATCGGGCCCGACGTGATCGTGGATAGTTTGTTCACACAATTGCGATGTTGTCGTACATGATTATACCGTAGGTTGAACATCCTAAAGCATGTGATTGACTACACCGGTCATTTCCAGCTACAATTTTTACGTACACACGACTGCGAATTTTGCGTCACAAGTGGAGGTATCAAACCTAGGATACGCCACAATTTTGCTGCTATTTTCATCTAAAATCAAACAGTGATTGATAGTATTTTTGACCTACGATTTTGATGTGAGCATGCGCAGTCCGATTAGCGGTTACTTCATACGATGGAAAAGTTTCCACTTACGATTGAATGATGGTCGTCTGAACGCTCACTAAGTGAATGTTCTGATGATCACGATTCAATCGTAAGTGGAAAGATTTCGTTGTGGGTAGTAACCGGTAGTTTTACTGCTCATGACATGATCGCGCGTGATAAAAAGTAATATCAAGCACTGGGTGTCAGACCGGTTTTCCGAAGACCTATTACTACGAAGGCCCACAACTCCGAAGACCCGATTCTCCGACGGCCCACAACTCCGAAGACCCGATTCTCCGACGGCCCATAACTCCGAAGACCCGATTCTCCGACGGCCCATAACTCCGAAGATCCGATTCTCCGAAAGCCCATAACTCCGAAGGGCCGATTCTCCGAAGACCTATAACTCCGAAGACCTATAACTCCGAAGGGCCGATTCTCCGAAGACCTATAACTCCGAAGGCCCGATTCTCCGACGGCCCATAACTCCGAAGGTCCGATTCTCCGAAGGTCCGATTCTCCGAAGATTTTGTTTTATCGGGGTATTATCGTTTACTAAATAGTGTACAGTCCAGTGGCGAAGCCAAGGGGGCCCCCATTAAACCTCTACTTGCTATTTCAGACAATATGGGCCCCTACCAAAACATGTCCAATGTCATGTAAACGCCCGGAAATCGTTCATGGGGCATCAAAATATTCAAACTTTTCCTACTGCCCCCACCTAAATGGGAATCCTGGCCAGCCACTGACTATACACCAGATACTATAACGTTATGTTGGCCCATGAGATGCCAGAGTAAAATGTACAGGGGTGAACGGGGAAGAACTTGTCGCCCCTGTGCATGTTAGGCTACTCTGACATTCTTGCAGCGTTTCGTTATAATATACCCGGTGCACACCAGTGGCGGAGCCAGGGTTCCCATTTAGGGGTGCACATTAATTAGCATATGTGGGGGATATATCATGCATATGATATGCCGAAAGCATATCACGAATGCCTGATTTGGGGAGCGCATACATGGGAGGGGTCGCCCCCAATCGTTGGTCCGGGGGCTCCCCTGGGCAGGAACACTGTGAATATTTGAATGCATAGGAGGGATTTCCTGACGTTTGCATGACATTTGACATGTTTTTTTGGGGCGGTCTTCCCTAGGGCCCTATTGACCCCGCCACTGGACTGTACACTATTTAATAAGCGATAAAACATGATATTCGGAGAATCGGACCTTCGGAGAATCGGCCCTTCGGAGTTATGGGCGGTCGGAGTTATGGGCCCTCGGAGTTATGGGCTTTCGGAGTTATGGGTCTTCGGAGTTATGGGATTTCGGAGAATCGGGACTTCGGAGTTATGGGCTTTCGGAGAATCGGGGCGTCGGAGAATCGGACCTTCGGAGAATCGGACCTTCGGAGTTATGGGTCTTCGGAAAAACGCTACGTAACCAAGCACTGTTTACTTTTAGATTCGAACTTGTGGCGTATCCTTGGTTATCTCCACTTGTGCCTGAATCAGAACTGTGTACTTAAAAATCGTATAAAGTAAATGGAAAACACATAGGGTAATTAATCACATGGTTAACCGTCGATAATATACTCATCTGCGATGACATCGTAATCGTGTCAACAAACTATCCATGATTTTGTCAGGCCCGATTCCTCCACTTACATGTACGATTGAATCATGGTCATCTGAATTGCCGAGGACGCTCACATTGTTGGAAGAATGAACTTTACACTTTGCTTATAAATATGTTTGCAAATTATGAAAATACATGTATCCATATCACATACATGTATATATATGCAGCATATATTTCTTCCAATTACAGATATTGCCAGATTCATTAGCCACGGTCACTGTTGTGGAACTACAGTACCGTGTAGTTATGATACACCAAAAGATATCACACCAAAAGTTGAAAATTAATACAACCTGTATTTCCATGCCTGTTTGTGTAATGCCAATCAATGCGGCCTGACAACGGGCGATGGGTGGAGTTTATAAATTGACACCAGAAACAATATCAGCAACTTCAAAGTTCATGGTGTGCTACATTTAACCCCCTACTAGTTGTATATAACAATACAACCGTTCTATCAAGCATTCCCATGTCCTATAGAAAGTATAGTTGGAAAAATAGACGAAAATGGCCATATGATCGGGGGAGGGGGGTCGGAAAAAATGTTCAGGCACGTATGCTGATATTTTCCTTTCGACCCTTGTTGGGACCCACCCACCCCCGCGTCCAAACATCCACCCCGCCCTTTTGACAATAAAACAGATTTGCGGGGGGGGGGAGATTCACTGTAAACAGCTGTATATGAATTTATGCGCATACTAATTGTTTTGGATGTTGACATGTAAATAGGAACGACTCATTTTGGGGTCATTCAGCAAAAAAAACATGGCTGCCGGTGGCCATCTTGGATTTCAAAATTGAATCCATTAACATGAGCTACAAGCTATACTGTTTGTCTGATCATCATGAAATTTGTCATTTATGTTACCGGTATTTCTCTTATTGTATGTGTTTTAAGCCAAACTCATTGCAAAAACAGTCAAACGACTTGCAGGATAAAAACATTTTAGTTGCGGAAAAGAATGTTTGTTGGTCCCATCAATTACCCATCCGCCCCGGCATACGTGCCCGGAACTTCCCCGCCCCTCCCTGATATGATGGCCAATATTTTTAAAGAAGTCAATTCGCAGTATACTAGTAAGTGGTATATACTGGTATGTGTGATATTTGACATGCAGAAGTACTAGTTTGTGCCGCTATCTTCTAGTATACACATGCTTGTATATTATACAGTATAATTTTTTCAATTCCCCAATGATTATGTATAATTGTGTTTACTAGTATATGCATGGAAATAGAGTATTTGTGAACTCACCTAATTCAAGTAAAGATGATAAAATCAAATGTTATATTGACATTTGGGGTGCCGCATGTCAGGCTTTCAAGTGTTAATTAGTATTTGGAATGCCAATTTGCCCCCCCCCCCCCCTCAACTATTTAAATCCCCCCAAACTGTTTAAATTGCCTTCTTAAAACATTTACAAATATATGATATTTACAAGACCAATATGATATACGGTACCTATACATGTATCTGGAATGTTTTTGGTAGTATTTAGTACATGTACCGGTGTAACATGTCATCTCCTCCTGTCTGGATATATATCTCCCCCCATGGGGGAGTGCTATTTGCGAATGTCCTCAGATATCTCACTCGCACACCCTGGGCATTTCCCCCCATGTATGACTAAAAGAAAATTCACTCATTTAATATCGTTTGACCCTGAATGGCCAGAAAAAAAATGTTTTATGAGATTTAAGTTTGTTTTTTATTTTTCAAGTATTAAACATACCGGTATATCAAATGAGTGAAATTTTATTTTAGTCATTCATGGGGGAGGGGATGATGTATCTTAATAATATGTATATGATCAGTCTTTCCTCTTTTCTGACGTCATTACAAGCATTCAAATCTTTTTTTCAGACAGGAGGAGCTGCTTGACTGGATTGAGACATCAAAATTTCAATCAAGGCCTGATATCTGATAACCAATCATAGAATCATGTTTCCTGAGTGCTTCTTGCAGACACTGCATGGTGACTCTTAATACCAATATTATTAATTCTGCCCAAGACTGGATGAGGTCCATGCATGCCACAATGTGTGTTGTTGCTGTGTGACAGTGAGTCCTGAGTCTTCTGGCTATACGCATGTACCACAGTACTATATGTATACATACGGACGGTATGCACTGAATCCAGTACCATGCATACCTGGTAACTAGTGCACACTGCAACGAAATGGAGGCTTTAATTTATAACCAAATCATGTTTCCTGAGTGCTTCTTGCAGACACTGCATGGTGACACTTAATACCAATATTATTAATTCTGCCCAAGACTGGATGAGGAAGGATTTCAAATGTTATTCGGTGTACATGTACTGGATACATGTACTGTAGATGTTATCGGTATTCGTCCATGCATGCCACAATGTGTGTTGTTGCTGTGTGACAGTGAGTCCTGAGTCTCATGGCTATACAGTATACACATGAACCACAGTACTATATGTATACCTACGGATGGTATGCACTGAATCCAGTACCATGCATACCTGGTAACTAGTGCACACTGCAGCGAAATGGAGGCTTTAGTTTATAACCAAATCATGTTTCCTGCGTGCTTCTTGCAGACACTGCATGGTGACCCTTAATACCAATATTATTAATTCTGCCCAAGACTGGATGAGGAAGGATTTCAAATGTTATTCGGTGTACATGTACTGGATACATGTACTGTATATGTTATCGGTATTCGTCCATCCATGACACAATGTGTGTTGTTGCTGTGTGACAGTGAGTCCTGAGTCTCCTGGCTATACACATAATACAGTACTATATGTATACCTATGGATGGTATGCACTGAATCCGGTACCATGCATACCTGGTAACTACTAACTAGTGCACACTGCAGCGAAATGGAGGCTTTAATTTATAACCAAATGACGTTCAATGTGTTCATCAAAGGAAAAAAATGACACATATATGTATGCATTCATTCCTTGATGGAGACTGATCAGTGACCTCTACATTTGATCAGACTTATGAGGTGAAAATCTTGGCAAGTGAAATCAATTAGAGTACTACAACATACATGTACTTGTATGCGTCACCGAGTCTCAGAAAATGTGCACAATGGCATCCAGCGTATGCATAAACTGTTTTATATTTCATACAACATTGACCAGAATTTGGAGGTGTACCAGTTTCAAATCTCCACACAAACTTTGACAAACCACAACAGTACCCATGGAACAGTATTAAGCCTTGTTTCTGAGCTTATCTGAAGGATATGAACTTTTAAGTGACAAATGATTGCAGTATGTCAATATAATCAGATTCATGTACACATACAGGCCTTAAAATCCATAACAGAATCAAAATATTCTAATGTTCCTTTATCTTTGTCAACCTGCTGTACACCAAGTAATCTGTACAAGAGCTTAAAGTGGCTTATACATGTACCATACAATACATGTACATTTAAATATAGATAATCCGAGTTCACGCTCCTCAATTACCATTTCTTTGGCTTCAGGGGTAAAAATAATTGATTCGAGTCGAGGAACACACCCTTTAATTTAAAGTTCTGAGTTATAAAATAATTTTTTTTTAAATCTGTTATTTTTCACCACCTTGAATATTTCCCGGCCTAGCAAATATTCAACGAGCCGACTAAGAAATGTTGTTCTTGGAATCTTATGATATGGAGACCATCAAATCAGACTGTTTACCTTTAATTGTCCATGTTGACTTTAAAGCATAACATATGTTACATGTATGTTTATTTTTTGTATCCCTGCATAAAATGGGGTGATAAATTTATATTATACTCACATCTGGTCTTTCGATATTCTGTGAGTTAATTAATTTATACGAAAGAATGGCATTGCATGCTAGCAATTATGATAAACATCACTGTTACAGTGACATTACCAACCAATGTTGAATAAGTCCAATAAGATGCCAAAGTTTAATAAAAACTAAAACCTTCCATTACTGGAGATTCCTGAAATTTTGCTAAAACCCTGTGCCAATGCATTCTCTTATATTTGCGAGTCTCCAAAATGGAGCCTCACATATATTAGAGAAAACATGGCCTAAAAATATTTACCGTGACCTTGTAATCCAGTGCATTCTCTTATACATGTGAGGCTCGCTATGTGAGACTTGTATATATACAAGAATTCACTGGTACATGATCTTTAATGCTGCACCAGCGCAGCTCCCGTCATGGAAGGGTTAAACATTGCAATGCCAAAGCATTGAAAAATATTCTGAAAATAATATTTAGACTACCGGTAATAAAAACTTTGACAAATCACTGTAACAGTTTTGTTTACATAGGTAATGGTTCCAACAGGAGAAAATTCGTTATTGGAAAACTTTCAATAATTAATATATCAACCAGTAATTCATGTTTTTCTTAGTGGTGATGTTTTTACGAACTGTTGTATGTTATATGTTTTGGCATATTTACTCACTGTGAGTGCCTTGGGTCCCTTTAAAATAATTTGAAACACTCAATGAAATATCTGCGCACCATTAGATTATTTTGTAGGGATTTTAGTATGATGAGAGTCAGTATCATGATTCTTAGTTTGAGTCTGGTAAAAAGCAGCTGATTTGATGTAGAAATGCTATAGTTTGATTCTTGCAAAATTTTAAGGCCTGTTTTACATTCGCTTTTATCCATCAAAGTTGCTCCAGACACTTCATACCGCTATAATCATAGTAGTATGTACATGTACCTTTTTTTTACAAACTTTTATGTTATTTTGCATGACCGCACTTCAAAGAACTCTAAAGCCGCTCATGCACTTAATGCATCAATTTAAAACAAGTGCATGTACATGTAATTCTGCACTTTTATCTGCATTTTTATCACAAAATGTCTGGAAATAATAGTGAGTACTAGTGCTATACTAACATGTATTCTATACTGTGAAAAGACTTGATAAAGTCTTAATAAATTTAACAGTTGTTTCCAGTAGAAGATAGATCAAAGCTCTTTAAGTTCCATATTGCAGTGTTTTACACTGAGCATTAAGAGCATCTCCTTTTATACACAGCAGAATATATGCAAACAACATGTATAAATTATAATGAAAATGAATTTATGACTCCAGCCAATAATTCATATTCATTATAAATACCATGTTGTTTGCACTGTTCATAGAACACACAAGTGTTGCACTTATCCATGGGCCAAATTCATTCATTTGTTGCATATATGCTGTTGAGTATAACAGGAGATGGTCTCATAAATGGCTGGATTTAGTGTACCCTTTAATACATGTAATACATGCATGCACTAGTACCTGTTTAGACCAAGTTTTCCCGGTCCACACCTTGTGGTATCGGTTGAGTTGATGCTGTTTTTGACCGAGTCCCACCCCGATGCTCTTCTCTAATGGAGTTTACTAGTACGCCCAGAATTGTGGGCTGAAGTTATCTTGATTGTAGCACTACCAGTATTTCTTCAGATTAGGTCAAGAGTCTAGAGTTCTATCCATCCTCAATGGCATAAGTGCCGTATCAACAAATCCATTAATACAAGTGTCTTTCTGTGTTTATTACACATCACCTGTCATAGAATCTGTGCATTTAAAAATACAGACTTACAATGTTTATTAAGGCACATACAGGGCTTGTTTTGTCATGTGTGATGATTTTTTTTCCTATTGTTTGAACTGGATACTCAAATAACAGAAATTGTTATATTTTTGTTGCAACCGACAGATTTGAGATAACTCTTTCTATAAATATATTGAAAACTAGCAGGGTTACCCGGCGTTGCTCAGGTTAATGCGATGAGAAACCCTATGTATGCTGTGGATATTTGTTGGGGATAGAGAATGCTTTTGCTTAAAAGTGTTACACGTTTTCTCATAAATGGTATATTCAAATAGCATCATAGAGCATGATTATTACAGTAATGGGATATAAGTAGTGGCTCACCTTGTCAATTGTCATTCTGTTTGTCGCGATTAATCTGTTCCAACAATAATGAAGTATTTATTTTTATACAACTGCGTATACATTATACGTTATAATATGATACATGAACATCACAAACACATTAGTTCGATAAAAGATGATAATTGGGTTTTAAATATTAAGATGTATCAATCAATTTAGTGGGTTGGACTAAGTTCTCGAGGACACCTGGCTATCTACATGAAGATACAGATGTTTCAAAACATTTCCAGGTGCTCCTCTGTTCATGGTGCTATGTATGGCTAAATATTCTCTGTTTAAACGAAATGTTGTTGCGCATTAATATTAGCTACATGTTCCAGGCACAGAGCGAGATTTTGAGTTGTTTATGTCAGTCGAGGAATCTGTTATAAAACCCTTGTCAGATGTGCAGTATTGGGAGGATCCTGAAAAGTCTTATGCTACTAACTGCTTTTTCTTGTATATCAGAAGAAACTATATTTGACTGCACACTGTGACCACTATTTTTGAACAGGCCTTCCATATCTCTTGACAAATTGTAACTTGTTTGTGGAAACTGTATTGAATGGAACAGACTCAATTTTATCTATTATATATTTTTGGAAGATCTGTCTGTGTATCTGTGTATATGTGTGTCTGTGTGTTCGCGATGAACTCGAAAACGGCCGACCCGATTTCGATGAAACTTCGTATGTGAGGGTAATATCGGTCGGGAAGTGGCATAGGCATATTAATTTTTAGATCCGATGTCAACTTTTCACGTGCCGAGGTCAAATCTGTTTTACGCCGTTTGCGCTAATATATTTCAGTTCGGTGCTCACAAATCGATTCGATATAGCGCGAATAATAAATTGCCAGTCATATAATTTGCACGCTTCCTCTTTCCAATGATGTATCACACGCCTGTGTACGTTTAAAGTTTCTACCTTAATTATCAAGAAGAACGCAGGACCATGCTTCGCTCATCGAAAAACATTCCGTAAATATATTACGCCGTCAACAGATCGTGACGTGATCGCGTTTAACTCTTAACCGGCCGATATCGCGTTAACTCATCACCGGCCGAGGTATCCGCAAATGACATTGGGCAATATATATATCTCGGAAACGGGTGGAGCTATTTGGTATGTGAATGTATCTTGCACCGGATACGTATAATATCGGGTCGCCGAGCCCGTGCGACGCCAGCTTCGCGCATGCGCGGAAACGGGTGGAGCTATCGACTTGAAATTTGGTTTTTGAATAGCCCGGACGAAGTCGGGTCACCTTCTAGTTATAATATATATTCAATCCTCTGACGGTTCGGGTCTCTCAGTTTGCACGAATATATGTATCTCTTCAATAGAATGATAAATATACGTTTAATGCTTCTTCTATGAATCTCTTTTTTGTTAGCTCATTTTGTGAGGGCCTGATTGCTATTCCCATATAAATATGACAGTTAAGAAGATATAATTGTTCAAGTGACTTAAGTGGGTCCCCATATGTCGGGATTGTGAAATGTGAACGTCCAAAACTACTTAAAATGATACGGAGATGGCCTGGGTGACTGTATATAACTTATATGTGGATAAAGGCGAATAGCAATCTTATCAATGAAAGTGCATATCCGCTCGCCATCCGCGATGCAAACAACACGAAATGTGATTTAATTCATGGTATATCATCAGAGAAAAACGTGTATGAATTCGGCGGAAATTGGTGGCAAATAAATTTGTACCAGCGTTTGCCTCTTTTGACATATTTAAACCACTTCCATTAGACTCTTGGATGCATGATATACTGGCGATGATTATATATATGTTTGGTGCAATCAGCAACTAAACAAATTCTGAGAATAGTCATGACCCATATCTCTCACCCAACCGACACCAATTTGACGTCTTTAAATCACACGATGATATTCCTCGTAGCATAGAGAAGAATAATATATCAAATAGTTTATTAAATCAATTGTTGATGCAACGCTGACTCGAACAACGCCATATTGCGAAAGTGATTATGTATTCGTTTGGTGGAAATCGGCGGAAAAAAAAATTTCACGATATATTTTTAATTTTGCCGACCTCTCCCTTTTCTTCCCCTGACACCAACAGCGTCATTTTAGAAATTTTTTACCCTCACCGTTATCTTTCTTGTAAACAGTTACCCCTCTTAGAACGCCTTGGTGCCATCTCGATTGTACCGCGTGATGTTATATATAGAACGCACACAGACAGACAGAAAGACAGACAGACGGCACGATTTGATTTCTTGTATCATTTGAGAAGAACGTGTCTGAATTTGATGGTAATTAGTACTAAACATATTTTGTATCAGTCTTGGTGACCCTCCCGTCCCTATTTCAGTCTCAAGTTGCACACACTAAGACGCATTGGAGATTAGAGATGCATATATATGAAATTGGTGAAAATTGGCGAGTATACAAATTCGTATCAAATTTAAGGTCCCCGTATCTCTCACCCATAGGGCACAAATTTGGTGTATCACAGAGAAGAATGTGTATCAATCAGGTGGGAATCGGCACTAAACATATAGATATCATTTGTTGTGTCCCTCTTATCTCTATACACCACTGACTCGAATGGCCCAACTTATGACATCCTTAAACCACACGATTATACTCCTGATATCATGGATATGATTGTTTATAAGTTTGGTAATAATCGGCGACTAAACAATTTTTGTTATCAAATTTGATGGCAATCCACACCCCATCTCTCAAACAAACAGCACCACTATGGCGTCTTTAAATCACACGATTAGATTCGTCGTACCTGGGATAAGAACGTGCAATTTGGTGGAAATTGGCGCAAAAAAATTGAGCATCAATGTTGGTGCCCCTGTCCCTTTCAATGCAAACCTGACTCGAGTGAGGCCACATTTGACAGATATAAGCAACACCATTAGACTCCTCATACCATGGGGATGATTGTGTATCAGTGTGGTGGCAATCGGCGACTAAACCAATTATTATCAAATTTAGTGCCCACCCCTCCCAATCTCTCAACCAAAAGACAACAATTTGGCGTTGTTAAAGCGTACAGTTTGATTCCTTGTATAATGAAGAAGAATATATATCAATTTGGTGGTGATCGGCGCTAAAATTAGTTTTTCAATTTTGGTGGCCCTCTCCCCTTCCGTGAATCCCTGACTCGAACGACGCCACTTTTAAACCACACCGTTGTTTTTTTCATATCATGGGTTTGGCGTTGTTAAATCGCACAATTAGATTCCTTATATCATGAAGAAGAATATAAATTTGGTGGAGATCGGCGCTAAAATTAGTTTTTCAAATTTTGGTACCCCTCTCCCCTTCCGTGCATCCCTGACTCGAACGACACCACTTTTAAACCACACCGTTGGTTTTTTCATATCATGGGGATGATTATATATAAGTTTGGTGGAAATCGGTGACAGAAAACAAATCTGCCCCTCCCCCTTCCGGACACCCCTGACGCAAACGGCGCGACTTTTGCCATATTTAAACCACACCATTAAATTCCTCATATCATGGGGATCATTATATATAAGTTTGGTGACCATCGGCGACAATTTTTTTCTTCTGCTCCTCCCCCTTTTCTGCCCCTGACAACAACGGCGTCACTTTAGAAAATTCTAACCCCGACCATCATCTTTCTCGTAAACAGCTACTCCTAGTAGACCCCTTTGGCATCATCTAGATGGTCCCCTGTGAATTTCTATAGAACACAGACAGACAGACCGACAGACAGACAGACAGATATTCGCAAATATAGATATAGATCATGTGTCAGGGCGTAATTATTAGCAATCAATATATTTTGTATTGCGTATATAGGTGAATACTATTTTAAGAGGCAGAACAAGATACAGGTACTTTGTATAGTTTCACTTCACGTATGTACACAGTATCTTGTTTGGCCACTTGCAATTTTGGAACAAACGAGAAATTGTAAATGTAACGAGAATTGTTGATTGTATATTTAAAGGTACGGGAGGCCTTGGCAGTGGGTATGCTGTGAAAATATTTCAAAAACCGCCACAAACAGAAAGAATATTAAAAAGTAGACAGACTTTGTCCGTATACAAATAAGAAATATCGCATCAACAGTATGTTATTGTCATATGTTTGACCATTGTTATGTAAACAAAAGCATAAAAAGTTATTTTCCTGGTGTTTGTTTATATTATGATGGTAAACATAAAGAGCGCTCTTTGTTGCTGAATTCCTGATATGGAACTAATAAAGAGCGTTTATATCATTTATGTGTGATTAGCCAGTAACACTGTGCTGTCTTCTGTAACACAATCAGGTTCTTGCTTAGGTAAAATATAGTAGGTCTTTATGATAGCATGCTGTTTATGCGATGGTCATGGTATATATGAACGATACTGTATGCGTTTTAATGTTTTTCTGTTTACAGTGATTGAAATGAATATTTTCGACAATTAAGGCCTCCCGTGCCTTTAAGCCCCCCTTATTGTCTCTATTATACATTTAACAATAATATTTACAAAGAAGTTTTTATATTCAGAATAAATGTCAATTGTATATCTTAAAACACAATAAAAATTCTATATTAATTTAAAATTAAATGTTTTTCTTAATTAAGAATTGTTTTCTAATTATCTTTCCTAATTGGGGAAAATATTCCTACTTAAGAAAACCTGTTTTCCTTACTTAGATTTATTTTCCTGCTTGAGAAAATCTCATTCTAGAAAACATTGGCATCACTTAAGATAAAATATCTTGACGATATTTCTTACTATAGAAAATATTATTTCTTGTCCTAGAATAATTTTGTAGCTTTCTTAAATTTCTAGCTATTCTCCCAAGATAATCGCAGTATCTTAAACTTATCTTATTTTAAGAAAAATAAACTTATGCGAGAAAAACAATCTTTCCTACATTAAGAAAAAAAATCTATACTAAGATTGTTTTACTAGGATTTTCTTACTAAGATTACTGTGTTTTCTTAAAGAAATTTTCTCAGAAAAGAAATTTTCCCACCCTTTCATTTCTTGACCTAGAAAATATGCTGTGCTTATTTTTCTAGCTATTCTCCCAAGATAATTTCTCATTTCAAGTGTTTTTTTTCCCTGAATTGAGAAAATATTTTTGGCAGTGTAATGGTGACAGTTTCCCCTCGAGTGACATTCGTTGAATGTTATTCCTGATTAGGGATATTAAATTATCCTGACCGGCGCATCGAACTTATAAATATGTACATCAAAGTCGCCGTGACATATGCATGTCAAGGATGTTTTTAGTAGAGAGACGCAGCTATAATTAACTGTTGGATCCGCCATTGTATGTGTGCAGGACAAGAGCCTTGGCTTTCCGAAAGGATACTTGCTCCAATTGTGCCGTATATGTAAATGTATTACAGAAGCGGAAAACGTTGTAATTAAAGCTAGTCATGGTGTTTATAGGCAACATTTCGTATACTACATGTATATTGATTGTATAAGTGTTATATCGATAGCTTGTTTTTGTTTTCTTTGTGTTTGTCATATACTATATGTATTGTGATACTGCACTAAATATGTCTATGTATGTATACGAATGAAGATGTAAGCTTCCAACTGGATAAACAGTTTATCATTATATTGCACTTTGAGCAAGAGTTTTCTCACATTCACATGCAGTTACCCCAGTCGAGTATTCATACCAATTTAGCCCTTTCGTTACGAAATGGATTCTCACATTCAGGTATGAATCTATATATTTCTACATATACATGGTCTACTATTCGTCTGGAGCGGTGTTAACTGTGTGCATGGAAGCTAAGCAGACGACAGACATATGGTCAGATAATGCACGCGCCAAAGGATGGCTATATTAATTGGGGGCAAAAATTACGATAATAAGCTCCAACAGACCATAATTATCTTTTGATCTTGAAATTGTTGCAGGAAACAAGTATTTATTAAGGCAAGGGATCATTATAAAAACCGACAGCAAACTCATCAGCTTTTAGTCATCCGAGGAATCCCAGTTCCGCGCTGCCATACAGCATTTTCTATCATGATATGCGCTGGTGAAAAAAACGATATACTGAGGCAGAATACTGTAGTCCCAATATCGCATGCAGAGGCTAATGAAAGGAAAGTGAAAGCGAAATGTATTTTATATTAGAACCAGTCATGAATTGGAGCTTAGAAGATGAGACATCGGATTTCGCCATGCGGTAATGTTAACGAATAATGATCACTTGATAATTTTCGGAACAACATTTGACAGAAAATCTTAAAAACCTCCAGGAAGCGCTATCAGTTATGTATGATTGTCTGTTCGACACTGGTTTCTTCGTTAGAAACTAACTTGTGATATCCGCAGCCAATAAAGCACCCAGAATGACGTCCTCTGATCCCCGGAAGCTTTATTTAATGGTTTTCACCAGTGAGTTCGCGCTTAAAATGGCCACTAATGCTCTTCATTGGATCAGCGTGTTGCGTCTAATGGTGACAGTTTCCACTCGAGTGACATTCGTTGAATGTTATTCCTGATTACGGATATGAAATTATCCGGACCGGCGCGTCGAAATTATAAATATGTACATCAAAGTCGCCGTGACATATGCATGTCAAGGATGTTTTTAGTAGAGAGACGCAGCTATAATTAACTGTTGGATCCGCCATTGTATCTGTGCGGGACAAGAGCCTTGGCTTTCCGAAAGGATACTTGCTCCAATTGTGCCGTATATATAAGTGTATTACAGAAGCGGAAAACGTTGAAATTAAAGCTAGTCATGGTGTTTATAGGCAACATTTCGTATACTACATGTATATTGATTGTATAAGTGTAATATCGATAGCTTGTTTTTGTTTTCTTTGTGTTTGTCATATACTATATGTATTGTGATACTGCACTAAATATGTCTATGTATGTATACTAATGAAGATGTAAGCTTCCAACTGGATAAACAGTTTATCATTATATTGCACTTTGAGCAAGAGTTTTCTCACGTTCACATGCAGTTACCCCAGTCGAGTATTCATACCAATTTAGCCCTTTCGTTACTAAATGGATTCTCACATTCAGGTATGAATCTATATATTTCTACATATACATGGTCTACTATTCGTCTGGAGCGGTGTTAACTGTGTACATGGAAGCTAAGCAGACGACAGACATACGGTCAGATAATGCACGCGCCAAAGGATGGCTATATTAATTGGGGCAAAAATTACGATAATAAGCTCCAACATACCATAATTATCTTTTGATCTTGAAATTGTTGCAGGAAACAAGTATTTATTAAGGCAAGGGATCATTATAAAAATCGACAGCAAACTCATCAGCTTTTAGTCGTCCGAGGAATCCCAGTTCCGCGCTGCCATACAACATTTTCTATCATGATATGCGCTGGTGAACTAAAAACGATATACTGAGGAAGAATACTGTAGTATCAATATCGCATGCAGAGGGTAATGCAAGGAAAGTGACAGCGAGAAATGTATTTTATATTAGAACCAGTCATGAATTGGAGCTTAGAAGATGAGACATCGGATCTTGCCCTGCAGTAATGTAAACGAATAATGATCACTTGATAATTTTTGGAACAACATTTGACAGAAAATCGTATTAACCTCCCGGAAGCGCTATCATTTTTGTAGGATTGTCTGTTCGACACTGGTTTCTTCGTTAGAAACTAACTTGTGATATCCGCAGCCAATAAAGCACCCAGAATGACGTCCTCTGACCCCCGGAAGCTTTATTTAATGGTTTTCACCAGTGAGTTCGCGCTTAAGATGGCCACTAATGCTCTTCGTTGGATCAGCGTGTTGCGTCTAATGGTGACAGTTTCCCCTCGAGTGACATTCGTTGAATGTTATTCCTGATTAGGGATATGAAATTATCCGGACCGGCGCGTCGAACTTATGATTTAAACATATTTTATTATCCCTCAATCAATAAACAAAATACAAATAAAGAAAATACAGTTGGTGAATAAGGATGAGAGGCGAAACTTATAAATAATTATGTACATCAAAGTCGCCGTGACATATGCATGTCAATGATGTTTTTAGTAGAGAAACGCACTATAATTAACTGTTGAATTCCGCCATTGTATGTGTGCGGGACAAGAGCCTTGGCTTTCAGAAAGGATACTTGCTCCAATTGTGTCGTATGTAAGTGTATTACAGAAGTGGAAAACGTGGTAATTAAAGCTAGTCATGGTGTTTACAGGCAACATTTCGTATACTATATCGATTGTATAAGTGTTATATTTGTAGCTAGTTTTTGTTTTCTTTGTTTGTCATATGCTATATGTATTGTGATAATGCATTAAATCTGTCTATGCATGTATACTAATGAAGATGTGAGCTTCCAACTGGATAAACAGTTTATGGAGTTTATTATATTGTACTTTGAGCAAGATTTATCTGACATTCCCATGCACGTACACCAGTCGAGTATTCATACCAATTTAGCCCTTTCATTACTAAATGGATTCTCCATTCAGTTATAATCGTATATTTCTGCATTTATATGGTCTAATATTCGTCTGGAGCGGTGTTAACGGTGCACAGGATAGCTAAACAGACGACAATCATATGATCAGATACTGCACGCGCCAAAGGATTGCTATATTAATTGGGGGCAAACATTACGATAATAAGCTCCAACAGACTATAATTATCTTTTGATGTTGAAATTGTTTAAGGAAACAAGTATTTATTAAGGCAATGGATCATTATAAAAACCGACAGCAAAATCATCATCTTTTAGTCGTCCGAGGAATCCCTATTCCGCTCTGCCATATATACAGCATTTGCTATCATGATATGCGCTTGTTAAAAAAACGATATACTGAGGCAGAATACTCTAGTCCCAATATCGCATGCAGAGGGCAATGCAAGGAAAGTGACATCGAGAAATGTCTTTTATATTAGAACCAGTCATGAATTGGAGCTTAGAATGATGAGACATCGGATCTCCCCTGCAGTAATGTAAACGAATAATGATCACTTGATAATTTTCGGAACAACATTTGACAGAAAATCTTAAAAACCTCCAGGAAGCGCTATCATTTATGTAGGATTGTCTGTTCGACACTGGTTTCTTCGTTAGAAACTAACTTGTGATATCCGCAGCCAATAAAGCACCCAGAATGACGTCCTCTGATCCCCGGAAGCTTTATTTAATGGTTTTCACCAGTGAGTTCGCGCTTAAGATGGCCACTAATGCTCTTCATTGGATCAGCGTGTTGCGTCTAATGGTGACAGTTTCCCCTCGAGTGACATTCGTTGAATGTTATTCCTGATTACGGATATGAAATTATCCTGACCGGCGCATCGAACTTAGAAATATGTACATCAAAGTCGCCGTGACATATGCTTGTCAAGGATGTTTTTAGTAGTGAAACGCGGCTATAATTACCTGTTGAATGACGCCATTGTATGTGTGCGGGACAAGAGCCTTGTCTTTCAGAAATGATACTTGCTCCAATTGAGAATCAATTGCGCATCTGTCGACCGTCAACCTATTCTGGAAGGAATAATATAAAGTTATTATACAATGTTGTTTGCAGTATGTGTTTTTCTTGTACGAGTCCAATGTGACTTTTCACCACAACCTGGACGAGTACAAGAACAAAATTCTGTACACAAAATTGTATAATGGCATTTTATTATCCATCTGTATGTTTACCCAAATTTTGTGAATAAAACTTTAGTGGTTACTTTTGGTATTCGTCAGCTCTTAATTTTCTATAACAGCCTGTATTTGATAATCAGAAAGCATGATTTGGAACAGTTAACACGGAAATGAAAAAAAACCTTAATGCGGAAGTGAAACGTCTGCTAAATCCACCAGTGTTGCGCGCGCATCACAATTTCGCCGATTCATTTCGCAACAGTTAATTCGTGACGTCACAGAGTCCCGATAAAAAAAAGTCATATTGCACACTTGGGAGTCCAATATGACATTCGGGAGTCCAATATGACTTTTCCCTGGATTATCACGTGGCCGATTATTCCCAATCAGAAATAGTGTTAGTTAAGGGATGGATAATAATACCTATTATTGACTTTTTATTATTTATTATTATTATTTTCACATGCAACAATACATGTCATTGGTATTCATAATAGCTCAGGTCCATTTGGTATATAAGACCAACTTGTCCCGTTACCTAAATTCAATTTAAAATAAGGTAAAATATATATTATTAAGTGGGAACAATTATAGGTCTAGTTTGTCATAAATTTAAAGATATTGATTTTCTAGGTGCAATGTATAAGTTTAGCGAGGCCATGTATGCTAATCTGCAACCTCTTTTCTAGGCCATAGGTCTGCTCTGTTGAATTTGTTTGACTGATTGGTTGTTTATTTATTATATTTCAAAGACGAGACATGGACAAAATGGATCGTCTTTCTATCGCTTCTAGATGTACATGGTAAAATGTGATTTATGATTCAGCACACGTTAAATTTAGTTCCACTATTTGGAACTATAAAAAATGTTACCTATATATGTCTCATGAATTCTCATCCTTTGAATTTCGACATCACATAATACCTAAGAAAAGCTATCCAGTTTATACCATGATTTAAGTTTAGTGACGTGACGATGGACCAACACGACGCCATTCCTCGCTATCCAACTCAAAAACATTGGGTCAATTACCGTCGTGGGCATTTGGCTAACGTGACGTTATACGTTCCGTGTATAGCTACCTCTCACCAGTCACTCAACAACTCACATATCATATGTACGTCATGGAAGTCAGTACTTAAATGGCTCTACTTTCCATACAATTCCCAGCGGCTATTAAATTGTATCACCGAGAAAAGGAAACCAATTATTGAGTAATTAGACTTAGGTTCCCAATGCGTTTGAACAGCTTCCGAGCAAAAATCGATGATTTCTGCCATAAATTCCAATCATACAATGACAAAACTAATGACACTGTGACGATATGAACCTAAATGTACATATTAGTTCCTCCAGGGCGACTTCAGCATACCAGTTAAATATTTCTGGTTATGAGTCAGTAATAAGGGCATTCGGTAAATTGGCGTCAATTCCCTCTTCGCCAATTAACATTACCAGAGCTATACCGTAGCACAAGATTCAAGATTCAAGATTTTATTCGATAACGAAAGCTCCATGTCGGAACATCAAATTTGTAAATAGTAGAAGAGAAGAAAATATAACAATAAATAATAAATAATATAACTATAATAATAACGAGCACCTGTTTGTTGTATATGGGGAGTAACTCTAATAATGCCTAATGTATTTCCAATGGCTATGTGCTGATTACGTTAGTACAGTATGAAATTCTAAATGAGTAGATTCCTTCAAATTAGTTAATTGCATCATTGAATAAAGTTAGTTTTACACTAGGGTTATATTATGGTATTACCCTTACATGGAGCTAGGTACTTGAAGTTAATATCAGATTTTGAATATACTGTGCAATTTATTAAAGATGTAATCTTGATTTCAGAGCTCCAGTTACAACAACATTTAAATATATGTTTAAAATATAAATAACAAATTGCACATCCTATTCTAAAACATGTTAATTTATGACAAAAGGAGAATTTAGATGAAAATAAAATAGGTTTTGTCAAATTTGGACTGAAACCCTGACCGCATATTTAAGTATTAACCTGTATAAAAATAATTAAATCCTAGTATCCAACGGAATAGTAGTGGTGAGCCTTAAGTTGTACGATTGGTGTAAATGTAAATGAGAAGATTATATGCAGTGACTGTGAGCAGTAGTAGAGGCATTACTAGGGTTATTCCCATGGGCATAGCACATACACATGTGTAATATGATATAATGCGAACAACCACAATTTGTTTGATAAATTCCAGTCTGCATACAGAAGTAACCACTCAAGAGAGATGGCACTCATAAAGTAAAACATGGCATTGACCTTTCTATTGACCACTGGAAGTGCGTACTATTACTGATGCTAGATTTAAACGCGGCATTTGACACTTATGACCACAACATTATGTTACATCGTTTGCGACCCAATATTGGAGTTCGCGACATCGCACTCAGTTGGTTTGAGTCTTATCGCTCAAATATGAAGCAAAAGGTGGTGATAGGAGACAATTGCTCGGACGAAATATGTCTATATGTTGGAGTTCCTCAAGGGTATATCCTGGGAACCCTATTATTTCTTATCTACACCCTCCCACTTGGACGTATTTTGGATAATAATGCTGTCAGTTACCATCTTTATGCAGATGACGCTCAAATATATGTTGAATTCAATCGGAAGGAAGTCGGCGGATACGATGAAGCCAAACGGCGTTTAGAAACATGTTTCTGTGATGTCAAGAACTGGATACTTGATAATAAATTAAAGCTGAATGATGATAAATCCGAATTTCTGGTCATAGCCTCCAAATAGCACATTAATGCGCTCTCGGGAGAAGTGAATGGTTGTGTTGATTCCAGCTTCGACATACACTTTGGTGATAGCATCATTTCTTCATCAAAGCAAATTCGAAACATAGGTGCAAATTTTGATTCCAAGATGACAATGGACACAATGGTGTCTAACATTCTAAATATATGTTATTTCCACTTGCGATGTTTAAGAAGAATCAGATCACATCTTACAAAAGAAGCAATGAAACATGCTGTGCTTTCGCTGATTGTATCACGTATTTACAGTCTTAACTCCCTACTGACTACAATCATACATGCGAATGTGGATAAGATCGACAGTTTGATAAACAATTGTGCACGCTTAATGAATAACAAAAGTAAATATGATCAAATAACCCAGTTTCTAATTCAAGAACACATCATGGCATTCAGATTTAGGATTCAGTTTAAATGTATTGTAATTGATGTCAGTCTCTCAACAAGGAAACACCTGGTTATAACACGGACATGTTTCAGGTGAGATCGGGAGGAATAACTCGGTTCAATACCACCGGATTCCACCTGAATACCATCCGCGGCAAACCGAACAATAAGCATGGAAAGGTATGTTTCCAGGAAGTGTACATCGCGTTATGGAACAAACTGCCAATGAACATCAGGCGCTGTCACTCTGTTGAAAGTTTTAAAAAGTTGCTGAAATCATATCTGTTTCGTCAATGTTGTCAGTTGCCGAATTGACATCATTCGCACTTATTGTTCCATTCACTAATGTCTCATAGATTCTAGATGCGTGATTTATTACTTGTTAGCTGTGTACATAGCTGTTTTATGTAGTATTTTAGTTCCCCTTGGCCTCTTTTAAACTGACATATCTTTTAGTATCCATATTGTGTTATCTCTTTGTTTTAAACTGTATTTCTATTGTAAAGCGCATTGAAACTAATTTACTGTCTAATGCGTTTTTAAATGTATATATCATCATAATCATAATGGTGACCCATTTGCTAAGGAATTCAAGTCGCAACGTCTTCGTTTGATGCATATATAACACGTCATAAGTATAGTATCGTCCGTATAGGCTATATCCAAATATATCGCTTTAAACTATACATTCTGAGCGTGTTTGCGGTGAGTTCTAGTATTTCTAGTAGTTACGGTTCCAACATTGAAACATTAAATCAAGCAAAATGAATAGCAAACTGAATAATGACATTGATTACTTTATTAAATATCATCATTTAGCCTACAATGTCAACCAAGCTCATCGAGATGTGAATCAAACGAAAAGATGCGAAAAGACCAGTATATATATACGCCAGTCGCCAGCATGGTTTTGGCCAGATTGCATATTAAAGTAATATTATTCTGAAAATGTTCAGTAATTTCTTCCAATATACGAATATTATATAAATTAAATGTCCAACTTGCCCAAATAATCTTGTGTTTGATCGCTAATTTTGTTTTTATAACGAAAAAAAACAAATACCGAAGAATGCGGTCACATGATTTAACACGTGACAATGATGTAAATATCGGAACTCCCATTACTATCAAAACAAAGCGACATTCATATTGGATAACTATAACCAATTTGTCACTGACATACAGTATGTTGTTTGCCAGCTTATCTATGTCTTTGTGCATATATTATGGACCTCTTTGTGTCAATTGCGCATAACAACATAGCATTATAAAAGCCTGCGCTTACGTCGATATGAACATGAGCCGTGGTTCGTTTGAACATCCAATTATATATAACACTTTTCGAAGGAGGGATGACATATATAAATTCATGCATACGAACTTTCGATATGCAATGAACAGTAAAACATGGAAAGTGTAGTAAACCTACACCTAAAGACACATGCTGTACTTATTTCATTGACTAAAACAGTCCAGCTAGTATCCAATCAATATCCCCATTGGAAGAATGTAGCACTGAACAAAGATTGTCGAAAAATCCAACCACATCCAATGTATCACTGTAATACAGCGGTTTGACCAAATGTAAATACGTATTATGTATTACTTTATATATTCGGGACGCATTATTGGGAACACAGTACGACAATGATTGCGACATTAGTAGTCGATATGTGTAATTCGTGTATACCAATGGCGCCTGACTATATGTATTTCATATTTATGACTATAACTTATTATTTCATGATAATTCGTTATTGCATTTGGATCACTTCAGTGGAGTGTTTCACATTATTTTAAATAATGGTCATTGATTCAATCAGTGTGTATATACATACAATCGACGTCGCTTCTGACCCATACACAACACGTATATCTTTACCCGCCACGCATGGAATTGTGGGCAATATTTTCAGAAAATACACCCGCGTTGCGCCGTACTATAGTCATATGCATGCAATCGATTACACGTACACGACATGACCAACACAGCTCATGGCTTTCCATTCCAGTAAATGTAACTTGTTACGTGTAGAGAGAAAACAAACCGCAGTATTTAGGCATTACCATCCAAAGTTACCTGAAATGGGATGAACACGTAAAACACACCGCATCCAAAGGCAACAAAATCCTAGGTTTCCTAAAACGTAACTTAAAAATCCCAAACCGCACCATCAAAGAACGAGCATACTCAGCACTTGTAAGACCTATAATGGAATACTCAATCACCATCTGGGACCCACGCAACGAAGACCAAATCAGCCTGTTAGAATCGGTCCAAAGAAGAGCAGGCATATATATATTATTCAATTGCTACCATTACACCAGCTCGGTAACCAACATGCTCAGTGAAATACAATTGCAAAAACTCGAAGAACGCCGAACTCAAGCCAGACTAACTGTATTCTCCAAAATAATAAGCAAGGAACTTTTAACATACCCAAATAAAATCCTAATCCCTAAAACCACTACTACAAGATACAATGATGAACAGAAGCTAACATTCCACACAATATCTTCCAACATAGATGCCCACTACTATTCTTTCTTCACCAGAACCATAGCAGAATTTAACCTATTACCAAAAGCATTAACCTTACTATCCGACCCTAAAATCTTCAAATCTAAACTGACTACAGACATCCAATCACTGATCGCGAGGCGCAAGCGACACAAACTTCTCTAAACCACCAACGATTGTAAATATTTTAACTGATTTTATCCTATATAGCAAAACAAAACTCAGCAAAAATAAGACACAAATCCTCAGCCCAGTGATGGCTCTCAAATTTAAATCAATGTGACTCACTAACATCCCTAACATCTTATTAACACCAAAAGAGTCATCTGTTTAGATCAACCATTTCCTCCAGGCGGCTTATTATAGTCAGCCATTGACTGAACGCCGTAGTCTGAAGAAAAAGAGGGAGAAGAAGAAATCGTGTAGAGACTTGATTAACTCCAGAGAAAAATGAGACCTTTCAAAAGAGACAACCAAGAGATTGGTTCAGAGAGACAGCTCGCGACAGAGCGACAGCGCGCGACAGAGCGCCTGGAGCGACAACATAATCAGAACTGATTACTTGGATACCATATGTGACCCGCCATATCAGATCCAGTCGGAAGTCGGGATTTTTTACCCTGTGCCAATGCATTCTCTTATATATGCGAGTCGACCATAGGTCGCCTCGCATATATGAGGGTATCACCCCCCTCCCCCTGAATCCTGAATACGAGTTAATTTTGGGGGGTGAATCCTGAATACGAGTTAATTTTGGGGGGTGAATCCTGAATACATGTTAAGAAATAATACATAGAAGTTACATAGACACATTATGATGCCGGTCGCGTTATGAGGCCGTTATGATACCATTAATGATACTTTATGATCAGGGACGTGGCTAGAGGGTTTCCGTTGGGGGTGTCCACCTTGGCAAATTCCAACTGCACCCCCCTCCTTGAGTCAGAATCAGACCGAACACAAGTTTTGCATAATTCCATTTGCACCCCCCCCCCCCCCCTTGCACCTCAGTGTTTAGGCCTAATATCCTATATCTTCATAAACCATGGTTCTATATTCCCGGTATGAGAAAATTCAGATATTTTAACCTGAAACATTGCATAAATCCTAACATCTAGTGGTCTAACTCCATACAAATGCACACGGCTACGGGCAAGAGACCATGACACATGTGCACCGAGCTGAATTTTGAAATTTGAACAAGAAAATCGCAAATCCTAGCATCCAGACTGGCCTCAAAGCTTTCCTATAGTGTTGGAAATTTCAAACCTCATACTCCCCCTCAGGTTGGAAAATTCTCCAACTGATGACCACAAGTTTGACCAAATGTAGTAAAATATTGTTAAACTTATTAGCATTTTTGTATTGGCCACAGGGGAGAGTCAATGACACACCGGGCCGACCATGGTTCGGCCCGGTGTGCGAAAATTTTGTAATCTGAACAAGAAAATCGCAAAATCTTAGCAACTAGACTGGCGTCAAGCATTTTTAGCATGTTTATGATGGCATGGTGGTCGAATATGCCCAAGAAGCTATTCTACCCACCCATTCATACAGATAACTAGCACAAAATATTACTTTGCGCCATCAAAACCTGCGTCCAAGATGTTTTGCTTGAACCCGAATACCAGTTAATTCGGGGGTATGAATCCCGCGTACGGCTTCAAAACACCCTGAATCCCGCGTACCGAAAAGGGGGGGGTGATACCCTCATATATAAGAGAATGCATTGGCTTAACAATTTTTTAAATAAATGTTTCTTACAATTTTTAGGACATAAAATAAAAAAAACATCCATTACCCTGCAGGGAGCCCCACACATATATAGAAGCACATAGAAGAGTGTCGTCTGCTCATGTTTGTCTGGGGCTCTGTATGGGTGAAATTATAAAATTGTTAAAGAATACAAGAACAAATTATTAAAATTGTAAAAAATTATTAGGCCAATGCATTCTCTTATATATGCGAGGCGACCTATGGTCGACTCGCATATATAAGAGAATGCATTGGCACAGGGTAAAAAATCCCGACTTCCGACTGGATTTGATATGGCGGGTCACATATTTGCTTTCTATAACCATTTGCAGCGATACCGGGATGCTTTTTTGTGCCCAAACTGGTGCGTGTCATGTTGTATCGCGAGATTGACAAGGATAGTGCTTGAGAATGTGAACACCAGTTTGAAATGTATCAAACATTTTGCATTGGTTATTTTAGTTTTGGCAGCCATTTGCAGGACTATTTTTTATCGTGTCAAGACCCAAAATAAACATAAAACAACGTAAATATTATTCAACCACGTTTACAATATGGCAGACATAAACGCTCAATACTGATTCATCTTTTCAGACAGTATGTTGTTTTACGGTGATTGTTCCTCCAAAATAATCTGCAAAATGGCTGCCAAAAAACTAATATGCAAGGAAAATTGTTTGATTTATTTTCTCGCTGACAGTAATGATTTTAGATAGTAGAATGGGCGCATACTCTAATAGAGTTCATAAGCTAGATAATGCAGTGTGCTATTGCACATGTCCTGTCGAACTGTGTATCGACCTACATCAAAAATGTTTGTATTTGTTTAAACCACTTTAAAAAATAAATATAACATTCCTGTCATACATGTATATTGAGGGTGAATATAGAATAGAGGTTATATAGAATAATGATTTTCACCTTCAAATTTATAGTTTGAAATTGAAATATTTGAAATTGCACGAATACTGACTTTCTGAAGTGGTACGTAGTATTACGTCCCCTATTAACTAGTACTCGGGAGTCATACATCAAATTTAAACGGGAACTCGTGATATACGTTAACCCTTTACCCAACAGAAGGGCCCTGTGCCAATGCATTCTCTTATATATGCGAGGCGACCTATGGTCGACTCGCATATATAAGAGAATGCATTAGCACAGGGCATAACTGTAACTATCACAATGTGGTCAATGAGCCGGTTCCAATGATATCCATATTTGTATGGTTCTATTGAGACAGACCGAAGATATTTTAGGCTGTTGAAGCTTTATTTGGCCGGTTTTTGCCGGTTTGTTGGGTAAAGGGTTAAAATAATCAGAATACCGCGAACCAGAACAATGGGGATAACACCATCGTTTGGTTAAAGCTTTGTAATGCGATCGCTAAACATGACCTACCGAGTAGCATATGATGCCAACGAAATATCCGCGGAAACATATGAAACTTGTGCTGTATTCTGACTGCTTGCCAGACTGTTCGGATTAGAAGGGAATGGGGCCGGCTGATTATTGATCTCAGTTGGAGGTAAGTATCAGTTGTGGCTGACAGTCAGACGAGATATCTATCATGATGGATTAATATTCTTATCCGGAGATCCACCGCCTTGTAATTACCATATATACACCAATGAATTAGGGAGACGGCCCCATGCGAATCGGGCGTATATGTGAAGTCCATCTTTAGTGTCAGTGTGCAGTGTTATGGGCTTGGCCTCTTAGTTGCTGGCTCAAGCTCAGTGAAAGCACCAAGAAATTTAAGAACATCACTCAAAACTGGCTTATTAAACACATATGTAAAACTCTATGAACATTCACAGCTTTGTAAGAGATATTACACTCACATATACTCAATGAAATTAAATAAAAATAATAGTGTCACATTTAACACATGCTACAATGCGCCAAATTATAAAATCCTCTGATGGTAGACTGTTGGGATTGCAGGGAATGGGGCCCGCTGATTATTGATCACAGTTGGAGGTAAATAACAGTCTTGGTCTACAGACAGACTAGCAGTTCACACTGAGCCGAAACATATATTGGCCAGTTCTATATTGTTTTGGCCAAATTAAATCCTCAGTTTCTGGTCTCACAATTAACGATATTTTTGTTTTATTTAATATCTAACATGCAATATGATTAAGTCCATATCTTCAAATAACGTGTATATACTTCTTTAATCGCATACGTATTACCTGTCAATATACCACTACAACCATCTACCATTCAGCCTTGTGACATACAATGGTTTCATTAGTGTTGATCCTCATTACTGTTTCATTACACTGTTTGACTGTGCAATTCCATGATTGTTTGTTTTATCCATTAAGCTATACCATGCACCTAATCAGTTAGCAGATTATCATACTATCAATTTTATTCTCATGGCGGTCCCGTTACAAAATCAATTTGGGTTTTTTGAATTATATTTCCGATTTTGGGGTAAAACGAATTTGGCCAAAAGTTTGATCAATTGACATTTTTTGGGGGCTATTTTCGAAAAATAAAATAACTAGCCATTGGCCACTGACAGAGTGAACCATACAGACGAGATAACAATCTTTAGTATTTTACCCGGAGATCCACAACCTTGTAATTACCATATTCACAAAGTGTCAGGGCGACGACCCACGCGAATCGGAAGTATAAGCGTTTTAGATGGTAGGCCATATCCCGACAGAAGATACATGCTGCCGAAACGATAACTGCAGACACCGATCTGAAGGGTTCTGTTTTAAGTCAGACATTGATGACGACAGCTAAGTCATTTTACAGTCATAAATTTCCGCACGGTATCTATTGATTCAACATTGTTACGTTAGATGCTTCAATAAGAACATATTTGGTCGAGAAATACGGATGTAGAACGGAACAGTGCACGCATGCCTTCATCGTGTGATTCATGAAGGTTAATATTAAATATCGGGAAGTCTAATATGGAAACCTAGTTCATGTTTTCGGCTTTGTACACATACCCCATCATCACAACTTCGCGTACATGTTTTCGACAACTAGTAATCAGCAACTTAAGCAACTAGACGTACAGAGGCTGACGAGTGTGGTGTCAAAATAACTATATTTTCAGATTGTGAACACACCTGAGCCAAAGTAATGTAAATTTATGCTGAAAACATAACGGCATTTCCGTTGCAATACAGTGGGATTTCCGATCGATGCTGTGTATGTGTTAACATGACATTTGAAGAGGGAACTTTTGCGAGAAAATAGTTTTCTGAAGTGATCAAATGCCGTTTTTATCTATATACAAAATAGTCGTTCGCTCAAATGGAGCACGCTTGCGATTGGCAAATGTGTATGCACCATATATACATTTACGTTTATTGTTATTGATAATCCGTCTATTGAGTAAGAAAACAAGTTTTATGTTGTTATTCTTGTTATTCTGCAATATTTTGATCTAAAAATAGAATTGTCTCGCTTCGTGGACAGCAACTTCCGATCAGTTGTTTGTACGGTCTATACACTATAAAGCCATTCATATCCATAACCAGCGAAGTCGGAAAAAAAATCATGGACCACTCAGCGGCTTGATTAGTGCAGAGTGCAACCGTCCAACTGAGCGACCCGCAGACGATATATGACCTAACTCGACTTTCTAGATGTACGCTCTTTATCCTATTTGTGTAGTCACTGTTGCCCGTGCCGTAAACGGAATAACGGGCAGAAGTCCACTATGGGCTTATTTCGGAATCAAATAGTCCGGGAGCTGTATAGTACTGCCGCACCCCCGGAACTTTTCCGAAATAGGTCGATACATACTTGGAACTACCATTATACGGGCATTATATCACAGAACTACCATTATACGGGCATTATATCACAGAACTACCATTATACGGGCATTATATCACAGAAATAACTACCATTATACGGGCATTATATCACATAAAGAACTACCATTATACGGGCATTATATCACAGAAAGCATGAACTACCATTATACGGGCATTATATCACAGAAAGAACTACCAGTATACGGGCATTATATCACAGAAAGCAGGAACTACCATTATACGGGCATTATATCACAGAAAGCAGGAACTACCATTATACGGGCATTATATCACAGAAAGCAGGAACTACCATTATACGGGCATTATATCACAGAAAGCAGGAACTACCATTATATGGGCATTATATCACAGAAAGCCGCATTGCAGTCATACACAATACAACGTTGAACAACAGTTGGTGTTCCAAAGAAACAAACAGCAGCCATATTCACGACAAGAAACAGAAACGAGTGTCCCGTGTCTATTCCTGATACGGTTGAACATTTTCAGAGCATATGACGCCGGTATATCAATAATTCGTGTATTTCCCAACCTAGCTTATACCTCCATCCAGATTGCGTAAACTACCTTTGGAAGCTCGAATGAGCCATGTCCGTTTAAGCAATGCCTACACGAAGACGAATGACCGTTTAGACACCAGACAAGGTGGCGTCCATCATGACAGCCGTTTTTTAAGTCGAGGTACTAAGTCAGTTTGATGCAAATTATAGCGAGACAATCTGGTCAAATGTATACAATGAATATTTCTGAAAGCTACGACATAATGCCACCTTTTTATGGCAAACTAATTGGATCTTCTCATCAAAAAATGGCCAACGGATGTGGAAAACATGACGTTTTCACTGACTAGTCCGGGAGCTAAAGGGGGTACCCTTGCACCCCTGGGACTTAACTTTACCACACTTACTTCGATTTTTAAGCAATGTTAACAAGAACAAAGTGGCCGTGTAGGCTACAGACAAGATGGCGGTCATAGTTCAACAGGAAATGAACAGAACTGTGTAATGTAATTGAGGCATATCATTATCTATGAATATTTCAACTCATTGGAACCAAAATGTTACTTTGGCTAACAATGGCTGCCAAAATGGCCGCCAAAATATGGAAAAATGTGGAAAAATGGTAGATGTTGACCCAGCGTACCCTATAGCAAATTTGGTTGCCATTTTGAAAGCCATCTTGAACAATTTGGTCTATAAAACCGTAGTGCGACACATTTAGGATAGACCAAAACAATAAACACCTTTCATACCAAAGATAGTTACATTTTACTTGAAAAAATGGTCCAAACCTGAAAAGTTATTTTTTGCCCATATTTATGTCAAGTTTGTGAGAGAGAAATCCAATAGTTCTGGTGCTGTCAGTGGTGACAATAGTAACAATTGACCATGGTGCATCAGACATGTTAGTTTTCAATTTATAGTAGGCATAATAGCCAATTGTTAACATAAATCACAACTTGTGAGCGATTGCAGGGCACGCTGGGGCAATAACTACCGTTTTCCAAATTTTGGCGGCCACTTTCGCAGCCATTTTGAGCAAAGGTAACAGCTTTGGTTCCAACGAGTTGGAATATTCATAGGTAATGATAAGCCTCACTTACATTACACAATTCTGTTCATTTCCTGTTGAAATATGACTAGAATCCCAATTGTCATTTTTTGTGAATTTTTATATCGCATTCTGTAAAATTTAATTTTTGAGGGATCGGAAGGGGCTAGGACCCCAATAATTGCATATTACATTGCTCCAATGATCAATTACTATATACAATACAACATAAAGTCACATTTCTAAACCAGTTCTAAACAGCATAACTGATCTAGAAGATATAAGTGAACAAACGTCATATTTTCAACTTCCAGCGGCCATTTTCGCGACATCTTGGATTGGGGGTTTCAATTTTTCTCTATAGAAGTGTCATTATGTCTTAGCTTCACGAAAATATATACATTTGTATACATTTTACAAGAGTTTCTTGCTGTAATTTGCATCAAACTGACATAGGGCCAAGTCTGAAAAACGGGGCCATGATAGCCGCCATCTTCTCTGGAGTCAATACGGCCACCTTTGTTTAATATTTAGGCCAGGCAAATATGGACATAGGTGTCGCCTGGAGAGGGAATTTATGAGACCTACATTTTTGGTTAGCGTAAATACTAAATTTTCGGAATCCGTATGTTGGATTTGTCAGATAGGCGGACTTTTTTCTCACCGCGTGGTTTCTTGAGGCACCCGATGAAAAAATCCGTCATTTTTAAAATAAAGCTGACATTTTTGACAGAGTATTTTCACACATTTTGAGAAGAAATATTCGTCCAATATTGATACCTGAGAGTGGGGCGATAACCAAAGTAGGGTAATACATGTAACCATTGAATCTAGGGATTGCAGTCATGACGTCATGTGACGTCAAATAATATTTTGGGCGTGACAAATATGACGATTCACGCAAAGCGTTGTCTTTCGTTTCTTTTAAATCATAAAGTAAGACGGATATGCCGCACTGTTTTATACCATGGGAAACTACTGCCAATTGGCTATATTTATATATATAATTTATCGCTTTAGGCCGCATTATTTTTTATCAGAGGCAGAAAAATCAACCCTCCCCCTAAAGTTAAGATGCGCCATTCTGTGGTATAAGGCACACATAACTCACGGTTATACGTCAATAGGCTTAATTAACACAACGGCCGTTGAAAGTCTGCTAAAGAATGTAATAATATATAAATTTATGTCGGCAATCTCGAACATTAAAGTAGAAACAATATATAATGTACCCCCTAACCCGAAAGTTTAATAAATTTTTGAATTTTTCCAAAAAAGTGATATCCAACGCATTTTTTTTTATTTGCGCGAATCGTCATATTCTTCTCACTCTAAACATTATTTGACGTCACATGACGTCATTACTGTCATTCCGAGATTCAATGATTACATGTATTACCTTAATATGTTTATCGCCGCATTCACTGGTATCAACATTGGATGAATATCTCTTCTCAAAATGTGTGAATATACTCTGTCAAATATGTCGGCTTTATTTAAAAAAAATTACCGCTTTTATCACCAGGTGCCTCAATAAAACCACGTGGTGCAAAAAAAAGTCCGCCTATCTGACAAAGCCAACATACTGATTCCTAAAGTTAAGCGTTCATGCTAACCAAAAATGTAGGTCTCATAAATTCCCTCTCCAGGCGATACCTATGTCCATATTTGCCTAGACTAATTGCTTAAAAGTTGAAGGACATAATAAGGAACAAAATGAGTGGGGTAAATTTAAGTATCGGGGGTGCAAGGGTACACCCTTTAGCTCCCGGACTACATATGTTCTAGATCAGTTTCTGCTATTTAGAACTGGTTGAGTATTATGAATTTATTTCGAATTTATCATGTTGACTGGTCATTGGAGCAATAAAACATGCAATTCTTGGTGTCACAGTCCCTTCTGATCATTCAAAAAAAAAAATAGTGTACATTAGGCAGTATATATAACATTTCACAAAATAATCACACTTGGGATTATAGTCAAATTTCAATAAGAAATGAGGAGAACTTCCATGCATTGTATTGTGCCGCAATCGCCTTGGCATCGCTTCGCACAATGAAACGTGTCAAAAATTTTAGGTCGGTTTAAATGCTAAAGCTTGGCCTATCTCATTTAATATCATATTTATGACAATACTGATGCCATACATACTTCCCCGCATACTTATAATATAAACTGACAATAATGGGCATAAAAGTTGCACAAAACAAACAAAATACCCCGACGCACAACACGAGGAATAGTAGTGTGTTTCTGGCGCTCGGCGGTATTTTTTTGAACGGTACATGCTACTTGTAGTTCGCAACCAGCGTACTCCCTCCGCCTGGGCTTTCGTATGAGGAAGTTAGATTTTTGATACATCGCTCTAGAGTGTGCGATAATATAGAGCAATGGCGCAATTCGTGTGGAGGGACATGCGAACATTACAGGAGTGTCAACCGTGAGGACTGCCGCATTCATTAATTAGCAATTTGCTTCGACTGAAACCCAACTAGGCGTGGATGTTAATATCTCAACAGATGCTCACACTCCCGATGTAACATGGATTGATCTCATTAGTTCGACCAGGAAGAATGACATGACGGCCGTGGGAAGACAAGTATAACCACCTTTATGTAGTATGCCACACGACGGTCTAAGTCATGACTATCGGGGCACCGGAGTATTGGACAGGGGATGGCACAAAGGTACCTCTTATAGTGGGAGCGAGCGCAAGTGTTGTTTCATTATTTTGCGGAATGGCAAACAATTATAGGTCTGGACTAGCTAGACGAGGTTGGGCAGGTTCTAAGCCGGCATGGGCGAAAATCGGAAGCAATTTTCGAACTTGATCTGAGTTGAGCGATATCTGAATGCGCCATTCTGAACGATACACGGACATTTCCATAAGAAATGAAAATTTGTTCAGACTAACTGACGCAAGCTAATTGAAGCAACGAACACCTCATGCCGGTCTATGCCTCCATAAATATGATGCATGTAGCTATCTATGAGCTAAACCGGATTGCTCTGTCCCAGAAACTGAAAATATAACAATAATGGTTGCTTCATATGAACTTACTCCTGAAAGATGCTCTAAATAGTTGTATGGTTACCAAACTTGAATAAACAGGATTTATGAAAAAAAGTGCCGTTTTTCTGGAAGTTGTGTCCCCCCCCCCCTTGGCCTCTGTTATCTGCGGCGCCCCTCCATGACTCTGTGGTAAAGAATGAGCTTGACTGATAACATGTGAGTGCGATGAGTGGCAGCCCATTGCAACACACTGCATGTTTTTGGAAAAGTCGTGGCCGAAACAGCAGAGAAAAATGGTTTAGACTTTGACAGATCCAAAATGTGATTCATTCGGCGTGGTCCAGCGTCCATCTGTCAGCAGGATTCAGCATTTGATGGTATTCTCAAACCAGTTTAGAATATTTCAGAACGCTCGCCTCTTTCCCTTCTCGATTCTAAGAAGTGGCAGAGAGCGCGATTGGAACGCGTTACGTTACCACACTACGACGTTACGAATTGAGCACCGCAGGCCACTGGATCCACAAATACATATGCCGAAGTACCTAATATTACTTTCGGTATAGCTCAATCCTCTGGCGAGTGCAAGTGCTCACCATTATAACACTATAACGAGATTTGAAACCGAGTATACTAATAAATAAACCTATATACTATATATACGTCATTCACGATATTAGTGGGCAATTCCACTATAGATTTGGGTACCATAACCGATTGTTGTCATACCGTTTGTGTCCAAATCTCTAAAAACGGGCATGTGACCAATTAAGCATCAATACATTCAACCGCACAGACCATTGACACATCCCATCACATATATATTATATATTTTGGGAAATCTATACTGTATGTTAGCGATGGACTCGAAAACGGCCGATTTCGATGAAATGTATGTGGGGGTACTTTCGGCCGGGAAGTGGCATAGGCCTATTAATATGCCCGTGCTACGTGACCTTGACATTGAAATCGGGTCATTTCAAGGTCAAACGCCCGAATATCACGTGATTTCGATAAAAATTAGTGTCTGGGGATACTTTCGTATGGGGAGTGTCGTAAGCCTATTCGTTTGCCCGTGCGACGTGACCTTGACCTTGACCTTGACATCGGGTCAATTCAACGTCAAATCGCGAATTTTTATGGGATTTCGACGACATTTGATACGTGGGGTTACTTTTATCCACTGAGTGTTTTGGACGGGTCGAGTCGTGACCCCGACCTGACCTTGAACTTCAAAATGATCAATTCGAGGTCAAATCGGGTAAAATCGGATGGATTTCGACGGGTACTTTTGTCCGGGCAGTGTTTAGGACGGGTCAAATCGTGACCCCACCTGACCTTGACATTCAAAATGGACAATTCAAGGTCAAGTCACCAAAAAGCAGAGGGGAAACAGCCCGGACGAAGTCGGGTCCACCTGCTAGTCTATTATATATTTTGGGGAAATCTGTCTGTCCGCGATGGACTCGAGAACGGCCGAGCCGATTTCGATGAAACTTGGTATGTGGGGATACTTTCGGCCGGGGAGTGGCATGGGCCTATTAATTTGCCCATGCGACGTGACCTTGACCTTGAAATCGGGTCATTTCAAGGTCGAACGCCAGAGTATCACGGGATTTCGATGAAAATTAGTGTCTAGGGATACTTTCGTATGGGGAGTGTCGTAAGCATATTTGTTTGCCCGTGCGACGTGACCTTGACCTTGAAATCGGGTCAATTCAAGGTCAAATCGCGAAGTTTTATGTGATTTCGACGAAATTTTATACGTAGGGTTACTTTTGTCCACTGAGTGACCCCGACCTGACCTTGACCTTCAAAATGATCAATTCGAGGTCAAATCGGGTAAAACCGGGTACTTTTGTCGGGTACTTTTGTCCGGGCAGTGTTGCATACTTGTTTCTTAGCTATACGTGTGTTTTAAGTTGGTTGATGAAAGAACTAGTATGCAAAGTGACGGGCTACTGTTCTGATATACTAGCCCTAGCATGGCGGGAGCGGCGCTTGTGCATCATTAGATATCATGTGCCATGCATTCTCTTATACATGTATATGCATGCGAGTCTCATACAGGGAGCCTCGCATATATATAAGAGAATGCACTGGCTTATACGGTCATAGTAAATATGGTTAGGCCGATGTATTCTCTGATATATGCGAGGCTCACTATGGGAGACTCGCATATATAAATAAAATGCATTGGCACAGGGTTTTGCAAAATTTAAGGAATCTCCTGTCATGGAAGGGTTAACTTCAATGCGAATCTGACAGAGGACTTAATTACTATTACAGTTTAATGTCACGGTCATAAATTGTAGCATGTCACTTATAAATAGCTGTATTGATCAATAATGTTGTCAGTTTGTCGCATTTATATAATAAATGTATCTATAGGTGCAGTAGACCTTTAGCAGAAATGGCAATTTAAAAGAAATAAGGGTAATTCTGTTCAGCAACACTATGATCACGAAGGCATGTTGTATCAACAACACAGCTAACTCAGTAGATTCTACCAACGGAGGCCCGGTTGCTCAGTTGGTCAGGCACTTTATGCCAACATACATGTAGGTCGTTCAGTGGCAACTAACTGGTGCGAATCCCGATAGGCACGGATAACTTCTCTTGCATGCATGTAAAGGAAGGAAACCATGATCAATAAAGAAGGGCACATTTATCAGTTGCCGCCGGGGGTTGGTGGTTTCCGCATGTAATGGGGTGATTTATCTGTGTAATCAACCCTCTGTGTGGCCTTTCCTCTACACGACGATAACGCCGTGATGTGGCATATGTGTAGCGAATGGAACGACGGAAATCCCAAAAGAACAAAACCAAACCAAACCAGAGAAGCCATATATTATATGTGAAGCCAGTTGACCGGCTAACACCTTAGAGGGGTAATATAGCAAGAGCTATACTTGTCCTCGACCTCGAACAATGGTAGACTCGTAGGGCGTCCATCTATAATCTCAAATCGACTCCCCCACCCCGCATGTGCAATTTGAATTTGATATCAAAATGATCCACCCACTTTGGGGTATTAAAAACCACCCGAAAGAGATCCGTTAATTTCTTGAATATAACGTGCATGACTGCCAATTATGGGGTGAAGGTCGAGTATAGCTCATGCGATGTTACCCCTCTACCAGTTAGTACACGGCGATGTTATGATGACATTATTGCCAGATATTTTCAAAGGTCCTCGGCTGTTTGCGGAACGCGCGAAATCAAAGAGACTCTATCCACACGACACAAAGAGTTTCAATATTGCCTGCGTCCCAGCAATAACACAAACAGAAACATATCATTGCCTATATTGAAGATCAATAATATTCCCCATTTTCCAATAATAAGTATATTGAAATTTATATACCTAATATGAGTCGGGGAAATTTATTTTTAATAATGATTCATATGGATTGACGCAAATTGCTAAATTATTGGTGGTGCATATACACACAAACTCCTCAATGCACGTGTTCAGCCACTTCTTACAAGGGCATTCCTGCCACTGATCATATGCAAACTATATGCTCCTGGATACTCCCTGGTAGAGCGTCCAGTTAACTGATTGTCCATGCAATATAGCACGATAATTTTCTCGAAATAGCGTATGATCCTCATCTATACAGACTGCATGATGTAGTAATTTAAAGATTTGCTTTCCGATTCCAGACCTTATACATATACTATTTGCAGCAACCGTGGATATATACACAATTTGCATATTAAACGCAGAACAGTGGCCAGCCTTTTCCAAATGTCACCCTAGACTGCCCCGATACTAATTGTATGAAGGTTGAACAAAGCCAACCCGAGTAACAGATTTCTCAGCTACCATAATAGACCATATCCATACAAACTCAAAACGGAAATATGACTGTGGAATCATATTATCAGATGTTTCTGACCATTTTGCAACATTTTATATTGAACATGAACTTACTCAAAATAATATTAAAAGTGAGCCACAAACACCAATTCGGGTCATTAATGAGAAAAACATGTCAAAATTTAGATATATTTTGAGCCACCTATCATTTGACTCTGTTTTTAGTTGCTCGAATGCAGAACAAGCCTACGATAACTTTATTGATCAATATATTGCAGCATATGAACAAGCATTCCCAACTAAATACCCCGACCAAAGGGAAAAATATATCAAAAGAGAATCATGGATGACAAACGGCTTATTGCAATCTTCTCTAAATACAAATAACCTGTTCACAAAAAAACTTTCTCATCCAACAAAAGAAAATATAGACAAATACAAAGCCTTTTGCAAAATATTCAACCAAGTGAAAAGAAAGTGCAAAAATGATTACTACAAATCAAGACGAACATGGACCATTTTAAAAGACGCACTTAAAATGTCATCTTCTCCGCACAAACTTCCAAAAAATGTAAATTATCAAAATAAAACATATTCAGATCCGGCTGCAATTTCACAATCATTCAACGAATACTTCGACACAATAGGTCAGAATACTGCTGCCAAAGTTGAACAAATTCAGAACATACATCCCCTTAACTATATGAAAAAAATCAAAAAAACTTCTTTCTCTCCGAAAAATCAACGGCTGAAATTGTATCAACATATTCTAAGTTCTCCAATAAACAATGCGTCGATTTTTCAAATATATCTATGAAGCTGATGAAACTTACTATAAACGAAATGGCCTACGCACTTACACACATAATAAATGTATCATTCAAAGAAGGAATAGTGCCGACGAAAATGAAAATTGCTAGAGTTGTTCCAATATATAAAAATAATGTGCGCGATAATATCGAAAACTATAGACCAATCAGCATCTAGCCAGCTTTCTCGAAAATTATTGAAAAACTTATGCATAAACGTCTAAATTATTTATTAACAAAATTTGATATACTACATAACAAACAATTTGGCTTCAGAGAAAATCACTCGACAACACACCCCTTAATTCATCTGTTAAATCATGTTGCTGAAAACAACAACAAAAAGACAAGAGATTCGACTTTAGCAATTTGTATCGACTTGTCCAAAGCATTTGACACGATTAGCCATGAGATACTTCTCCAAAAACTTGACCACTGTGGCATTAGAGGAATTACAAAAACATGGTTCAAAAGCTATTTAATGGGGAGGCAACAATATGTTGAAATCGAAAATAAAAAATCAAACTTACTCAATATCATATGTGGTGTGCCTCAAGGATATATACTAGGACCCATTCTATTTCTTATATATGTCAATGATATGCCCAATAGCACAAGCTTAAATCTACTCTCTTTTGCAGATGACACGACTCTTCATATATCCGGCCACAACTATCGGAAAATTGAAAAGCAAGTTAATTGGGAATTGATCAAAATCCATCGTTGGTGTTGTAGCAACAAATTAGCAATTAATGCATCAAAAAGTAAATGCATGTTATTACATCCCACTAGTAATGATTTCAAATGGAATAATCTTAAAATAAAATTGAACGACAAGCCCTTAACGCGAGTAGGCAATGTAAGATCTGAGCAATCTCTAAAATTCCTTGGTATTATAATTGATGAGAATCTCACCTTTAAACATCACATATCTATGCTAAGTAAAAACATATCCAATGTATTATATTCCATAAATAAGGTAAAGCGAATGCTACCCAAGAACTGCCTGAAAACACTATACTTCTCTTTGATCCACAGTCATCTCATCTATGGTTTGTCAATTTGGGGTCATGCCGATACAGGAGGCACTATCTTTAAACAACATAAAAGGGCAATCAGAATAATATCCAATAAATCATATAGAAGTCACACAGAACCCATTTTTCTGCATGAACATATTGTGAAATTCCACGACTTATATCAACTACAAGCTGCGACATTTATTTTTGACTGGAAAAGAGGAAATCTTCCCAAATCTTTCAATGAATCATTTGATTATACAACTGCTAATACCCGACATGCAGGCAGTCTAAAAGGATCGACTCCTAGAACTGCTTTTAGTTATGTGTTACCAAAGCACACATTCCCTGACATATGGAACTCATTGGATAAAAATAACAAGAACATAATCTTTCGAAATAGATTTAAAAATGTACTGACAAAAAGTTACATATCGCGATACTCGTCACAAATTAAATGTGACAATTCATTTTGTCGAGATTGCACAGATACATAAACTGCACGACATGAGCCCCACCATTAAACTTGCTATTGAAAACGCCTGGTATGTTCACCTTACATTTTGGCTGGAAGAACGCAAAATTAGTCTTTACAACTAGATGAGTACGAACAAAATGAAAAGAAACATTGAAGGACACTTGCTCTGTTCCTTTCTAATGGAACAATACTTCAGCCAGACGCTGTACCTATGATAAAGTAATACTAAGCCCAGTCCATGGAAAACCGTCATGTGTGCAATAAGATTGGATACACCATTCCGTTATTTCAAAATACCATTCCATTTCTCGTTGTCGTTTTATGACTTAAATTACAGCTATATATAGGGGCGGCAGGAAGACGGCCTATTTTGGCCATGCCGCTCCTGTACGATATACCTATATCCACTTTTGTATATTGTATTGTTACAAATATCTATATATTGTACAAATAAATACTACTACTACTACTACTAATGTTTCGAATCTCGTTATAGTGTTATAATGGTGAACACTTGCACTCGTCAGAGGATTGAGTTATACCAACAGTAATATTTGTACTTCGGCATGTGCATGTGTATATCCAGTAGCGTGCGTGCTATTCGTAACGGCGTAGTGTGAAAACGTAACACGTTCCAATCCCGATCTCTGCCACTGAACGTCAAAGGTTTACTATGCTTGCCCCGAAGACAAGCTATCGCATACTATCCAATCACACTGTTTAAACGAGAACATGCGTGTTCGCGCCTACGACGGTTAGAATGGCTACGTACGTGTGATTAATTATTCAAATAAATGTCTTCAATCATATACAATGTTCAAAGTGTAAGTTTCCTTCAAGAGATCTTGTCACAGTGGCGTGTGGAGTCTCGCGAGAGTGAACTCCCAGTGGTGTGATAGTTTTATTCCGATGTGTTTGCTCTAACTTCCAAGGTGCATGCAATTGTATGTACAAGCAACTAGCAATAGTAATATAATTATACATAGAACTGTATTAATCTAGATCATGTTATATTATTATTTGTATCCACTTTCATTTCCAGGTTTTGCAACCTATATGTGAACTCGTCTCACATTAGTGTGTGCGCCTTGTATGATTACTTCACCTTCGTGCATTTTACAAAAACCCTCGAATCCATATTGGCCTGATTGTGGATTTTTTGTTTCATTCTCGAACACCTCTGTATTGTGTGGCGACATGGAACACAAAGTCAACTGATTTCCAAAACAAATGTAAATCATCATTAAAAGATTACAATGTTTGGGTATCATGCTTCGATTCAATTGATATAAAACACAAATGCTTATATATAATCAAGTGTACCATTGTGTATTTAAAAATACGTTTTACTTCAGAGACATTCAACAATATCGTTTACATGTCTTCGTTTACAAACTCCCGCCTCTTCAAGAGCATGTTCAAAAAGAGCGACTTCTCGTCCAATTTATTGTGGCACAGAACGTATTCATGTTACTGAATTTCGCACGACAAATCCGTAGCTTATCGCGAGAGATTTCTGATCACCCGTTATCTGAAATGTTTCATAAGATCAAAACATTAAAACAGCAACTGAGTTATTTATGTTCTTACTCGCTTCGATCGAACGAACATAACATATATACTAAACAAGAAAACCAATGTCAGAAATGGTAACGCGCTCAAGATCATATATTATATACCCATGATCATAATTATAGAATTTAAAATATATTGGTTTCACGAATGACCAACTCATAATTCCGTTAAAATAACTAATCCTTAAAATTATTACAACAACTATATACGGCTTATCATTGAAGGTTTCTCACGCATCTCACCAGAATGCCCAACTACACCTTTTACCGGACTCGGCCTCCTGGTCGCAGTTCGATTTTTAATCCGTCACAAAATTTCCCATTTATATAAATAAAACGCCCATGGCCCATGTATACCAATAATCAGCGATACCTTATACACGCGGAGCGCGAAATAACAATTACAACATAGATTTGTTATGAGTCATTAAAAGGACTACTCATGCATGCGGCATACCAGCCTCGGAAAAACATTAATCCTGAGTAAAACATGCGAAAAATACAAAACATTGCAAATATATAATATCAACTATCGAAATTAATATAAAGAAACTAGTATGAACACCGGCGGAGACGGTTACGGGGGTGATAAACCTGATCGTAGAATGACAACAGTCGCTGTACGACCTTGACCAAAACAAAAAAGCGGATTGGTGATTGGACATGGAAAGCACTGGATGAGTGAACTGCTAGCTGGTGATCGTTGTCAGTAACCAATCCATCCGTACACCAGCTGACCTACATATTAATAACAAATCGTTTTCACAATTGAACTTCAATACATACAAGTATAAGCGTGGCAACTGAACTTCGGGACAGTCACACTGTTATCCGATTGATTGATTGATTGGGGTTCACAGTCGTTTCGGCCGGAATAGTAGCGACGCAACTGGGTGCATATACAACATATAGTGGATGAGACTAGAACAATAAACTATGTACAAATAAATGCACGCAAGAGTAACGTTCCTCTTCGAATCATGAATATAAAAGGAATATAAATTTAAGAACTGACTAGTGTGCAAACATATAATATACAACACAAACAATCAGTACTAGAATACAGGCAAAATACATAATCAATAGGAAACAAATATAACGCAGAAGGTCATATTTCAACCCACACAGTATCGTTGATGTCTTTCAAAGTTAATCGTTTCTCTTCATGAATTTTGTCAAACTTTGCAAAATCAACCATCAAGCTCAGTCTCTGAAAGTTAAACGTTTCAGATAATGTTTGCGAATTTTGTGTGTGACAACATGATCAACTCGAGAACCCAGAGTTGTACCAACTTACTCAACTTGAGTGGATTGTTTTAGAGTAGCTGTCTCAACTTCAGTATACGTGTCCATGGCCTGTGATACAGATTCTGGAAGCGAAACATTATCGGTCTCGTCATCTTGAGTAGCTAATTATACACTGCTGACGTTGGTTTGACTCTTCCTGGATGTGTTCAGCTGAATATGATATGTGAAAGTATTGGTCGGCTACCATCTTGTCTTATTATCTATATGTGATAAATATTTCTCAGCCTTACATTTTTGAATCTCGAATTCATAGTCCCACATGGGCGATCCATTGCAGCATGTACACCATGACATTTTGTAAATAATTGTGATAATTACCATAAATAAAACAGCGTGCACATATGTTTCTTTACTTTTACAATTTCTCTGACCATGACCATACCCCTAACAGATAAAACATCTTAATGGATTTGGAACATACGGACTTAAACGTATATACCTGACTATCAATATTTGTTGATGTTCGCACCGATTGATTGATTGATTGATTGACTGTAGTTTACTATCACTTTCAGCTACTAAGGCAATATCACGACATTGCTTTGTCAGTGGCGATGAAATCCACACACTTACGGCTAGTCTAACAGTGATTTCAATGGCTGATACACTCGTGTACCATGTGCGGCAAACAACTGGTCAACGGAGAGTAATTGGCAACTCCACCAGATAACTATTTTGAGTTACAAAGTCTAAAATGGAAACATGTGGATTTGAACCCTTATATCCAGCGTTGGAGGACGAGACGGCTTGGGGTTGTGCTCCTTACCGACTGAGTCATCGAGCCCCCCCCCGCACCGATTGAATATGACTGTTCCAATGAACTGTTGTCTGCCAACTGTCTACCGACTTAATTCAAATTCAAATTAGTTTATTCATCAGATAACTATACATAAATAAAATATAACAATACATATAGAACAAACATAGATATATGATGGGGAGGGATATGACTATTCAGTCGTCTTCCTGTCCCACCCCTAGGCCACTTCAGCTACACATACATCACTGCTGAGTCACTGTGCTATAAACAAAAGATATATTAATTGGAATTGTAGGTTGTTTTTGTTAGTTTTGTTGTTGTTTTCAGTGAAAAGCGTACATGTAAGTTTAAGTATAAACTAAAAAATTCTTATGTATCTCCCTTTGCACACTCAGGGAATATATCTGACCCAGACAAGATTTATATCGCGGTGCTCACCACAGCTCTGCTATTATTTTTGTGAGTAGTAACCGACAATGGTGTTTGTGCAATATATGTCTAATGCAGGAGATCTTCAGATTGAACACTCCTTGAACATTCGACCAAGAGAGAGCCACTTACTAGCCAAGTCTTTATTGGTTTGACATATTTAAATTGTTCGGGAATGCTTTATAGCACCAATGGCGATTACATAATGTCTCATGACATTCGGATCAAAGCCAAGCACCAAGTATTTGAGGATATACATCAGTATCATTGGACATTCGTAAGTCATCGCTTCTACGATGGATACGTTGTATTTTTAAGTTGCCATATGGGGGGGGGGGGTCAGTCAAAAGTAAAAACATATCACGCTGAAAATGGCCTTTGTTACCTTTGGACTACACAAAACAAACAAAAAGAATGGCAAAAAAAATTGGGAATTTGTTTGCAAATTTTTTCCATTTTTAGGTGCCACGCCTTCTAAAATGAAAACAGAAATAATGAGTTTCAAAGCAAATAAAACCAATATCTTATACCTATTATGTTCTTAAGTGGCCACTGAAGACGTAGCAAAACTCAAATTTCTTGTATCGGTGAAAAAAATGACAAAAAGTGGATTTTAAAAAAATGGTCCGGCCGCGGGGGACCCACCATCTAGGCCCTATATGTTGCAAATTTTCCGACCCCCCCCCCCTGTGTGTTTGTCGTGATTAATTCGTCCCGAGTTGAGAAGTAAATATTTACAATTGCGCGTACTTCAGACGCTATATATTTGTGAAATCGACACGGAATTTCCGGTAATAGTAGATTGTCACAATCTTCACATGTCTTCCATATTGGACAAAGTCTGAGTAATCACTCATCAAGTTGATTGCCAATGTTTCGACAACAAGTAACACAACACATTTGCTATTATCTTATATTGGATATTCCGTTGTGTGTCCATTTTGGTGTCGCAACCCCACCCATAAACTCAGAGGGTGCCACTTTTAGCGGTTTCAAACCACACCTTTCGATTAGTTGTATCGTGAAATTTAAAGGAGATTGCTGAAACAACACGGCTTTTCAATTCCGATGCCCGTATCGCTCTCCGCCCACTTCTGGTGCCCTCCTGTCCAAATCCCTGAAACTGGCAGCGCCAGTCATGAAACCTTAAAATCCAGCACGAATTCCTATTTTCTTCGTTATTTCTATATCTATTACATTTGTAAAATAAATCGGCGACAAATTAATATTGTTTATTAATGATGTGGTCCTCCACTCCCCATTCCTGTCAACTATGGTGCCACTTGATCAACTGTATCTAGTATATTAGATTTATCGTGCATGTTTCATGGATGTGACTACATATATTTGATGGGAAAGGACGACATATAATATGATTATCTACCTGTATTTGGTGTGACCCACAACCCTGACTCGCATGGCACGAATTTGGTGTTTTTAAACCACTTGATTAGAATCATCCTATCACCGAAATTATTATATATAAATTTGACGAAAATCGTCTACAAAAAATACTTAATATCAATCGGTGCCCGTCCCCCATCCCTGACTAGAACGCACCAATGGTATATAAACCGCTAAATTAGAACCACGGAATTGGTGGAAATCGGCGAATTGTCCAAATACTATAAAATAACAGAGTTTGATAAAACGACGGCACGGTACTGTTTTGAGAAAAACAAACATGTTTGACCCAATATAGCATAGATATATAAGCAGAACTATTGACATCACATACTTAACAGGACAACTTAACCAGGGTTAGTTTTGAATGACATAATGACTTCTGGCGACAATGATTCGTTTCCGGCCGAACATTACTTCGCGGTATGCGATAAACACTGCATTATGATTACGTCTCCGACGATAAGAGGACATCGGTTCATCGATTTGAGACCTATCGGCCGGCAAGTCATCGCAATCCAGGATCCTGTTCTGTTCGACTTACTATCGAGATCTAAGGGATACAAATTAGCCTGTCATTAGTGTTGCGTCGGTAATCAAGCTCAACGAGGAACCGCGAACGAAGCGCGGCATAGGCGAGACGTCGCGGAATTCAATGATCAGAAATTCACGCGTGAACGGATATAACCGATGAATCCGTTTTAATTATGATTTCTCGAGGTACAGACATCGATTCATTATCTCGGTATTCTTGTGGTGCAATTATGTGAGATACAAGTCCTTGGTTTCATATATCACGATATCACGTAGTAGTTACTTCAACGTTTTACTGTTACACTTAAATTTATTTGTCAGTTAAAATTCGCTTATGTGGTGATGGAGACGATACGCTGCTACACTATTCTGATTAGCTTTTTTATGGACAATTAATTTCTGGACAGTTGAACAGATTTGGAGGGAACCTTATAATTGAACCTTCCGCTACAGTTTCGCCATTTCTGGATTCTTGATCTTCGTCCGTGTATCAAAAAGCGCCGCCATTCACTTCATACATGAATAAATGCGACGAGATTAAATGAGGGGACCTTAGAATCACATGTTCCTTATCGATTCTTATTTCTTGACTTGACGAACCGGATTGTGGGGAGCTTAAAAGAACTTGTACTCGGTTCTGGAGCAACCGGGGAATGCGAATATTAGTTACTCTGCTTCATACATGTACTGCACTCGAAATATCGGATATGATATGAGGAGCATACAGTAGTGAAGACTCTAGTTTTTAGAGTACTGCATGCTGATTTTAATACAGGCCAACCATTCAACAACTTCGATATTGTTTTGATTTATAGAGTATCATCTATATGTTTAAGTGATTCTTCGAGTATATATATATTTGGAATTGTGTATTGAGGCGATTCGCTTGGATAATTAAAAGTAAACCATGATTAAGAAGGTTCGGTGTAAGAGCTGTTCTGGGTTCAAATCTCTGGAGGAGGATTTGCATGACAGCACATCGTTTTTACGTGAACCTAAACCTGGATCATTACGTCGAGCTTTCTCGTCTATACGACGAAAGGGGCGACGTTCGCTCAGACAGGATAAATGTAGTAGTGGTAACAATTCGCCTTTTGGGAGTACTCTCGATGTACCTGAAATTCGGATTAGTGGCGTTCCTTCAAAGGCGTTCAGGTGAGTCCAAATTATTGCCTAGGTCTCCTCTTATGTTATGGCCATATCAAATCCAGTCCTAAGTCGGGATTTTTTTACCCTGTGCCAATGCATTCTCTTATAGGTCGCCTCGCATATATAAGAGAATGCATTGGCCTAACCATTTTTTATCATTTTTTTTTAAATAAATGTTTCTTACAATTTTTAGGACATAAAATAAAAAACATCAATTACCCTGCAGGGAGACCCACACATATATAGAAGCATATATAAGAGTGTCGTCTGCTCATGTTTGTCTGGGGCTCTGTATGGGTGAAATTATAAACCGACCTGACGAGGCATATCTTTATGTCTTCTTGTGGCAGTGGTACAAAAGAGTACGCGCAAAATTCTGATGAGAACATGACAAGGGGAAATCTCTAAATAAACAATATTGCAGAACTTGTGTGGAATACTCTATAGCTCGTCCGAAGAATTAAACTATTATACATCACACAGCAATATATTTCTGCGGCTAATAGTTTAGATCCCTAACTGATAATATTTATTGTATTATTAAATTTACAAACCTCCAGAAATTCAGTTTATTATGTGGCATTTACCCCAGAAATAGACAAAGCTCTCACCAAACATAATACTGTTTAGCTGCCTCTATATAGTCAACAAGAGCACAATGTTACCAACATCGATTAAATGTGTATCTTTATTTTGAATCCAACTTACAAATACTCTCAACTGTACTTATATCACACGTTACTCGTACCATATATTCATCACAGTCCATTGAATTTCTTTAAAGGCACGGGCGGCGTTCGTTCCAGAAATCTTCATATTTGTTCAAAATCGCCATCAACAGAAGGAATATTAAAATATATATAGCTTTGTTCTTATGTCAAACATAATCAGCGCGTAAATAGTATATTGTCGTCAAGACGTACGATGGTGTACGTAAACATGAACCTGCTCGTGTTGTAGAAGTTTTGTTTCTGTTTACACAACACAGCGCAATTCTATTGGTTAATCACACACAAATGATATAAACGCTCTTTATTATTTCCATATCAGGAAATAGTAACAATTAACGTTCTTTATGTTATAACAAAAGCCAGGTTCTGTAGACGTTTTTTGCTTTTGTTTACATAACAAAGGAAAAACATTTGACAATAACATACTGTTTATGCCATATTTCTGATTGGTATAAGAACAAGGACTGTCTATATTTTACTATTCTTTCTGTTTATGGCGGTTTTTGACGCAGCTGAATATTTTAACAGCATACCCACCGTCAACGCCGTCCGTATCTTTAAGCACTGTGACAATTTAAGTCTCAGCTCATCAAGACTGATAACAACTGGACCACTTTACACACTTTATATATCTCATAACGTATCACCATTCAAATACGTGCATAACATCATCTGAAATACCTTGTGTGTTCCTGTTATTGTATAGAAAGAGGTGCAAAACTTGTGCTCCAATCCATTTGGTATACTATGCAAATAAAATGTTGCAAATCGAGACCAATTATGAAAAGGAAATGGCGTCCTATTGGGAGTATAAAAGCGTCCGATCATAAGCTAATCATACTGAAAAATGTATTCCAATTAATTGCCAACAAAAGGCAAAAGTAAGCAGACACAAAAATCAACAACTTCAACTTTTCGCCGAAACATTTAAATATAACGTCAGTTCAAATTCGCTGATGTGAAAGGACACAACGAACTTCTGCACTACTCTGATTAGCTAAGTTGTTGACAATTCAGTTGCAACTTCAGTTGTGGTCCCACCGACGTTTACATGCATGCTATTATCTACAGCACTACTACAGCATCATAACACTACATTGTGATAGTGACTTCCACTCTGGTAAGTTCGTCAACTAAGTGGAACATGTTCGTTATCGTCTGGCTGAAGAAAGCCATTAGGCCGAACATTTCCGAAATTATAGTTTTTCGATTAATGAAAAAAATAGAAGCAAAGAAATAAATAAAATGGAATACGCATGAAATGTTGCCTGTTCCCTTTTCGTGCATGGAAAGGCACGGTCGTTTCTTTTCTGGTTCCCCGTGTTTTTCTCAGAAAATATTATTTATTAATATTATAAAGCTGTATGTTTGTTGTCTACGATCGATGCCCCCCGGTTTGGGGTTAGCATACCATGTTTGTATTGTTTGTATTGTTCGCCGGTACATGTGTAATACATTGAAAATAGAAGCACATTAGTTCGCAATTTACAATTCGACCAGGGGGGGGGGGTGAGAAAACAAAATTCCGGCACGTATGCCGGGGTGGGTGGGTGGTCAAAGCCACCAACAAGCAATTTTTTCCGTAACTAAAAACAAAATTCTGCTTGTTTTTTAAGTGTTTTGGCAATGAGTTGGGCTTCAAAACCACTTTGAATGAGAGAAATAATGTAATTCTAACTGGTAAACTGACTGCAGGCAGTTATCGTGTTGTATTTTGTTGCAAATTTTGAAATCCAAGATGGCCGCACGCAGCCATGTTTTTTTGGCCGAATGACCTCAAAATGACTCATTCCTATTTATATGTCCATGTTAACATCCATGATAAATAGTATGCACAGAAATTCATATACAGCTGTTTACAGTGAATTTCCCCCCGCAAATCTCTGTTTTAGTGTTAAAAGGGGGGGTGTAAAAAAATGGTCGGAAAAAAATGCCGTAAACGGAAAAAAAATTGGCGGTGGAGGTGGGTGGGTACACAAAATTATCGAAAGGGGAAAAATGCCATACGTGCCTGAAATCTTTTTCCGACCCCCCCCCCCTGATTCGACAGGTGATATACATGTACCAGTGATATACATGTACCAGTGATATACATGTAAAGATATACATGTAAAGTGATGTGGAACAATCCTCAGGTTTTCAGAATGGAATAGCAAATAATCATGCCAGAAGGAGAAATTTTCATAAATTTAATATCCAAATTGGTATAAAACAGCATTATTGGTATCAAAGAATTACATGCCTTGAGGATTATTGGCGGAATGGTTGCCGTATATTTATCACCAAATAATTCGTTCCGAATAAAGTAATAAATACTTACATATGTGCGTTGTTAAAGCGTTGTTTTCTCTTGAAGTGTACTGTCGTTATGGTTGAGATTTTCGACAATCTTGGTTTATTGCTACATTTTTCCAGTCGCAATAGTGTTTGAATACCAATTTGTCTGTTTTGTTCATTGAACTAAATCCACAGTATACCTCTAATACATTTAAAAAAATAAAACTCTCAAAACGACAATGAGTTAGCTCGCACAGCAGCCTGTTCTCCCAAAAACCAGCACATAATCTGCTTATGATAGAACATGTTTAGGTAGATAATCTGCTCAGAATCGCCTCATTTTGAGTCAATAATGTGCTAAAAATGAGAACAATTTAGTTACATTACCGACTCACAATGAGGCAATTCAAATCAGATTATGTGCGGACAATGAAATAAATAAGCCAACTCACGACTTTTCAGCTGTACGCCCTTTAACAGGTGTTTTCACTTTGGTCCTCGCCATGAAACGAAATAACGGCTAAGAGTCCATTGTCTGCTTATTTCAGAATCAAATAATCACATTATGTACCTATACCCACCTCACATCGCGAGAGTAATAATCGGCTACATGAAAAGACAGTAATATCTGGATTAAGGATAGTATATCGTACGACATAATATTATATAAATCAGACAGTCGCTCACTCGCTGGGTGGGATGGATAAAAACTGATTCACAGAAACGACTCACATAAGCACACACGCTTGATGGTTGAATCCAGTCCATGATGTTATATTCTGATATGTTGTAATTTATGTTGTAATTGTTCATGGAATAAATACTGTTCAAACTACCTATTTTTGCAACCCTTGCCCTTGCCGATTTAGAAATTTATCAACTCTAGAACGTTCCCGATTTGCAGAAACAAGATGGTAATAATAATCTTATTGTTTTCTATTGGAACCATGTAAAGTTTCTGCCCCAGCATATTAACTATTTGTTGTAAACTACGAAATGATTCTCAATGCAATCCACATGTTCGCAATGCTCTATTGCGATTTGAATGGTCATAATGAAGGTCGGTTGCTACTAGTATGTCATACTGATACAGTGGTCATCCATGGGTTGCTAATCACAGAACCTATACACATTACATTTTTTATAACGGATATATTTTCGTCCGGTGAAATGAAGCGCATATTTCGTAGAGACACCTGAAAATATCTTGCTTATTATAATAGGTTAATGCGACGAGGGAACTTAATCCTTTCTTTTCTAAATGGATTCCCCCACTCAGTTATTCATGTATACACGGGAATGGTATATTATATATCTGGAGGGTTTTTTTCAGGAAATGAAATGACAGACGAAATGATAATACAATTTCAGCAGTATTGATTTTTATTGATGGAACATGTTTATATACTAAGTTCAACAATGTCCTTTGTTTAACCCTTTACCCAACAAACCGGCCAAATTTATTAGAGATAATGATAAATTGTACGAATTCCAATCAGGCTTTCTCCCTGGCCACTCGACTACATACCAACTCTTAGAATTATATCACTCCCTCTGTCAGTCTCTCGAGGAGAATCTTTATACATGTGCTGTTTTTTGTGATATTTCCAAGGCCTTCGAGAGAGTCTGGCACGAGGGATTGATATTTAAATTGAAACGTTGTGGTGTCACAGGGTCACTGATTAAACTCATAGAAAATTATCTGTCTAACAGGAAACAACGAGTATTAGTAAATAGCAAATTTTCAGATTACAAAACCATTAATGCAGGAGTTCCCCAAGGTTCAATTATTGGACCTTTCCTATTCTTGGTATACATAAATGATCTATCTGAAACCCTCCATTCTTTCGCACGACTATATGCCGACGACACATGCCTCACGGAATCGAATATAAGTGTTCTCGATCTTGAAAGAGAGATGAATCGTGATCTAATAAAAATTGACTCATGGTCTGATCAATGGTTAGTTAAATTTAACGGTACTAAGACTAAGTCTGTTACCTTTTCATATTCAGGAAATCACCCCAATATAGCTCTCTCACTAAACGGTAACAGTATAAGTCAAGTAGAGTCTTATAAACATCTCGGGTTATTCATTCAAAGTGATATGGACTGGAACCGACAAATTGATGAAATGTTGAAGAAGCTTTACGGACGCCTCGCTTACTTGAGAAAGTTGAAGTTTATGCTTAATCGAAACACACTGGAAATAATATACCGATCATATATACTGCCCCTTATGGACTACGCCGATGTAGTCTGGGACTCGGCCCCTGCAAACCTTTTGATCAAGTTAGACAGAGTACACGCCGATGCTGCCCGTTTAATCACTGGACTTACCCGATCAGTCCCACAAGATAAACTATTATGCGAATTAGGTTGGAGAACATTGACGGACAGACGAAAATATCACAGATTGCATACCATGTATAGGATAGTAAACCGTAAAACCCCAAGCTATTTGACTGATCTCTTGCCAACCCGCCCAGAAACGACCAATAGATTAAGAAACAATATCCCTTTCCCGCCATATCAATGGAGGACTAAACATTTTAATAATTCATTCTTCCCGCGATCAACTAAGGACTGGAACGAACTCCCCAAAGAAGTAAGAACTAGTTGCTCACTAAACGTTTTCAAAACAAAATTAGCATCAACAAATATAGTACTGAAACCCCCTGATCATTTCAATATAGGAAAACGACGACTGAACATAATCCACTGTAAGCTCCGTAACTTATGTAGCGACCTAAATGCTGACAAATTTTGCAACTTTATTAGTGACAATCCAAGTTGCCGATGTGGACATCCAGTTGAAGATGCAAGTCATTATTTCTTTAATTGCGGGCTGTACACACGTCATAGAATTACTCTAGCAAATAATTTAACAGGTTTAGGTATGTCAAATATCACTGTCGGAAAGCTACTTATTGGTGAGATCTCACTAAATGACAATTTAAATAGAAAGTTATTCAAATTTGTTCAAACTTACATAACTTCAACCTGCCGTTTTGACATCAGCGACTAGGCTGCATTACCGTTAAAGATCATAAAGTAGCACAGACTATAGCAGGACCCCCCCCCCCCGGACGCACAGTGATGGACCCGACGCCATCGTGTATATACATCTGTTGTATCATAATTCCATATATATTGTATACTAATTCTTATACAAGTGGATCATACCTTATATTATACTTATGTAAATATCATGTTCTTTGTATTATTGTCGGGAGCGAGGCCAAGATAAGTTTTGTAACTTGTGCCTCAATCCCTTGCATTTAATTATGGATGCAAATAAATATGTTTACATCAACCGGCCAAAACCGGCCAATCAAGCTTCAACAGCCTAAAATATCTTCGGTCTGTCTCAATAGAACCATACAAATATGGATATCATTGGAACCGGCTCCTTGACCACATTGTGATAGTTACAGTTAGCCCTGTGCCAATGCATTCTCTTATATATGCGAGTCGACCATAGGTCGCCTCGCATATATAAGAGAATGCATTGGCCTAAAAAAAATCTTTTTTTACCACTTTTTCTTACATTCTTTAACAATTTTATAATTTTTAATATGTTAAGCCAATGCATTCTCTTATATATGCGAGGCGACCTACGGTCGACTCGCATATATAAGAGAATGCATTGGCACAGGGCCCTTCTGTTGTGTAAAGGGTTAACTTATTATCGTAACATTTCCTAAGGGAACTACTTGTCAATAAGTAATTAGTATATACAGTGTTAACAATAAGTAATTAGTATATACAGTGTTAACAATAAGTAATTAGTATATACAATGTTAACAATAAGTAATTAGTAGATACAGTGTTAACAATAAGTAATTAGTATATACAGTGTTAACAATAAGTAATTAGTATATACAGTGTTAACAATAAGTAATTAGTATATACAGTGTTAACAATAAGTAATCAGTTTATACAGTGTTAACAATACATAATTAGTATATACAGTGTTAACAATAAGTAATTAGTATATACAGTGTTAACAATAAGTAATTAGTTTATTCAGTGTTAACAATAAGTAATTAGTATATACAGTGTTAACAATACGTAATTAGTTTATACAGTATTAACAATAAGTAATTAGTATATACAGTGTTAACAATAAGTAATTAGTTAATACAGTGTTAACAATAAGTAATTAGTATATACAGTGTTAACAATAAGTAATTAGTGTATACAGTGTTAACAATAAGTAATTAGTATATACATTGTTAACAATAAGTAATTAGTATATACAGTGTTAACAATAAGTAATTAGTATATACAGTGTTAACAATAAGTAATTAGTATATACAGTGTTAACAATAAGTAATTAGTATATACAGTGTTAACAATAAGTAATTAGTATATACAGTGTTAACAATAAGTAATTAGTATATGCAGTGTTAACAATAAGTAATTAGTATATACAGTGTTAACAATAAGTAATTAGTATATACAGTGTTAACAATAAGTAATTAGTATATACAGTGTTAACAATAAGTAATTAGTATATACAGTGTTAACAATAAGTAATTAGTATATACAGTGTTAACTGCAACATAAAGTAGGAATTAGTGAGCGATTCCCGAGTGGACGTTGATAATTGACGTAAACCGTATATCCGGTATATTTCCGGTATCTAAGGTATAAATCCGATAGAATGAGCATCATGTTCAACATGCCGCCATATTATTTGTTTTAAATGAAATGGAATTTATACATAAACTGCATATTTTGCTAATGTTTATAATATATCATCTTAAATACATATTAAGTGCTTATTGCACTGCTTCATTATTATATTTTACGACGCGGCCACTACACACATTCTAGAAATGCACCACTATACTATTATTTTCAGAATATTCGATAACATCGGCTGTGCTCGTTCGTATAATCCCACGTTTGAACAACGTACAGTAATGCTCTAAGTAATCGACCCCTTAACCGTAGTAGAATTATGGGTAACTTTTCAGAATTTAGTCGGAAATATGGCTTGTTGCCATTCATCGGAAAGCTCTCGGCGAGAGCTTTCCGGTGAATGGTAACAAGCCATATTTCCGACTAAATCCTGAAAAGTTACCCATAATTCTGCTGTGATTAAGAAGTCGATTAATTAGAGCATTACTGTAACAATAATGCAAACAAACAGTCCTTCATTAGTCCCGAACAAATCAACGATAAATAATGGAGAATGTTTTCGTCAACGAGTGCCCCTTTATTTACCTTATATGAACAAAATGGCGTTGTGTTGTGTTGATACAAACTGTATTTAAAATACGTGCATTGGGTAAGTTTATTCGCAAAGATCGGCATCAGAGTGTTTCAATTCCCTTAAATGTGACGTGGAAGGCTGTGCATGCGTATCTGACTGTGAGTAGAGTAGAGCAAATTTGCTATGAAAGAGTTTATATCTAGTTTGGCGGCGCACAGTTTAATAACTTTATTTACATATTAACTTGCAAACAGATACAAAAGGAATAGAAGGAATTTCATCTGTACCATTTCGGAAATTACGATGCTAAAACATCGACTATTAGATAGACTCTACTGTATTTATCAGTGAATGGGTGGTGGATAAATATACAAATTAAGTACATCGTCGGTAAATAATCAACGTAACTTGTTCCGATATACGAATGACGTTGTACGACTGTAATGTGAACAGCGTTCCAACAAATATTGTATCTCGTGCACCAAACCACATGAAATGCTTCATATAATGACAATGAAACCGGATACAACTGGCGGTGTATATCTGCGTTGGCCTATCCGACCTTACAAGATCCTATCTTATTCCCATGCACGACGTATACACTCCAAAAGCAACAAGTAGACTGATAGCGGACGTGTATAGTGTTATGATGAGTCACAGTACAGGGACGCACCCTCACAAGAAACAGTATAAATGTGCCCCATGAGGAATATCGCTTCATAAATTATTTATGATTCGGCAATGAGCAAAAACGGTACCATCATGGCTAATCTGATCAGGCGTCCCACGAGGCAGATACAAATATCCGTGGGCATCCAGGGATCCTGATAAAAGTCATAATTTGTGCAAATATTGACTGAGAAGAATCTTAAAGCGACAAGTATAATATCCAAAGCTAGAACACATTGTGGTGCATGTGCCATTGTACTGTATGTATGTACTGGTATCTGGTATCTGGTATGTACTGGTAGATTGAACTACATGCAGCTCAGGCAGATCATAAACTGTGAAGCTCAGATGCATATGTTTCTGTTGCACTAACGGCACATCGTATTTGTGTATGACATTTATTTGGTACATCAGCATATACAGTACGGTTGAATCAACAATTATACATCTACAATAATCAGTGATGATGAAGAATCATCTGTCTCGTCGATCATGTAATAGCGCCCGCTCGTATGTTGCCTACTTAAATTTAGTTCACTGTAATACCCTTTAACTCCAACGAAATGTAAGTTCCCGAATCTGTTGGCTGCTTCGAACGTTTTCAAATCGTTATGAATGTCTCGTGTTGAATCTCAGAACACATAATTTACTCGCAGACATAAACTGGCTCATATGTATGTTTTACTTAGACTTGAACGTCGGCAATGCGCACATTTTCAGGTCGTGATTTTCCTTCACAATCACCGTCTCCAATAAAAGCGAATATAAAGTTACATTGATACAGGTGTGCCAACTAAGTCTAACCTCTACTCGATTATGTGGGTTTTACGCGAGTTATCGAGCAACACCCGATTCGATTCGTTATCCGATTTGTATAGAATTTATCCATGGAATGTCTCTGGGTGGCACACGGATACATGATAACGTTTCACCACATTGTTTGCTTCGGCATCTGATGAGCGATGATCCGATGTAATTCTCTGATTTTACATTATCTTCGGAAATGAGATGACGTGTTGCCCATTACACAATACAGTGTCCGTTTATTTCCGGTGTTTGATTCTGGACGTTTATCGTTTATATTTGCATAATGTGTTTTATGTGGCAGTAATAAGGAACGCGTGGGAAAGCGAACATGCTGTGCGTAATATGAATAATCATTGTAGATCAATCCGCACATACAGTTGTCGGAGTAAGCAGTCAATCGTGTGCGGGAAACTGAGTAATCTCGTAAACTGTATTAGTTCGCCACAGACTAAATTATATATGTGTTGCTTATGTAATCGAGTTGATATATTATCAACCCAAGCTGCTAGAGCCATTCCACGTTGCGCGCGAGATCCAAACGAACAGCTGAATCTGCTAAATTAAAACGAGTGCTTTTAGACGGCGAACGAACCAAGCGAATCGCCAGCTATATACGGCGCCGTCGAAATACCTGTACATACAGTAATGCCTTAATTATTCGACTCCATAACCACAGCATAATTATGGGTAACTTTTCAGGATTAGAGATTTGGATTTCCAGAAATGGTATGTTCTATCAGTGTCTCTTTACGCACATTGGTTATCCAAGCTTCATAAAACACATAACTGACCCAAGAGTTACAGTTCCTGACCGAAGGAGTCGCCCTAAACCGATCTCGAAAGACTCATAATAGCCTGATTTTGCCAATTACTTCTCAGTTATTTAATCTTGTTTTAAGGCGATTTGTATTGAAAATTCGCGGTGCCCACTGTGGACTTCTCTTTGTGAGACAAAGAAGACATGGGTATGTTTGGTTTCATGCATAAAATGTTTCGATGATGAACACAGCAATTGAGAGGAGAACCTACTGATTCTGAATTGTTTCTGAGATTTGGTTACAAATAAAGAATCATTTAAAATCTCTTGATTCTCCACCAAGAAACAAATTTAGTGTCAGGAACCATTGGTACTGGACTTTGGTTCCGAAAGAAGAATCAGTTGATTATCTGTTGGGTTCTTCGCCTAGAACCAATATTTAGTGCCCGTAACCTATTCACTCTAAGAGAAAATACCCAAACAGAACCAAGCACTTTGGTTCCACCTGAATGTTTGGTCCTTCTTAGAAACAAACTGAATCCAAGGTTTGTGTGGGAATACGACAGAGCTTAAATGTCCTAGTTTAAATTTAACAATCGGTCCACGCGTTTGTGGTTAAGATGATCTAGGGAAGACTTTTGAAATACGAATTCACACATGCCTAGACTATTTTCTATTCGTATTTATCACATAATTAACCCACAAAACCAGCTTCATAATTGTTGGTAAAACACACGTGTAATATTAGCGCGTGCGATGACGTCACACCATTATTCAAATGACTTGCGATTGCTGAGGTTTATGATTGTTGTTTCCTAGAAGCCAATTGGGGAACCAATTGGGGAACCCTAAGGAACTATTTGGTTCCATTTTCTGATGCTATTTTGAACCAAATTTAGTGTTCATAGCCTAATGGTTCCACATACGGGACACTATTTCAGAACCATTGGTTCTGAGCTTTGGTTCCGAAAAACGGGAATTTTGGTTCTAAAATTTGGTTCCGAATATTAGTCATTTGATTCTATTTTGTTTCTCTACCAAGAAACAAATTTTAATGTTCAGAACCCAATTATTACAAAAACGGGACAATATGCTTAACAATTTGGTTCTCTGTTGGTTCCAATTGATACTCACTCCAGAACCATGCGGTTCTCCACTGTTTGTTTCACATACGGGACAAGGTGAAGAACAGATAGAAAACCATTTGATTACAATTGTTGCTTTTAGTGTAAGAAGTAGTATTCGCTGTTGTTAATTTGATTCAACTAAACAAACATGGCAAAGGGAGGACATTTCTAAAGAAAGACATATCCTGCAAATGGAAACGGAATATCTCGGATATACGCGACTGATTGACGGTGTGTTGTTCATCTGGAGGGATGTTCAGAAAATATCTGCAGACGATAGACGGACAAATATATATCACAAGTTCATAAGGCTCCATAATCATTGGTGGAAATGTTCAGATAAAAAGTTCAACAAACAACATATTGTAATTTAGACGATGGCGTTAACCGAAGTTCATGGCAAGTGTTCTCTCGAGACAAAAACGCAACATGCACGAGACTATATCGAAACATTAGAAAGCTGGCTATGATCATCAACTATATGTATTTATCACATAATTTGGCCATAAAAGCAGTTTCATAATTATCGGTAATAGACACGTTTAATATCAGCGCGTGCGATGACGTCACGGCGTTCTTCAGATAACTTGCGATCGCTGTAGTGTATGATTGTTGTTTTCGATGAATATTTCGCGTTGCTTCGGGTTTATTTGATCATGTGATAAAAGGTATCTCACACACGTCCTATTTTATACGTAATTTATCAACCTCGTCCTCTAAATTCTATTTGAGCCTCGGTAAACCTCGGCATAAATCGAATTTAGTGAACTCGGTTGATAAATTCCGTATAAAATAGGAACTCATGTGAGATCCTCTATATATGAAACGAGTAAATGGAATCATGATTGTGCACGATTTGGTAAAGGTACATCGATCGTAACAGGAACGTGACTAATGGAGAATGACTACTGGACAATTGTTTGGAATCAGAAGCCCAGTTGGTAAGCCGCATTAGATCAGCATGAGCCGTTCGGTTATCTTAAAGCTTGTTCGAATCTCCATGAGCGGGGATTTGTGACCCACTCACCAACATAACCTCGCGCAAATAGGTTCATAATCGACCTATAATATTAATATAGGTTCCAATTGGATTATTTGGTTCTTAAATAAGCCTATATAGTGGACTTATATCCGACACTCAGTTTTTTTGCGCTGGCAACAGTGGAAACACATTTTAAATAGCGCGAATTGTTTTTTTCGTATTATTTTCCGCCCATAATGAACTTATAATACGTCAATATGAGCAGGGTTCGCACTCCCGCTTGCCAAATTTGCCAATGGCAAAAAATATTATATGAGTCGATAATGTCATTAAAATTACTCTCATTTCAGTTCATTATGGACGCAAAATGAGGCGATTCGACGCCCATTATAAACCTAAAACAAATCATATTATAAGTCCATAACGCGATCAATTTCACAAGCACAGGCTGCACGCACAGGAAAACTAACCTAATTCGTGTATCTGGGTAAGATTTCTTGGTTGATTTCCTGCGATCGGTGGTTACTACGTGAAATGTCCAGAGTAATTTTCTGGTGAAATTAACCGCGGTCTTTCCTCCACTCATAACGCCGTCCTATGGTTTGCATAATGTTATGGCTGTTAGAAATGACGTGAAACCTAAAATAAACAAACGAACTTTTTCAGTTTTCCAACCTGGTATCTTGTCTTTCGTCTTTCGTCGAAAGTGGAAACATATTAAAATGTTTGTTCAAGTGCAACTAAATACAAGTCACCAAAATGTGTTTTAATTTAAATCGTCAAGAAAATTTAACTTAGTTTTTGAACTGTTGTTTTTTTCTTTCTGCTGCTAGTCCCGAAATCGCCACGTCCTTGACTGAATAGTTTATAACAACATGTTGACCAAGCATTTATATCCAAAAGACATATTATCCTCTTCTAATTAACCGACTAATCTCCGATCTTGAAAACATTACTAAAAAGATCAGCCCCAATGAAAGCATGTGCATGCATCATCGGTGATATCTATGTAGCTATCACCACACAACTATATGTGGCTTGAATCCATTGGGGACCATAATGAAAATAAATGGTCTTAGGACTGTTTTCTTATGCTATCCCCGATGGTTTTTGGTCACATGTTAGTGCCGGACAACTCCCTTACAGTCTAATACCCCGTATAAACGCCATACTCATGCTGGGCATAGGTCAACTGCGGAAGTACTACATCACATCCTTCCGCAGGTGACCTATGTCCAGTAATATATCAAATAATTTGATATTCTACATCTTTACAATTTCTGTTAATCTGTTACTTGTTACATGTATATCACATGTTTATTTGTATCTATATATGTAGTTTGTCCTACACCAATATGTGTCTTAAAGACCATTAAAACGCATATTATCTTATCTTACAACCGATGTGTGTGTCACGCCACCACAAGTCTATTTAAGCACTCTTGCAAATGTAATAAGTTCGATCAAATGGACACGGTGTAAGTACAACATGAGGTAATGTGGGTTCATTCTGACTTTTTCCAAAATCACATTTTCTGGAAAATTGGATCGTTTTGTATAAACCAGTCATAGCTGAATTGCCCTAATGAATATATAGCCAAATCAGCGATTATATCAGAATTTGTATCCCGACAATAAAACTAGGTCATATTTGCTAGTGAGTACATCAAAGAAAGCTGAATTTATCAGAAAACTGTGTGTAACTGAACTAAAGCAGAATTTTGTTCCTGTATACCCAAGTCTTAGTGCTGCTAAAACGAAAATTGAAGTAGAATAAAAATAAATATAGAATGGAGATGCCGATTCGGACTCTTTAGTATAAGTACAGTATTACGAAGTGGGGATGGGGACATATCACACAGACCAAACATTGAGCAGCATATGGGATTATCGCATGTTACTCTAAATAAGGAGTCAATGTATGTCGTGTCCTCGATGTTGACAGAACTATTGGAATATTGATTAACACCAACGACTTATACCCCACCATATTCTCACGAAAAAATAGGTTCATGTTGAACCCACATCTTCACATATATTCATATTTGACTTATTTGATTCTGAAATAAGCAGTGAACTTATACCCGTTAACATGTTGCATGACACGGGCCGCACCGAAATCACGTTACTACGGTAAATAGGATTAAAAAGAACCTATTGCTCAAATAGTGCCATATTTCGTGTTGAAATATACGTTAATATTGAAAATATTTCGACCCCCCCCCCCCCAACTGGGTGCATATTGAGCTTATGATCCAGGAGAAGAATACCCAACCAAATATCACATGCGAACATGCCTGTGACATGCAATTAGAACATGTTTAAAGGCACACAATGTGTTCGGACAAATTTATCAATCACAGTTCAACTTAAAATCAAGACCAATAAGCGATACTAGATACTACCTTGATATATTTTTGCCCGAAATGGATTTTCTTTAGCTACAAAAATGGTGATAAAAAAAACATAAGATTTGTTTTTGTCTTCAGAATAACCTTAAATTCCCCTTATTAATCGGCTAAAGTGGTCGATGGTGTGTAATATTTAAGGTTAGCAGATTCAATGTTCCAAACCCTATGTGCAGCTTTAATTGATTTCAGTTCTGAATTTAACAAAAAGAGTATATTTAGTAAATTTAACCATATTGAGACCGTATTGTAAATATTGTAAATATTACATGGTTCGACAGCAAACGGGGAAAAAAACACAACGCTCGCTTGAATTGCGTTTGGGACTGTGACTGAAAACCATACAATGCTATCTCTGGTTCTTCTTGGTGATTTTCAATTTCAATACACGAATAATTATTGGATCAAACGCTTTTATGGTAGAATTCCCACATGATATGTTTTCTAAATTGGTGGACCGACATGTGCATGTATGCAGAGATCGAGATAGTGTGTTCCACTCAAAATAAGCCCATACCGGACGTATGTTCCTGAGCGAAATACGCTCATATTGGCATTATTTAACCTCAATATAATCTCTATATAGACGTAAACCCCCAATAAGTGACTATTTTTTCACTGCGGTCCACGACATCAGACGGAATAACTGGTAAACGCTTGGGCTTATTTCAGAATAAAATCCGTCCAATACGAACCTATGTGAACATTTATGTCCAATATTAACCTATTTGCATGAGGATATGTTGGCACAGAACACGTCAAAGCAAACGTTAGTTAAATGGTCTCATTTTATCAACCTATGATCGCTTGATTGATCGACTTCAATTAGTCTTCATTAATCAATTTAGTTTTCTGTATTAATTAACTTACCATCTAGAGTAATTACAGAAATTTAAGATCTTGATTTATCAGCATATTATCGTGATCGATTAATGGACACCCGACATAGAATCATGAAATTATTTCTGATATTGGACTGTCAGGACAATGATGGGTCTTGATTTGTCAGCATACTGTCCTGAGTAATATTCACGCGACATATATAGGGTCATGAGACTATTTCTAATGTTGGACTGTCAGGACAATGAGGTCATGTCATCCACTTCCAAGGTCGTGTGGAGAACGTGCCGTTCAAGCTTGATCTGAGTTGAGGGACATATCGATGTTCCATTCCGATAGAGAGAGAGAGAGAGAGAGAGAGAAAGAGAGAGAGAGAGATATATTGATAATTTATTGACAAAGAGCAACTCCAACAAAATATGCACACATAATAGTGAAGATAATAAAGTTCATACAGATTAAAAGAGAAAAAAACAACAAAATATATGCTAACCCATCTGGGTTAACTATCCACCAGTTGGGCTGAGTCCTCCTTGCCTGGAGAGGGCATATCCATGAATTGGCTGTCTTACTGCCCACTCCAATTAGTCATTAAAATAACACTCTGATCTGCCTGGAAGCTGCGTGGACGTTGGTATACTATATAGAATAACTGTGGTCAATTATGAAATATACAATTTTATGTATAGGATCATTTGGAAATGAATTCGGAATCAAGGGAGCGTACGGATGAGTGACTACGCGAGTTTAACCTATATATTTTTATATAATGATCGATTGGTCATATCACGCAATACTCTTTATGTATTAGTTTTATTTACAATAATTAATTAGAGGAGCCACGGTCATACAATTAGGTGAATAACTCGCGAGGTTCAATTGGATGAGATCCAGTCAGAAAGTCAAACTTTAGCTGGAGCAATGGGAAATGTCTATGGCACGAGAGCCATATACATTTATATAATATATATACATAATAGATGTGATATATACATAATATATCGATACATGTCCGCCTTAAACGGTAATTGCGTATACCCCAAACTATATGACTCACTAGATTCTTCAAAACACCAATTTTTTATTTCTTATTTCTGAAACAATTAAGTCCAGTATGCACCTATGTGAATATTTAGGTCCAATATGAATCTATGTTCACGTGGTATGTAATTGGTATTTTTCAATGTTGGCAATTTGTTTAGGTTCAATGAGATAATCTGATACTGGACACACCTCAAACAAAGACCCTCCCGTCCCGTCCCCGGTGGCCTCCCGCTTTCCCGCTGAATAGAACAATGCAGGACTGCCAGTATGATGGCAACGCTTGAGCACAATTACAGTGCATAATAAGAACTCAGATGGTTTAAGTTATTGCGTAATGTTGGCCTTTTCAAGACAGAACTGAGACCATTGTCAATGTAATGTAGTTGGGACACCCTTGACCAGGGCAATACTGACACACCCCGAACGAAGACAATTTGGCCACGCCTCTAAAATGTGTCACGTGCACGCTGTCGGCCCCATTCGTCTTTAATTTCAGAACACAACCATGCAGCATACCAGAAGATTACCCATCATTATGTAACGTTCTTTGCCAAGCGCGGTGAACAAATTACAGATGTTAGCGAAACCTTACATTCTTAATGAGAAACTAGTAATACATCCTCCTCTTCTGACGTCAAAACCAGCTTAAAGACGACCGAAGCCCTGATTAGCGTTTCGGTTTTAGGCGTGCTACGCGGAAATGTTTCCGATAATTGATTTTGTCGTGACACGCCCATAACTCTAGCCCCGAAGTCCTGACAACCTAAAGACGCAGTGTGATGTATATCATACGGTCTACCGCATTTAAGGCTTCGTCGCGATGTCTCGAAACGAAGAAAGCCAAATTGTATGTTACTGGAAGCCATATATACTATTTTATGGATAACCATCTTAGATGTTGCATCGTGGAATGTAGTATATCCAAACAAATACCACTTGGTTGTAGCCCTAATACACCCACGCCATTACATGCATAACATGGCAAATGTTGTTTTGTCTGATATCCTCTATACACACAAGTACATGTATATCCACAGGTAATGTTTTGTTTTTCCATTGTTCATAATTATACATGGTATCGGCTGTTTTGTATCAAAGCGGGGCAATCCTAGGTAGCCAGCACTTGTGCCCGATCTTAATTTCCATAATTATTTGGCATTGAAAATATGTTTGACTAACTAACCGCCCATGAAAACGAGTTCAAATGAATGCCTACTATTGATGGAGATCCACTTGTCGTTTGACCGCACGACTTATATATTCGAATATAAATATTGTTGTGGATGTAGCGTTATTGTTGGGCATAAACGCACCAGGGCCACACAAATGCGCTTGATATAGATATCCGAGAGCGAGAGGTTACATGTGTCTGTAGGGATCATAGCAGCAAACATTAAACACCTTTATTGCTTTCTTGTTGCCATCGCTTCAGAGAAAGCATTAACTATCGTTGGTCTTGACGCCGAGAGACGCGGTTCAATGGTTTCAGAATATTAACTGATATATCACTTCGAAGCAGTGTGGAGATATTTGTCAATATAACGTGTCGTATGCTCTATAACTAATTGCGTCATTTCAAAGCAATGTGGGGATAATTGTGAATATAACGTGTCGTAGGCACTATAACTCACTGCGTGCATATCCACTCCATACTACTCTACACACCTTAAAATGTGTAAAGTCTAATACGTCCCAACAATATTATTATGTATTTACATTTGTAGAGCAACTATTTCACAATTGGTGGTCGTATGTGCTTGACATAAAACGTATACTAAAACAACTCTTCGCGAAAAAAAACCCAGATATTCCTGAAACACAAAGAAGTCCGACCAGTAAATTCATCTGTTACGGCGACGGTCTAATTAAAATCGATAGAACAATAAAAGAAAGACTAAGAATTGATCCAATCGTATACACGTACAGTACCACTCAGAACAAGTGGTATATTGAGGCGCGCCTTTATTGCGATATTGAGCGCGCTTAATGTCGATAAAAGACGCGATTATAGCGCAATACAGAAAATTGTTCTCGCTTAATATTGCGATATCGGTCACAGAATATTGCGATTTTAAGCGCGCATTGTCGCAATATTGAGCGCGATACAATTTCATACATGCAGGCCCGATAGTATTATAGTCATGTTAACTACATATTATGCTAAGATACTTTGATAACTAAGTTTGAATAGGTGTATACATATAGAATATACAGCCATAATTATATATAAATAAAAAACATTGTCGCTAATTATGTCAAACGGGTAGTTTCAAAATTAAAATTTAAAAACAAATAAATTTAAAAAAAAATTTAATTAAGTAAATTGTGTAATTGGTTAAATCGAGCAAGGAGTCAAATTTAGATAAAGCTGGCAATCATTGCAAAAGTCAGTTGAGTCCATGTGCGATTCTGAATAAATGAGAGTTTGTAGTACATGTTCTAACATTACATAGTACTGGTCACGACCTTTATGGTACACAGAAACATGCCAACAATATTATATCGCCGCGGGTGGTAAATCCACCAGGCATGCAGGTGGATATTGGCGTCGCTCGACCTCAAACACAATTTCCGGTACTGAAATGCACTCTATATGCTCGTGAGTCGCCTACTCATTTACAGTGCGTTGTTTATTGACGTACAATCGTGACTCGTATATAAAGCACATGCATGAGTGTAGCAACGACCTGTCTAATAAAACGTTATGCTTTTTCAGTAAAAGTTAAAAAGTCCATTCCGCTCGGTTAGTTACCTTCCCAAATGAGTTGAATCGAGTTTGTGCTTCATCTTTTTCGTACAATTTGGCAAGAGTTATGCCTCTTGGTCTGCAAATGCTTAATGTTACCCATTGTTTAAATCAAATTAACCACTGTCAACACAAAAGCAGACCATGACAGAGCGAATGTCAGTAAAACAGCTTATTCCGCCTGAGAAATATTTGAAATAGAAAAAAAGTTATCTTTGCATTTCAAAAAAATGTCACGCAGCCACAGAAGACAGAATTCAGGTGAGCAAAATCGGGCTATTTCCTATAACCAAACACACATAGTTGGCCTCCACTGATCACGAAATCATGCTACGTATTCACATTTTCCAATAGTTGTGAACTTTCCCAGTAATTTAACATTTAACACAGGCTACACTGTGGCTGTTATCCCCCCCGGATACTTAGTTTTCTATTTACAGAACCCCCGTACAACCCGATAAATCGTATACTGATACACCGAATAAATCACGACAGTAACGTTACTAGGTACATTTACACAACCCGTAACATGTAGAAACCCATTATGTCGGTTTAGTTTATATTGTATTATTCCACATCCGTCGGCGTGTGGACCATGTCTCCAAAGGAATCACATCCATTGGATTCATAGGTCCCGGACAACATTTGGCCATAACACCCAAATTGCATTGGCCTAAAAAAAAACTTTTTTTTAACACTTTTTAACATTTTTTCTTACATTCTTTAACAATTTTATAATTTGTAATGTGTTAAGCCAATGCATTCTCTTATATATGCGAGGCGACCTATGGTCGACTCGCATATATAAGAGAATGCATTGGCACAGGGCATAACTGTTGGGTAAAGAGTTAATCGACAATGATCACAAGACTCTTTAATTTATTTCCCCAAACCCTAAACGGCACTGATCGATACACTTTGCGATTATATTGTTCGGCAAACGCTTTGAACCGGATTACAAGAACAGGTGTGTGATTAGATAAATGCACGTTTATTTCACACATCGAGTGAACAATGATGTCCAAACGAATGAACCGCCACGAAGACAGTAGATTAGAAATTTCAACATACAAAGGATCTCCGGTCTACACCAAAGCCAACACGAGCCCAGCATCAATGATATTAGATCTACCGCGCGTGCTTTCGGTTGTTATCGCTTTCCATGTCGGGATTTCGGAGGTAAACATTAATATACATGTATTCGTTCACTTATGGACTAGAAAACCCGTCCGATGTCCGAAATAGAGAGTTTCCGGTTTACATAGGTAATTTTTTAGAGAGAATGCACTTGGGTGAATTCGATACCGGACAATGGAGATGGATTCGGTTAATAGGGGATCCGGTTAATAGGGGATCCGGTTTAGATAGGTTTTACTGTATTATTTTTAATTCACCGATAATTCCTTATAAATCAAGACTAAGTGTGTAATATATGTGTGAATATGACTGACGTAGTACCTTCACGTACATCGGCATTTCGTATAATTCTAAATGTTGATCCCCAGCTGGAAACATAACGAGACAAAAGGAGACAATTAATAGGTTTCATTTGAGACATGAAGACTATATAATATTATGTTTCGACTTAAGACGCATACTTCTGAGTTCCCTTGCCTCTTATAATCACCCGACAGGACTGAGATTTATAACCATCTGACACGACCAAGAGTATCACACCATCGTGAACCGGAGCCTCTTAAAGCAGTGGATTCTGCGAAATCCAATATTGCGAACGGAAAGCCTCACGCTCTGTCGTAGTCCATATGTCCCCAACTTAATGCGCACACGTGTACCCAACTTAACCCTTTATTTATCAAACGGAATATCACATCCAGTTATGGCTGTAAACATGGGACTGACATTTCCGACGGGAACTACTCTTCAATTAGTATTTAGTATAGACATGTTAATCGACAGTGATCACAAGACTCTTTAATTTATTTCCCCAAACCCTAAACGGCACTGATCGATACACTTTGCGATTGAGTTGATGTGTTCATCGTGGTAAGACATATGCTCACAACATAGCGGAGTCTAGTCCCTGCATGTGAGCATGCCAACCATTATGTGTAATCTTTATAGTTACTGGTCATGTTACAAGGTCATTGTGCTGTTGGTTCATGTTGATTTAGCTATTGTATTTCTGGGTCTTGCTGATTCAGCAATGAGGATGGTTGGGTCAAGCGATGTTATTCCAAAATGTTTAAAATATCAACTTGTTATTTAACCCTTTCTATACTAAAGCATCATTGATGAGTATTTATCCCATAGGAAATGTTCAGATCATATGACTAATCCTTTATATACTAAAGAATCATTGATGAGTAGTTATCCCATAGGAATTGTTCAGATGATAAGTTTAACCCTTTCTATACTAAAGCATCATTGGTGAGTAGTTATCCCATAGGAATTGTTCAGATGATAAGTTTAACCCTTTCTATGCTAAAGCATCATTGATGAGTAGTTATCCCATATGAATTGTTCAGATAAGTTTAACACTTTCTATACTAAAGCACCATCGATGAGTAGTTATCACATAGGAATTGTTCCGAAAATACGTTCATATGTCGTTTGTTGAATTAATTATCTAACCATTTCCCTCAACAAATAGGACTCCTTCTGCTGTTATTCGTCTATGGTCTACTTGTATCAACATAACATCCCTCCTAATCAACAATATACCAGTCCAATGTATACCTTTGAACTGCATGTTAATCCATTTAGATGTTAAGTGTTAAGCTGTCATAGCGATGTCTCAGATATCTACAAAATGCATATATACTTACATTAACACGTAAATGGTCACTGTCTTGTATTATTCAGCTGTACCCAAGTCATCAAAATGACAATTCGTAAACAAAAACGGTTCTTATGCTTAACGGGATCGCTTTGCGCTACAATTAGGTCAATTGGCAGGGCCAGCAGAAAAAATAGCATTTTTGCCGGAATATTTGAACAGGTCTGATCACAGGATAGTTGCGTGGTGTATATTTGGGGCCTCGGTGGCTCAGTCGGTTAGGTGTACAACACCAAGCCGTCTCGTCCTCCAGCGCCGGCGATGAGGGTTCAAATCGACATGTTTCAATGATGGACTTTGTTTCTCGAAATTGTTATCTGGTGGAGTTGCCAATTACTCGCCGATGGCCGGTGGTTTGCCGCACATGGTCGACGAGTTTATCAGACATTGAAATCAATGTTAGATTAACCGTAAGTGTACGGATTTCCTCCACAAGTAAACTGGCAATGTCGTGATATGGCCTTAGTTGTTGAAAGGGACATTAAACTCCAATCAGACAATCAATATGTAGATTGTGTAGGAGCTAACACGGTGCATCCAGGCGTTGCACCCGTGTCAGTGATCTAGAACTTCTTATATAGTTTTTTCACTCTCATATCTCTGTTGTTCTATTTAGTTTAATCGTACGGGGAAATGCATTGATTTAATGTAGTTGTCCGCCTTGACATTTGACGCAAATTCACACCAACATATGCAAAAAGGATATGAATGAAAATTCGCCAATCCACTCTTCAAACTAATAAACACTGCATGAATGGAGTTAATACATATAACACACTCTGTCCTCATTAGTCTGAATGAATAAACAATATATCCTACTATATATGGGCATAGGCTGTGCAAGAACTGCGAAACGCTAATTGGGTCAAAAACAGTTCAATGGTTGTTGACCTGAAATTAATACACTTACACAACAAGTACTTACATATTGCACAAATAAGACCCGGATGTTTTGGTCTTAAACTACTTAACAAGTGGAATGTCGAGTGTCTTTTGCCTCAATCTGTTGATGTGAATGGCCGCGAGTTCACGCTGCACCAGACACTGTGGCACCCGACTCTAGTTAATTTACGTCACCGGAAATATTGATGACAGAACGCACAAATCGTCTAATGGCTGAGCAATATCAATCATAGAGGATGTAAAATCGACATACAACAAAGGAAAACCTGTTATGCAAGAAGTCATCAAGGGATTGATATATTTCTAGCATCGGAAAACCTCGCGAATCTTATCAATTACCTTGACTGCAGGTAAATGGCCTTATTTATCGAGCAATCTGGGAAATAAACTGCTAACGTATTTGAACACACCATTTCCACGAACGCATGAATGGGACACTTTCTTTGCTGTTTTAAACGGACATGGCTCATTCGAACCTCCAATTTTTTTTCTGCGTAATTTGGAGTGACGGATACGATAGGTCGATAAATAAATGAACTACTGGTATACCGGCTGCATATGCTCTGAAAAACACTTGCCAAAATTAAAGTCACAGCAATTTTTCAGCCGTTCTCAACTTTTCGCCACAAGTCACACAAATGCTCTTTATTGCTACCATATCAGGAATAGACTACCACGGAACGCTCTTTTCTGTTCCATGTCGTGCATATTGCTGTTTTGTGTTTGGGACCCAAACACCGTATTCACAGTTGTATTTTTCATTACTTCAACGCGTCTTTTTGTGTTACAGAATGCTCATATAAAGGTAGTTCAGGTATGTATGGACCTATTTCGATACTGAAATAAATTCAAAAGCGAATAATATAATGTGTATTTTGGAGCCCAAACCGCCATGTGGCTTTATAGTAGGAGAAAGTCCAATGACACACGTGTGGGTATAATATGTACCTAATTGTGCCTATGTACATGTACATCTAGTGTAGGGTGTTCATTGCTTCGTTTTCGCGTGTGAACGTACCGCCAATTCGTATCGATGTGGCCTCGTTACTATCTTAGTTGCATATTGAGATGTCCCTCAACTCCGATACGCTGTAAAATTTGTGTCAATTGTTGCCCATGTCGGGCTGACTAAACTGCATATTGATGAAGACAACGAAGACGAGGAGGATGACGATGACGATGATGATGATGCACCAGGGAGGCGTTGGATATAGTTGTACCAGAAAGTTCGTGTATATATTATACACATGCTGTTACATTATCATTATTATATATATATATATATATATATATATATATATATATATATATTATATATATATATATATATATATATATATATCTATTATATATTTTGGAAGATCTGTTTGTTTGTGTGTTTGTTTGTGTGTAATCGATGGACTCGAAAATGGCCCAGCCGATTTCGATGAAACTTGGTATGTGGGGGTATTTTCGGGTCAGGACTAACATAGGCCTATTAATTTGTCCGTGCGAGGTCAACTTTTCACGTGCCGAGGTCAAATCTGTTTTTACGCCGTTTTGCGCTAATATATTTCAGTTCGGTGCTTACAAATCGATTCGAAACAGCGCGAATAATAACATGCCAGTCATAATAATGACACTATGAGAATCTTTCGTGTTTCCTCTTTCCAACGATATATAATATGTATGTATCCGTTTTAGTTATCTGCCTCAATTATTAAGAAGAAGTAGTACGATCTTCTATCAGGGTAAAAACAATGCGTAACTTCTATGACGTCGTTAGAGGTCATAAATTTAGATCACGTTAACTCTTACCCGGCCGATGCATTTGACTGTTTCAGACGTCTTGGCGATATCTCGGGCACCGATGGTAATTTATCTTTACGTTGAAACTTGAGGCGCGTTTATATACTTCAGTGGAAATCAAATCGGGTTAAACTGGCGGATTTTTACGGACGAAATTTGATGCATAGGGTATCTCGGTATCCGCTAGGCCGATTTCCCGGTATCCGCTGGGCCGATTTCCACCATTTTTGGGGTGTTGGTGTTTGACCCCACCTGACCTTGACCTTCAAAATGGTCAATTCAAGGTCAAATCGGGTAAAACCTGATGGATTTCGACGGGTACTTTTGTCGGGTACTTTTGTTCGGGCACTGTGTTTTGGACGGGTCAAATCGTGACCCCACTTGACCTTGGCCTTCAAAATAGACAATTCAAGGTCAAAGCCCGGACGAAGTCGGGTCACCTTCTAGTATATATATATATAGGAAGTTCTTATCAATATGATAACACCAATTAAAGACCCATCAAATCTTTAATGTCGTACTAGCTTTCGTCGAAGGCTGTAAAGCCGAAAGCTAGTACGACATTAAAGATTTGATGGGTCTTTAATTGGTGTTATCATATTGATAAGAACTTCCTATTAGACCAGACGAACTTCCTATTAGACCAGACCCATACGGCTAAAGATGTCAACACTACAATATATATATATATATATATATATATATATATCTATTATATATTTTGGAAGATCTGTGTGTGTGTGTGTGTGTGTGTGTGTGTGTGTGTGTGTATGTGTGTGTGTGTTCGCGATGGACTCGAACACGGCTGGACCGATTTCGACCAAACTTGGTACGGACACGTAATTCGACCCGGGAACGAACATGGGCCTATTGATTTTCAGACCCGATGTCAACTGTTCACGTGCCGAGGTCAAATCTGTTTTTACGCTATGTTACGGGACTTTCATCTGAGTTCGGTGCTTACAAATCGATTCGAAACAGCGCGAATAATAAAATGCCAGTCATAATAATGACACTGTGAGAATCTTTCGTGTTTCCTCTTTCCAACGATATATAATGCGTATGTATCCGTTTTAGTTATCTGCCTCAATTATCAAGAAGAAGTGTCGTTAGAGGTCATAACGTTAGATCACGTTAACGCTTAACCGGCCGATGCATTTGACTGTTTCAGACGTCTTGGCGATATCTCGGGCACCGATGGTAATTTATCTTTACGTTGAAACTTGATAATTAATGAGCGTGTGTATATGAGGCGCGTTTATATACTTGAGTGGAAATCAAATCGGGTTAAACTGGCGGATTTTTACGGATGAAAGTTGATGCATAGGGTATCTCGGTATCCGCTGGGGCGATTTCCCGGTATCCGCTGGGACGATTTCCACCATTTTTGGGGTGTTGGTGTTTGACCCCATCTGACCTTGACCTTCAAAATGGTCAATTCAAGGTCAAAGCCCGGACGAAGTCGGGTCACCTTCTAGTATATATATATATATATATATATATATATATATATATATATATATATATATATATATATATATATCTTTGTTTGTACTTGTCAGTATCAGTTTTTATAAGAAGAAACATTAGTATTGGGGCCAAAAACAAACGACCTCCTCATTTACATGTATTCCAAGCTCCAATGATGATGTCCACAAATTAACCAGATGGGCGACTGTGCCGTCGTTGAAGTTATACTTCGAATATGTATATGCTGTATACGGCGGTGTGTATAACAGAACGGAACAACCGTCATCAGAGCAACATAACGTAATTCCTCCAGTGTTTCATAATTATTGTAGACTTTCGATTACTGGCACTGATGTACTGTACATAGAGGATCTACAACGAGTCCCCAGTTTATAGCGGAATTTATAAAACGAGTCCAGTAAATTAGGTCTGGACCGAGCCTTTGGCGAGGTCCAGACATAATTTACTGGACGAGTTTTGTAAATTCCACTGACAAAACATAGTTAAATCAACAAATGGGATTCTATAAGGCATGCGATGACGTTTCACGTAACTATGAGTTGTTTGCCCGCGTAAAGAAATAGTCCCAGATAAATAAAGACTCTTTGTCGTATTTAATGACGTATATTTAATGACATAACTTTTCAAATCTTCATTCATTATAGTTTGTTGGAAAAATATTGGAAGCCATGGTATTTTGAGACGTAGCGTACAGAATGTAAACAGACGACTCACCGGAAGTCAAAGGCCACCTGGCACTATTTCCTGTTATTAAACGAACGTTTAATATCACAATTTATATAATGGGTTTATTGAGTGGAATAAGGACAGGATCACGTAATAAATGCATATATATCAGTATATACGAGCACCGGCTCAGTTTGATGTGAACGTTGATGCGTACATGTATGTACGTGAACAAATTAACCTTATTTCTGATCAAACTGCCCTTATTACGATCGCACATGTACTAACTAGAGCTAGGCACGCATACCTGCGTATTACGTATGCGTAAAACGTATGCGAATTTACGCACGAAAACGATACCATAATAACGTAGGTAAGTGTACCCACCACATGCGTGACGAAACCTTTCTCCAAGATGTCTTCATCGCGCGATGAGGCTTCATCAAATGATGAATAGTTTTTCCTCCTCTTGGTTTACCAACACCTTTGCAAGAGAAAGAACAGCAGAATGTGGGAGCATCCCATTGTTAAGAAACGGAAATAGCGAGGGGCCTTTTAGAATCTGATTATCTGAGATCTGAATGATGACGAAGAATGCTTTGTCGAGTACTTCATACTGAACAGAGAACAATTTGCCCAGGTACTTCATCTCATTGCACCAGCCACATCGAGAGGCCGATCAAATGTGAGAGAAGTCTTATGTCCCCGACAAAGGCTGGCCATATGTATAGGATAAGTTCATATTTTGAGAATTAATTATTTTATTTCCAACAAAATTATCAACAAACAATCATGAACAGCCTTTAAACAGGGTGTGAAAGCTTCTAAAATGTTTCAAAAAAGCTTTCACTTGAAGCTTCAACCTAAAATAATAAAACAAATACCTGCATATGGAACTTCTTCAAACTAACATTTATAGTGCAATGAAAAGTCTCAGTTGTGTCTACACGTTAGCTATACACATCAATTCGGTAATCAGATATTGTGTCATAGGTTCACTGGAACTTTGTGACATAGAGTGCCCATGCGATCCCATAGTATATGCCGAATGTGGTGTTGGTTGTGAATCGAATCCGTACTGAATCTGCTGTTGCTGTTGCATGTGTGGTTGCTGGTGAGCAGGGAGATGCATGCCCAATATTACACCATAATAGGAATTTCTTGAATATTCGGATACGAACATCGTATCCGATGACGCATACTACCAAAATGTTGGTGGTATGCGTTATTCGCATCCGTGTGTCGATCAAATAATCGTTGTCGCAGGTATGTGCCCTGGTAGTCGACGAAAACGGATGCGACTTACGCATGCATAAATCGGATGCGTTTTACGCAGATATGTGTGCCCAGCTTAAAACTGCTTTGACATACATGTACATGCATTTAACGCATGTGTTTTACGGATGCGTTAGGCGAACACAAGGCTCAAACGGCAGAGTTAGCACTGGACCATTCATATAACCGCGTAAAATGACGCCTGCTAATTTTAGCGGACGACTTTACTGAAACAAATAAGTAAATTGGTGTGCGTGAATGTATTGCGTGATGCCCAGAAATGAACATGTTCACGGGACATGAGACTCCCATATAAAAAGCACAAATGTACTACCATGGTAGTACCATGGTAGTACCATGGTACTACAATGGTACCACCGCGGTACTATCATGGTACTACCGTGGTACTATACAATGGTATTACATGTACCATGATACTGTCGTACTAATATGGTACTATAAGTTATGTTCACCATAGAACTCTACTAGGGTACTCTACCATGATAATACCATGGTAGTAGTGTACTATACCATGGCATTATAGTACTACCATGGTATACTACAATGTACTACCACGTTAAATTTATATATATAATGTATTTTACCATGGCACTGTAAGGTACTCTACCATGTTACAGTTCGTACTACCATTGTATACCGTGGTAGTATGGTACTACCAAGATATACTAACGCGGTCAAATGATATTTATCATGGTACTGCCATGCGGTACTACCACGGTACCATGGAACTGTACTTGGTTCTCTTCAATGTTATAGTTGATGCCGTTGTAAAGTGTATGTTGGCATATTGGACTATATTATTCTACTACTAATATACGTAGACCAAGTCCTCTCGGTCCACAACACTTGGGATACTGATTCTACATCTTGGGGCTAACTGCATTGTATGAGTGTCAAACGCTTGCGTTAAGCGGACAATTAACAGATAGTTCAACGCAATTACATGCAAAGTGTACGCGGTGTGTGTAACCTAAACGCATGCGTTAAACGCATTTATGTGAAAGAAGCTTTATACGCCTGTAAATGAATATGCATGCATCACAGTGTTGCTATGCCGATATGACAAATACAATTTTCTCAGCAATCGCGGCGACAAACGCTAACCTAATCGTTGATACGATTGCTTTGATTATGTCATCAAGGACAAACCTTATTTGACACGACTATAATAACTGACCCATAACGTCCTTTGTCTAACGTGCGTGTATTTATACTATGATTGTGTCATTTAAGAAATAACTATTGTTTCGATTAAGGTATGCAATAGCAACCGAATAGTTTGAGAGCAAATAATATGCGCCATATATAGGTTACACTGGTGTAAATACTATAGGCAGCTCCCCCTGCGGTTGCGGGAGGAGTATAGAGTTTCACAGTTAAAACACTCTGGGCTGTGATTGGTTGCATGAATTAAATGTAAACTGTTGACAAAAATTCAAGGAATCATTCTCCCACAAACTTCATTTGCCAAGAGGCCCATTCATTAAAGGTGAAGTCTGTTGTGGCTGTTTAGAAATTTTAAGTGTGATTGAAAAAATGACAATATTTTTTTAGTGCGGAACTGACCCTAGTCATGAAAAAACGAAAATTTGAAGTGGATTCCCTGCTAGACGGTGTTGATTTTTTTATTGGGAAAGTTTCCACAGATGTCAAGCTCACATAATCCGAAGGCAGTTTGAACAGTTTCCATTTGACCTCTGATGCAGATCAACAAACGTTAACATTGAAGCCTATGGGAAATATTTACACCAGTGTAACCTAAAGGGAAAAAATAGCTTTTTATCATTTTTGATTCCTGGGAGTCACTTTAAAGCATTTTAATGCATTTTACAGAGCCTGGTCTTTCAGTCCAATGAATATCTCATGCTTGGTGTGGCTATTCTTGCTGCTGATGTCTTCTTTCACTTACATCAGCCAAAAAAATAGTAAGATTTTTCATAAAAAATGCCAATTTTTCAAGGTATTTTCAAAAAAATTCAAGGTGGTAATAGTCACATGATAATGCAAATGACCCATAACATGAGCATGTCAACGACACATATATCAATTGTTATAAGAACCTAATCTAACAAGTATTTTGGATTTTATAGCCAGTGATATACAGATATATATCATAAAAGTGTGTCATTTCCACTGGTGGGTATGGTCATTTGAAGGTTAATAGCACTAAAACTTGGACACATTTAAGAAAATGCTTCAGCAATTCAATGAGAGCATATCTTTATTCAAATAATTCAATATACACCCACATCCAGTTATCTTGGATCACCCTTGCAGACCTGAAAATGTCATATTTTATTCTTCAATGTGCTGATAAAGTCATGCGCTTGATGCTCAGCTGATCAGATCTGGACTCAATGACCTCACATCACCAGAAATTCTCTCATGGAAAGAATATTGTACAGTCTTCCATAGCTGATCCAAGTTTGCAACACCAGACCCCTAAAACTGAGTGAAAATGGGGCCTGAACATGACTGGTGGTGGAAAATTGTGCCTTTTTGATGAATAATTTGTTAAAGGGGGTGGGGTTAAATTGTGTGTGATAAATAAAGAACCATAGGGGTGATATTGTTTTTGAACACATTTTTTCCATTGATGGGCAATTCTGAAGAAATGTAGGGAGTTACAATTATTCCGCGAAAAAGCGGGCTATCGCTTTAGGTTACACTGGTGTAAATACTATAGGCAGCTCCCCCTGCGGTTGCGGGAGGAGTATAGAGTTTCACAGTTAAAACACTCTGGGCTGTGATTGGTTGCATGAATTAAATGTAAACTGTTGACAAAAATTCAAGGAATCATTCTCCCACAAACTTCATTTGCCAAGAGGCCCATTCATTAAAGGTGAAGTCTGTTGTGGCTGTTTAGAAATTTTAAGTGTGATTGAAAAAATGACAATATTTTTTTAGTGCGGAACTGACCCTAGTCATGAAAAAACGAAAATTTGAAGTGGATTCCCTGCTAGACGGTGTTGATTTTTTTATTGGGAAAGTTTCCACAGATGTCAAGCTCACATAATCCGAAGGCAGTTTGAACAGTTTCCATTTGACCTCTGATGCAGATCAACAAACGTTAACATTGAAGCCTATGGGAAATATTTACACCAGTGTAACCTAAAGGGAAAAAATAGCTTTTTATCATTTTTGATTCCTGGGAGTCACTTTAAAGCATTTTAATGCATTTTACAGAGCCTGGTCTTTCAGTCCAATGAATATCTCATGCTTGGTGTGGCTATTCTTGCTGCTGATGTCTTCTTTCACTTACATCAGCCAAAAAAATAGTAAGATTTTTCATAAAAAATGCCAATTTTTCAAGGTATTTTCAAAAAAATTCAAGGTGGTAATAGTCACATGATAATGCAAATGACCCATAACATGAGCATGTCAACGACACATATATCAATTGTTATAAGAACCTAATCTAACAAGTATTTTGGATTTTATAGCCAGTGATATACAGATATATATCATAAAAGTGTGTCATTTCCACTGGTGGGTATGGTCATTTGAAGGTTAATAGCACTAAAACTTGGACACATTTAAGAAAATGCTTCAGCAATTCAATGAGAGCATATCTTTATTCAAATAATTCAATATACACCCACATCCAGTTATCTTGGATCACCCTTGCAGACCTGAAAATGTCATATTTTATTCTTCAATGTGCTGATAAAGTCATGCGCTTGATGCTCAGCTGATCAGATCTGGACTCAATGACCTCACATCACCAGAAATTCTCTCATGGAAAGAATATTGTACAGTCTTCCATAGCTGATCCAAGTTTGCAACACCAGACCCCTAAAACTGAGTGAAAATGGGGCCTGAACATGACTGGTGGTGGAAAATTGTGCCTTTTTGATGAATAATTTGTTAAAGGGGGTGGGGTTAAATTGTGTGTGATAAATAAAGAACCATAGGGGTGATATTGTTTTTGAACACATTTTTTCCATTGATGGGCAATTCTGAAGAAATGTAGGGAGTTACAATTATTCCGCGAAAAAGCGGGCTATCGCTTTAGGTTACACTGGTGTAAATACTATAGGCAGCTCCCCCTGCGGTTGCGGGAGGAGTATAGAGTTTCACAGTTAAAACACTCTGGGCTGTGATTGGTTGCATGAATTAAATGTAAACTGTTGACAAAAATTCAAGGAATCATTCTCCCACAAACTTCATTTGCCAAGAGGCCCATTCATTAAAGGTGAAGTCTGTTGTGGCTGTTTAGAAATTTTAAGTGTGATTGAAAAAATGACAATATTTTTTTAGTGCGGAACTGACCCTAGTCATGAAAAAACGAAAATTTGAAGTGGATTCCCTGCTAGACGGTGTTGATTTTTTTATTGGGAAAGTTTCCACAGATGTCAAGCTCACATAATCCGAAGGCAGTTTGAACAGTTTCCATTTGACCTCTGATGCAGATCAACAAACGTTAACATTGAAGCCTATGGGAAATATTTACACCAGTGTAACCTATATTCATAGTATCCTCTGATTTAAACGTGTGTACAGAAAATACTTGCTCCGATCCGAACGTAGCATGCACATCTTCAGGATCGCCGACAACCCCGTCGAAACATCTGCCATACACGATGGGTAACTCTACATTGTACATTGTTATTTAAAACGAATACACACATATTGAAATTCTGTATAACCCCAGAGTGATGATGATGAAAACTGATTATGCGTTAATAATAATAACAACTGAACATTATATATTATGATGTACTAAGTCTAGAGTCCCAGAAACATGTACAGTGTATATACATAAAGTGACATTTTGCTGTTGAATTCGGGATATGTTGTGTGAATACGCATCACAATCGTCGCCTCCGACGCCGTCGTGCATGATTGACATCGTCACGTGACTAGTATGAAAGTATAAAGGTGCTGCCCCCTATGCGTCCCAAATATGCATGTACACATGTAGGCTGCTCCGATAACACAACCTTAACTTTACAAAAATAGATATGCAAGGACCACATCACATAGGTTGGGACTTCAAGAAATACTGTTCAGATAAAACGCAGACCAAACGCTATTGTAGCCAGCTAGACAGTCAAGTTAAATCAACGTGGCGGTTTTGAACATATACGACTTACTAGTAGTAGTGTTCACATTCCACTGTATTCGTATCCAAATACACCAAACATTCCACACGAAGATTATATGCCACCACAAGACACATTCAAGACTATAAACATTAGAAAAGTCTGAGTCCGAACTTTCTTTAGCATTCAACAAAAAAGGGTGTCCAGTGTTAGTCTATTCTCGATGCGGTCACAATTAAGAGCGTTTGTCTCAATCATGCGGGAACAACTGAAAGCAGTTGGAAAATTGTTATAATTTTTGTAAGCTTTTTCAGAGTATATGAAGCATGTAGATCGGTCTTCGTGTACATCGCACCAGGAAGCCAACGACTCTTTGGTCTCACTTGAAAACACCATATAACCCGATAAATTAGGTGAGTGTTCACTGATAATCGCGTTGACTAATATTTTCTCAACACATACTCAACCGTAGTGTAAGTATATGCCACCAAGCACCGTTGCATAAAGTGTTGAGTAAACTATTTATATCAAACAACCGATTGTTTTTGTGTAGCTTTCATAGTTAAGAACATGGGTTGGCTAGGAATAGTTCTTGGCTGAACTCGAAATGGTTCTGGGTGATATATCCAGAATCAACGACCGAATCAGAATTGGAATTATCGGGACATTTATGAAATTCCCGATATAGTATCGCATAATCGTATGTTGGTCGATATTAACTCAGTCTGTGCTATAATTTGATTCATATTATTCATATGTCTGGATTGGTTGTGGTGTCCATGAAATTAGAATCGCGGCTTCAAAATGTATGCTCTTTAATGAGAAGATGAAGTTCTGACATATCCATCGGCCATCTCCTCCAATATCAATGTTTCATTTACAGATCCAAAAATAACATTGAAACGTATAGATTAAACATCTCGAAATGACTGCCATTATAGATGCACATTGTTTTAACCCTTTACCCAACAGAAGGGCCCTGTGCCAATGCTTTCTCTTATATATGCGAGTCGACCATAGGTCGCCTCGCATATATAAGAGAATGCATTGGCTTAACACATTAAAAATTATAAAATTGTTAAAGAATGTAAGAAAAAATGGTAAAAAGTGTTAAAAAAAGATTTTTTTTTAGGCTAATGCATTCTCTTATATATGCGAGGCGACCTATGGTCGACTCGCATATATAAGAGAATGCATTGGCACAGGGCATAACTGTAACTATCACAATGTGGTCAAGGAGACGGTTCCAATGATATCCATATTTGTATGGTTCTATTGAGACAGACCGAAGATATTTTAGGCTGTTGAAGCTTTATTTGGCCGGTTTTGGCCGTTTTGTTGGGTAAAGGGTTAAATCCGAAAGTGATATCCCGATTTGTCATTGTTGAGTACTCGTTACTCAACTGTTAAATACAAACCGCTCATCACTCGACGTGTTGAGTAGACATTTTAGTCAACAATAATTGCTTTGTTTCCAGAGTATATACAGTAGCTATCATAGCAGACAGTTCCAGTTGATAGGGACATCTTATATTGACCAAGATTCACAACACTTGGGTTATCGCTCTTTGTTCACCGACAACAGGCTGGATATCGATTTATGATATTGCTCGATTGGGTTATCGCTCGTTTGATATATTTCAATTTGTTCTGTGAAGAAAATTCAACCTTGATACGGATTTGAGAACAGGGCAGCGCGGCTTGAGTTAACCCATACATGTGATACACTTTAACTTTAATATGCTATCAATTTCGGAAGCTGAAAATGCATTATAATTTGTAATATATATGTATTCAATTATTACGTACACAAATATAACGACGATTTATTTGCAGATATACCAAGTGAAGATCATGACTTGTATCTCTTCGCTTGCTACGCTATAGGTAATATATTTCTTTGTTAACCCTTTACCCAACAAACCGGCCAAAACCGGCCAAATAAAGCTTCAACAGCCTAACATATCTTCGGTCTGTCTCAATAGAACCATACAAATATGGATATCATTGGAACCGGCTCATTGACCACATTGTGATGGTTACAGTTATTCCCTGTGCCAATGCATTATCTTATATATGCGAGTCGACCATAGGTCGCCTCGCATATATAAGAGAATGCATTGGCCTAAATTAATCTTTTTTTAACACTTTTTAACATTTTTTCTTACATTCTTTAACAATTTTATAATTTTTAATGTGTTAAGCCAATGCATTCTATTATATATGCGAGGCGACCTATGGTCGACTCGCATATATAAGAGAATGCATTGGCACAGGGCCCTTCTGTTGGGTAAAGGGTTAATACTGTATTTCACAGCAGGTGAAGGTCCCAGCTTGAGCCGATTTTCATTTCCGTCGCTTACAATCATGGAATTTATCCGGGGAAATATTTCAACTTTTTATTACGATATCGACACAAAATTCAAGCAATATCGAGCTGGTACCACACACAACTGTGACATAGATACCAAGGAACAAGTATTAACAATGAAATGCATTCCTTGCGTTGTTTGTTCAATGTTTTAGAGTTCCCGGCCAGAACATAAAAACAAAAAGTTCCCATGTTTTGAGCTGGTGGAATATGATATCCAAAGGGCATAGCCTGGGTAGAGAGTCCTGACATGATCTACTATCAAGTTCAACTATTATGAGGTAAAGTAAGACATAGATATATATGAGTATTTAATAGGTCGTGATTATTATACATGTGATGTATACGAATACGCATGTAGTATAGCGGGCCAACCCGAGTATCAGAGTAGTCGAGCCTCTATAGATTATATATATATATATATATCTATAGATGGGGAAGCGGAATTGTAGTTACGTATACGTGTATACTACTTGGGTTAATACTTAAAGATGTATAATCCGATCAAGCGCCCCTTTAAGTTTATTATTATTTATTTGGATTATGGGGTAACAAAAGAGTTGCCAGCAGATTGTCACAACTCAGGAAGATTAAATTCCAAGTAAACCGACAGACGATCGAGATAATGTTCAAAACATATATACTCCCAATAATTGAATATTGTGACATAATTTGGGATAACGCACCTGAGTGCCTCCTCCTCAAGCTCGACCGATTATATACCGACGCTGGTAGAATAATAACAGGCCTGACCCGACTGCCTCAGAAGCGAGAGTACTGGGTGAACTTGGATGGCCTCCCCTTAATGAAAGACGTCAATTACACAAAACGCGCATGTGGCATAAAATATTGGACAATAAGGCCCCTCCTTATATAACCAAACTTTTGCCTCTTACGGTTGGGGAATCATGTCGATACCCCATTATAAATCCGTTACGATACGTCAACTATTTCACAAACACGACTCACTTTAATTGCGGATGAAGATGGATAACACTAAAATCAAGAGGCTTTTTGTTGACAATATGGTCAAATTTCGTCGAACAACATGTTGATAAATAACACGTTTCGGGCAATTTTATACTATAGTTGACAGTGGTTAGCATTATTTTTGGGCAACTAATCGATTCTTATAACTGAAGAGGCATTTCTAAAAATGTTGTTGTTGTTGGAATCTGATTAAATTTGGTATTACACCTCAGGATTGGTTCCTTTGTTATGGTCAATTCCCATGACCATATTTGGAGAGCTGACTTCATTGTGCATGTGATAGTCCTGGCCCGGGAGCAACACGCGAGGTTCCCGCGTCGGAACCGAGTCTGACATTCTGGTCTGGTATTAAAATATGAGTATTTGTGTTATCTATATATGTATGGTCCCTCAAGTGGTGGTATATGGGTATTGGTGTGATACGTCACACTATATCTGGTCGCCATCTCCACTTGAAAGTATCAAGACAAAACGCAAGCCGGCATATGCACAATATATATACGCTATCAATCACTTCGCACATTGAAGTGATTGTATAATAATTTGAATACGCGGACCATTGGTGTAACACTACCGGATGTTGTTGGACTGTCGATTGACATATATAGTTTCGTATGCGGTTATATAGCTCTACATCAAGGCCCAATAGAGCTAATGACGCAGTTGACAAAAAGGGTGTGTATGCCAATGCAAATGTTAACATTTGAGCACTTCTCATTAAAATTACTACAGATACATCAATACTGTTTATCTTACGGCTTCTAATAGCTCCACTGTCGATAGAATGCGTTAGTTCGCATTAGGCATGTACACTTTTCCTATATAATATAGATAAATTACATGCGAAAACAAACCAATCTGTCGCTTACAAATAATGCTTCAGTCTTCAGTTTAAACCGATGGTTTTATTGGTATCCTGTTTAAACTTAAGATTGCGAATCGCATGCACATGTGTTTGTCATACATATGGGGATTATTATCGAGAACGAGTTATATTATCCAGAACGAATCTGATTACTCTTAAGCCGCTTTCACACATGTCCGTTTCTTCGATGCGTTTCCTTGCGTTTCTAATATTTTAACGCATCCGGAAAACGCATCGGTCAAAACAGTGATAATATCACTGGGTCTTTCACACATGTGCGTTTGCCGGATGCGTTTCTTTTTTTCATGTCTCGGACTTGAAATGCTGCGTTTCTAAAAAAAGCATACACAAGCATGAGTGGCTAGCTTCACTATTTCGACCGATGCGTTTTCCGGTGCGTTAACATATTAGAAACGCAAGGAAACGCATCCAAGAAACGGACATGTGTGAAAGCGGCTTTAGTCCGCGGTCAGTTTCATATTTCGTTCTTTCAATCACAATAACTCATATTGTTCGTTCTACAATATCGTTTTCGTTTATTTGGTAGCATTTATTTGGATTTGCATCTCTTGTACATCTCTTGTACATCAGTTAGTTTAAACATATTTTATTAGCAAAGAATAGCTAATTGAATTGGGGCACAAGTTATTGCTAACTTATTGACGCCCCTTTCCAACAAACAATTGACAATTAACAAAAGGAGTTAGGCTTCCTGCCTGCAATACATATAATACAAAGGTATACAAACAACACTTGTATGATTAAAATATGATAGTAAAGTGGGGTACACGTTAAGATGTCAAAGTGTACTGTTTGCGTCAGAATGAGGGTATGATTGTGGGCCTTCGATCGATGATGTGATATTTTGTTTCCTAATTTATATAATACCATTTCCATTCGCTAGGTTTAATACACTATTAATCATTAAATCGTTGTGTTTCTATGATATACTTTTGAGCAAAAATGAATAACTGGCAATTTATTTGCTCAGTCTCATGTGTGGAGCCGAAAAGTATGTTCCCAATGGTCAAGTGTAGTACGCCCAGTTTAGATATACTATCAAACAGTTTTAATCTTTCATGAATAAAGTAAGGACATTCGAAGAAAAAGTGATATGCTGTTTCCTCTGGTGCACCGCAACAGCATTTCGGCGAATCGGCAATATGATTGATATGCTTATCAAAATTAAGATTACTACAGTTATTTCGCAATTTAGCGTGTAGTATGTTCCTTTCTCGGCTTCCAACTAGGTAGAAATGAGGCGGTTTCAATACAACAAACATAGCAGCTATTTTTTTCTCTACATGTATATTATCTTTATTTATTTTCTTCTTATTGCCTTTATCGTCACTCTTGGTGAGGTCATCTAGGAATTTGTTCCACTGGATAATCATTGAAGGAAAGAACGATTTATTATAATATTCAGCCTTTCTAGATAAAGAGTTAAATCGGTATAGTCCAGGAGATATTGGTCGACCTCTGCACCCCCCCCCCAGGACTTAACTTCACCCCACTAATTTTCTTCCTTAAGGTCTTCTCTAATTTTTTTCACTTGTTAACAAGAAAACAAAGTGGCCGCAGAGACTCCAGACAAGATGGCGTCCATCATGGCGGCCATTTATTTTAAATGCACCAGGTCTCTTTGATCGCCATTATAGTAAAGATGATAGCACATGCGGTCTTGTTTTCCGCTCGATTCGTTATGCTAATATAAAACCCTTACAAATTAGCCAAAAATCCGACACCAGAATCCAATATGGCGGCCAAGATGGCCGCCGAAATGTGAAAATATGCTATTTTTCTGACATGTTACCACCTTTCGTTTGTCTCTGTGGGAAAATGTTATAATTTTTGCGTCATGTTATACATTTATCATATAGAGGAGTCATTGGCGAACACATGAGGACCATAATATGCATTCATTGCGGGATATTTTTGTCCGATATCACGTTTTCCCAAATGCCGGTATCATTGGTCAAAGCCGAATCTCCGTTAATAACGCGATGTTATGTTTCGAATCAATGATTGTTATTGCTATTATAACAACACCCATGCATATATATTTGCAGGAGATACTCGAGCTAGGATTCCTCTTATACCTGAGTTGAGGAATATTTACCCAAATCTAAGATGGCGGCCAAAATGGCCACCAGAAATAAAACATCGCCGAAAATCGCTGATTTTAACATCAGTGAGCATTATTGTCATGATAACTCCACACCTGCTTACTATTGTAAGATGGGAACACTTAGGCGAAGAACTTTCCTTGTACCATATCCAAATAAAAGTCCCCCAAATCCAAAATGGCGCCCACAATGGCGGACAGATTTTGAAAAATCACCGAAATTCCCTCATATTCACATCATTGGGTATTATTGTCGAGACAATTCCATCCATGCGTACAGTTGAGTTGGAAATACTGAGGTGAAGTAATTACCTTACATCTCATGCAAGAAATGGTTTTCCAAATCAAAGATGGCGGCCAAAATGGCGACCGAAATTTGAAAACACGCCTACATTCCTTTACTTTCTTAGGATGGGCGTTTCGCGATTTCTACCCACCATTACATGTTGATATGTATGAATTATCCATTAGGGTTTGGCAAGTGATACCCACAGTCAATATGGCGGCCAAACTGGCGGGCAGAAATTGAAAAGAAGCCGATATTATCACATACTAATTTCAACTTTTTGTCATAATATTGATTTGTATAAACGAAACGGTACATAATATAAGCCATATATTAATTCCAATGTAAGTCGTAGCCTTTTGGAAGGATGAAAACCCACAATCGCAATGTGGCATTTCAAAATCCATTCTCCACTAAGGGCTCATACTGGTCGTAACCGTATATAGGTGCGCCGAATAGTCATATTATGACTTACAAGAATCAAAACAACAGTACCTGAGCTTATTCTGAATTGCCACATTCAGCATTATCTAAACTCGTTTCCGTCTCTTCGTCAGATTAATCTATCTCACTCACAACAACAGTTCACTACTCTTCTTTGTAGGAGTGTGCCACTAATCGGAATGTTTCAAACAATACATATGCCGGTGTCCAGCTCACGTGTTGGTTTCGAAAGCTTGGAATTCATAGCGAGCTTCATTCGTGGTATAGCTTATGGTATAATTCAGATGCAACATATGGGGTATATGCGTCATCTTGTGCGATACACTATAAAGGTATTCGGTCGATGCGTATATACTAGCTTTCAGAAGGACCTATCTATCTGCGTATTGTCAGCTTTGGTGACCTAATGGGGATAACAACGTGTACACCTGGTGATCTTCCCAAACAGCCACTTCGCAATATATGGTTCATCAATTCACATACTCATCTAATGCACTGACGTACCCGGACAACTTCTGTATATGGCTTCGAATGTTGAAAGCCTGACATTTGACGGATGCATTTCTGCTAAGGCGTAGAAGACCATAATGCATAATATACCCAAACTCCTTGAACATGATCACAAGAACAAGCTTGTTGGCGTCCAGCAATCGTCTCACAGAACAGATCCAAGCAGATGATAACAATACACACGGTGCTCGTTTGTGGGTATGTGTCATGATAGTGGAAATGAAATTGGACCATGACTGCACCGCCCCTTATTTTGTTATGTTTTAGATTCAGACAGGATCTTATGTGTGGCTTTGCTTTCCTTGTATGCTAACTGCTGTATAAGCCCCACCAAGACTGGGGTGTAGTCTTAAAGGCGATACCTTTGATAGTTGGTTGATATGTCATACTCACGTTGGGTGGTATGGTTCAATAAAGTACAAATGCCATCAACAAAAGGGTGAAATGTTCAACGCGAAGAACATCCAGAGGAATGTTACGTTGATGTGCTCTTGTATTCAGTTCAACAAACGTTGGTACACCAAGTGATGTCTTCGTAACATCACCAATGCGACCATTTTCCTGCATGAGACATTAACTACTATATTCTAAAGTTATATATATATATATAAAGCTATATGATCATAAAGGTCGCCATTGCCATCGAGACTGTAAATTGTTCTTTAAATACATAGTGAAATAAATGCACCACAGTTCCTGACATTTTCTTGAATAATACCGCGAGAGAGGATAACAAAACACGCATACATTCATGCGATAAAGACATTATCCTTTAGTCCATCCGACTGTTTTGAGGGAGGCTAGCATATTATTATCCAGACAAAAGTGTACGTAGTTGAATCAGAAAGGCTTCGAAACGGATGTGGAATACAACCTTACCACACCAAATAAAACCGACACGCATGACATTCGATATCTTAAATATGCACCAGGTGTTGGGGTGGTGTATACAGTGGCCCATTTCATTCCCACTATCATGGCGCATGTCCACAAACTAGCACCGCGAGCATTGTTCTTCTCTGCTGGGAGATATTCGACGAGACAACTGCGGGCGTCACACAGTTTGCTTCGGATAATGGTCAAGAAGTGTTGGTAGTCTGTACACTAGGGTCTTCTCCTTAGCAGATAGACTTCTGTCCAAGAGAATGAGACAGCTAGCAACCTTCGAAACACTGTCGAAGTTGTCCACATATGCCAATGCGTTCGCTGAGTTTGTGAGTTGACGAACCATTTATTGAGAAGTGACTAGCTAACTGGTTCGCCAGGTGTACATGTCGTTATCCCATGGGGTATGAGACACATACATAAAGATGACCTTCTGTAAGCTAGACACCGGAAAATGAATTGTTTGAAACGTTATGATTAGAGGGACCCTACTCCCAGGAAGTGGTGAATACTTTGTCGGTGTGAGCGACCTAGATTTATCAGACAAAGAAATGGAAGCTGGTGCAGATAATTATGGACGTGACGTGGCAAATCAGAATCTGTTATCAGGTAATTGTTCTGATATAACTATTCGGCGCACCTACGCTTACGGCCATTATCGGCGCTAAGTGGAGACTGGATTTCGAAATGCCACATCGCGATATTAATTGTGGTGTTTCATCTTTCCAGAAGGATACGAGCTATGTTATGCGTTTTGATACCTTTAGGTTGAACTAGTGAATGGTTTATGTACAGTTTCGTCCATACATACCGATATTATGACAAAAAGTTGAAATTAATATGTGAAAATATCGATTTCTTTTCAATTTCTAGCCGCCAATTTAGCAGCGATCTTGGCTGTGAGTATCAATTGCCAAACCCTAATGAATACTTCATGTCACTATTCCATATCAACATGTAATGGTGGATAGAAATCGCTAACCAATAACGCCCATCCTAAGAAAGTAAAGGAATGTAGACTTGTTTTCAAATTTCGGTCGCCATTTTGGCCGCCATCTTTAATTTGGAAAACCATTTCTTGCATGAGATGTAAGGTCATTACTTCATCTCAGTATTTCCAACTCAACTGTACGCATGGATGGAGTTGTCTCGACAATAATACCCAATGATGTGAATATGAGGGAATTTCGGTGATTTTTCAAAATCTGTCCGCCATTGTGGGCGCCATTTTGGATTTGGGGGACTTTTATTTGGATATGATACAAGGAAAGTTCTTCGCCTAAGTGTTCCCAACTTACAATAGTATGCAGGTGTGGAGTTGTCATGACAATAATGCTCACTGATGTTAAAATCAGCGATTTTCGGCGATTTTTTATTTCTGGTGGCCATTTTGGCCGCCATCTTGGATTTGGGTAAATATTCCTCAACTCAGGTATAAGAAGAATACTAGCTCGAGTATCTCCTGCAAATATATATGCATGGGTGTTGTTATAATAGCAATAACATTCATTGATTCGAAACATAACATCGCGTTATTAACGGAGATTCGGCTTTGACCTATGATACCGGCATTTGGGAAAACGTGATATCGGACAAAAATATCCCGCAATGAATGCATATTAAGGTCCCCATGTGTTCGCCAATGACTGCTCTATATGATAAATGTATAACATGACGCAAATATTATAACATTTTCCCACAGAGACAAACGAAAGGTGGTAACATGTCGAAAAATAGCATATTTTCACATTTCGGCGGCCATCTTGGCCGCCATATTGGATTCTGGTGTCGGATTTTTGGCTAATTTGTAAGGGTTGTATATTAGCATAACGAATCGAGCGGAAAACAAGACCGCATGTGCTATCATCTTTACTATAATGGCGATCAAAGAGACCTGGTGCATTTAAATAAAATGGCCGCCATGATGGACGCCATCTTGTCTGGAGTCTCTGCGGCCACTTTTTGTTCTTGTTAACAAGTGAAAAAAATTAGAGGTGACCTTAAGGAAGAAAATTAGTGGGGTGAAGTTAAGTCCTGGGGGGGGTGCAGAGGTCGACCAATATCTCCTGGACTAGTAGGGATATCTGGAAGGATAGTTTGTGTTGTCTCCGTAACGCGCAGGTAATATATCAGTCAAATATTTCGGAGCGTCTCCAGCTTGGATTCGGTTGAACATTTTGAATTTATGAAATTTTCTTCGTTCTTGCAGTGATTGCCAACCCAATTCTGTAAATAATTTATGTATAGTTAAGCCCGATACAATTCGAGCCGCATCTATGTGTAATTTGTCTAGCGTATTTAGAAGGGAGTCGGGGGCACAGTCCCATATAATATCTCCATAATCCATAAGAGGAAGAATGTAAGATGTGTACATTAGATTTAAGGATTTGCGACTAAGTTTATATTTAATTTTTCTAAGCATGGCTAATCGACCAGAAACACGAGTTACTATATCATTTATTTGAATGTCCCACCCCAAGTTGGATTGAAAGTTTAAACCTAAGTGTTTTTGTGAGACCGTTTCCTCGAGTTGGGTGCCATCAAAAAGGATTGGGGAGAATGTTGGGGATTCCTTTTGGGGAGATATTTGGAATCTTATCAGGGTAGTTTTGGTGGGGTTGAAATTGACAAGCCATTTTTTGGACCAATCGGTAAGTTTGTCCAAGTCATTGTTGACTTTAGTAACAAGATGGATCGGATCAGTTTCCGCTGTGGTGATGCATGTATCATCAGCATAGAGTCTAGTCAGGGATTCTAAATCTTGGTGAATATCATTAACATATACGAGGAACAAGAAAGGTCCGATCAGAGAGCCCTGGGGGACTCCAGCTGAAAGTGTTCTGAAAGGGGATGCAGTGTTATTCAAAATTACCCTTTGCTCTCTGTCCATTAAGTAACTCTTGAGCCAAATTAAAAGATCACCGGTAACCCCATACTTCCTAAGTTTGAGAAGTAGTCCCCTGTGCCACACTCTCTCGAATGCTTTAGAAACATCACAAAATACAGCACAAGTGTGTAAATGTCCTTCGAGAGATCGGCATATGTCATGGTGTAACTCTAGCAACGAAAATGTAGTGCTATGTCCAGGGAGGAAGCCTGATTGGTGTTTATATATCAGCTGATTGATTTCAAAATGTTGAGTTAAAGTTTTCAAGACTAATTTTTCAAGTATTTTCCCAACACAGCATAAAAGGGATATTGGGCGGTAATTACCTGTATCAGCAGGATCACCTTTTTTGAAAATTGGAATGACATTTGCTTGTTTCCATGTCATGGGGAATGTACAAGTATCCATCGATTTTTTGTAAATTATATAAAGAGGTTCCACAATGGCATCAGCAGTCTCCTTCAGCATTCTGGCGCTTATTCCATCATGTCCGTGGGCTTTATTAATCTTGAGAGACCTGATTTCTCGGAGAATATTGTTTTTATCAATAGTCACCGATGATATGGTACTGACACATTGTGTAGCAAAATCAGGGAAACAGTAAGGTTTGTTGTCGATTTTCCCATTGTTTATGAAGGTATCATTAATTAGGGTGGCTTTTTCTGTATCATTAACTATAACGGGTGCTTGATTCGTGTTGGAGTTGTTATCTTTATCATATAGGGGAGGAATAGTAGAACGTCTGTTTTTCCCCATCAAGTTGCTGGCTACTTTCCAAAAAAACTTCGGAGAGTTGGATCTTTCGATATTGTTTTGTAGGTTTGATTCAAATGAACTCTTTGCATATTTTATCATGTTGTTAACTTTGTTTCTAATTCTATTAAAGTTATCAAGATCTGAACATTTCTGACTTTTAATAAACGTTCTCCTGGCTCGATCTCTACGACGTAACTCTCTTCTTATATCAGAGTTAAACCATATTTTATCATTAGGTCTGATTGACACCTCACTGGTGGGAGTAGTTTTTTTAATTATATCCAAGAACATTTCTGTGAAAGTGTTAACAGCATCATCAATTGAGAGTGGGTGCAATAAGTCATGCCACTCGACGGCCTGGATCAAACTACGAGCCTGATCAAATTTGCCCTTTTTGTAATTCCAAACGGTTCGCTTGAATAAAGTATTTAATTCAAAATCAAATGATAAAACTGCATAAACCCCGAAGTGGTCAGAAATAGACAAGTCAATGGTATCAGCATCGTGACAAACAACATTATCGCTTACTAGTATTGGGTCTAATAGAGTCTGAGTGGTAGCGGTTACTCGGGTTGGGTTAACAATCAAATTGCGGAGATGTTTCCGTTACTTAATATCTGATAGCTTGGAGTTTGTTTGTAGCATATTAGAATTAAAATCACCTACTAGTACCATTGGATTGCTGGTTTCCAGAGCTTTTTCAATCGAGCTTTCAAGTTCATCCCAGTAGGTTAGGCTGGCGAATTGTTCAGATCTATATGACAATCCAATTAAATAGCATGTTTTTTTAGACAAAATTTCGATCCATATACTATCGTCGGTTTCCAAGTCCACACGACGTCTGAAGGACAGACTGGAAGAAATGTACATACATATCCCCCCTCCGTATTGGTCCCTATCTTTCCGAATAGGCTCTGAGTATGCAGGGATTCGTAGCTCGCTAGAGGGATAAGATTCACATAATTGAGTTTCAGAAAAACAAATAACGTCAAAATTTTCGCTTAGAATGTCATTAATTAGAGATAGTTTATATCGAATGCTTCTTATATTGTTGTGGAATACCGATATAACAGGCTGATTCACGTTTGGTCCAGGGTGTTCTTGAACATCACCCGAAAGAATAATCAATAAGCCAATAATGAGAAGAAAACTGACATTAGGTAAACGATGGAATAGAAATTGTCGCTTTTGATTCAAATTTTGAATGAACGGCTTTGTTTTTCCTAGCGAACAATTAAATGTTCCTATCCTAGCACGATAATCAACTAGTGTTATCCCCATGGGATCATATAATGTATTACATAAAAATATATAAGTGCCAGGATAGGAGTCGAAAGGATAATCACATCATGAACAAAAGGACTGAACTCGTTTGACGCAATAAAAGTTTGGAAGTATTCCTGAGTAGGTATCAGAAACACTTCCAAACCCTTTTCAGGAGTAGATATAGTAATATCAGATATAGAGATACTACATACATATAAAGAAAAGAAAAAGTGTGTTTGTATAAATATGCACATAGTTAACATATATGAGAATATGGGAGGCAAAAGAGTTGAGAATGCAACTTTACAAAATACATATAACATGTAGGTGGTTCCAAAATTTAATCTATGGGAAATGTCACTTTAATTTCCATGGCTAGAGTTCCCTGAAGAAAAAAAAAAAAAAATTTAAATAAAAAAGAATAAATATGCCTATGTACTCCATCGCATATGCGAGTCCACCATATATAGGGAGGCCAGCATATGTAAGGGAATACATTCAGGAATCAAACTAGCCGAAAAGTATAAGTCATGTGGGAGCATGGTTCCCGTAGAAAGTGATCAAATTAAATTATAATCTGTGTGTTCATGAATATGAAATAAACAAATACTTTGTTTCTTCTTTTTTGCTTTTTTAGGATAATTATAAATATCAGATAATAGTATAATTACCTTTTTAAGTTATGAGGAACGATTAATTCCGTTACTGGTGGTGCCTCGTATGAGACCGGGTAGTGACTTTAAGATCATATCGTCAAATGAACAAACAGTTATGTGGACGGACAGACATATTCGACCTGACGTGTGGCTGAAATATCAGTGGCTGATGAGCCATTTCTTGAAGTTCAAAACACCAGTCACCAGACACCGACAACCCTACTACCCATAGAAACCCTACTCGCAAATTGAACAATCATCCACAAAGAAAGAAAGAACAAAACAGCACAGGTATTGTCCGCCAATCGTGCGGACGGTGGTTTGTTGTGTCTACCTCAGGTTAGTGACCCACATACACGAGGTCAACAATGCTTCTATGTGATTATTTACTTGACCGAGTTTCAAACGTGTCACTCCAGCGCGTTGGTGTAATGTGGGGTGGGCGCATGCTTGCGATTGATGTTATAAATTTTTATAAATAATGGCAATATGCTATGTGCGAAAGGTGCTGGTTATCACGTTTAAAATTATGCATATGTATATGCATCAGAACATAGGAGAACAACAACTAGAATAAGTATATATTTAACGTAGAATAACAAAAGGTAGACCCGTCGGGTACCTCACATCTAAGCCGCTTAGCCCAGTTTCGTGCATGAGTCCACTGGTTAGTGCATGTGTGTACCATCAAGGGGGTCGGAATTGGAATTGGAATAATCATGTTAGGTTCGTATAAGGTTCGAATCATGGGTTGTTACCAGAGTATATGCTTTTTTTTCCTTTTCTGTTTTGATTTGGGGGCTCGATTTGTTTAATAACAATTAAAAAATTTATCACTACATAGAGCTAGAGTGGTTAAAGTTGGTGAAGAGTAAAACCAGACATCTTTCACTCTTTTTGTTATACATCAGTTCCAACTCTTCCTGTGAACATTCCTCGTTGAAATATCATTTCGAATGTCCATGACCTTAGAGACCCTTCTGTATTATGAAATCATCGTGTCTCTAGTAGATTTGTCTTTCAAGATTAATTTTACTCACTTTTTACTTCTTGCGGATGATAGTTTGTCATTTTTATCATGATGTGTTTTATTTGTTCTCAGTCAGCATCTTGTGAATTTATATTTTAGTTGAACTCTGTTCGGACAAGTTTACAATGCTTTACACTTTGTTGACCGTGCTACTGTTTATAATAATATCTACATTGATATGGTGGTATGTATACTGTATGCGGATTTCGCAATATGGATGTCCATTGTGGTAAACGCTAACTGTGGCTGTAATGGATGGTTGTGATATATATGATAAATGTATGGAGATCGGATCGGCAGTTACCGTTGATTGTAAGTCCGATCCACTCACATTACAATGACCACCAAATATTTGGTCACTTGAATCAGATGTCATGTTCGCTCGATAATCTGACCACTTCAGTTGTTTATGACGCAGATGTTGTTATTGGCAGTAGTGGGTTTTAGTGGAAATTACACATAAATAATTCATAGTACAATGCATCTCGTGCTCGAGGTCGCCAATACCCACATGGATAGCGAAAGATACTTAATCGGGGTTCACGATTAAACCTTTACCCAACAAAAGGGCCCTGTGCCAATGCATTCTCTTATATATGCGAGTCGACCATAGGTCGCCTCGCATATATAAGAGAATGCATTGGCTTAACACATTAAAAATTATAAAATTGTTAAAGAATGTAAGAAAAAATGGTAAAAAGTGTTAAAAAAAGATTTTTGTTAGGCCAATGCATTCTCTTATATATGCGAGGCGACCTATGGTCGACTCGCATATATAAGATAATGCATTGGCACAGGGCATAACTGTAACTATCACAATGTGGTCAAGGAGCCGGTTCCAATGATATCCATATTTGTATGGTTCTATTGAGACAGACCGAAGATATTTTAGGCTGTTGAAGCTTTATTTGGCCGGTTTTGGCCGGTTTGTTGGGTAAAGGGTTAAATAGCGATTGATATTAAATCGCAGCAACACGTGGTACGCGAGGTTATCATTGAGGCTAGGATTATTGATGAAATAACGGAGATGTTTGAAGAATTGCTTTTAAAAAGCTGCAAGTTTAGAATCGATATATATTAAGGGTACCCTGTGTAACCAAACACACGATTTGAACGGGTTATTGTAATTTGTATCTGTATCTGTAAGATCATTCGCCGACACAACGACCTCTACCCATGGGATATATTTAGCGTAACGGTAAACAAGCCGTTCGATGTCTTCCCAGATGACCTCTTACTGTTTATTCGATTATATACTCCATCATATTTGACATCAAATTACACGAGATAAAACATATTGGAGAAATGCGATATCTTCATCTCCGAGTTGGACCCGCGGGACCAACATATCTACTGTATAAGTATGAGCTTTCCACGTGGACGATTATAACAAGCAAGAAACGTAATACGCATGCTGGTTATACGTGAAAATATGTTTGTTTACATGTGTGATGACATCATTATGTGAAGGAATTCCAATAAATCTATAGACATCACCATATATGGAAGTTGAAAACAACACTCGCTTGTCATACAAACTGCCAAGACAAAACTTTATTTTAGGACTTTTCGGCAAATATAATATCGTGCATGGTATTGTTATAAGTATTTATTGGCAAGACACTGATTTGGAATACAAAATCGGATTTTGTGAAATTCCGTTGTTGTTGTAACTGGATGAAACGGGGACCATCGCTTGGATTATGAATCTTTAAAACAGTCCAATATGGGACTATTTCGATACGAAATAAGCCCATATTGGCATTATTTAATCACCCTTTCTCATCGACACGACTTACCAGATTCGGGCTCGTTATACAATGTTGTCTCTGCGGACCGCGCTATTCAACGGAACAACGGGTACAAACTCATTATGGGCTCATTTAAGAATCAAATACGTTCACTATGAACCTATGTGAATATTTAGGTCCAATATGAACCTATTTTCACGAGCATATGTTGGCCTCGTAAATTCTGGACACTTATCAGTATGTTTATTTATTTATTTATTTCTGTCAAACTGTCAATAGTATCACGCACGCCGTACTGGGGAGGAAATGAATGATATTCTCTATTGTAAACGATGTCAGCTAAAGGATCCAATATCCAACATGTAGAAGATAAATATGTAATCGATAACATCAGCCGCACGAGTTTGGTATTCTGTATCAGTTCCTGTGTAATCGCCATTTCCCCCGTCGTCATTTGTGTTAGCACCGTGTCGATTGCCGCAAAAATTAACATCTTCGCTGCGTATGTAGGTGCATGCCAGTATTGTGTGCTCTACATGTATATGTCCATACACCGACTACGGTTGTGTTGTACATTATCGAAAAAAAAGCACCCCAACGATATTATACTGAGTGAAATGGAATAGCCTGTTGTCCGAAAATCAGCACAGTATCTGCTTATAATAAAACTTGTTTTAGGTTATAATCTGCTTAGAATCGCATCATATTTAATCGTTAATGTGCTGAAAATGAGAGCGCTTTAATCACATTATCGACTCATTATGATCCGATTCTAAGTAGATTATGTACAGACAATGACTTAAATAAGCCAACTGTCGACTTTTCAGGTGTACGCTCTTTAGCGTGTATTTTCACTGTGGCCCGTGCCATAAAACAAATAACGGGTATGAGTCCATTATCTGCTCATATCAGAATCAAATAATCACATGTACTAGTTCAGATTATAGGTCGATTATATGCGTATTTGCGCGAGGATATGTTGATTTGAAGGGGGTATTTAGATGTTATGTTGGACAGTGGAGTGGGGATTATAACGATTATCCCCGCATATCGGATTTGAGATTTTAAGAACATTGTGGACCTGGAATTTATTACGTTATCAGTATGCACCACACCGTTTGCATTGAGGCCTATGACAAACATTTACACCGCTGTAACCACCAACTACACGACATCTCCGCTATATTGCCAATAGCTCACCATTGCACAACAATGGCGCGTTCGCATGACGGGCAAAAAAAATGTCAGGTGTGCCCCATGTGACTTACCTGACAAATGAAACAAATAATACAGGAATATATTCCACGGAAACAATGCGCTGCTATTTTTGTCACCAGCGGATGGTATGTGTTCACCTTGATTGGTGGTAATTGTATCCGTTATATAACATCTGAGGGATATCCTCGTAAAAACAGTTCCTGCGCTCGGGTTATGATCAATCAATATTATCATCTGTTTCAACAACTGACTTCCTAATTGCATTTTAGATGGGTTGTGAGAATCGCTGAATATTATATGGATATGTGTTCATGGACGTGGCTAGATGGTCTCTGTTCACGGGATATATGTCCATGCACGTGTTATATTTTTCAACTGCACC